>CM060978.1:67270920-67895920 GCA_030765065.1 Deroplatys truncata | reverse complement strand
ATTTATAAACTAACTTAACCTATGTACAAATTTTCTTGCCAGCTATGCTGCTCCTTTTGCCTGGCACCCTGACCTTATGACTCAGCTGAGCATCCCTTGCTACCCTTAATCCCTATTGTCCATCGTCTCCCTCCTCCGTTTGCCCTTCTACCTTTCTTATCTCTCTTACTTTTCTAATCCATTTCTCCTTAGTTTCTTTAAGAACTCCCCCATATTCTTATTTTCCTTTTCTTCTTAACATTTTAATTGCTACTATTTTTCCATTCATTTTTTCCCATTTTTCCTCCCATACCTTTTGTCTCCATTCTGCTAATTCTTTGCACTCTGTTATATAATGCTGTGTGCTTTCACTACCTCCGCATGATTCACAAATTGCGCTTTTTCTGCCTCTTAGCCCTCTCAGGTTGCTTACCTATAGTAAGTGGAGAAGGTATTATATTCCATACGACAATTCGATACCACGTTTCATTATGCACATTTTGAGACTCTCTGAATCCAAAACTTAGAAAAATGATCCGTTTGTGTGAGTGTCTGTATGTGAACACATTACTCAAAAACCAAAATTCTTTTAAATAAACGGTGTTGAAGTTAGGCATCTTCCAAGTTTTTGACCTGATTTCCAAGAGAATCCCCCATCCCTAATTGCCCTTTATGAAAAAAATCGTTATTTTAATTTTCTCAAAAATGTCTAACGATTTTGATTAAAATACTCCATATTTAAGAAGTTTGCTTGACGAATAAAATGGATTTTATTTCAATTCTTTTTTTAATTTTCTAGGAATACATGGGAAGTGGCGGCGCCGTGGCCGAGTGGTTAAGCCGCTTGCCTCTCACCAAGGCGGCTCGGATTCAATCCCAGGGACCCGCATGTGGGATTCGTGTTGGACAAAGTAGCGTCTTGCGGTTTTTTTCTCCGCCATGTTTTATTCCACCGGTGCTCCATCATTGCCTTTCCTATAATTCATCTCTCGTCTGCATCTATCATCCACTTTTTCGCTCTCATCCCGGGCGTGTGGCTGATCACCCACCCTGGTCTCTCACTCTCTGATCCGCAGACCCTCTGCCCCCCGTCAGGCGTCTGCCCAGGCGTTGTCATACGTCCTGGGGAGTGTGAGTCCTCGGTTCGGTGGGCGTTAAGGAGGGACGGCTCTGGACCAGTTGGGCTGTTTCCGTCTTGTACTTACTTAGCGTGAAAGTTTAGCGTGTGAAATCCTCCTCAGTTTCAGTGCATTTTGTGTGAGGGCTGGTCAAAGAAGTCTGAGACTGATTTATTACTTTCTCTACTACGTATAGTAAGTAGGGGAATTATTGTATTCCACCCAAAAATTCGATACCGAGATTTCACTGGAAATATATGTTTTGAGTCCCCTGAATAAAAAAAAAGCATTTTTGGAAATATGTCCGTGTATGTGTCTGTGTGTCTGTGAACAGCATAATTCAGAAACGAACAGTCGGATAAACACCAAACTTGGTATTTAGGTTCAGTATCTTCCAGAGATGCGACACGAAGGTTTTCAAGAAAATTCCCCCACCCCAGATTACCGAACAGTTTTCGAACATTTTAATTTTCTCAAAAATGGCTCTAACGATTATGATTAAATATCATATGTTTAAGCTACTTTCATGACAAATGAAATGTACATCTTGAGTTTTCGGGAATGCCCCCAAAAGTCCTCTTCATACTGAATTAAGTTTGCATAACTGGTAAACGTAAGAGATAGGCAAGTTCATCTCGTCAACGCACACAATTTGTCAAATACATCTTTTTGTGGCGTTAAACCTTTCCGACGTACTCTTTTTATTGGTTAACGACCTACTTTTTAAAACATCTATCACGTTAGCCTTCTGCATCTTACTTATACCTACGACAAAATTTGAAAATGGGTAATGCATAAATATAAGAATAAACGTTTGTAAGAATAGTTCATAGAAAAGTGAGTAAAGAAAGTCATGTGAATGCAGCACATCAGGATGCATTTATGTACTTTAGTGAATCAGATAAGCGTCTGTAGAAATAGCTGTATTACACATTTAACCAAGGTTGAAGCGATACTCAAATATATAAAAAGCAGATCGCTATAAGCTCACTTGGATATTCCATGCTTCTTGCTCGATTTTACGGGAAACAAAAGAATGGTGACAGCACTTATGAAAAAGTATCGGAAAATGTAAGCGAACTGCAACGAGTATCTCGGAAACCGTTAATGCTATAGGCAATTTATTTGAAATAAATGGTGTGTTTTAACGAGTTTACATTTATCGTGTTGTAAGCTTTTATTAATCTCCTATGGTTTATCGGTTATACCTACAATAGTCTTTCTGAATGAAGAGGGAATACGTGGAATTCAAGATATTCATTTTATTTGCCCAATAACTGTTTTAAACATGTATTTTAATCAAAATCGTTAGAACCTTTTTCGATAAAATCAGAATTAAAGTCTTTAAAAAAAAAAGAGTATTTTGGGGTGTGGTATTTTTTGAAAATTTCATGGAAGATGCTGAACATAAGTGGCATTTTTACTTTCTCTACTACGTATAGTAAGTAGGGGAAGTATTGTATTCCACCCAAAAATTCGATACCGAGATTTCACCGGAAATATATGTTTTAATGCCTCCTGAACCCAAAATAAGCATTTTTTGAAACATGTCCGTGAGTGTGTGTCTGTGTGTCTGTTAACAGCATAATTCAGAAACGAACAGTCGGATAAACACCAAACTTGGTATTTAGGTTCCGTATCTTCCAGAGATGCGACACGAAGGTTTTCAAGAAAATCTCCGCACCCCAGATTACCCTTTACATGGAAAATTTTTTTCGAAAATTTTAATTTTCTTAGAAATGGCTCAAACGATTTTGATTAAAATATCACATATTTAAGATACTTTCATTAAAAATAAAATGTATATCTTGAATTTTCTGGGAATGTCTCCAAAAGTATTCTTCATTGTGAACGAGTTCTGCATAACTGGTAAACCATAAGAGATAGACAAAATTTTACGGCACCAAAAATGAGGATTGCGTTAAAATACACAATTTATGTCACATATATTTTTTTGTTAGGTGAACAATTTTCGAGGTATTGCTTGTTATTCCCTTAAATTTTCCAATACTTATACTTTTTCTCAAATGGGAATTCGTTATTCGTCTTTTTTATGTCCTGGTAATGCAAAGAGAATGGAATGCGCCACATAGCAACCAGCTCTTAAAAGATTTGACTATTGGTTAAAGCCTACCAATTCCCCTTGCATCTACGAAAAAATTAGCAATAAGATTAACATCTCGATATCTCGATTAACATGAAGTAGATGGAGAATAAACGTTTGTAAAAATAGTTTGTATAAGAGTAGAGAAAGACATGTGAGTGTAACACATCAGATTTCTTTATTTATCCGACATTGCGTTTTTAGCCATGCTGTTCACAGCGCGCGTTCACACAGTCTTTTCTAAAAATACCTTTCTGGATTATGGAACTCAAAACTGTATTGCAGTGAAATTACCTATCGAATTTTTGAGTGGAATTCAATACTTCCTCTGAACTGGACTAGAGAACATAGGAACATCAACACTGCGACCATCAAGGTATCCATTGTGCGTACACCTCCAGGAGGAACGGAAGAGGTGGGGTAATCGCAGGAGACACACGGGTTGCAGAGCGAAGCCGGCGCAAATGAATAGAGACGCGCACAGCTCCTTAACAGTTCTAAGCTTGCCCACCCGGCCACGGGAGAGCTGTCTGGAGACGTCCCGCCAGTGGGACCAGGCACACACATTTCCAAAGCACAAGCCTCTGTACCATTTGCCCGAAACCGACCGAATCACAGCCCTGGAGTCAACCTGAAACATAAAAGCGACATGAAATGAGGGGAAATGGGGGAGAGAGGAGGGCCGTGGTAGAATAGACCACTCCAGCATTCACCTTTATCAACCAGGGAGAACCACGGAAAACCCATGGTCAGAGTGGGCAGCCACTGGGAATCGAACCCTGGATCTCCCCAAGGCGAGCCTCACACGCTACCGCGGGGGCATCTCGCTCGGTTAATACTTCTACTTACTATAGTAAGTAGTAAGTGTGTTGCACTCACATGACTTTCTCTACTCTTGTGCAAACTATTTTTAAAACGCTTGCTAATTTTCTTGTAGAGATGCAAGGGGAATTGGTAGGCTTTAAGCTATAGTAAAATCTTTTAAGAGCTGTTGCTATGTGAAGCATTCCATTCTCTTTGGGAATAACGAATTCCCATTTGAGAAAAAGCATAAGTATTGGAAAATTCAAACCAATAACAAGGAATATCTCCGAAGTGGTTCACTCGACAGAACAAATGTATACGACATTAATTGTGTGTTTTAATGAAATCTACATTTTTTGTGTAGTAAATTTTTTTTCTATCGCTTACGTTTACCAGTTTGCAAAATTAATTCAGTATGAAGAGGACTTTTGGGGACATTCCCAGGAAACTCAAGATGTACATTTCATTTGCCATGAAAGTAGCTTAAACATATGATATTTTAATCAAAATCGTTAGAGGCATTTTTGAGAAAATAAAAAAATTTGAAAATGTTTCACGTAAAGGGTAGTTTGGCGTGTGGGGGATTTTCTTGAAAAACCTTCCTGTCGCATCTTTCAGCGATACGAACCTAAATACCATATTTGATATTTATCAGACTTCTCCTTTTTGAGTTATGCTGTTCATAGACACGCGCAGTAATACACACATGGACCTTTTTCTAAAATGCTTTTTTCGATTCAGGGAGCCTCAAAACATGTATTTCTGGTGAATTCTCGGTATAGAATTTTTGGGTGGAATGCAATACTTCCCCTTCCGGGAGGGAGGGGTGAGGTGAGAGGAGACAGAGAGCAGGGTCCCTACCTGTTACAGGTTGAAACTCCCCGGATGGCAGCCGGGCAACCGGCTCCCCCGCTGCAGGCTTACACATCCCATTGGGGGCCTGGACTCGGAGACCACCCTCATTCCTGGGGACGAAGGGTTACATAGAGCATCCTTTTCCCTTGCCATGCATTTCCAAGACACCTGCCGACACTTTCAATCCTGAAACAGACCAAGTAGATAAAGGTAAAGTGAAATGAGAATGGAGATGAAGTGGAGGGACAGGAAATTCGGAGGATGTAATGAACCTTCCAGCATTCGCGCCCTGGGAAACCCCCGAAAAAACGCATAGGTCAGGAAGGTCAAACGCGGAATCGAACCCACAACCTCCCGAATGCGGGCCATAGACTTTACCGCCTGAGCCATCCCGCTCTGTGACGAAGGAATTAACTGTTCGATAAGAGTAAAAGAAATTGGCTGGGGCAGATCAGAAAAAATAATGAATGGGTTAATATAAGATACTAAATGATATAAAAATATAAGATAAATTATACATATAGGGAGATAGAGGGAAAAATGAATATGACGAGGATTGTAATGAAGGACATAGTGAGAAAATATGATTTATTGGTTACGAAAACTAATGATAAAAGTGTAGAAAAGCGCATGCTGCTTAGATATTCGAAAATATTTTATATAAGATGCATTTTTAATTTTGAAAATACACACATCAAAGCTAAACTCAAGCTTAAGGTTTTGGATTAATTAAATTTAAAATTTTTAAAGTGAATGCAGTAAAGAAGTGATGCCCATACTTAATGAATTAGTGTGTTCCAAATCCTTTCTGCCGTCTCATCCAAGTTTAAAGGCAGCAAGTTTACCGGTCGCCCGCCTGCTATAGAACCCAAGTAATTTCTGTCCAGTGACCCGTAAAGAGGCCGTGGTTTGGGGTCCAAGAGATGACCGCTCGTTCTCTCTGCAGTGGCGGCTCGTGCAGTACGTCAAATGGGCATTCCTGATTCCTTCGTACACGGGCAGTGTTGAGTAGCCAAGTAAAATATACTTCTGGGGCTTAGTTTACACAATATATTGAGAGTATATTGGAATTACTTTTGTTCTGTACGTCATCATACTTTCTGTCACTCAATACAGAGTAATTTTAGCCAGAATGTTTGGAAATTTCTAAATTTCTAGCAGGAAAAAATATCTCGTTATTATATGGTTATTGGGCACGCCATAAAACTCGTTCTTTAATGTAACGCAGCAACCGACAGCTAAATGACTGAGATGTATAGATAGTGATGGCCAGGTTGATGGAAAGTGCCTACTGTAGACATGATGGCCAACTTTGAAATCTTAAATGCTGTACATTTTCTCTGAAATAAAGAAAGATTGCTTTTATTTCAAACAGCGCTGGATTTTTTTCTTACTTACTTATTATTTATTTATGTGGTAGGACTAAGGCCATTTGGCCTTTCCTTACGCTCAACTACATAGAAACATCCTGAACACAATGATAATACATGTTAATCTTACTCAAGTAAGCACAAAATGGAAGTAACCCAAATATTAGAAGAAGGATACATTTAAATTAATTGAAAATATATAGGAGCTAGATGTATCCAAAATTTAATTACATAATCATTTTGCTTTCCTATTGTGCTAGTATTAGAAAGAAAGAAAATGAATGTGTGTGTGTGTGTACATAGATTAAAGACAATATATACACAGACAATAGTCTTAAACCGAGCGGGATGGCTCAGGCGGTAAAGTCTGTGGCCCGCATTCGGGAGGTCCCGGGTTTAAATCCCGTGGGCCGACCAATCTGTGAGGTTTTTTCGTGGTTTTCTTCAGTCGCCAAGCTAAATACTGGATTGGATATTTAGTACTACGACCCAAAGTCCCATCTTAAGTGTAAAATAATAGTAAAATGAAAAATGCTACTGAATGCTATGCCATCTATCTACAGACGATGTAAGCAGTTAGACTGGACGGCACCTTAATGCACAGCATGAAGCAGGGGTTACAGGAATGAGACCTAGGAGGCTAACTGTCCATCACATATCGTTCTAAAATATGACCATATCCGTTGCGATATGGCCAAGGAGTTAAAGCGACATAAAATAAAATAGATTAAAAAATATTCTTAAAACAGTTTAAATTGTCAGCGTTTGGGGGCTATATTCATGTCACTTAATTTCAATAAGTTTCCTTAGATATGAATATCAAAGGATGCTTTGGAACTTTATTATGAAGATAACATAGTTACGTATCATGTTCTTATCACAAAATTTTCCTGTGGTTGTCATGGACTTTATTATCAAGGAGTATTTTTGTATCATTCTAACAAAACTATCTACACTTAGATTTTAGAATCTGGCAGAAATAATAGCTTTAAAAAACTTACAACTACACTTATTTTTAATCAATACTCTTTGGTGTGTCTAGAAAAAAAACTTTGTACACTTATACTGCAGGACCCAATTATAATTATAGGCTACCGTACACCTCTCAAAAGGCTACACCTGGCATATATACGACCCCTTATGTGGAAATACTCACTGTTTATCCCATGTGGTCAAAATATTGTACAATTATACTGTGGAATCCGGGAAAAAATCATAGGTTACCTTACAATTTTCAAAACCTACCCTACTCATAATTTCAACCCCGAAATTTGCCACAAAGAGGCCAGAATGGAGTATGCGTGGGCGAGGACAGGTGTAATGAATTTAAGTGGTCAAACAGGGAGAAGAAGGGGGAGAGATGCACTAAATGTAATGGATTACATGAAAATTGGAATTATATTCTGGAATGCCATGATACAGATAAAGGAAGAGAGAATTTAATACCAGAGAAATGGACAAATTTACCAATAGAGCTCAAAGTTAAATGAATATATGGAGAAAGAGTAAACTATTCAGGAAAAATTAGGTTAAAGTGGTTAAAAGAAACGTGGAGCAAATTGGAGAAGATGCGGAAAAACGGCAAGTAGTGGAAAATTATACAACGGAATGTTAAATATAAGAGGAAGAGAAATAATAAACAACTCAATTGTAGTGTAAACATTTTATAAATTGATATAAGTTGAAAGGGGAACCATACATATAAAAACTGTACAGTAATAATTTAATTCACTAACATGTTAAAATATTCAACACCTAACATTTGTACAGAGCTGATTGTAAGACGAGCTAGCAAGAATTCCAAGAAATCATAAAGACCGTACCTGTCACCGAGCGGTACCACGCTACATCATGGCGCCTGAGCGCACGGATCTGAACCCGCACATTCTCATACATGTCAGGGTAACGCGACCTGAGGGCCAATAGGAAACGCCATTACATTTTCAAACGCGGAGAGGAGCGTCACTGGGCTCCCGTATATAAGGGCAGACAAAGCCCCAGAGCCCGCTCTTATTCTGAATCTAACTCATCGAGAAGTCACGTTGACAGAGGTGCTACAGATGCACGTGGGTGCACAAGGGTGGGGTGCGTGTGAATATAGCTAGGCTCCTGATTAACTTAAAGTGGTGGGATTATAATAATGGGAAAAGCTAGCCGCCCATAACTATTCAAAGTGTGGAATAAACTTCATTGATTTAGGGAAAATCGCAGTGTATTTTTAACTTGCCTCACCCACACTGCAACAGGCAACAACGATCCAAGGATCATCGATTTCCAGCTACAAAAGCCGCCCAACGACCGTTTCCCGTCACAAAGTACAAAATAGAAAATAAATCATTCATACTTTCAACGCCCCATATACAAATGTGTACTACTGACCAATGTGAACGAAACTTTAGAAACTTAAGCTTAGGTACCACTGAAAGTTTTAGGTTACTCAGGACTTTCAAAAAACCACCACTACCCTTATTTTCAACTTCCTACTTACAGAATTTACCAGTGCAATGTCGGATAGGGCAAGTAGTGTATTTGGAAGAACTACACGTTTAACTACACGTTACAGATTGTTTTGCAAACAATACAAAACTTACAGCAATTAATACAGATTGCCTCTTAAAATACTATGATTTTTGCTTTCCCTAACCCTACATGTAGTAGGCAGAGGAAGTATTATATTCCAGCCAAAAATTTGATACCGCAAATGCACGTTTTGGGATTCCTTATAAAACAAGCATTTTTACTTTCTCTACTACGTATAGTAAGTAGGGGAAGTATTGTATTCCACCCAAAACTTCGATACCGAAATTTCACCGGAAATAGATGTTTTGAGACCCCCTGAATCCAAGAAATGCATTTTTGGAAACATGTCCGTGTGTGTGTCTGTGAACAGCATAACTCAGAAACGAACAGTCGGATAAACACCAAACTTGGTATTTAGGCTCAGTATCTTCCCGAGATGCGACACGAAGGTTTTCAAGAAAATCCTCCCACCCCAGATACCCTTTACATGGAACACTTTTCGAAAATTTTAATTTTCTCAAAAATGGCTCTAACGATTTTGATTAAAATATCATATGTTTAAGGTATTTTCATGACAAATGAAATATATATCTCGAATTTACTAGGAATGTCTCCAAAAGTATTCTTTATTGTGAATGACTTTTGCGTAACTGGTAAACCATAAGAGATAGACAACATTTTACTACACAAAAATGTATATCGGGTTAAAATACACAATTTATGTCATGTACATTTTGTTGAGTGAACCATTTTCGAGTTATTACTTGTTATTCCCTTAAATTTTCCAATACTTATACTTTTTCTCAAATGGATATTCGTTATTCAGTTTTTTTTGTCGTGGTAATGCAAAGAGCATGCAATACTCCACATAGCAACCACCTGTTAAAATATTTGACTATCGCTAAAGCCCACCAATTCCCCTTGCATCTACAAGAAAATTAGCAATAAGATTAACATTTCGGTTAACATGAAGCATATGGAGAATAAGGTTTATAAAAATAGTTTGTACAAGAGTAGAGAAAGTCATGTGAGTGTAACACATCAGATTGTTTAGAAAAACGTCCGCCCTTGTGTGTGCGCATGGAAGACGAATATTTAAGTTCGGCATGTTTCAAAGATGTGACACCAGGAATTTTAAGAAAGCCTCTTGTTACACTTAACATGAAAACATTTTATTAAGTTTTATTTTCCCAAAAATCGTTCTAACGGTTTTGAGATGTTACACAGTGAATGAATTGACATAAGAAATAAATTGAATATTTTTAACTTTCCGCAAATATTCTTTGAACTTTCCTTTATTTAATTAAATTTTGTATAGTTCTATTTAACAAGAAAACCATACTACAAGAAAAAGCTTGAAGTAGATCGTTGCTTCACGTATGGGAAGTCAGTTTGAAGATGTATTATAGTTCAACTGTTGGGGAGCCGAACATGAAGTAGTTGCAACCGCACGTAAGGTACCCGGTAGCCTTCGCCCCAAATGTACTTTCCGGTGGCCTTTGCCCCAAATGTTTAAAATATATTAACTTTGTAATATTGACTGTTTCTTTAAATATTATATATTATGTTTGCCTCGGCTGCGTCAGTATTATTGTTAGAGACTCGTTTCTCTTTGCAGGGTTGTGGTGTGACTGAAGAATGTAGGCTTACACAGATTTTAAGTTTTTCTTCACTACATTTATTAATGCTTGATACGATTTAAATAACACTTCACTGATTTAGAGAGAGCTGTGAGATTTTTTAAATTAATTACTTGCACTTTTTAACTCGTAAACAATTTTTTTGTTTCACACAAAATACATATTATACTTCTCGAGGACGTTTCTCGCGTCCAGTTATGAGCACTGTCTACAAGCAACGAGTCCTGTTATGAGCACTGTCTACAAGCAACTGAATTCTAGATTTGTAAATTTTGCTATATTTAAGTTTCTGATTGGCTATTCCTAATCCAATAGAATACTTTTATTTAACTAAAGCTTTTTCTGGTTGTTGATTGGCTATTTTATAAACTGTCACAAAAATTACATTATTGTTACTCCAAGAATCACAAGTAGTATTGTTAAACTTTCTTACTTATTGACTCAAGGTTACCTCATTGTTAGCAACTTTTCACCTATTATTCTCACAGCTCCTACATTATTAAATTACGTAATAAATTTCACATAACATTATTAAACATGGATACAATAATATAAACATTTACAATGACTGTAATATACACTTTTCATATATATAGTTACATACAGATATTGATTTAAGGCGAGTTGTTATTGAATTTATATTATATAATTTGACTGAAATCATTTAAGTGTTAAAAATACTGCCTCACATGAATTTATCCACCCTCCTTCTTTACTAGTGGGAATACAAACAATTCTTACTAAAACTTATTTGTCTATCTACTGCATTTTAATTCAAAGAAAACTTTGCAGAAATAGTTGCATTACATATTTCGTTATATATATAAAGTGAACAGTGATAGTCAAATGTTTAAGAATTGGACTCTATGCACCGACCTTAAATTTCCATACTGTTTCCATGCAGTCGCGAGAAACAACTGATGTTGACAGGACTTTAAGAGAATGACCAAGAACTATACAATTAGAAAATTTAATAACGGATATCTCAGAAATGACTTATGACACAAAAAACGTATTGGAAAGGAATTGTATGTTTTAAAGAGATCTACATGTTTTGTGTAGTACGTTTTCGTCTATCGCTTAACGTTCACCAGCTATAGAAGATTATACAAAATTCCTTCCGAATGAAGTGGTCTTCATAGCCTATCCCCAGAAAATTAAACATATAGATTTTATTTTTCATGTAAATATATTTGATATATGGCATTTTAATAAAAATAGTTAGACCCATTTATTAGAAGATACAACATTTCGAAACAGTTTCCAAGTAAACGGTAGTTTGGGGTGGGGAATTTTCTTGAAAATCTTCGTGTCGGATCTTTGCGAGATCTTCAACCAAAATACCAAGTTTGGTATTTATCCCACATTTCGTTTTTGAGTTATGCTGTTCACAATTACACTCTCGGACCTTTAAATAAAAAGGCTTTTTGGATTTAGGGGGCCTCAATCCATGTATTTCCGGTATCTCGGTAACGTATTTTTGGATGGAATGCAATACCTTCTCTACCTATATGTACGTGGTAGAGAAAATAAAAATATAGAGCTCATTAAAATGAAACAATTTCTGTCAATTTTTTTCGTAGTATTCTGCAATTTCGAATTTAGATCTCTCTTAAAGATCATCGGACATACATGAAAGTTTGTGATTCTTATGCATTCTCTTTTATTTGCGTCGTAATAGCTTGTTGTCACAAAAAACCAACATATAAATGTTGTTTCCACAGATTGGAAGCATAGGTATTACTTAATTTGAAATAATTCTGTGAAAACGCAGCGAGGATAGAAGAATCACTTTTTACTTGTTCATGAGTACTGTAATATATAACACATATTTGAATTTGACATTGGTAGAATTAGTCGTGTAAATACTTCGCATAAGTTTTTTGGGATTGTTCCCGAAAATGCTAATTAAATACCAGAATAAAAGACAAACATTTTTACTAACGAATCTAAAATATAACTCTGCCTGCATTTACACCTTTTTTGTATTTATCTTTATCACGTGTTGTATTTATAAGAGTTTTCATTATTCTCCATTTGTTTGTTTCTTATGATATTTTCCTGCTGTACCATATCGTCAGTAAATGTTATGCATTTTACTCTTCTTCCTGATGCTACCACTCTCCCTTGTGTTGGAAATTCATCAGCAAGTTCTCAATCAAAGTGTGATTTAAATACACATAATATATACAGATTTTGTTGCCGAAATATCTGGAATGCGCGTGAGGAAAATAAACTTGCGTATTATTAATTTTTTTAGAAAATGCGGACTAAAATCAGCAACTGTAACACATACCTTGTCTTTAATGCCTGTGTTGGAATTTGTAAGTGCAAGTTGGTAGCTCTGTGTTGCTAGGCAGTGAGTTTTCAAACATGTCGCCCAAGACCGGAAGGTGGTACAAACTTTTCCATTACGTTAGCTCGCCCGCCCGCCTGCTACATTAGGGTATACATATGTACTGTACATAGATTTACTTTCTGGCGTTAAAAGCAAGGTGATGTTGTTTTTGTTACCGTTTGCCGCGCCACTGTGTACAGGGACAATGCCATGAAATTTCACATAGGTATTCGCGACATATTCAAACCTCCCCTGTCCTCCAAGTCGTTTCTCTCTGTGATGGAGGGCGTAAAGATGCTATAGCACGCCTGCAAAATTTAATTTTTTGATATTACTAATGGCACGTGACAAACACATGCAGTCAAAAAATGTGCTTAATTTTAAAACGTCATGCTTATTGCATTTCTTACAGCGGATTTCAATATATATAGTATGTTTTCAGTGTACAATATACTTTAAAAGCTCCAGTTTTGAGGGAATTAATATATTATGATTTAAAATTCAGAACGTCATTATTATATTCCCTACAGCCGGATTTTAATTTTCTGATGAATAGAATGAAAAATTTGTTAAAATTCCAGTTTTGAGACACCTATATATTCTGATTTTAACAGTAAGTTTTAAAACATATTTATTGAATTTTCTACAGCCGGATTTTATTTTTTTACTTTCTCTACGTATAGTAAGTAGGGGTTTTGCACTCAAAAATTCGATACCGAGATTTCACAGGAAATACATGTATTGAGGCTTCCTGAATCCAAAAAAAGCATTTTTGGAAGCATGTCCGTGTGTGTGTCTTGAACAGAATAACTCAGAAAGAAACAGTCGGATAAACACCAAACTTGGTATTTAGGTTCAGTATCTTCCAGAGATGCGACACGAAGGTTTTCAAGAAAATCCCCCCACCCCATATTACCTTTTACATGTAACATTTTTCGAAAATTTTAATTTTCTCAAAAATGGCTCAAACGATTTTGATTAAAATATGTTATATTTAAGATACTTTTATGACAAATAAAATGTATAACTGGAATTTAATGGGAATGTCTCCAAAAGTATTCTTCATTGCATAACTAGTGGTAGTGGTGGTATTTATTAAGTATTTAGTATTACATTAATTGAAATAACACAGTCACATGGGTCATAAGACCGTACATGCTCTCTAGAAAAATACCTGGTCTGTATACGTAACTTGCAGTATCAACCAGAAAACAACTATTTTCTTTACAATCACCTCACTATATACATACATACATATAAAATTGAAAAAACACACTGAATCACACACTCAAACACACACACACACACAGTCGCGCACAAGTACTCTAACACCACATATGTTTAAAGAAAGATTACATAAACACCTTATCTCTTAGTACACGTACTTCCGTTAAGTATGTGCCCAAGCTTGGTCAGTTTTGGCTGTTTAGAATCATGTCCCAGCATGCTGTCCTCCGTCTGTTGGAAGCCAAAAATACTTCCGGTAATAGTTTTTTCCTAATACCCTCCGTCTGCACGCATGCTGCCAAAATATGCGTCCAGTCTTCTTGTTCCCCGCATAATGGGCAAATCCTCCTGCCATCGTCATCAACAATCTTGCGAGCTTTCCAGCCTCCCAACCTAAGCCATGCTATTCCAGTCCTCTGTTTTATACTCAATTCCAAAATATATGTTTCGTTACCCCACCTAGTTTTTATTTCACTTTGTATCTCCAATGTTGATCTTTGTCTACATTCAGATTCTATTTTCTGCCTGTTTATATCGCATAGTCGTCTTTTGACCTTTCTTACGGCACTGTGTGTATTTTCATTACCCCTTTGCCAGATATCATTTAAGCCAATTTTTGATAATTCGCGTTGCAACCCCGCCGCCCACCATTTTGGATGCTCTATGTTGTTCATTTGATGACGATAACATATTGCTCTCAGAGTTGTTTGATCGCCTTTAATTATTCGCAGCCAGTACCTAACTGCGTTTAGTTTAGCAAATTCAGCATCTTCCCAGCATCCTACCTCACGAAAAACTCCGTAGTTTGAAGTAAACCATAAGAGATATACAAAAGTTTACTACACAAAACTGTAGATCGCGTTGAACTACACAATTTATGTCCTATACATTTTCAATAGAATTCAACATGTTTTAAAATTCCACTTTTGAGACATATATGTGTTCTGATTTACAATGTGAAAGTCTAAAACGTGCTTGTTGTATTTCCTACAGTCAGGTTTTAATAATTTGAACATTTTTAATACAAAGCAAAATTTGTTACAATTGCAGTTTTGAGGCACTTATATATTTTGATTTTTATTAAAAAATTATAAAACAATAAACTTATTGTATTTGCTACAGTCGGATTTTAATTGTTTGAAAATTGTCAAGTACCCTACCAATTTGGTTAAAATTGCTATTTTGAGACACTTAATATATTCTAAACTTTATTATGAAGTTTTAAAACATCATACTTATTCAATTTTCTATTACCGGATTATAATATTTGAAAAATTTAAGTACCATAAAATTTGTTAAAATTGCAGTTTTCATACGTTTCTTAAACATAGGTTTTAAGATTTTAAACATATTCAGTAGATACCATACCAAATTTGTTAAAATTCTATTTATGATATAACCTATACGTTCTGATCTTTGTCGTGAAGAAACATCTGAAGTATTGCATCCACATATCATTGGTTTATTTTCATATATTTTCTGTAGTCTATTGTTACAAAGGCTTTATTTTTCTATATACTTTAGGTTAAACGAGATAAACGTTTGCAGAAATAGTTTCATTACGCATTTCGTTGTATGCACAAGAAATACAGGAATCGTGACAGTCAAGTGTTTTAAAACGGGTCGCTTTATGTTATCCTTGTATTTCCATAACCTTTCCGTATTGCGAGAATTACCTAAGATGAACACTTAAAAATGACAACATATTAAACCATTCAAACTAATAACAACTGATATCTCGTTTAAGACAGGGAGGTAGGCAAATCTCCTTCAAAATCCAAAGGTTATTGTACAGGTTACAGTTTTACAATAATAATAATAACAATAATAATAATTCTGTGGCCCATGAAGGGCCACCCCATCCCGACGTGGCTGGGATAGCTGCCTGTCGTAGCTCCTCACTTTCCTCACGATGTTCAATGGGCAGCGGGCCTATACGCGGGACTTAAAACACACCCACAGGGTGGTATCGAACTTGGCTGCATTCTCTGGCCGAGAATCAGAGCTAGACGCCCTAGCCCACAGTGCCACTTCGGTTTCATCCATAGCAACAAAAAGCAACTAAAAGCCATAAACAATTTTAAAATTACATTATACTGAACCATTTAAACGATCTTTATCATCATAAGGGTATAGGGTTATAAATATTCTTTCACAAGTTTTTTTATATTTTCTTCTCTCTCTTATTTGTTTAATTGTTTCCAGGTAGATTGTTAAACGATTTTAAACCTAGGACCGTGGGTGATTTGCTGGATTTGGACAAATTGTGTTTTGGTGTTACATGTCACAGTTTCTTGTGCTTTAATCGTTATATTCCTGACTAATTCACATATATAGAATTATAATCAATGATATTAATATATACACATCCAATCAAACTTAAACAATGCGCACCATATAGTGTCAAAAATTTAAAATCTTTAAAATAGTCTTTACAAAAACCTCTAGGTAGTATTTTAAAATGCAGTGTAAGATGCATATGCTATAAAGATGACCATAGAAGTTAAAATGACTATACAAACGAAAAAAACAAAACAACAAAAACGTTGTTAGTAATTTGTATTTTAATATTACTGTGAAATATTCTCTAAAACATTCCAGTAGATATTAAAGTTTTTTCCTCGTGTATGTTGTTCAAACTGCGGTGTAAAAAGATAGCTTTTAAAGCGCTTCTAAAGTTTGGGAAGAAGGGAATTTCGTATGTTGCAAATAAAATGTAATTTCTTCATTACAAATTCATTGCGTGATGAAACGTGCGTCAACTGTTATGGAATTTATGATGAATTACTTTAATGTAACATTGATTGACATAACAATGCCAAAATCGGTGCAACATTAATGTAAACCACTTAACGGGATTCGAAGAGAGGGTCATTTATTATTAAAGTGGTTCTCTAGTGGTTTTCAACAGGTTACCACGAGGTAGATGTATAACCGCCACAGGGCACCGCCATCAAAACATGCCCAATGTAACAAATATAGTTTAATTGCTTTCTCTATATATTTCTGTTTAGTAATTTTTACTTTCTCTACTACGTATAGTAAGTAGGGGGGAAGTATTGTATTCCACCCAAAAATTAGATAGCGAGATTTCACCGGAAATACACGTTTTGAGGCCTAATGAATAAAAAAAGCATTTTTAGAAAAAGGTCCGTGTGTGTCTTTGTGTCTGTGGGGATGTGTATCTGTGGAGCGCATAACTCAAAACCGAAAAGTTGGACAAATACAAAACTTGGTATTGAAGTTATTTTTTGGTTATTTGCACAACGCTTTGGGCGCCAATTTGAAGAAGTTTAATTTTAGGAGAAGTTGTATTGTATTTCGACTGTTGGGGAGCCAAACACTTGAAGTAGTTGCAACCGCACGTATGGTACAAAGTTTTCCGGTAGCCTTCGCCCCAAATTTACTTTCCGGTGGTCTTTGCCCCAGGTTTAGGAATCAATTTTGTATTTTTGAATGTTTCTTTAAATATTATATATTTAGGTTTGCCTCGTCTGAGTCAGTATTATTGTTAGAGACATGAATTTCTTTGCAAAAAGTGGTTTTGCTAAGAATGTAGACTTACACAGATTATAAGTTTTTACTTCATTCCTTTTTATTAATTGTTGACACGATTTAAATAACACTTCACTGATATACAGAGCTGTGAGATTGTTTATTAATTACTTGCAATTTTTAACACGTAAATTATTTTTGTCCCCCAATGAATACGTATTAAACTTCTCGAGGACGCGTCTCGCGTCCGGTTAGGAACACTGTCTACAAGCAACTGAACTGATTTCTAGCCCCTAAATTTGTAAATTTCTGTATCTCAAGTCTCTGATTGGCTATTACTAATCCAATAGAATACTTTTATTTAAGTTAAGATTTTTTCTGGTTGTTGATTAGCTATTAATAAACTGTCTCAAAAATTACATTATTGCTGCTCCAAGAATTACCAGTGGCATTACTAAACATTCTAATTCATTATTGCTTCAAGGTTACCTCATTGTTACCTCATTATTAGCAAGTTTTAACCTATTATTCTCACAGTTCCTACATTATTAAAGTACGTAATACATAAACATAACATTATTAAACATGTACATAATAATATAAACATTAATACAACGACTGTCACATAATTTTATGTTATTTTATACACATTGATTTTAGGGCGGGCTGTTATTACATTTTATATTATATAATTTGACTGAAATCATTTTAGTGTTAAAATACTGCCTCAGTATTTAGGTTCAGTATCTCTTAAAGATGCGACACGAACCTTTTCAAGAAAATTCCTCATCCCAGACTATCCTTTAGATGGATAATTTTTTGAAAACTTTGATTTTCTCAAAGATGGCTCTAACGATTTGGATTGAAATATAATATATTTAAGATAGGTTCATGGCAAATGAAATATATATCTTGAATTTTCAGAATACCTCTGAAGGTACCTTCATTCGGATGAAATTTTATGCAATCTTGCATAACTAGTAAACGTTAAGTGTAGATACGAAAACGTACTACATAAAAAATATAGATATCTTTCAAACACACAATTCTTTTCAAATAAGCTTTTTTGTAGCTTAAACCACTTCTGAGATATCCGTTATTAATGGCTCTAATTGTTCAATACTTAACCATTTTTAAAAGTCCTGTCGATATTCAGTTGCTTCTCGCGATGTTATGGAAAGAGTATGGAAATATACGGCCAGCGTATAGCGTCCAGCTTTTAAACATTTGACTATCACTGCTCCCTTTGTATCTATAATGAAATGTGTAATGTATGTATTTCTGCAAAGGTTTATCTCGATTAAAATGAAGTAGGTAGAAAAATAAGTTTTCATAAAAATAGTTCGTATACCTCTAATAAACGATAGAGGTTAGAGAACGTCATGTGAATGTAACGCATCAGAATTTTCTTTTCCTTTCATTTTCCCTGTTTCTGTTGCGTTCGTTTTGTTTTTCTGTTTTAGTTGCGCACGCGCGCGCGCGGGAGCACACACACCTATTTGTAAACATTCATACAACTATAATCAAGAAGCACCAAAGCTAAGAATTTAAGGCTTGAGGATCAGCAATGACATAGGTATGAAATCTGGTGTTTATCCCAATTTGCATTTATCAGCAGTATATCTCTTTCCACATATTTTGTGTTTATAAAAATACTTTATTTTTGGACCTCAAAACGGATGTTTCCAATCAAATAGCGATAACAAAATTTTGGATCCAATGTTATACTATTACAGAAATTAATATTTTTTATTATATTAACAGTTTTACACCTGATTCTAATTTATTACGAAGCGAGGTTTTAAAGTAAGTATCGTTTTCTATTTTGCCGCTGCAGCGCTGCATTCGCGATTACTTCCTCCATTCATTAGGAAGCCAGACGCAGCTGTAAGCGATCGTCACTTTGTATGTTCCTGTTGTTAGAGTGTTTCCAAATGTTCAAAATAATCCAATGATCCGCCGACTGTGCTTCGGTTTTTGAATGCGAGGAATGTACGCCAGCAAAGATTCATCGACAATTGTGTGAGGTTTATGGGGAAAAAATAATGAGTGACAAAGTTCACCAAAAGCCAAAAAAACTCGAGATCTAATGGCATCATTTGTTTGGGAACAATTCGACCACCCTCCTTACAGTCCAGATTTGGCACAAAGCGATTTTCATTTGTTTCTTCATCTGAAGAAATTACTTAATGGAAAACACTTCAACGAGATGATGCAAAACCTGGCTTTCATCACAGGCAACATCATTCTTTTACGAAGGCACTCAAAAATTGGTTTTCCGTTACGATAGGTGTCTGAGTGACGGCGGTGGCTATGCGGAGAAGTAGTGTAGGGTGTATTTGGAAAATACTGTTGTTATTTTTTAAAAAAGTATCATTACTTGCTTTAAAATCACGCCTGGTAGTACTGAAACTTTGAACACCGTGTGTCTTTCGGTTTAGAAGGGATTCTGATCACGTCTGAAGCGACAGATCTTGGTTCGATTCCAGACTGTGATTTCTGATTTGTCGTATTCCGTCCACAATTCTAAATGACAGGATGATTTGAAAGCCAACTGTTGCCCTAGATTCTGTTTCTTATAACCTAGTTGCTAAGACTACTGATTGCGAATACCAGAATGTTCAGGCAGCACATGAGAAACAATCACACAACTTTCTACATCAGTTATAATATATTTCCACAGATATTCTATAAATGAGTCATAAAAACACATGGCTGGCATCGTAGCACGATCGGTAGAGCACTTGCTTGCTATGCGAGGTGTCCCGGGTTCGATTTCCGGCTGGGGTGGGACTTTTTCTCTAGATATGAATGAGAGTGTGAATGTGTGTGTGCTGTAATGAATAAAATCCAAAGTATAGCAGAAATCCATCGACAAGCGAATACGAGTTAACACCATTCCAAAGAGTTCCAAAGGGAAGACCGCTAATAAGACCATTGTAGTTAAAGGCGGAGTATGAATAAAACTAAAAAAAAATCTGATGTTACACTCACATGACTTTCTCTACTCTTGTACAAACTATTTTTACATACGCTTATTCTCCATATGCTTCATGTTAATCTTATTGCTAATTTTGTTGTAGATGCAAGGGGAATATAGTAGGCTTTAAGCGATAGTCAAATATTTTAAGAGCTGGTTGCTATGTGCAGTATTCCATTCTCTTTGTATGTACAGGACAAAAAAATGAATAACGAATTCCCATTTGAGAAAAAGTATAAGTATTGGAAAATTTAAGGGAATAACAAGCAATATCTTGAAAATGGTTCACTCAACAAAAAAATGTATATGACATAAATTGTGTATTTTAACACGATCTACATTTTTTGTGTAGTAAAATTTTGTCTATCTCTTATGGTTTACCAGTTAAGCAAAAGTCGTTCACAATGAAGAATACTTTTGGAGGCATTCCCAGAAAATTCGAGATATGCATTTCATTTGTCATAAAAATATCTTAAACATATGATATTTTAATCAAAATCGTTAGAGCCATTTTTAAGAAAATTAAAATGTTCGAAAAAATGTTCCATGTAAAGGGTAATCTAGGGTGGGGGATTTTCTTGAAAACCTTCGTGTCGTATCTCTGGAAAATACTGAACCTAAATACCAAGTTTGGGGTTTATCCGACTGTTCGTTTCTGAGTTATGCTGTTCACAGACACACACACATCGACCTGTTTCAAAAAATACTTTCTTTTTTGGATTCATGGGGTCTCAAAACATATATTTTCGGTGAAATCTCGGTATCGAAGTTTTGGGTAGAATACAATACGTAGTAGAGAAAGTAATAAATCACATACCTAGTAGGTAGAGAAGGTATTGCATTCCAACCAAGAGTTCGATATCCAAATGTAACCGGAAATACATGTTTGAGGCCCTCTTTTAAAAACACGTATTTTTTAGAAAAAGGCCGTCTGTGTGTGTGTGTGTGTGTGTGTGTGTGTGTGCATGTGTGTGTTTGTCTTATCTATGAAAAGTGGACCGATTATGGCTCTTCTTCTAAGGAGTAGCTGTTCTATCAGAGAAGCAGTTCATAATGACTTTCAATTGGACTACAATTTTCGGCCCCTTAGCGTAACCAGATCGGCAGCCCGAGAAGCAAGCCAGTAACCGGCTGTACCAGTGGCAAAACAGTACTCGCCAGCATAGATAGCGCTCAAGCAGTGTCGTTGTCATTGTCAGCTAATCTTCCCGGTGCCCCTCGAGCGACACGCTCCGGCCAAGAAAGAGTGTGACTGACTTAGTTCTTGGCGACGGGTGGAGAAAGAATTAAGCTTTGTGTCTGGGAGCGGCCGTCTCCACACTTTTCGACCTTGTCTAAATTATTATATACATTCTTTCGGCGCAAGTAGAGTTAACAATTCTTTTTTTATGTGTGGAGCGGCAGTTAAATTTTTCGAAGCGAGTTCATATTGAAATATCAGCACATGCTAAATTGTATTAAAATGGTGAACATTGTGTGAGAGGGACAAAACAAAAATACTTTCTAGAATTGCATTTTAATGTTGTAGTAATTTCTTTATAATGAATGATTTGTGGCATTCTTCGCATGACGTTACTTAAATAAATTAGTTTGAATTGAAACGGCTTTGCTTGAATGTTACAACGGCATAAGTCAAAAACGAAAAGTCGGATAAACATCAAATTTATTATTTAAGGTGAATCTTCCAAAGATACGACAATCACCCCGCCCCTAACTACCATTTACATGGACTGAACGAGGTGGCGTCGCGGAACATATGCAACTTGCATTCAGGATTTCGCAGGTTCGATCCCCGACGACCGCTCACTCTGTCCCATGGGTCTTTCATAGTTTCCCCGGGTCGGCAGGCGGATACTAGAGTGGTTCCTCTTCTACCACGACTTTCCTGTCCCTCATTTCTAGTACCCATCATCTCCTTCATTATCGTCTGTTTCAGGGTTGTATATAGGACCAGGATCTAACAAAGAAAACAAAAAATTGGAAAAAAAATATTTATTTCTCTACATAGTCTCCTTTCAGCTCGTTACACTTTTCCCAGTGATGTTCAATAGCTTCGATACCCTGTTTATAATGGGAACCGTCGAGTTCTGCAAAATAGCCATCAACTGCAAACTCCACGTTTTCATTGTTGGCAAATCTTTTACCACCAAGCCATTGCATCAACTTTGGAAACAGAAAAAAATCAGATGGAGCTAAGTCTGGCGAATAGGGTGCATGAGGAAGCAATTCGAACTTTAGCTCATTGATTTTGGCCATGGCGATAATGTGTGAACTGGTGCATTGTCTTGATGAAACAGAACTTTCTTTTTCGCTAAATGCGGGCGTTTTTGATTGATTTCATCATTCAAATGCTGTAATAAGTTTTTATAATACTCGTCATTGATTGCTTTTCCTTTTTATAGATAATCAATGAAAATTATCCCGCACGCATCCGAAAAAACTGAACCATGACCTGCAGATGGAAATGTCTTCGCCCTCTTTGGAGTAGTTTCTCCCCTTTCAATCCACTGTTTTGACTGTTCCTTCGTCTCAGGTGTGAAGTGATGGACCCAGGTTTCCTCCATGTTATGAATCGACGCAAAAAATCGGCTTTATTGCAGCGAAACATCGCCAAACCCTCGACTGAAACATCCTCACGACGTTGCCTTTGTTCCATTGTGAGTAAACGCGGCATGCATCTTGCGCACAGCTTTCTTATGTATAAATTTTCAGTTTGTGAGCGATGTACAACACCTTTTGAATTGTTTACAATGTCTGCTATCTCACGTACTTTCAGTCGACGGCCATCCAATACCATTTTGTTGATTTTCTTCATTCTCTTCACAATTTCTGGCGTGGTCGACTCATTTGATCAACTGCTATGTTCGTCTTGGCAGCTTTTACGGCCTCGCTTAAACTCTGCCACCCAATATTTTACTGTTGTAAACGAAGGTTCAGACTCCCCAGAGTGGAATGTAGCTCAGTTTTAATATTATTTGGACTAAGACCTTTCAAATGAAGATATTGTATCACATAACGATGGCCAGTTTTATCCATGTTTCCAAATTCGCTGTGAGAGTTCGCTATTAATGACTCCCAAACAATTACTAAAAAACGTAGCATTGTCAAACTTCAAACTTAAGCTTTATAAGGGTGGTACTTTCTAGCATAGTCATTTGTTTGAAACAACAACCGCTATCTATCGGTCAGGTCGGGTAATTCTGGGAGTGCCCTCGTAGAAGCAAAAAGTAGCGTTGCGACCAACTACGGTGCTCTGCCCCGAATGCGGGGGTCCCTGCATACATTTACCTAACTCTTTACATGGAACCGTTTTCATTGTTTGAGTATTTAAGAATGACTGTAACGATTTTGATTAAAATACAATATGTTAAATATAACGTATATCTTAATTTTTCTGGGAATAGCCTGTAAAGTCCTATTCATTCGGAAGGAATTTTGTTTAATTTTGTATAACTAGTAAACGTTAAGAAATATGCAAAACGCCCCCCCCCAAATGTAGATCTTTTTAAAACACAACATTTATTCAATCAACCTTTTTGTGGCATTAGCCATTTTCGAGATATCCATTGTTATTGGTTTTACTTTTTCAATACTTTATCACTATTAAGGTGCTGTCGCTATTAAGTTGTTTCTCTCGATATCATGGAAAGATTATGGCATTTCAAGGCTAGCATATAGTAAGCATCTTTTATATTCCTCTCTGCCGATTCAGTTTAATGGAAAAATAAAAACTGAGTTTTATTTATGGACTCTCTTTAACTGCTGTGGTACTTAGCGTCCCATTCTATACTGGGCGTGAAAGACCGGTAATTTTGCTCAAAAGCCTCTTTTATCAGGATTGAGGTTCTTTTACGTGCCGTATATTTACGACACGAGACCACCGGCTTTACTTCCCTTCCGAAGGAAGCCATGCTAAGAACTTTTACGGCCGAGATCCATCGCCGCGACCTCGAACTAGAGGCCAGCATGGTAGCCACTACACCAAGGACAACTTTCGGTTTAATGGGTTTGAGTGATAACCTATTATGTAGGAAGTGGAGCGGAGGATGAAACCTCTGTAAGATGTCATATGCACGACACAGTATGATTTCTCTGGGATCTCCTTTTTTGGAACCAGAGGATGCTAAAGGAATTGAACCCGGGAGCTTGGTACTTGAGAGAATTCCTTAGTCCAACGGGCACAATAGGCCTTCAATCAGCCTATGTACAGGGCTTCGGAAACTGGCCAACAATTTTCTAATGAATCAATAAACCAATCGACCGATTTGGTTCTGCTATCTCCCTTGTACCTTCAATGAAATACACAGTTAAAACCATTTCTTCAAAGGTTTATCTGGATTAACATGAAGTAAATGCAGAATAAGCGTTTGTAAAAATAGTTTGCACAAGAGTAGAGAAAGTCATGTGAGTGTAACACATCACAATTTTTTATGTCCTGGACATGCAAAGAGAATGGAATGCGCCACATAGCAACCAGCTCTTAAAAGATTTGACTATCGCTTAAAACCTACCAATTCCCCTTGCATCTACAAGAAAATTAGCAATAAGATTAACATCTCGATTAACATAAGCATATGGAGAATAAACGCAATGTCTTAAACATATAGTATTTTAATAAAAATCGTAGAAGGAATTTTTAATAAACTTGAACATTTCGAAAAACCTTCCTTTTCTTGAAAATGTTTGTGTATCTTTGGAAGTAGCCGAACCTAACTACCATGTTTGGTATTTATCGGACATGTCGTTTTTACATTATGCAAAAAAAACAAACAAACAAACAAACAAACAAACGATCCGACCAATCTGTCTGAGATTTTTTCGTAGTTTCCCTCAGCCTCCAAGGTAAATACTGGATTGCATATTTAATACCACGACACAAAGTTCCACCTTAAGGCTAAAACAATAGTAAAATGAAAACTAAGTGGTAATAGCGAATGCTATGCCATATATCTACAGAAAATGTAAGCAGACTGGACGGCACCCTAACGCCATCTATACGGCATGAAGCAGAGATCCAGCTGCCATGCACTGGAGTCTCTGTGGGCACATGACGAAGCAAGATAGCATTTCCAGGGATGAGACCTAGAAGGCTAGCTGTCCGCCTTTATATATGAGAGCGGCAGTTGGACGGCACCTAATGCCATCTACACGGCACGAAGCAGAAGATCCGTTAGTTATGCGCTAGGGTCTCTGTGACACGTGACAGAGAGGGTGGTTACAGGGATGAGACCTAAAAGGCTAACTGACCAACATATCGTTCTAAGAGTTATCCACTAACAGATCCGTTGCAATATGATCATGCAGTTAAAACGACGTAAAATACAGTAATAATAATAAAACATACACACAGACTCAGAGCATGTAGTTCCGTCGAAATCTCTACAGCGAATTTTTGGGTGGAATACGATACTTTCCCTATTTATTGTAAGTAGGTACGTAGTAGAGGAAATAAAACCACCGCAAAACTTTTTGCTCGTGACTGTACACTTTATGCAATCCTTGGGAATATTTTGATAGTTCTAAATGAATTTATGGAAACTTGAATGTTGTGCTTAAAGGGTCGGTCAATCACTGACTTGGAATTGTCTACTGACAGTTTTTAGCTGTACAGTTCGCTAGTTGAAATACGCGGCACGCTCGCAGTTTGGAATCTCTTGTCATGCTCCATGATTTATCACGAGCACCAGAGCTTCCCTTGCTATCAACTAATTGGATTATACATTTATATTTACCTCTCGGCTCACATTTAAGTTTCGGCATTAATTAACTGCAACTTGCTCGCTGATTCATTAAACATACACTTCAAATATTCAGTCTGCAGACTCGATGTTGTGTTGATGCTTCTTTGTCATTACATCATCGGGATATATCTCTGCTGGAATACTAGTAAAAAATCTGATGTGACGTATTCACACGAATTTCTCTACTAATGATAAACTCTCATATATTCATTATATATTATACTATTCATATAAAAAGTTCTTATATCCTCGTATTTATTACGATATATTTACTTTCCGGTTTTCTGAAAAATGGCTGTAATGATTTTGATTAATGTATCACATGTTTAAGATATTTACATGACAAAATAAAAGGTATATTTGAATTTTCTCAGCCTTTGAAGTCCACTTCATTCGGAAGTACACTATGTTCTCAAAAGTATCCGGACACCCCCACAAACATACGTTGTTCATCTTAGGTGTATTGTACTGCCACCTACTGCCTGGTCTCATTATCCGCGACCTTAGTAGTCGTGAAACAGCAGAATGGGACGTTCCGTGTAACTCACGGACTTCGAACGTGGTCAGGTGATTGGGTGTCACTTGTGTCAGAAGTCTGTACGCGAGATTTCCACACTCCTAAACATCCCTAGGTCCACTGTTTCTGATGTGATAGTGAAGTGGAAACGTGAAGGGACATGTACAGCACAAAAATGTACAGGTCAACCTTGTCTGTTGACTGACAGAGACCGCCGACATTTGAAGAGAGTCGTAAAGAGTAATAGACAGACATCTATCCAGACCATCACACATGAATTCCAAACTACATCAGGATCCACTCCAAGTACTATGACAGTTAGGCGTGAGGTGAGAAACCTTGGATTCCAAGGTCGAGCGGCTGCTCATAAGCCACACATCACGCAGGAAAATGCCAAACGACGCCTCGCTTGGTGTAAAGAGTGTCAACATTACACGATTGAACAGTGGCAAAACGTTGTGTGGAGTGACAAATCACGGTACACATTGTGGCGATCCGATGGCAGGGTGTGGGTATGGCGAGTGCCCGGTGAACTCATCTGACAGCGTGTATAGTGCCAACAGTGAAATTCGGAGGTGGTGGTGTTATGGTGTGGTCGTGTTTTTCCTGGAGGGGGCTTGCACCCGTTGTTGTTTTGCGTGGCACGATCACAGCGCAGACCTACATTGATATTTTAAGCACCTTCTTGCTTCCCACTGTTGAAGAGCAATTCGGGGATGGCGATTGCATCTTTCAACAGTCGAGCATCTGTTCATACTGCACAGGCTGTGGCGCAGTGGTTGCACGACAATAACATCCCTGTAATGGACTGGTCTGCACAGAGTCCTGGCTTGAATCCTATAGAACACCTTTGGGATGTTTTGGAACGCCGACTTCGTGCCAGGTCTCACCGACCTATATCGATACCTCTCCTCAGTTCCGCATTCTGTGAAGAATGGGCTGCCATTCCCCAAGAAACCTTCCAGAACCTAATTGAAAGTATGCCTGCGAGAGTGAGGCTAAGGTTGGGCCAACATCATGTTGACTTCCAGCATTACCGATGGTGGGCGCCACGAACTAATACGTCATTTTCAGCCAGGTTTCCGGATACTTTTGATCACGTAGTGTGTGTTTATTCGTCGTAAGAATCTCATGCGATGAAAAGAAAAGAAAGGGAGGAAAAACGGAATAAACGCAAACTTTCAAGCGTCCGTTAGGCGAAAGGTCTAAACTTTCAACACTAAATATTTCAAAAAAGGCGGACCCTATAAAAAGTTGCATAGTTTTTCAAGAAGATTTCCCAACCCAAGGTATCCTTTACATGCAAACATTTATCGTTATTTTTATTTTCTGAAAAATGTTGATTAAAATACCACATGTTTAACATATTTGCATGAGAAATAAAATGTATATCTTGAGTTTCCTGCGAATAGACTGTAAAGTGCTTTTCATTCTGAATTACTTTTGTATAACTGGTAAATCGTGAAAGATAGACAAATGTTACTATACAAAATATGTAGATCTCGTTAAAGCACACAAATTATGACACATATATCGCTAAATCCATATATAGACACATTTATTTACTTGTAGAGTTAACCATTTCCGAGATATTATTTGTAATTTTTTGAGTTTTCAAATACTTCCTCAACTGGTAGGAGCAATTCGTTATTTTGTCGTGGTCATGCAAAGGGCATGAAATTTCAAAGCCATCATTTATGGCTCTTTAAAAAACGGACTATCATTTTATCTCCTATATCCTACATCGAAATGTGTAAATGTGAATTCAAAGTTTATTTGGATTAACAAGAAATAGAATATTATGACTTTATCCAGTTTTTAGCTCTTCACTTTTCTTAGTCATCAATGATACTGTTTAGTTGTTTTCTACTTCAACTTCACTGGAGTTCACTTCACTAATGTGAACTAGTTCAATTTGTCCGTATTCCAGTTCCTTCGTGACGCAGCCGTTTCACGCCGGTTCACTTCACTTGGGAGTCGAATACTCCACTGCCCGTCCCACCTCAGTAAAACAACAGCTGTCACCAGCTCGCTCGGAGAATCGCTCTTGATGTCGCGCCCGAAACGCACTCGCTAGCTCGCTTGCTCACTGACTGACTGACTCAACAACTCTGCTAACAGTCGACTCGCCTCGCCTCGCGCTAACTCAATTCCACACCTCACCTCGCAACTGACTCGCCGATTCCACTGACGCGACTCTCTCTACTGTCGACCATCCACTCTACACGCACTGACTGACCGACGCGACTCACTATACCGTCGCCACTCCTCACCTCCCACTGAGTCGACTACCGCGAGAGCGCTCTCTTATATAGACAGCGGAATTCTTCCACAAGGTTCTCGAAAGTTCTAGAACCATTTCGACATACTTTCTGGAGGAGGGGGAGAAGAGCTTCCAGAAAATTGTAGTACTCTTCCGATAGCGCGTCCGGTGTTTACGCTGGTGAGCGGCCGTTATCTTGTTTACACCGCCCGCTCGGCGCCGACCTCCCGATAACCTTGAGACATAGCTGCTGCTTCACAAAAGTAAGCTTCTGTAGGAATAGCTTTTAGAAGAGTGAGTAGGGAAAGTCGTATGAATGCAATACATCAGGTTTTCAATTTATAAAATTATTCAGTAATAGAAAGTGTGTCATACGTTATTGTATGAACCACTGAAATTATCAATTACAGCCTCAGGGCGTAATTATTAATATTAATACACTTGGTAAATAATTAACTATTTTAGAACGTAGGCTTTCACGGCCGGTGTCACAATTATAACTAATATAATTTTCCGGGCTGTTATGCCGTGGTCTGCTGAAGAAAGATTTCCCAGACGTTTCGTCCACAACTGCGGTGGACATCTTCAGTGGCGCGGACGAAGTCTTCTCGGTGAAAGTATCGCAGCGTCTGATGCGTTGGCCGTTAGTGCCGCTCTCTTTATAGTGTGGACGCTCTCTGCTGATTGGCCCGCTGTTATGAGGGGGCTGGCGCCGGCTGTGTTGTTGCTCTCTTCTGATTGGCTCGCAGTGTTTTTCGGTTTTGTATGACCTTTCTTGTTTTTGTTGACTAGATGCCAGTTACTGTTGAGTTTCAATGCTTCTTATTTCCTATTGAAATTATTGGGATGTTTGTAAATCTCTATTGCTTCGCGTTGTAGCCGGGTATGGTAATGTTGTATGGAGGAAAGAATGTTGGTGTCCTGAAATCTAATAATGTGTTCGCCCTCGGCTTCAATGGCATGTTCGGCGCCTGCCGATTTTTCTGTATGGCCCAGGCGGCAGTTTCTTTTGTGTTCGCTGAGTCTGGTGTTAGCGCTCCGCTGTGTGGTACCAATGTACACTGAATCACAGGAACAAGGAATACGGTAAACACCGGCCGATGACAGGGGGTCTCGGGGGTCTTTGGAAGAGCGCAGTAGGCTATTTAATTGTCTTGTAGGTTTGAATACTGTTTTGACGTTATGACGTTGAAGTATGTGTTCAATACGGTCAGTGACATTTCTGAAATATGGCAGAAAGACAATGGACTTGCTTTTGGGTTGGTCCTGAGTAACCGGTCGGGGCTTGGCCGAACGGCAGGCTCTTCTCACCTCTTGGACTGAATAACCATTTGATTGTAGAGCTGTTTCTAGGTGTCGGATTTCTTGTGGAAGTAAGTGTGGTTCACAAATACGGGAAGCACGGTTTGCGAGTGTCTTAATTATAGCACGTTTTTGTCTAGGATGGTGGTTGGAGTACTTGTTAAGGTAACGGTCTGTGTGTGTGGGTTTGCGGTAGACAGTATGACCCAGCCTTCCTGCTAACGAGTACATCTAGAAAGGCTAGTTGGCCATCCTTTTCTTGTTCCATTGTGAACTGTATACGCTGATTGATGCTATTTAGATGTAACAAAAAATCTTGAAGAGCTTGTTCACCATGGGGCCAGATGACGAAGGTGTCATCCACATAGCGGAACCAGGCTGTTGGTTTGAGTGGGGCTGAGTTTAGTGCCTTTGACTCAAATGCCTCCATGAAGAAATTGGCCACAACAGGCCTAAGGGGGCTGCCCATGGCAACACCGTCTATTTGCTCGTAGAATGACCCGTTCCACTGGAAATAAGTTGTAGTCAGGACATGGTGAAAAAGTGTAATGATATCATCAGAGAAGATGGGTTGTAACAACTTCAGAGTTTCTTGTACTGGAACCATGGTGAATAGAAACACAACGTCAAAACTAATTAGTAAATCCTTAGGTAGCAATTTGAGGTTGCGGAGAATTTGAATGAAATGAGTAGAGTCTTTGATGAAAGAGTCGGACAAGCCGACATGAGGTTGTAGAAGGCCGGTTAGGTATTTAGCTATGTCGTATGTGGGAGAACCAATACCACTAACAATGGGCCTGAGCGCTCACAAAAGAAACTGCCGCCTGGGCCATACAGAAAAATCGGCAGGCGCCGAACATGCCATTGAAGCCGAGGGCGAACACATTATTAGATTTCAGGACACCAACATTCTTTCCTCTATAAAACATTACCATACCCGGCTACAACGCGAAGCAATTGAGATTTACAAACATCCCAATAATTTCAATAGGAAAGAAGAAGCATTGAAACTCAACAGTAACTGGCATCTAGTCATCAAAAACAAGAAAGGTCATACAAAACCGAAAAACACTGCGAGCCAATCAGAAGAGACCAACAACACAGCCGGCGCCAGTCCCCTCATACCAGCGGGCCAATCAGCAGAGAGCGTCCACACTATAAAGAGAGCGGCACTAACGGCCAACGCATCAGACGCTGCGATACTTTCACCGAGAAGACTTCGTCCGCGCCACTGAAGATGTCCACCGCAGTTGTGGACGAAACGTCTGGGAAATCTTTCTTCAGCAGACCACGGCATAACAGCCCGGAAAATTATATTAGTTATAATTAACTATTTTGATCGAACACACTATAATGCACTGATTACATGTGAAGCGGCTCATTATGATCTTACTCGGCAGCGCACGTAGCTCCCCTATCGCCTAACACCTTCAGAGCGTCAGTGCACTAGGGTCTATTCCCCTGTTAAGCAGTGAAATATATGTATTTAAAATAAAATAGATTTTGTTCATTTTAATTTTAATATTCTAATAAATTGAGTTTGCTTCAGTATGTGTTGCTTTCACTTTACCTGAAAAAAATCAATAAATACGGCATGGACCCAATAGGCTGCCATATGTTGCACTATTCTCAAACACGCTCAAGGTCCTCCAATAAGTGCTGCCATCCGAACACATTCTAATTACGCATAATTAAACAAGCAAGATCATTTTGTAAAAATTCAAATTATAGTGTGTTCGAACACAAAACAGTTGTATCCAACTAGACTATAATGGTAATGATAATTAAGAAGTTGATGCAGTAATTTGTATCACAAATTACTTAAATGTAAATAATGATTGTAATATGAATATGCATTTTTATGTGACATTGATTTGAGATGTTTGTTGACTGTAATTATTGTTGAGAAGTAAGTTTATACGACCTTACTGAAACTGTCAATAATAGCGCGCAATAATGCAGCCAGGGGGTGAGCTGTTTATCATTATTGGAAACGAGGAAGTTACGTAATGTTGGCGCGTTTTTTCCTTGAGAATCTTCTGGAACGTTTCCCTAGAGCATATGTATTCATAATTTTCATTGGATATAAAAATAGACGCTAATGTTGGCGCGTTTTATTAGCCAATTGCAGTTCAGTTATAATGTTTAGGCATATCTGGGTGAAGGAGTATAAAAAGAGTAGGTTAGAAGTAGACCCCGTCAGTTCATCAAAATTCTTTGTACACTACACGTCGCATTCCCGTCAGTTCGTCGAAAGTATTTGTACGGCACACTTCGAATATCAATTTGCAGGTTCCGCGTAACAGAGTTATGAAATCTCAAGTGTTATAAAGTTAATTTTACAAAAAGTTGAAGTACGCGAATTAAGAATTATCAGTAATGAAGTTATTATAACAGTTTCAGTTTGGCGAGTGTCAAGATCAATATGTAAATGTGATAGTGACTGTGTTTCGACAATAAAAGTGTATAATAAATTTCTTCATCAGTGTTATCTTTGGATTCCTTTCCGTTTACACAACCTGTATAAAGAGAAGTACTCGACCCAAGAAAAGTTAATAGCTAGCCGGAGGACAGTAAACAAAAATTAAATCAAATAACAGTCGCATTCTTTCAAACAAACACTAATACTACCGCAAATTGCTAACACCAGATGGAGCGAACAAACCTAATAAATGAATCACGTCAAAAGATGGCTTCAACGCGAGAAGTAAACAAATACACAAACATTATAAGTGATACACCCGCAAATTGGCGCCCAAACGTGGGGCTACAATAATGTTAAATAAATACAACATAAATACACCCGCAAATTGGCACCCAGAACGTGGGGCAGAGTGACCAGGAAAGGATCAGAATAACCAGGAAGGAGCAGAATTAACCAGGAAGAAGTGAGATGACCAGGAAGGGGCGAATGGAGAAGTGAACTGAACTACAAGACGCAGATTCCAGAAACAACAAAAGGGACGACAGACTACGCGGATGATTGGACATCGTAATTCCGAGATTAAAAGGCAACAGGGGAATTCAAATACGGAACACCAAAACGACGTAGATTCATCGTAATACAACGCAGAAGCGACATATACATCTAGGAGAGAGGGGCAGGAATCTGGACATCAAAGCAACATCAGCAGATAGCATCAGAAAGGTTAGAAAATTGTAAAAAAAATTTTATCCTAAAAAAACGAATTGTGAGAATTTAAATGTTATTAAGAAGTGGTAGGATTAAGAAAACAACGTCTACTAAGAATGCTGAAGAAACAATTATGGAAGGGGATAGTGTAACAGTTAGCTGTAATTCAATACAGGTTACAGAAAATAGCTCAAACAATGTAGTATTTGAGGGAGGAAATGTTAGTGCAGAAAGTGAGAATAGAACAGCAGGAAATGTAAATTTTGATGTTAGTATGATGATGGAAATGCTGAAAAATTTGAATGAGAATATGAAAAAGACTAATGAGAATATGGAAAAGACTAATGAGAATATGGAAAAGAATAATAGGGAATTGAGAGAAGATATGAAAAAGACTAATGAGAATATGGAAAAGACTAATGAGAATATGGAAAAGAATAATAGGGAATTGAGAGAAGATATGAAAAAGACTAATGAGAATATGGAAAAGAATAATAGGGAACTGAGGGAAGATATTAGTAAGAGTATTACAGATCAATTAAGGGAAGATATGCAAAAGAGTCATAGGGAATTAAGGGAAGATATTGGTAAAAGCTTAGAACAAAACAGGGAAGAAATTGAAAAGAAATTCATGGAGCTAGATAGTAGTATGATGAGAATGAGAAATGAAAATCAGGAAATGATAGCAAATGAAATAGGTGAAGTTTCAAAGAAAATGGTAGACATGAGCAGGGAAATATCTAACCAAAAAAGTGAGGTTAATAATAAAATAGAACATGTTGATGTAAAATGTACAGAGTTAGGTAGCCGAATGAGTAGCATTTCAAATGAGTTAAGAGAGATGATGGAGGCTACAAATGCAGATTTAATTCAGGTGCAAGCTAATTTCAGAGGGGAAATATCTGAAATTCAGAAGGAGTCAGAAACACAGAGAAATAAATTGTCTGAAGAAGTTAAAGATTTGAATCAAAAGCTAACTTCTGAAATTAACAAACACCAAGCTATTCAAAATGAGAATAATAAAAAATTGGAACAGACAATAGAAAATCTGCAAGGTACTGTAAATAGGTTGAAATTAAATTCAAGGGTAAATATATGTGATGTTAATGTATCAGATGTACAAAATAATGATAGAGGTAGTTCCTCAGGTATGACAAATAATGTGAGTGATGCGGCAGCTTGATCTATAGTTAATGCTGAAACTCAGAGTGCACAAGTGACACTAGAGAATTTAAATATGGGAGTAGGGAATTTGCAAAATTACAATCATATCTTAAGTGATTTTCCACTTCCAAAATTTAATGAAAACTCCAGTCCAGTACAGTTTATTGCAGACTTATCAGAATATTTTCAAATTAAAAAGATACTGAAGCATTAAAAATGATAGTTGTCAAAAGATGTTTGGACCAGAAAACTTTAGATTGGTTACAAATGGTATCAGGGGGTGAAATTTCATATAAATCCTTTAAGAGGTTATTCATGAACAGATTTTGGAATGTTACGGTACAGCACAGAATTCGAGCAATGCTTAGTCATGGTCAATTTGATCCACGAGAGGGAATATCAATGACTGATTATTTACTGAAACATGCAAGTCAGGTTAGGAACTTGTCACCTCCAATCAATGAGGAAGATTTTGTGAGTTTGCTCACAAGGCATTAACCTTTAAGGATACAAAATTACTTATTAATTGCAAAACCACGTAGCATCTATGAGATGACAGAATTAATGACAGCTTTGGAACAACAGGAAGAAGATATTTCTCGAGAGTGGGAGCATAGATTTTTAGATGTGCGAGATAGACGAAATTACCAAGGTAGTTATCAGCAAAGTAGAGGACAAGACAGACGTCATGAAAATAATACCAGACAACGGTATCAATCATACGTTCCACAATTTGAAAGATCGAGGATAGATGGGAGACCAGGTCGACAGGAACAAATAAATTATGTCAGGACAGAAAGATTGCCTGAAAGAGGGCAAAATTGTGGAAGGCGGTACATTAGACAAAGGGGAAATTTCACTCACTGGAGGGAAAACAATAACAGGGAAAGATCTGAGGAACGGCAAGAAAATTACGTGCCAAGGGGACATAATTTCAGAAATCGAGGATTTCGAACTCGAGGAAGGGGAACTCAAAACAATGGTAGCGACAATGAGATAGATTTAGCTCCTGTTAGGAATGGCAGTCCCGTACGTGAACATGGAAGTAACCAGGAAAACTGTTAATAGACTCCTGTGCAGTAGGTTCTCAGGACGTCTTTAATAATTCGGTATCCATTACCAATACAAATAATATGCCTACACACACCCTGTAATAAGATTGCAGCAACACAAGATAAAGGAGAAAATTTCGAGTCACCTCATGTTAGGATGGAAATTGCGAAGAAAGAGATCATTGCAACTATAGATTCTGGTTCGTCAGCTTCAATTTGCTCACAGAAATTTTACATAAATTTAATTAATGAAGGTAACAAAATTATGGCTCTTCCCACTAGTAATTTAGTTTGTCGTGTTGCAATCGGAAGAATGACACAGGTCATAAAAACACAAGCTCTACTTAACATACTTATCGGCGGAGAGAATTTTGAGGTTATGTTTCTAATTGTAAACCATCTGATTTGTGACACAATTATAGGATGTGACTCCCTACATGAATATGAAGTACGTATAGATTTTAAACATGAAGAGTTAAAAATAACAAAAGAAGATAGAGAAATAAAGGTACCTTTTATAAAAGAGAAAGTTTCTGTGATTGAGATGACAAAGGATGAGAAAAATCTTTGTGACCAAGAGTTTTTTGTGCAAATAACAGAGACTGATACAAATAGTCAGATAAAGCAGGTAGTCACAGAATATGAAGGGAATACCACGCCATATTTTCAACAGCTAGCAGAAATGCCAGAGAAAGTAGAGAAACTTACAATCCAAACAAAAGACGACCATGTGAGCGAGACAGACAACAGCTGGGAAGAGAAGAGAAATGAGGAAATAATACACAAGTGTGAAGAAGCTTATAATATTACGATAATGCAAAAACAAATCCTTCATGATGTTTTGATAAACAATAGTTCAGTATTTAGTAATATCCCAGGCAGATGTAATGTATATCAGCATACATTTCAAGTAGAAGACGTACCACCATATAGGCACAAGTATGACAATTTACCTATAAGTCTTCGGGACAAAGCTAGACAACTAATAAATAGCATGTTAGAAAATGGGATTATTGAGCAAAGTAATTCTCAGTATATAAATTCAATCTGCTGGAGTATTAAACGAGATGGTAGTTTGAGATTAACTTTAGACGGTAGATATGTCAACAAGTATATGAAGCCAGATCATTTTCAAAGTGAGGGAATTGAACAATTAATTACGAAACTTTCAAGAGGGAGATTTCTGACATCCATTGACCTCACTGCTTCATATTGGCAAGTGGAATTAGATCCACAAGTGCGTGATTACACTTCATTTCAATACTCGGAGATCCAGTATCGTTTTTGTGTAAATCCTTTTGGTTTAAAAAACTCAGGAAGTGGATTTTTGAGAGCCATTCACAGTATCTTTGGAAATTCTGCAGATGACTTTTTAATAAAGTATATTGACGACTTCCTAATCATTAGTCAAACATTTGAAGAACACATGAATAATGTCCATTATGTGTTAAATAAACTGCAACAACATGGTATGACTGTGAACATACAAAAATCAAAATTTTGTGTCAAGGAAATAAATTTTCTGGGTTATGTAGTGGATGAACGAGGTATAAGACCTGATCAGAAGAGAATAGAAGCAATAATGAAAATTCCACCACCAAGGAACGTAAAACAAATTAGACGTCTCTTAGGGGTATTGAACTTTCAGAGTAAGTTCGTACCAAGATATTCAGCTGAAATAGAACCACTGCGGCAGCTACTCCGAAAGAACAATAAGTGGAGATGGACAGAGGATCATCAAAAATGTTTTGAGAGAGTAAAAGAACTCTTTGCCAAGTCCATATTACTCGAGAGGCCTAGATAAGATTTGGAATATGGGATTTATGTCGACGCATCAATGCAAGGATACGCCGGAATTTTAGGACAGCGAGACATCAACAATGACTTTCACGTCATTAGTACAGCTTCTAGAGGACTTACAAATATTGAGCGGAATTCTTCAGTGACTCAGCTAGAAATTGGAGCACTATATTTCTCATTAATTCGTTTTAAAACCTATATTTATCAGCAAAAGGTGAAAGTATATTCAGACCACATCAGCTTAACTTTCATACAACGGTGTAGATTATGTAGTGGAAAACTTGCTAGATACATTCATGCAATATCTGCATTCGATATTGAGATTATACACATTCCTGGCAAAAATAATACCTTCAGTGATTTGCTATCAAGATTGAACTACAACCCACAAATTCCCAAAAATATTGAAAGGCCTAGAAATGAAGTCAAAATATTGACAATTGAAATTCCTTTAAGCAAAGAAATGATTAGAAATTTGAAAAAATATAGGGGAAATTCAAAATGAGGACGCAAACTTATTAGAACTTAAAGAAAAGGCACCACTAATTGAAGAGGCAAAGAAAGAAATTGTAGCAATTCGGGATGGGACATTATACAAGAAGCATGGAAAAGAAGTGCCTAGTTGGAAGGTAATGGTTCCGAAAAGCATGGAAAAGGAACTAATTAAGAATTTTCACGAAGGGTTAGCACACTCAGGGACGGACCGGACAACTTCTATGATTTTAGAGAATTTATACATATCCAAATTGCGTCAGAAAGTTCGGAAATTTATATCGTGCTGTAACCTGTGTCAGAAGGCAAAGCAAATAAATGCAGCATATGCATTTGAGACTAATTCGGTTATAAGGGATAAGCCGAGATGCGTAATTAGTATTGATATTCATGGTCCGATGCCTCCAAGTCAATTTGGAAACAAATATATATATTTGTCTGTTATGATATATTCAGCAAATATGTAAGAATTTACCCTTTGAGAAAACCTACAGGTTTAGCGTGTTTGAATAGACTACTCAAGTCATATGTGATAGAAGAAGGACCTATCCAATCTTTATTGAGCGATAATGCTTCGTACTTCACAGGAAAAACATTTATGGACGGACTGAAAGAAAATGGCATTAAACAATATTTTTCGTCAAGATACAGACCGAACTCCAACCCAGTGGAGAGGGAAATTAAGGAAATTTCAAATTATTTAAGGGTGCTGTGTCATCGAAAACAAACGCAATGGTATGGATACGTGAATTTCGTTCAGAATCTATTAAATGAGACAGTAAACAATGTGACTGGATACAAACCATGTGAACTTAAGTTAGGAAAGAAGATCAATACAATGTGTAAGAAAATTCCAGAAGCCATTCCAGATGCGCATTCGATACCACAAACAGAAGAAGAGATGTTCCGAAAAGCATTCGAGAGGATGAAGAAAAAGGCCATAAAAAGAAAAATTAAACATGAAGAAAAGAAGAGAAAGGAATGGAGGATCAAAATAGGAGATTTAGTTTTGGTTAAAACCAAGAAATTGTCGGATAAAGCAAATAAACTTTATTGGCGAATGTTTCTCAAGTACCATGGACCATATGAAGTTGTTGAAGTATATGGAACAAATACATATGAGTTATGTAATCCAACAACTCGAAAAAGCATTGGAAAGTTCCATACTGAGATGCTGAAACCATACAACAATGACCATAAAGGTGAAACAGAAGACAAAGATGATAAATAGTAAATGCTGGATAGTTAAAGACGAAATGCAGAGCAATGTATTGGAACGTAAGAGGGTTAATTATGTTTGTCATAAGAAAGGAGAAATAAATTTTGGACATAACTAAATGTTTAAAAGGAAAATAACATTTTATTTGTAACTGTAACAGCATTTGAAATAAAGCATGATGTTAGTAAAGTACGTAGATATAATTCCAAGAGTATTGTGAACATACAGTACAAAACAACAAAAATAGCTTAAATGTAATTAAAACAAATATTTATGTAGCAAACAGAACATGTGAAACAGTGCCTAGATTTAAGAGATGTAAATATATTTATGTAGAGGGTGAATATTTTTGGTAAATATGTTTAATAATTACAAAAGTTCTTAAATGTATAAATTTTTGTCAACAACTTAAAAAAGTAAACAATTTTGTAACAGTAATTAAATAATTCAGGTACAGTATTTGCTATAAAAATTGTAATGTCAGATTAAAGTCTAAACACATTAAACCAGAGCCAGTAAGTAGTGGCAAGATAGAGGAAAAACATGTCGTGTGTTAAATACGGGTGAAGTGTTAAGTGAAAGTGATAGCGTGTGTTCCAAGATTTAGGGGACTAAAAACCCAATTATAAAATTTCCAAACAAGTTGTAAATATTTATAATTATGTTTCTAGTGGGGCATATGATGCAGTAATTTGTATCACAAATTACTTAAATGTAAATAATGATTGTAATATGAATATGCATTTTTATGTGACATTGATTTGAGATGTTTGTTGACTGTAATTATTGTTGAGAAGTAAGTTTATACGACCTTACTGAAACTGTCAATAATAGCGCGCAATAATGCAGCCAGGGGGTGAGCTGTTTATCATTATTGGAAACGAGGAAGTTACGTAATGTTGGCGCGTTTTTTCCTTGAGAATCTTCTGGAACGTTTCCCTAGAGCATATGTATTCATAATTTTCATTGGATATAAAAATAGACGCTAATGTTGGCGCGTTTTATTAGCCAATTGCAGTTCAGTTATAATGTTTAGGCATATCTGGGTGAAGGAGTATAAAAAGAGTAGGTTAGAAGTAGACCCCGTCAGTTCATCAAAATTCTTTGTACACTACACGTCGCATTCCCGTCAGTTCGTCGAAAGTATTTGTACGGCACACTTCGAATATCAATTTGCAGGTTCCGCGTAACAGAGTTATGAAATCTCAAGTGTTATAAAGTTAATTTTACAAAACGTTGAAGTACGCGAATTAAGAATTATCAGTAATGAAGTTATTATAACAGTTTCAGTTTGGCGAGTGTCAAGATCAATATGTAAATGTGATAGTGACTGTGTTTCGACACTAAAAGTGTATAATAAATTTCTTCATCAGTGTTATCTTTGGATTCCTTTCCGTTTACACAACCTGTATAAAGAGAAGTACTCGACCCAAGAAAAGATAATAGCTAGCCGGAGGACAGTAAACAAAAATTAAATCAAATAACAGTCGCATTCTTTCAAACAAACACTAATACTACCGCAAATTGCTAACACCAGATGGAGCGAACAAACCTAACAAATGAATCACGTCAAAAGATGGCTTCAACGCGAGAAGTAAACACAAATACACAAACATTATAAGTAATACACCCGCAAAGTTCGTATGAAAATTATGAAACTTCGTAGTAGTGGTGGTATTTATTAAGTATTTAGTATTACATTAATTGCATAACACAGTCGCATGGATCATAAGACCGTACATGCTCTCTAGATAAATACCTTGTCTGTATACGTGACTTGCAGTATCAACCAGAAAACAACAATTTTTTTGCAATCACCGCACTATATACATACATACATATAAAATTGAAAAAAAACACTGAATCACACACTCAAACACACACACACACACACTTGCTACAGTTCGTTTCATAAAGATACTCGCGTGTTAATTACTACCTATATCCCAGTTGCACAATATACTAATTGTCTCTACCTGTGCGATAGGATACAAATTGAGAAGTATGATCTAGCTCCGAAATAGTTTTAATAGTTTTCTGAAAACTACCGAGCGCGATGGCTCTTGCGATTGCGTCTGATGTCCGCATTTGGGAGGTCGTGGGTTCGATTCCCGTGGACAACCTCTATCCAGGACTTTTTCGGGGTTTCCCCGGGTCGCCAGGTGAATTCTGGGAAGGATTATTACATCCCCGATTTTCTTGTCCAGCCATTTCATTCATCCTTCACCCCGTTTGGTCTGCTTCAGGGTTGTAAGTGTCGACGATGTAGTTTCGGTGCAGTGTGGCAGGGAAAAAGGATACTCTCCTTGAACCTCCGTCCCTCGACCTTCGGCTGGTTGCCGGGGTGGGGGTCCCCATGAGGGTGGGGTCCCCGGTCTACCTGCGCGTCTGCCGGGGCGTTTAAGTTATTGCTGGCCGTCACTCCTAGTTCTGGCCTCCTCGGGCGCCCACCACCTCGTGGAGGCGTAGTGTAAAATATCTGGACTCCCTGTATCGGTGCCGAATCCTTTCCGCTTTTTATTCCATTCCATTCTGAAAACTCCAATGATACACGTATTGATTCAAGTTAGTCATTCTGTTACTACTTTGCCATCTTTATTTCGCAATTTTACCTCCTTTACTGCTTGATACCCGATAAGACTAAATAACACAAGGAATTTCAGCTCAAGAAAACACGCAGCGCCACTATTTAGCGATTCATAACGGATTATTGACAGTTGCCTGTCGGATTTGGCAGCTAGGTAAGCTTCAAACAAACACCGAGCTGTTTGCCAAATAAGTCAATACATTATTTTCGTTAGCAGAAAGGCAAGCAGTGATCGGATCGATGGACGGGCAATATGCACCGGGTACACAGATTATGTTCTGGGGGGGGGCGAGGTTCCGACAAATATTGGAAAATATGGTTTACGTCTTCTGATTCGCTAGGGCGTGTGAAACTGGCTTTACAGTCTAAACTGCAACATTTACATTTTATAAATAACAACAAACAGAATCGATGCCTGCGCTCCGAGATAGAGGGCAAAACAGAGGAAGCACAGTTCGAAGCAAGCAGGAGCAGCTGCAAGTGTATTTTTTCATTCTCTTGTGATAGGCATTCATAGTTTAATATATGTATAAATATATTCGTATTATGAAGGGAAAAAATGTAGCCAATTTTGACAATTCTTTCACCATTAAAAAGCCCAAATTTTTCTTACAGACATGAGACTGTAAAACACTATCTAATTCTATTTCATAAATTGTTACTAGATTGAAAATGATATACAAAGCCCTTACATTTGACTACGAAAACATTGGAGTTATAAAAGAACATGCTTGTGAAGAAGTTGAGAATGCAATGGAGTGGAAAGCAGTTGTTACTCCACAGAATATGCATATAAAATAAAACAAATGCCGCGGACATTTCGTTCCAAGCTTTATGTTCATGTGTGTGTGTTTGTGTGTGTGTAGATGGTCATGATGTAACAATTACGGCACAGCAAGACAATGCAGAATTGAATCTGTTTACACTGCTATGACACCCATGGGATACCAATGCCAAAACATTTTAATAACCCTCGTGTAAGAAAGTTTTGCTTAATTTCCTTTGTACTAATGTTGTAATCAAGTGCATTATGAAGCAGTATATTTTGAGTAGTAAAATAAAATTACAATCATAGGGAAAATAAATAACAGTAACAGCGAGGATAGTGTTAAATAAAGCGAATGGAAAGCGAATGTTAGAAATGAGGGTTGAGAGACAGTGCCATCAGCGGCCGGAAACGGGTGGTTGTTCCCTCTACTGTTAAGCGTCCCCTTAGGTTGCTGGGAACGCAGGCTAGTAGAAAAGGGTCAATGTTCGCCAAAAGCCAGAGAGCCTTAGGCCTCCAATGAAAGAAGCTTGGAATCAGGTGATAATGGAATGAGGAGATACAGAACGTTTGAAACAGAGAAACGGAAGATTTTAGAATACACACTTGGTCGTGAGATTTGAGAGTGAACACTTCGTCGTGAGATTTTAGAAGACACACGTCGTTGTAGTAAATCTGGGGAGATGCTTGTCAGAAAAGTTTAGAAGGCAGCGGATAGGCGCGATGATGTGAAACATTTAACAAATAGGAAATGCGCGCGCGCGCGCGCGTGTGTGTGTGTGTGTGTCGAAGAAATAGCAGGGATCAAATGCTAAAACGGTGATGGTAAATAAACGAGCAGAAAAAAACAACAGTCGTGTTCACCACTAACCCGAGATCCAAGATCCATGCAAAGAACCCTGAGCTAGTACCGAACCCGGGACCATCCCTACAAATCCCGTACCGCCAAACAAGAAATCCTATCGCAATTAGCAGGGCATGCTAAATAATTTTATGAAGGGAAAGAATTGCAACATTAGAAACAAGTGATCCGATGTCTTTTTAATTAATAACTGAGAAGATTGTTTTTCTCGATGGCCGCAGACTATATTATGTCTTTTCCAAAGATGTTAACTTGGTAGACTGGAAATGCGGAATCTACATATTCACCAGATTCTCTGCTAATTCGTTGTATTGGCATGTTAAGGCTTTCGTATTATGTGAAAATGGTGTACACTTTATCTTATTAAATATCTATGGGACCAAGTATTTAACATTTCACCTAGTGTAATTATCTAACAAGCTACTCGACCACTCGATCGATGATTGTTCCACAGCCAAAGGGCAGTTATAGGCTATACATATTTTCCAGAAGTTCGAAGGCTGTTAGAGGAGGTTCAGAAAGCTATAAATTCCTGCGATTTTTCACAGTCTTTTGCGTGAATATCAGTTGATTTTTCATTATTCGTTCATAATATAATAATAATCTCGTGGCGCTACAGCCCATGTTGGGCCTTGAACCTGCCAACCCGACTGCCGGCCTCATTCCCACGTACGCACGGCAGAGGTGGGCGAACATCTAACCGATACTGGGAGGAGATGTGGCCGGTGATGTATCACGCATCCCACAGCAAGCATATTGGCCTTCGTGGACGGGTATACATACACTGCTGTGCAAAACCCAAGGACGAGATGGCTAAAGTATCATAATAAATGAACTACTTTATGGAAGTAGATGAAGGTGCGGGAGCATGTTGCCAGAGGTCTCTCACACGTACACATAAAGCTGGACGTTACATGGCGTGAGTGTAGTGAGCCTATAGTGCCAAATGGGTCTGGTCCCGCAACACGGGACAGTTGACGAAACAGGACAAGACGGTGTGTGGTAGTTAGCGAGCTGTTACGGTGCACTGCAGTGGTGTTTTTCATTGCAACATGGCCCGTAGACACCATTTGGATGACTTCAGACGGGGAACAATCGTCGGGAAACTGGAAGAAGGGCGAAGTGTGATGAGTGTTGCTCAGGAGTTTGGAATTGCTCACAGCATTGTTTCACGTGCATGGGGAACCTTACAAGCCACAGACACTGCTATCCCAAGGAGAGGTGGTGGTCGTCCACGCTCAACTACAGCAGCAGATGGCCGCTATATTGTGCAACAGGCAAGAAGGGATCCATGCCAAACAACAGGTGTAATTGCAACCACATATAACAGGACAGCTAGGCACGCAATCTCACGATACACAGTGGCACGGTGACTACACAGAGGTGATCTCTTTTCCCGACGGCCAGTACGTTGTGTTCCATTGACATCCGCACATCGGCGGCACCGTTTGCGATGGTCTCAAGAACATCAAAATTGGATCAACGAGGAATGGGGACCCGTGCTCTTCTCGGATGAGAGCAGATTCAGTCTAAGTAGTGATTCTCGACGTACCCTCATCTGGCGAGAGGTGGGAACACGTAATGAACCCAGGAACATCCTTGAACATTATCGTTTTTGTGGCCCGGGTGTTATGGTTTGGGGAGGCATAATGTTGCATGGGCGCACCGACCTCCAAATCTTTGAACACGGTACGCTCACTGGTCAACGTTATTGTGGTACTGTACTCCTTCCCCATGTGCGTCTTTTCAGTGGTGCAGTCGGCCCTGACTTCATTTTTATGGATGACAATCCGCGACCGCATCGAACAGCGCGGGTGGAGGATCTCTTGGAACGAGAGGATATTCGGCAAACGGACTGGCCTGCCCGTACCCCGATTTAAATCCCATCGAACACGTGGGGGATGCTTTGGGGAGACACTTTTCAACACATCCACATGCACCAACGAGTATGCAACAGTTGTCAACAGCGCTGGTGGAGGAAAGAACGTCCTACCACAAGAACTGCTTACCAACCCTGTGGCCAGCATGAGAGCACGATGCAGAGCATGCATTGCTGTCCGCAGTGATCATACACCCTTTTAAGCACTATGTATCTGTTTCTGTAAATCTAGAGAACCATCATATGTCGTATTGACTTTAGTGTAGCTTATGGTCTATGAATAAAAGTGGCATTTCTGTTCGTCTCATTGCATATTTCGTTTAGTTGCCTACTATAGCATACCGTAGCAGCTCCCTCTATGTATGATTCAAGTTTCATCGAGCTATGTTACTTGGCAGTGTCACAACATGCGAAGATTACTTTCGTCCTTAGGTTTTACACACCAGTGTATAACGTTTCTTTAGCACACAGTTATGGTAGGTAGAGGAGGTAAGTATTGCATTTCATCCAAGATTTGGATAAGGAAATTTCACCACAAGTGTATGTTATGAGGAACCTTGTGTGTGTTGTGCCAAATTGACCCTCCCCGGAGAAATCTACTTTAGGCGACTGGGCTGTACTAAAGGAAGGGGGACATGTACGGGAACAGAAGTGAAACGACTATGTTAGTGGTTCTCAAGCAGACGACAACAACAAGAAAAAAGGGCGCAGTTATTTTGAGTCACGCAGTACGTCAGGCGATTGTCGTCGACTACGCAGGCGCCGGACAGTTCCAGCTTTCTTCAACGTCCTGTCCACAAGGCTAACCAATCTTTCTTCGACGGCGAGCTAGGTTACGAGGAAAACAGGACAACGTTTAGATAGAAGACGGTATTTCTAAATTAATTTTTGGCTTAACGTATTCAAAATTCTCTTTAGTAATTCTTCACTGCACTAGGAAAATATTGATCTTCTGAACTATAGACTTATTGCTGTTAGTTTAGAAATATATCGGTAAATGTGAGAGCAGGAAGCAATTCTGTAATTATTGTAATTTAATTTAAAGCACTGAAGCCGTAAACAATGTAAATAATGGTGAACAAATAAGGGTTTTGTAAATTTTAATTATCTATGTTATTGAAGTGTGAGTTTATTAAATAGAAGAAATTCGGCTTGTTAATTAATTTATGGAATATATTTTAAAGTAGGAATCTGCCATTATTCCTAATTTAATCCACTTCCTCTTGGGTCAAAAGAGCACGTTTCAGTGTTTATGAGCAGCTCTGCTCAAAAATAAAAATTCGGATGAATACCAAACTTCGTATTTAAGTTCGGAATATTTAATGTTTCATGGATACTGCAAGAAGGTTTTCAAGAAAATCCATTAACTCATACTTTACATAGACATTTTTCGCAGCTTTTTATTTTCTAAAAATTACTCAACAATTTTTATTAAAATATCATATGTTTAACATATTTTGCCTGATTAATATTTTGAATTTTCTGATTATAACCTCTGAAGTGTCCTTAATTCGGATTGAATTTTGTATAATTTTGTATAACTGGTAAATTATGCTTTGTAAGATACGAGCAAAAATAAACTGCATTAAAATGTAGAAATATACAATTTATTTCCGATAACTTTTTCTGTCGCAATAGCCATTTCTGAGATATTTGTTGTTATTGGTTTGAACGTTTCAATAGTTTTGTCATCTTTTGAAGTCCTGTCATCTTTCAGTTGTTTCTCGCGATGTCTTGTAAAGAGGGTGGAATTTCAAAGCCAGCATACAGGGGCCAGCTTTTTAAATATGTGATTCTTGCTTCAACCTTATGTATTCCCTTTGTACCTACAACGAAATGTATAATGAAACTATTTATGCAAACGCTTATCTTGATTTCATGAGGCAGATAGAAAAACAAGATTTGCAAGAAGAGTTTGTAGAAGCTAATATATAAAAGCAAATGATAATTACTAGAGAATGTAATGTAACACATCAGATTTTCTTTTTTTTTTGTTCCATAGTCAAGTACAATAGAAATACATTTCCCTCTGAGGAATGCAACGACAGGTATTATGCTAACTTCTCAGAGAAGTTAAAGCAGAGGTATAAATGTAGCATTATTATTCTATGGATTCCTGCATGGTTAGCAGTGAGACGTCACAGGCACGCACAGAGGAATTCAAAACTTCCGCTGCGTGTATTGACAGGTAAGAGTATACAGCACTCGCAAGTAGAGGTATACAGACGACGGGTTTTCGTGGTTTCCCCGGGTCGTTAGGCGAATATTGGGGTTGTCTCTTTTAGCGCGATTTTATTCCCATCATTTCCCTTTCATTCCGTTTCCTTCAGGTGTTCTTCCAGATTTCATGGCGTATGGTGGTGCCGGACAGATGCCGCGGATACTTGTTCAGAAAAATGAATACTCCCCGTAGACACTACATGGCTGTTTGATCGACGGGTCGTTGAGTGCCCTTTCTAGGCAGCTCCAGCAGGGAGGGGTATTTGATACTGGAATTGTTCGGGACTTACGCGCGTCTATGACATGTAGCCTCCTGTGATTCTCTATTTTCATCCTTTCCTCTTGTTTTTTATTTATGGCTGCTCTTTAACTGTTATGGCCTTTAGCGTCCCATTCTATATTGGCCGTGAAAGGTAAAGGTACGTATCACGGAGGTACCCTCGGAACAGGGGCAGAGCACCGCGCGAAGGCCAGTCGGCCCATTGTGATTCCAACGTGACCCCTGGGAGGGAAGAATGAGGGGAGAGACCCGAAGGACGACCAGATTCCGATGTCGACTAGCGCAAGAATGGACGGGGTCCCTAACGTTTCCAGGTATAACGCATCCGCCGTATGGTGCCTGCCCTAAACCCACTAACTTTCAGATTCCCCGTAGCGGAGCCCCACGCTGAGGAGAGACCTAACTGAGAGGTACCACAGCGACGCCAGGGAAGAAACATTTACAGAGCGCAAGCCACCGCCCAGCCGCAACCCTGAAACAGATGACAAGGAAGATAATGGGTATAGGAAATGAGAGGAAGGAGAGTCGTGGTAGAAGATGAACCACCCCAGTATTCGCCTGGCGACCCGGGGAAACCACGAAAACCCCGGAGATCGACCCCGGGACCTCCCGGGCCATCCCGCTCGATTTTCGGGCGTGAATCACCGGTTATTTTGCTCAGAGGCCTCTTTATCAGGCTTGAGATTCTGTTATGTACCGTAAATCTACGACACGGAACCACCGGCTTTATTTCCCTTCCGAAGGATGCCACGCTAAAGATTTTTACGCCCGAAAAAATCCATCGCCCTCCGCCGGGTTTGAACCCTCAACTTCGGGAACTAGTGACTAGCATGGTAACCACTATACCACGGAGGATGACTCCTAGGGAGTGGTAAAGCAATACATCTCTTGTATAACCTTAATCCTAACCCTAAATACCAACTTGGTGCGTAAATCATAAGTAATAAATATGAGAGAGAGAGAGGTCATAAGTTAATAAACTGCCTAAGTTTTGCAAGAGCAATATTTTGGCCACCCCTGGTAACGTTTAGTTGTCATGGTAACGCTACTCATATGGAATGTATTTTTTTCCCGAAAACGCCGGATGCGTTCGTCAAATATTTGCCAAGTTTGATTGCGTAACCAGAAATGAATTATGGCTATTGTTTATGAGAAGAATTAAAAAGGGACAGAAAAGCCGTTAGCCGAGTAACATTTATCATGATGGATAATGAAAAGCGATTTCAGCAGCAATATAGCCAGATGTGCACGGCGGGTTTCATAGCCGCCAGGGGAAACCTTCCCTTAATGTATACCAGTTGACTATTCCACTCATATGGACCTGCCTTGGATATTAACCAATCAGAACCATGATTCACAACACATGTATCGATGTTTCTTTAACACCTCCTATGTAGACCCCTTCATTTCTTTAAAATAGAATTCTAAATAGTTAAATGTGAAATATGGAAAATCACAAGGATAAGAAATTAATATGTTTTGAACATAGTAATATATTTATTTCTTCAGTGCTTACCTACGCTAGGTAGAGGAAATATTCTGTTCCATCAACAAATTAGGTATATCGAAATTTCACCGGAAATACACGTTTTGAAATCGCTGACTAAAATACCACAGTTTTTGAAAAAGGGCCCGATGTGTGTATATAAATAGGATAAATCAAAACCAAAAATCTGGAAGAATGCCCGACGATTTTCAAGAAATTTCTCTCACCACAAGCTTCTCTTTATATTTACAAACTTTCGTTTATGTTTCTGACAATTTTAATTAAAATAACTTATGCTCGAGGTAGAGGCTTCACAAATAACCTGAATTACGTGAATTTTCTGTGAATTGGCTGTGAAGCTATAAACGTTTTTATAACAAGGAAACTATAAGAAATATTCAGATATTTTTAGAGGAAAAACATTCACATAATCTCCTCTACCAAGTCTTCAACAAATAACAGGTTTTTACTACTTCATGCTAATCGAGATAAACGTTTCCAGAAATGATTACATTACAATTTACTTCAAATAACTTTTTATTTAAAAGATATTTATATTTTTTTATGAAACTGATCAATTGGTTATTTGTGGAGATTTAAATGCTAGAGTGAGAAATGTGCCCGTTCAAAATACAGTAGGAATACATGGAGAACCAACCAGGAATAAAAATGGTGACCAAATAATTCAATTCTGTGATTATAATAAACTAAAAATTACAAACATATTTTTTAATAACAAGGAAATTCACAATTATATCTGGGGTAGTAGGGAATATAAATCAATAATAGACCACATAATTTGTAACGAGAAGGTAGTCCCGTGTATAATAGACACAACAGTATATGTGTAGAGGACGTGATCTACAAACCGGCCACTTCTTAGTGATGTCTAAGGTTTCAATGATAGCAAGATGGAATCAAATTAAATATATTAAACAAGGAAATAAAAGAGAAGAAACGGAGAAAAGTTATAAGACTTTTACAACAAACATCAATAAGAGATTTGTATCAACAAAAATTAAATCACTATTTAGCTAATAATAATGTGGAAGAATATGTAAATAAAAATGGGAAATAATATAGGAATGTGTTAAGAAACCTGATGTGTTACACTCACATGACTTTTTCTACTCTTTACAAACTATTTTTTCAAACGCTTATTCTCCATATGCTTCATGTTAATCGAGATGTTAATCTTATTGCTAATTTTCTTGTAGGTGCAAGGGGAATATGGTAGGCTTTAAGCGATAGTCAAATGTTTAAGAGCTGGTTGCCATGTGGAATTCTCTTTGCTTGTCCAGTGAATAACGATTCCATTCCAGGAAAGGTGTAAGTATTACAAAATTCAAACAAATAACAAGGAATATCTCGGAAATGGTTCACTCCACAAAAAATGTATATGACATAAATTGTATGTTTTAACGAGATCTACATTTTTGTGTAGAAAAACTTTGTATATCTCTTATGGTTTACCAGTTATGCAAAAGCCATTCGGAAGGAAGAGGACTTTTGAGGACATTCCCAGAAAATTGAATATATACATTTTATTTGTCATAAAAATATCTTAAATGTATATTTTAATCAAAATCGTTAGTCAATTTTGATAAAATCAAAATTTTCGAAAACGTTTCCATGTAAAAGGTAGTCTGGTGTGGGGGATTTTCTTGTAAATCCTCGTGTCGCATCTTTGAAAGATACTGAACCTAAATACAAAGTTTGGTATTTATCCACTTTTCGTTTTAGAGTTATGCTGTTCATAGACACGCGCTGTTGTTCTAAAATGTTTTTTTGGATTAAGGGCCCTCAAAACATGTATTTCCGGTGAAATCTCGATATAGAATTTTTGGGTGAAATGCAAAATTTCCCTTGCTTACTATACATAATAGAGAAAGTAAAAAGTCACATATGAAACGTTAGGAAAACAATCAAAATACATAAGAATGAAGGAATTGAGAATCTGAATTGAAGATACTCAAGAAGCAATAAAAGAGAAACAACTTTATATAAGATATTCCTACAAACATCAACACCACATATAAAAGGAATGTGTAAGGAGGCAAGAAATAAAGCAAAGATGTTAGATAGAAAGTCACATAGAGATAGTTGGTATACTTTTATAGGTAACATAGAACATGATGTTTATGGAAGAGAGGATTTTGCTTTTTAAATATTGAGGCATCTAAATAAAACAGAAGAGCACACTGCTAAAATGATTGTAATATCACATCGAGCATGGATGGTACATTACAAAGCCTTTGGTAAAACAATGAAATATTGGAATGTACTACGACAACTGTACCCAATAAAACAGACATGATCGTATTAGAAAAAATAATAATAAAAAGATCCCTAGGGTTAGAAGGAATGAATATGGAACTAGTGAAAACGGGAGGATTGCTGCTAAAGTTAGATTCGTGTTGGATGAAGGCAGTTATCCCAAATACTTAGCTAATAGCTGAGGTAAGATACATTGTTTAAAAAGGAGAACGGAATAAAACATCAAACTACAGAGGTATTAGTATTCCAAATACTGGATATAAGAAATAAGCAGGAATACGGAATAATTGATTAAAACCAATTACGGAAGATATGGTGATTGAAAAGCAAAGCGGATTCAAATCGGGCCGTTCCTGTTCGGATAATGTTTTTACATTAAAACAAATAATGGGTTAAAGGAGAGAATATACTCTACCTAGCTGTATGTTATTTGTCGATTTTGAAAAGGCCTTTAACCGAGTAATGCGCAACAAACTATGGAATATAAGGATTTGTCTTCTTCTTTCAAGGTTTTTATAATCACCTGTTCCAGTCTATATCATCCATCCACCTCTTACGAGGTCTACCCAGATCTCTCTTTCCAATCGGCCAATAATTCATTATTTTTTGGTAATCATTCTATCAATATGATACTTCCATTTCACACTATTTCCTTCTATCTTATTGTTAACTCAAAATATTTTTAAAGAAACGGTATATGGTTCCGAATCATGGACAATAACACACACAAAAAGGAAAGAAAGATCACGCATACAGACAGCAGAGATGAAGTTCATGAGGTATGTAAAGTGGATGTACTAAAATGGACAAAATAAGGAAGGATGTTGTTATATACTGGGGTGAAGCCAAAAGGTTTTCAGCTAGATATTAAACGTTAGTTACCCCAGAAAATACATTGGGAGGCAAGCATCGGTCCAGAGGAGGACCAGAAACAGGCGAGCGATAGTTATCACTAAATACACAGAATTTCGCATTAATCACATTACCTGTGGTTTATTGAATATAAACCCTACGTCTCACACAAAAGATAAAAGGAAGAAATTGAAGGGAGATGCTGTACACACGGTTACATTCACACAATTAACATAAACCTTGCAAACCAGACATTATACCAGAAGTGGCGCTAACACACAAAGGAAATAACGCTCACTATCCCAACTCTCCACAGCTATTACGATCACCAGTTACACAGTGGTGAGTCGCCACGCCAGACAAACTTCAAAACCCCAGCCGAAAGAATTACCCGAACAATACTGTCGCCAACGACGCAATAATGTGTCTGGCGTGACAATACACACACAAACACGCCACATCATAATGATTAAAAGAGAATATCCAAAACACCTCGTGGAATCTATTAAAACTTCATACAATGAAACAAATATAATTTAGAAGGATATAAAAAATAACAAATTAATTTTAACTAATCAAGGAATTAGACAAGGGTTCTGCAAATCACCCGCACTTTTTAATATTTACATTGATGACACCATTAGAGAATGAAAGATTAAAAGTTTATAAGGCATTAGAATTAATAGAAATGTGTTAAGTTACCTTTATTATGCAGATAATTTCATAACTTTAGCAGATAGAGAAGACGAACTACAAAGATTAGTGTAAAGACTAGAGCAAATATGTCAGCAATATAAATTAATTATCTCAGTAGAAAAAAACTAAAAGCATGGTTTTTATAGAAAATAACCTATTAGAGTTAAAATTGTAATAAATATTAAGACAATACAACTATTTAGGATGCGATGTAGGTTATAATTATTGATCAAGACCTGGATATAAAATTAATGAGATATCAATTGGTGTGTAGAACAATAAGAAGAAGTTTCAAACTTACATGAAAAGATACACAATTGAAATTTTATAAAGTGATGGCTGTGCCGACTCTTTTGCATGAGAGTGAATCGTGGATTCACAAGAAGAAAGATGAAAATTGCATGCAAGTAGCAGAGCTGAACTTCTTACGAGCTGTTAGAGGTTGTATCAGAAGGGACAGAATAAAAACCGAACAAATAACAGAGGAATTTGGGTATTTATGCAATAAATAATAAATTTTTACATTATAGAGAACATTGGAGAGAACATCTGCAACGAATGGAAGAAACTTGTATCCCGAAAATGGCTTTGAAATATCGACCTTCAGAGCCCGAGTGCCTTATACTTGCAAGGAAGAACAGCTTTTTTGTTTTTGTAGTACGTTTTCGTCTATCGCTTAATCTTTACAGTTATGCAAGGTTATACAAAATTCGTTCCTAATGAAGAGAACTTCACAGGCTATTCCCAGAAAAATCAAGATATGCATTTTATTTGCATGTAACTATTTTTAATAAATATTATTTTAAAAAAATCGTTTGAGCCACGGTTTAGAAAATAAAAAAATTCGAAAAATGTAAAGGGTAGTTTGGGTTGGGGAAATTTTCTTGGAAATCTTCGTATCACATTTTGGAAGATACTGAACTGAACCAAGTTTGTGTTTATCTGACTTTTCCTTTTTCAGTTATGTTGTTCGCAGACACGCACATGGATCTTTTTTTAAAAATGTTTTTTTTTAGGATTTAAGAGGCATCAAAGCATGTATTTCCTGTGAAATCTCGGTGTCGAACTTTTGGGTGGAATGCAATACTTTCTCTACCTATTATGTACGTGGTAGACAAAGTAATAAGATCTTATAGGAATTGTTTGTTAAAGATAGGAATTGAGGATAGGAAAAGAAGGATTGAGAATAGAGAAAGTAATATTAATGTACCACATAAAACTTTTTATTCTTTCTTTCCTAAGTATTTCCCTGATTTTCGTCATAAAGACCATTTCACCTACCAATAATGTGTTAAGGCATTTGTTCAACATACCGTCCCTACAGCAGGACGTCAGTTTGTAGCAATGGTTTATAAATTAGTTGGCAATGTGGCAACGTTGTTATCTGGGCACACAAGTCCAGTGCTGGGGGTCATGAACCAAAGAGATCGTCAGAAATTCCCATCTCGCCAAATCCTTCATAATGCAAGGCTGGGTGATCAACTGGCAATGATTGGTGGCATATCGATCAGGTTGGTCTTGTTTAGCGGGAACCGCCCCCTCCCACCCCCACCTCCTCCCTTGCTGACGTAACCCTGCCCGGTTCACTGACTGAGAGACCCAATTGATTCAGAGGAGGTTAAGGAGTCCCTAGCGAATTAGAGAGGCTGTGTTTGATGTTGGAATGTCATATCTCAGGTAGGGGACCGGGAATATGGTGCAGAGAGCCATCCACACCACCATCAGTACCACCTGGTGAATTAGCGTGACTGTGTTTGATGTTGGAATGTCATATCTCAGGTACGGAACCTGAAATATAGCAGAGAGAAACATCAACAACACCACCACCACCACCACTACCACCTGGTGCATTAGAAAGACTGGTTTGTTGTTGGAATGTCAAATCTCAGGTAGGGGACCAGGAATATGGCACAGAGGGACATTAACATCACAATACCAGCACCACCTGGTGAGTAAGAGATGTGTTTGAAGTTGGAAGTCATATCTTAGGTAAGGACCGGAATACGTCGCAGAGACCCAGCAACACTACCAATATCACCTGGTGAGTTAAACAGATTGTGTTTGATATTGGAATGTCGTATCTCAGATAGGGAATCATCAACGCCTACACACGTACTACCTGGTGAATTAAACATATTGTGTTTGATGTTGGAATGTTATATCTCGGGTAGAGGAGCTGGAATTTGGCAGAGAGCCATCAACATTGCCACAAATACCAATTGGTAAATTAAACAGATTATGTTTGATATTGGTGTGTCGTATCTCAGGTAGAGGACCTGGAATTTGGCAGAGAGTCATCAACATACCACCAATACCACCTGGTGAATTAAATAGTCTGTTGGATGTTGAATGTCATATCTCATGTAGAGGACCTGGAATATGACAGACGCACCATCAACACACCACCAATACCACCTTCTGAATTAGACAGACTGTGTTGGATGTTCAATGTCGTATCTCAGGTAGAGGACCTGGAATATGGCAGAGAGAGAGAGAGAGCCATAAACACGCCACCAATAACACCTGGTGAGTTAGAGAGACTGTGTTTGATGTTGGAATGTCATATATCTCAGCTTTACTACCTGGAATATGGCAGAGAGAGCCATCAATGTGCCACCAATACCACCTGATGAATTAGACTGTGTATTGGATGTTAGAATGTCATATCTCAGGTAGAGGACCTGGAATATGGCAGAGAGAGAGAGAGAGAGAGAGAGCCATAAACACGCCACCAATAACACCTGGTGAGTTAGAGAGACTGTGTTTGATGTTGGAATGTCATATATCTCAGCTTTACTACCTGGAATATGGCAGAGAGAGCCATCAATGTGCCACCAATACCACCTGATGAATTAGACTGTGTATTGGATGTTGGAATGTCATATCTCAGGTAGAGGACCTGGAATATGGCAGAGAGACACCACCACCACCACCACCTGGTGAGCCAGAGAGAATGTTTGATCCTGAAAAGCCTCATCTTGGGCAGGGGACCGCGAATATGTCGGAGAGAACCATCTACACCACCACCAATACCACCTGAAAATTAGACATACTGTGTTTTATGTAGCCATGTCAAAACAATTAACATCCATATTCACGAGGGAGTATTCTCATTTTCATTATACTGAAAAAAGAAGTATATTACTCTTTTGTGTTAGGTTGTTTTTCATGATTTTTTATTTATTAGTTTTATAGTTTTTTGAAAAGTGCATCGATTTTTGGACTTATTTATGTGTAGTATTTAAATGTTTACAAAATAATTTTATATGCACTGAGCAGAGCATGCCTGAAAATGTACTCGTCATATTATTTAAAGGGATGGAGAAATTATTTTATAAAGTGGTAAAAACTGAGGCATTAACGAGTAAGTTCAGTGCAAAACCTTATTACTTTTTCTACTACGTACTTACAGTGGATAGAGTAAGTATTCTATTCCACCCAAAGATTCCTTGTCAGATTTCACCGGAAATAATATTTTTAAGCCCTCTGAATCCAAAAAGAACGTGTTTATAAACGGCCCATGTGTGCGAGTCCGACTGTGAACAGAATAACTCAAAAAACGAAAATTCCGACAAATACCAAAGCTCAGTATCTTCCAAAGGATTCTGAGCCGTGACGCTGTGGCTAGAGTGTGGAGCTCTAGTTGCCGATTATGGTTCGATTTCATGGGGGTGCGGAATTTAAGTCGCGGGTATAGGACCGGTGCCCACTCAGCATCTGAGGAAAGTAAGGAGCTGCGGTAGGCAGCGAGTCAACTTTCCGGCTGGGGAATGCCTGGTGCTGGCCACATCACCTTTCCGTATCTGTTGGATGTACGCCCACCTTTATCGTGTCTAAGACAGTGAGGCTGGCAGTAGGGTGGGCAGGCCTAGGCACCGCGCAGGCTGTAGCTCGCAGGATTTTTTATCTTCCAAAGATAGGACACGAAGATTTTCAAGACATCTCCATACTCTTTACACAGAGAAATTTGCCTTCGTTTTATATACACAAAAATGAACGTAACAGTTTTGATGAAAATATCATATGTTTAAAATATTTACAGAGCAAATAAAATGTATACCTTGGATTTTCGGGAATCGCCTGGGAAGTCCTCTTCGTTCTGAATTACTTTTGTGAGCTAGTAAATCGTAGGAGATGCACCAAATCTTAACATACGAAACTTGTAGATCTCGTTAAGGTATACGTAAAATATATGTGAATTAACATTTTTTCATAGTTAACAACAATTTCCGAAATATTAAATGTTATTCTTTGATTTTTGAAATAGTTATACTTTTTCAATTCTTTTTTACTTTCTCTACTACGTATAGTAAGTAGGGGAAGTATTGCATTCCACCCAAAACTTCGATACCAAGATTTCACCGGAAATATATTTTTGGAAACATGTCCGTGTGTGTGTGTCTATGAACAGCATAACTCAGAAACGAACAGTCGGATAAACACCAAACTTGGTATTTAGGTTCGGTATCTTCCAGAGATGCAACACGAAGGTTTTCAAGAAAATCCCCCACCCAGATTACCCTTTACATGGAACATTTTTGGAAAATTTTAATTTTCTCAGAAATGGCTCTAACGATTTTGATTATAATATCATATATTTAAGATATTTTCATGAAAATGAAATGTATATCTCGAATTTTCTGGGAATGTCTCCAAAAGTATTCTTCATTGTGAACGACTTTTGCATAACTGGTAAACCATAAGAGATAAACAAAATTTTACTACACAAAAAATGTAGATCGCGTTAAAATACACAATTTATGTCATATACATTTTTGTTGTTGAATGAACCATTTTCGAGATATTGCTTGTTATCCCTTAAATTTTCCAATACCTATACTCTTTCTCAAATTCGTTATTCACTTTTTTGTCCTGGTAATGCAAAGAGAATGGAATACTCCACGTAGCAACCCGCTCTTATAATATTTGACTATCGCTTAAAGCCTAGCAATTCCCCTTGCATCTACAAGAAAATTAACAATAAGATTAACATCTCGATTACCATGAAGCATATGGAGAATAAGCGTTTGTAAAAATAGCTTGTACAAAAGTAGAGAAAGCCATGTGAGTGTAACACATCAGAATTTTTTTGCTTTACTTTGGTTGCTAGAATGTTTTTAAAAGTGGGGACGAATGCTTTTTGGAATGACTATATTTGTCAAGGAGCGACATGTTTTCGCGCAAGGCTATAATCTTAGGTTGCACAGATACAGAAATCTAGGGGAGGTTAATTCACCTGTTATGACTCAGGGTACAGTAAGATTGGAGTTTAGTGCCATAATAGCTTAACTCTTCAAAGTCGCTGTCTTGTACAAGTATCTATACTAGCAGAAGTTATGTCCACGTATGTTAGTCGGATATTTAAACAAGCACAGCCTTGTTAAGAAGCTGCTGGACCAAGAATTCTTCTCCCAGCCACTTGAGAGTGTCGAGGGGTTCACTAATGACCAGTCTCCTTCTGCACGTTCTTCCCCGCAAGTCCAATAACGTGAAAATATGGGGTTAGTTGTCAAGTGCCGGGCTTGTAGTAGGGGAGGCTGGGGGCGACTCAAGCAGTCGCTGCTTCGAGGCCTGCAGGTAATAGAGAGCAAAACCGTATCGGTTATCGTGTTTGCTTTACGGAGTTCAAGCCTTCCTGGGATACCATAACGCGCTTATAAAATTAACATTATGCTAATAGCATAAACACAATTGACTAATTTCTCCATGTGCTTCATGTTAATCGAGATATCGGGAAGTTAATCTTATTGCTAGTTTTCTTGTAGATGCAAGGGGAATTGGTAGGTTTTAAGCGATAGTCAAATATTTTAAGAGCTGTTTACTATGTGGAGTATTCCATTCTCTTTGCATGTCCAGGACATAAAAAAAATGAATAACGAATTCCCATTTGAAAAAAAGTGTAATTATTGGAAAATTTAAGGGAATAACAAGCAATATCTTGAAAATGGTTCACTCAACAAAAAATGTATATGACATAAATTGTGTATTTTACCGCGATCTACATTTTTTGTGTAGTAACATTTCGTCTATCTCTTATGGTTTACCAGTTATGCAAATGTCGTTCACAATGAAGAACACTTTTGGAGACAGTCCCAGAAAATTCAAGATATATATATATTTTATTTGTCATGAAAGTATCTTAAATATATGATATTTTAATCAAAGTCATTAGAGCCATTTTTGAGAAAATTAAAATTTTTGAAAAATGATCCATGTAAAGGGTAATCTGGGGTGGGGGATTTTCTTGAAAACCTTCGTGTCGCAACTCTGGAAGTTGTTGAACCTAAATACCAAGTTTGGTATTTATCCGACTGTTCGTTTCTGAGTTATGCTGTTCACAGACAGCCACAGACACACACACGGACATGTTTCCAAAAATATTTTTTTTGGATTCAGGAGGTCTCAAAACATGTATTTCCGGTGAAATCTCGGTATCGAATTTTTGTGTGGAATACAATACTTCCCCTACTTACTATACGTAGTAGAGAAAGTAAAAATTAAATTGACCTAAAATAACGTCCTCCAAACAAAACACGACTAATGGCATTTACTTTCCCCCATATCAAGCAACTTTTATTAAAGATATTTCTTTCTACAGTACTTAGTTTTGGAGAACTTGTATAGCCTCCATCCTGCATATACAATGGAATAGCGATAGTCAAATGTTTAAGAACTAGACGCTATAAACTAAATGTCAACAGAACTTTAAAAATGACAAAGGATAAAACAATTCAAACTATTACTAATAGATTTCTCAGAAATGGCTGATGCCACGAAAAAGTCGCTTGAAATAAATTGCGTGTTTGAGATCTACATTTTTTGTGCAGTACGTTTTCGTTTATGGCCTAACGTTTACCAGTTATACAAGATAATACAAATTCCTTTCGAATTCCCTTAAAGACTAATCCCTGAAAATTTAAGATATACATGTCATTTGTCATATTAATGTCTTAAGTATATGGTAGTTTAATCAAAATTGTGAGCCATTATTGAGAAAAAAATTGGAAAAATTTTGCATGTAAAAGTTAATTTGGGCTGGGGGGTTTTCTTGAAAATACTCATATCACATCTTTGTAAGATACTGAATTTAAATGACAAGCGTGGTATTTATGACTTTTCATTTTTTGAGTTATGCTGTTCATAGGCACACACGTAGGCATAAATGTTTTTTATTCAGGGGGTCTCAAAACATGCATTTCAAGTGAAGTATCGGTATGAAGTTTTGGGTGGAATACGATACCTTGTCTACCTACTATGTACATGGTAGAGAAAGTAGTAAAAATCTATTCCAATTTTATTATGTTCGATTGGGTAGAATTAAAGGGAAAGTCCCATTTACCTACGCTGTAAATAATAAATATAAATAAAGTTTAACACGAGAAGAATCCTGGTAGACAGCTACGTAACGAAGAGAAATATAAAAACAGCAGAGGAAGAGACGAAAGTAAAGAGCGAATGTACCAAACCAGCAAGTGAAGAGTGCGCGAGTGTAAGATTTGTGTAAATAAAAGCCAAAAAGAATTGCAAGGGGCTAATTATTCGCGCCACCGTAAACCCGCCCTAATGAGGCAAGACCCTTGAGCAAAGGGTCAGAGGAATTAGCCATATTAATCCTTTTCCAGTCGCCTTTTTGCTAAACCCGGTGTATTCAAATTATCTTGGCTTTTCTATACACGCAGTTTCCTCTCTCTCTCACGTTCAGCTTCATTACCTCGTTGTGCCTGCCGCGGAAAATGGAATTACCAAGTGGACAACAAGAAATGTTTCACCATTCAAAGCACAAAGTATCTCTTAAATAAAATTTATTACCAGAAATATTAAGTTTAAATCCTCAAAATACAGTTTGTTTCCAATCTTTCGTGTTGCTTATAAATACTACAACGATACTGGTATCCTCTAGATTACGTAATGCTTCTTGATTTGCTTATATTAATTTTTGTTCAAATACTTTTTTTGTTCAAATACTAGAATGATATATTGTTACACGCTGGGTGGATGGCCTAACAGTTCACATGAAAATCAAATTAATTTTGAGTACCCAGCACGTACAATGAGAGGGCATATACTTACTCGGCTGCGGAGGACCGAAACGTGATCTGGAGGTTAGAGGAAGGCGTGGGTTTTTACTGCACAATATGCATAACACAAATCTACTCACACATTCCTGGATTTATTTCCGAAACGTTTGGGGTTCCTACATTATTAAAATGGAAGGTGGGAGGAAATGTCCACCGATCCAAAGCTCGGCTTACACACGCGGTCCGTTGCTCACGGAATCCTAACTGAGAGTAACGCTATCTCCCACTACTCGTGACTATCAACGCTACCAGCCAAGAGTGACGTAAACAACAATGTGTCTGGTAATGACAATGCAGAACAATAATGTAACCATCCAAATTATTAATACGCCACAATATATCGAAGCATTCCTCAAAAATGCCGAGCGGGGTAGCGCCACAGTAAGGTATGCGACTCGCATTTGGGTTTCATCCCCGGCGATCGCCCACTCTGGCTCATGGTTTTTCATGGTTTCCCCGGGTTGCCAGGCGAGTGCTGGGGTGGTTCATCTTTTACCACGATTCTCCTGCCCCTCATTTTCTGTACCCATCATATTCCTTGTCATCTGTATCATGTAACCCGACGGCGTTCGTAGGGTTGCGGCTGGACGGTAGCTGTGCGCTCTGTAGAGATTTCTTCCCTGACGTCGTTGCGGGACTACTCTGTTAGGTCCCGCCTCCGAGTGGGCCCCGCCGGAAGTGCAAGTTGCTTTTGTGTGGCGGGATGCATTCAAACTGGAAACGTTAGGGATCCCGTCCATGACTGCATGACTTCCGGATCTGTTCATCCTTCGGATCTCATTCCTCTCTCCAGGGGGTCATGGCAGATGCAAAAAGGGCCTTTGCGAACTACTCTGTCCCGGTTACGGGGGCCCCCTCCGTTCTTTGTTACCTTTACCTCAGAAATGCTGTATAGAACTTCGAAGACAGCCTAAAATGGATGTGCAGCACACAAAGAAATAGTATTTGTGAGTTGGAGAGGTACAAAGTGCTGTAAATTCAGATTATAAAATTCACTATCATAGCTGGTATCTTCCGGTTTCCGTCCGGTTACCCTAACCAACTGAGCTACCATGGCAACAAGCCGGTGCGTCATTAAATTCCCCAGCTGAATCGTATTTTTCCCAGTAAACCACAAGGGTATCTCAAATTCCTTTTGAGATGTGTAGCGATTCGGCATATAGTTAATAGTCTCTGTTTTCTCCTAAAGAGATGTAACTGTATTTTACTTTTGTTTCTTTTCTTCGCCGCCGCTTGTGCCACTGTCGCATTTGTAGCTTCAGCTAGTCCAGTTTCTCTTCGCGTCAGTGAGTGGAGTTCTGAGGTATGCAATGTTGTAGATCTCTTGAAAACGCACAATTTATTTCAAACTTTTTTGTGACATCAGCCATTTTTGAGATGTCCGTTATTAATAGTTCGAATTGTTCACTACTTCGTCATCCTTTAAATCCTGTCTAGTATCAACCGTTTCAACTGCCAACATATAGCGTCCGTTCTTATACATATGTTTGACCATCGCTATTCCCTTTGTATCTACCCGGTGGCCCAACTGCGCCGTATTTCAAGCGTGTAGATAAGCCTTCGTGCGTTAAAAGAGTTGCAGAACTCAATGAGGTAATTCCAAGTAAACACAGGTCAGTGAGGAACTGGCGAATTAGCGTGAGCGAGCTTTTTTTTTCAATTCCATTTATACCACACCTTTAACTACAATGGTCTTATCGGCGGCCTTTCCTTTGGAACTTATTTTTGCCTATAGGCAATGGTGTTATCTCGCACTCGCGGGTGTTTGAGTTTCTAGTAAACTTTGGACTTCAATCGCACACACACACACACATATTCTCATTCTCATTCATACTTCCAAACTCTAGGAAGTATTGGGAATAATCTTGGCTAGAGAAAAATTTCCCTCCCAGCCGGGAGTTGAACCCAGGCCTCCTAGAACCACAGGCAGGTGCTCTACCGACTGAGCCACGGGGCCAACCGAGCTTCTTCCTCATCCTCTGGCTGGTCTGCAAAGATGATGAGCGGATCGCGCTCATTAAGAGGCACTTCCCAGGCTTGCAACAGAGTGTACAATCCGTGATGATAGACAAAAACAGATGGAAAGGTTCTAGAATATTTTCCAGTCAGTTACACAGGCTTTATTTTCGAGGAATAAACTTTGTTTTTAGACTGAGAAATAATTAATTAAAATACATTTATTTGAACCTATCCGTATCCGCTCATGGCTATGTTTAATTGTGTTTACGCTGTTCTTGTTTAACATTACAGACTATAAGCAACAAACATGAAAGAACGCAGTGTTTCACTAACACGCTATTATGAATGTTGTTATTATTATTATTATTATTATTATTATCATCATCATCATCATCTAACGGTAGTTACGCTGATTTCGCACATTGAATAGGTGTTCGAAATTTTTCCCCTATTGAATGATAGGAATGTCCAACCGCCTCCGTGTATCCATATGAACGTTTCTGAGAACCCCTGGTGTAGTAGTGCGGCGGCGTTAGATTTTCAGGGCGCTAATGGATCAGTTTCTCGCTGACCTAAGTTTACTTGGAATTGCCCCGTTGAGCTCTGCAACTCTTTTAACGCACGAAGGGTTATTTGCTCACGTCAAATACGTCGCGGTTGGGCCACCTGGTATAACGAAATGTGTAATGTAGCTATTTCTGCACAGGTTTATCTGGATTGAAATGAAGTAAATAGAAAAACAAACTTTAGTAAGAATAGCTTGTATGCCCACTAATGTGAATGTAACATAAGATTTCTTTTATTAAGTGCAGAGTCCGTAAGTACCGTTTCCCCGAAAAAAGAAGCTCTGAAATCGGATTTCTAATTTACAGCTTTTCTATAAATTATTTATTCAATAATAAACTATATCATATCTTTAGATGATGACCAGAAACAAATGAATGGTGACTTAACACCTCAAAAATAATTATTTGATAATTTACATCAATGTCTCGCAAATAGTTAATCCCAGAAGAAAATTTGATATAAATTATATGTTTTAATGAGATCTACATTTTTATTGTGCTTCTCTCTCTTATGGTTTACCAGTAATATAAAATTTTAAAAAATGCATCCATAGCCATCACTGGCTATTATCAGAATTCAAAACATACATTTTGTCGTGCAAATATCTTAGACATATTATGGCATTTTAATGAAAATCGTTAGAGTAATTTTTGATAATATACAGAATTACGAAAAACCTTCCATGCAAAGCGCAGTTTGGAGGAGGTTCTTGAATATATTTGTGTCATCTTTGGAAGATGCTGGGCTTAAGTACCACATTTATCCGATATATCGTTTTTGAGTTAATGCGTTGTGCTGTTCGCGCGCGCGCACACAGAAGTTTTCCTAAAAATGCCATTTGGGATGTATATTTCCGACGAAATCTCGTTTTTGGGTGGGTTACAATACTTCTTCTACCTACTATATGAATAGGTATACAAGGGAGGGGGACACTTCACGCACTACGACCTGTATGAGATCTGTTGCGGATACCATCCTCTAATACGAAGGGACCACAGGCGACTACAGGTCGCTAGCAGACAGACCACAGAGACGCGTGGGAGTCATTAACATATCCTAGCTGGAAGACCCGCCCCACTTGCTGCCCAGAGAGGGCGATGAATGACCCTCTAGTGTCCACGGGAATACTCTTTCCTTTGAGCAAGCATCCGCGCCATCTGTCCGGCACTACCATACGCCACGAAACCTAGAACACCTGATGAGAAGGAGTTGGAACGAAAGAAAAGTGAGGGAAAGGAAATTGTGGTAGATGATAAACCACTCGGAGTTCGTCTACCTACCACGAAAACCCAAGGTCAGAGTGGGCGGTCGACGGGAATCGAACTCACATTGCCGCGGAACCAACGCACTATTGTCCATTCCAAACCCGAGTTCCCTCTGATGTAAACAGAAGCACGTGCTTCTGCTTCTCACGAAGCCAAGAACACACTCTTACGCCAAAGTATTGCATCATAAATTATTAGGGCGGGAAAGGCATAGAACTGCACATTTTATTGCGATTATCATAAGAACTCGTTGCTAAAGGTAATGTATATACACTAACTGTTAAGGGATTACAAAATATGATTTTCGTCTGCTATTGCGCTAACGCCGACAGCATCTTGCTTGTTAATACCAACCGTATGCATACTGCCATTCTCTTACATATACGAGAAATGCAGCAATGAATTCCCAGAGGTGCTATCTGAGTACCGAATAAACACTTTGCGTAACACAGGAAATATGATAAGCGAACAGACATTCATAATAACCTAGTACACATACGCTCAGCTCAGGTCAAATCTTGTGATTTAGTCAGTTGGTATTCGAGTTCTCATGGGCAGAGGAATGTGCGTTTAGTGCGAATAAACTGTTCAAACACAAAAGCAGGAAACAGTTAAAAAGTGGCGAAAAACAAGCAATACTTCATATATTCAACTCACTATTAGAAAAATACCCGACACTTGCATTAGTGCATATTACGAAACTAATGTCGGATTTTACAGGCGTTTTAGTGAGAAGTGTAACCAAAGCGCGCAGGGAATATAAACAGACATAACAGAACATAGAAGAGGATAATACGTGGGAACTTCTTTTGTGCGACAGTGCTGTGGAATTGTGGATAAGCTTGTCATTATTTTGGAGAGTAGTTCTGATTCCGATATGGCAGCTGAGTCATCTTCGGAGGATTCGGATTTGGGTGTTGCACTTTTGCCCGAGGATTGTGGTCGTAAGTAAAATGTTCATTTCCGCATACTTATAAAATGGATTGTTACCTCAGGTTGCATTTTGAACTATGATTCTCACCAACAAGCTTGTGAGAGGGGAACAAGCAGCCATTAGGGGCGGGAATTGTGAACTACTTTCGCGCGGATAATGCAAAGAGTTTGTTTACAGTGAGAGGCACTCTGGTTTGGAATGAACAGTAGGTGCTATACCTTGATCAGCGAGAGTTGAGTTGCAATGTAAACAAAGGCACGTGTTCTTATCCGTAGCAAGGGTGTCGTATTCTTCCTTTTTTACAACTAGTTCCCAAAACATTGGCTCAGTTTAAGCTTTATTTGGGGTTATTTAATGTTGTTTGTATACCTATAAAATGGTTGCCTATGCCTGGATTAGTTAGATCTATTCCATAAAGGCTTTATTTAGTGGTGCAAACATTTGTTTCTGAGAAATATCACAGCCGATGCAAGGGAGGATAGATGTCCCTTCCATTGTATTATGCACGTGCCTTACTTACCCGCCTCTCTCTTCTGGTTGGACAGGCATTACTTGGGTCATTTTCAGGTAAGAACGGGCCCATTTTCGCCTACCAACGAGTTATTGCTATTCAGTCATGGAATGGACAGTGACAGTGGTTCAAGTTGTGGCAAAAACACTTTGTTTTATTTAATACTGAAGCATATTGGTTTTGATTTTGTGAACAGGATAAAAAAACAAACAAAAAGTGATTATCGACAGAGAATATATTGTTATGGGCGTCGTAAGTACCGGGTGTCCGGTTGAAAGGTATCCAAAATAAAACTTAAATATTTCGCAAATTGATTCATATGCAAGCGGCCTAGTTACATCGCTACAAACACAATCTCTGGAAGTTTTGTTTTGCGTGGTTGGCAATATTGTTTGATTTTGTCACGCGCAGTTAAAATGGCGTCAGTGTAAGAGCAGGTTCAGTGTGGCTTGTGGCTGGTAGAGTTGCAATCTGTTACGTCTGTAACAACGTTTTAGAACCCGATATGGGCGTCAACCGCCTACGATGAAGATCATTCGATTCTGGGACAAGAAACTGAGAACTACAGGTAGTGTTTTACGTGTAAATTCTCCTGGAAAGCCACGGACCTCTGAAGAAAATGCTAAGCATTCCAACGAAGCCGCGTGAATCTGTTCGTGCTGCTAGTTTACAGTTACAGATTCCATGTTCAACATTGCATGATGTGTTGCACCAAAGACTCCCTCCGTCTAAGAGCATACGAGATTCAAATGCTTCACGCAATAAAACCTTATGACAAAGTTGTACGTATGAGCTTCGCATTAGAAATGCTACAAAGGATTGATAAGTCACCCGACTGTCTCCAACATGTGTGTTTCTCTGACGAAGCGACGTTTCATGTTAGTGGAGTTGTAAACAGATACATCTGTAAATCCACATAACACTTGCGAACTGGAGAGGACCTCCGAAAGTCAACGTGTGGGCCAGCTTAATGCATAACTAGTGATTGGAACGTTCTTCTTCTTAGTACCGACAGCGACTGGAACTTGGTACCTGGATATGCTGGAACAGTATACTCTCCCACACTACCACATGAAACTATTTTCCAGCAGGACGGAGCGCCGCCATATATCAGCCTCATCTTCAGGGAATTTCTGAATAGAAAAATGCCCGGGAGGTGGATCGGCAGGGATGGGCCAACTGCCTAGCCTCCTAGGTCTCCCGAATTAACTCCATTGGAATTTTACTTTCTCTACGTTTAGTAAGTAGGGGAAGTATTGCATTCCACCCAAAAATTCGATACCGAGATTTCACCGGAAATATATGTTTTGAGACCCCTAAATAAAAAAAAAGCATTTTTGGAAACGTGTGTGTGTCTGTGAACAGCATAACTCAGAAACGAACAGTCGGATAAACACCAAACTTAGTATTTAGGTTCATTATCTTTCAGAAATGCGACACGAAGGTTTTCAAGAAAATACCCGCACTCCCGATTACCCTTTACATGAAACATTTTTCGAAAATTTTAATTTTCTCAAAAATGGCTAACGATTTTGATTAAAATATCATATGTTTAAGATATTTTCATGACAAATGAAATCTATATCTCGAATATTCTGGGAATGTCTCCAAAAGTATTCTTCATTGTGAACGACTTTTGCATAACTGGTAAACCATAAGAGATAGACAAAATTTTACTACACAAAAATGTAGATCGCGTTAAAATACACAATTTATGTTATACACATTTTTTTTTTGTTGAGTGAACCATTTTCGAGATATTGCTTGTTATTCCCTTAAATTTTCCAAGACTTTTTCTCAAATGGGAATTCGTTATTCATTTTTTTATGACCTGGACATGCAAAGAGAATCTAATGCGCCACATAGCAACCAGCTCTTAAAAGATTTGACTATAGCTTAAAGCCTACCATATTCCCCTTGCATCTACAAGAAAATTTACAATAAGATTAACTTCTCGATATCTCGATTAACATGAAGCATATGGAGAATAAGCGTTTGTAAAAATAGTTTGTACAAGAGTAGAAAAAGTCATGTGAGTGTAACACATCAGATTTTTTCCTATGGGGTTATGTGAAAAACATAGTCTACTAGGTTAAGATCACTGAATTTCAACACATAAAAGGACGCATAAACGTTACTATGGCAACAGTCACACTAAACATGCTCCAGGCTACGTGGAACGAGGTGGAATATCGTCTGGATATTTGTTGTGCCACCAAGGGGTCTCATATTGAAATCTACTGAGGACTTGATACAATCAGGAAAAAACTTTTGCAACATTGTAAGCTGTAAATGTGTATAATAACTAGAATGCAAGTTATAGTTTGTTGATTTTGCATACCTTTCATCCGGACATCCGGTATTTACGAAACAAAGGTGGTGGAACTGGGCAGTTTAACAGACAGCGTAGTGGACCGTCTGGTCATTAATATCGCCGAGAATGATTCTGAAGATGGTTTCGAATCTAATCTGGAATAGACGTAAAAGCAAAAATATATTATTATTATTATTATTATTATTATTATTATTATTATTTGCCCCCAGTAATATATTAGTTATGATCTACAAAGTAGCTTATTGCAAAGAGAACATGTTCATACGCTTAATGAACATGAAATGTTTATTAAGCGTATAATTTTCAAGTCCTGCACATAAAACAACGTCTGTGATGCAGTCCCGAATGTGCACCAGTAGTGTAAACCGAACAAAATGCATCCTTTCCTTCCCCCCACTCCTCCATCTTATTTTCCGCATCCACGCGGAAGGATATGTGCATATCAACTCTTGCTAAACCAGGTATACTATAGGTAAATGAGTAACCTATATTTTATCTCGATTTAAGCCCCGCTAATTGTTTCTCTCGGGTGGTCCTCGGTGATATCGAAATACCTGTAAGGGCAGATGATTTTAAGGGCCGGCGATGCTGAAATCGGTTTAAACTAGCCACTGAAGGTCCATCGCATACTCTCGATAATAGCCTGCATTAGGACATGCAAGCTCTAGAGCTGTGCATTGTTCTGAGAGCGCCTTCTAGAACAATAGCAGGCAGATATACCAAATAATTGTGTTCAATAGGAGTTAGTTCAAGACCACTTATACTTGTCGGAATGCTTAGGTGTATAAGGATGGGCGTTATCCTCTTAGTGTCTAGTAAAACATTTCCTGCTATCGCCAACGGCGAGGTTCTTAGACTTTATACAGGTGGCCCAACCGCGCCGTGTTTCAAATGTGGAGGTATCCCTTCGTGCGTTAAAAGAGCTGCAGAACTTGACGGGTAATTCCAAGTGAACGCAGATCAGCGAGGAACTGGGGAATTAGCGTGAGTCGTTTTATTAAAGTTCCATTTATACCCCGCCTTTAACTGCAATGGTCTTATCGGCGGCCTTTACTCTGGAGCATATTATTGCCTATAGGAAATGGTGTTAACTCCTATTCCCTGTCTTTGGGTTTCTAGTAAACTTTGGACTTTAATAAATAGATCACAGACACACATTCACACTTCCAGACTCGGGGAGGATAGAGAATAATCTTGTCTGGAGAAAAATTTCCAACATCAACCGGAACCCCTCACCCAAAAGGCTGGTGCTCTACCGACTGAGCCAGGGGAACAACCGAGCTGCATTCTACTCTTCTTGGTTATTAGTAAAGACGTCGAGCGATCGCGCTCATTGAGAGGCACTTCCCAGGTTTGCAATAGGGTATACAGTCCGTGATTATAGACAAAAACAGACCCTTACGCTAGAGTGATGGCAGACAAAAATAGATCGAAAAGGTCTAGAATACATGTATTTTCCACTTCAGTTACACTGGCTTTATTTTCGAGGGAATAAACTCACTTTTTAGAGTAATAATTAAAATATGTTTATTTGAGCTGTCCGTATCCCCCACAGCTGGTTTTTAACTATGTTTACGCTGTTTTTGTTAGCATTACAGACTATAAGCAACAAACATGAGAGCACGCAGTATTTCACTGCCATTTTTACGCTTGCTATTATAAATGTTGTTGTTTCTATTATTAGTATCATCATCATCTAACGGTACTGTTATGCTGACTTCATTCATTGAATAGGTTGTTCGCCCCTGTTGATTAATACAATATTCCAACGTCTCCTGTAGCCATATGGACGTTTCTGAAAACCGCTGTATAGTAGCAGCGTCAGCGGTAGTGCGAGTTTTTAGGTCGCTAATGCATCAATTCATCACTGATCTGTGTTTACTTGGAATCGAGTTCTGCAACTCTTTTAACGCACGAAGGGTTATCTGCACACGTCAAATACGGCGCGGTTGGGCCACCTGGTATGGAAATTTCAGCTAAACTACCATATTGTAGCATTTTGAATGTTTTATATCAGGTTACTTCATCACTCTATATGTTTATCAGAAAATTTTCTTGTGGAAGTATTGCATTCAAATAAAGACATTCGGTATTGAGATTTAATCGGGTATAGAGATTTTGAGATTTCTTGAGTTCCCCATCTTACAAGAATGCCTATAATGTGTCAATGGAACAAAACTATCTATGTTAAAAGTGAAGTATTTAAAGTTTGGAATATTTTTGTCCGTCTAGAAGAAAATACTTTCAGTATAGTTATTAATCTGAGTCTAGGGTAATTCCCGAAAAATAAGGGTAACGCTCAGAGATTAAGCATTAGTTCCGCCATCTCTAATGCAAATTCTTATGTGATCCTTAATTCGAGACGTGGAAACTAGAATTAATGTACAGGTGCTTTATAACTGAGATACCGCGGACAATTTTCAGGTTGTTTAAGCCACCAGTGATCTCGAAATACGAATATCATATTTGTTGTTTGAAGCAGATATTAATCAAGGGATCGAAAATAATTTGTAAACTTACTAAGGAATTGTAAAGCGTAATATAATGGAATGATTGGTGAAAATTAATACATTGTAATTATATATGCATTGTGTATCACAATTATTAGTTTATTGTTTTGAAACACTATTTGTGCAATCAACTTTGCCTTGAGCATTTATATACTTTAAATTATTAATTAGAATTCTATTTATTGCTAACTGAGAGCGAAAAAAATTAATAACGTCGAAAGAAGTTAAATAAAGTGCTCGAAAAAGATTGTGATATACAAAATATATAACAAAAAGCAAGGATTTAAGTAATATTATGTTTATATACCAGGTGGCACCACAGCGCCGTGTTTAACTTGTCTAGATATCCCTTCGTGCGTTAAGAGAGTTGCAGAATTCAACCGGGTAATTCTAGGTCAGTGGGAGACTGACGCAATAGCGTGAGCGAACCTCGACTACTCCTGCTTATCAGCGAAGACGATTAGCGGATCGCGATTACTGAGAGACATTTCCCAGGCTTACACTGGGGTGTACAGCTAGTGTTGATAGACAAAAACAGTGTTAACAGACAAAAAGGTCTTAGAATGTTTCCCTTTTCAGATTATCAACTAATTAAAATGTTTTGAACGATCAGTATTCGTTCATAGCTATTTTGTAAGTTGTGTTTACGCTGCTCTTATCTAACATTACTGATTGTATGAATTGTAGAGTTAAATCAAGACATTAAAGGACTGTAACGAAAACCACGCAGACACGAGAGCACGTAATGTGTAGCACTGGCATTTGTTCCCTATTCTTCTTCTTCTTCTTCTTCTTCTTCTTCTTCTTCTTCTTCTTCCTATTATTACGCACCATACGCATACTACAGTAACTCAAAACATTAAAGCGACTAAACAAAAACCATGCAAACACAAGAGCACGTAATGTTATACTGGCATTTCTTCCTGTATTATTATTAATTTATTTATTACACTGTTCTTGTCTATCATCACTGACTGTGCATTCAAGTGCAAGCCGGAGAACTGCCTCTCAATGAGCAGTATCCGCTAATCATGTTCAGCGATAAGCAAGAGTAGCAGAGGCTAGCCTTGTAGCTCACTAGAGCACCTACCGCGAAGGGTCCAGGATCGATTCCGGGCTCGGTGATGTGAATTCTTCTCTAGCCAAGATTATTCCCCATCCTCCCCAGAGTCTTTATGAATGTGAGTGTGAATGTGCGTGTGTGATCTAATGTATAAAATCAAAAGTTTACCATATATCCAAAGATAAGCGAATACGAGCCTATAGGCAATAATATGTACCAAAAGAAAAGCTGCTAATAAGATCATTGTAGTTAAAAACCGAGTATAAATGGAGCTTAAAAAAATATGTGTTACACTCACATGACTTTCTCTACTCTTGTACAAACTGTTTTTACAAACGCTTATTCTCCATATGCTTCATATTAATCGAGATATCGAGATGCTAATCTTATTGCTAATTTTCTTGTAGATGCAAGGGGAATTGGTAGGCTTTAAGCTATAGTCAAATATATTAAGAGCTGGTTGCTATGTGAAGTATTCCATTCTCTTTGCATTACCAGGACAACAGAAAAAAATGAATAACGAATTTGAGAAAAAGTATAAGTATTGGAAAATTTAAGGGAATAACAAGCAATATCTCGAAAATGGTTCACTCAACGAAAAATGTGTATGACATAAATTGTGTATTTTAAAGGGATCTATATTTTTTGTGCAGTAAAATTTTGCTTTATCTCTTATGGTTTACCAGTTATGCAAAAGTCGTTCACAATGAAGAATACGTTTGGAGACATTCCCAGAAAATTCAAGATATACATTTTGTTTCTCATAAAAATATCTTAAATATGACATTTTAATCAAAATCGTTAGAGCCATTTTTGGGAAAATCAAAATTTTCGAAAAATGTTCCATGTAAAGGGTAATCTGGGGTGGGGGTATTTTCATGAAAACCTTCGTGTCGCATCCCTGGAAGATACTGAGCCTAAATACCAAGTTTGGTGTTTATCCGACTGTTCGTTTCCAAGTTATACTGTTCACAGACACAGATACACACAGGGACATGTTTCCAAAAATGTTTTTTTTTGGATTCAGGGGGTCTCAAACATATATTTCCGTTAAAATCTCGGTATCGAATTTTTGGGTGGAATACAATACTACCCCTACTTACTATACGTAGTAGAGAAAGTAATAGTAGTAAAACAAAGGTCACTCACGTAATTGACCTGCGTTTGCTTGCAATTGCCACGTTGTTTTATGCAACTCTTTTAACGCACAAAGGGATATGTATGCACGTGAAATACGCCGCGGTTTGAACAGCTGGTATAATGTGATTGTAAATATGTTATTCTTATAAATATGCTATTTATTCTATGCCAGAAGTTTTTTAAACCATGTGAATTTGTTTTACGATCGATAACAACCAGACAAATAAACAGGATTCAACTATTGTGATTCTTAAGAAAATTTGCATTAAGATAGGAGACGCTTACAGGGAAAGGGAAGAAGTGTATTAATTCGCCACGCGAATTATCATATATTCTCAAAGAGAATGACAAAGAATTATCATAATATAAAGAATGTCTACTAGTAATTAAAGCAAATGTGTAAGTAAATCTTTGATTCAATTATTACACAATTTTTCTCCTTAAAAACAAATTGAGTATAAGAATAAAACACAGTATAATGAGAATTCACTTATTGAATTAATTTGTTGTGTTGTGGTTACCATGCTAGCCTCTAGTTCCCGAGGTCACGGGTTCAAACCCGGCGGAGGGCGATGTATTTTTTCGGGCGTAAAAATCCTTAGCATGGCTTCCTTCGGAAGGAAAGTAAAGCCGGTGGTCCCGTGTCGTAGATTTACGACACGTAAAAGAACCTCAAGTCTGATAAAGCGGCCTCTGAGCAAAATTACCGGTATTTCACGTCCAATACAGAATGACCATAGTAGTTAAAGAGCGTCCATAAATAAAACTCAATTTAATTTTTTTATTGCATTTATTTACTCATATAACAAATATCTTACCTTCCAAACACGGAAAACCTGAGATAAAATTCAATATTGCCATGACTAAGAGCTAGTAGAATTTTAAGTGTATCTTAAAATATAACGGACAAAAAGAAATTCAAATAATTTGCTACGCATTACATTGCTAGAATCCACAACAATCACTGAGTAAAAAAATCTGATGTGTTACACTCACATGACTTTCTCACTCTTGTACAAACTATTTTTACAAACGCTTATTCTCCATATGCTTCATGTTAATCGAGATGTTAATCTTATTGCTAATTTTCTTGAAGGTGCAAGGGGAATATGGTAGTATTTAAGGATAATAAAATCTTTTAAGAGCTGGTTGCTATGTGGCGCATTCTCTTTGTATGTCCAGGACATAAAAAAAAATCTGATGTGTTACACTCACATGACTTTTCTCTACTCTTGTACAAACTATTTTTACAAACGCTTATTCTCCATCTACTTCATGTTAATTGAGATAAACATTTGCAGATTGTATTTTATTGCTAATTTTCTTGTAGATGTAAGGGGAATATATATTTACAAGGGCAATATAGAAATACAGTAGCCTTTAAGTACATACATATCTCTTAATAACTGGTTGCTAGGTGCAGCACCATTCCCTTTGTTACAGATTAATACTCTTTGCATATCCAAGACAAAAAAAATGAATAACGAATTCCCATTTGAGAAAATAAGTATTGACAAATTTAAGGGAATAACAAGCAATATCTCGAAAATGGTTCACTCAACAAAGAAAATGTATATGACATAAACTGTGTATTTTAACGCGATCTACGTTTTTTGTGCAGTAAAATTTTGTTTATCTCTTATGGTTTACTAGTTTACCAAAAGTCGTTCACAATGAAGAATACTTTTTGAGACATTCCCAGAAAATTCAAGATATACTATTTATTTGTTATCAAAATATCTTAAACATATGATATTTTAATCAAAATCGCTAGAGCCATTTTTGAGAAAATTAAAATTTTCGAAAAATCTTCCATGTAAAGGATAATCTAGGGTGGGGGGATTTTCTTGAAAACCTTCGTGTCGCATCTCTGGAAGATACTGAACCTAAATGCCAAGTTTGGTGTTTATCCGAATGTTCGTTTCTGAGTTATGCTGTTCACAGACAGACACACAGACAGACACAGACACACACAAGGACATGTTTCCAAAAATGCTTTCTTTGGATTCAGTGGATCTCAAAACATGTATTTCCGGCGAAATCTCGGTATCGAATTTTTGGGTGGAATACAATACTTCCCCTACTTACTATTTATAGTAGAGAAAGTAAAAATGTAATAGCCAGGAAGTCAATTCTACCACTCTAGACATAAATTGCCATACCAACTACGTGAGAAGAGCGGTAAATTCAAACGAGCATTTCACAGTACACAGCATGCCTATCTACAAGAAATTCCAGAACATCCACCCATACCCTTTTTCACATCGATTCAGCACACCAAACCCCTTATTTAATGCTACTTCATGTTCCAGTGCTTTGTCAATGGGTTACCAGGCCGGTTGATAAGCAGTTTAAATGACTAATGGACTCCAATCGTGGATATTAGACTTGCTGTTCCGATGCATTACCACTGGGATACCACGGCCGATTGTCGGTTGTTTAAATTGCCAGTGGCATCGAAATGCGACTACTATACTTGCTGTTCCGATGCTTTGTTCACGAGATACCACGATCGGTTGGCAAGCAGTTTATCACTAATAGTTTCATAGATTGAGTTTTTTATTTATGGACGCTTTTAACTACTATGGTTCTTAGCGTCCCATTCTATATTGTGTGGAAAGACCGTTAATTTTGCTCAGAGGCCTCTTTATTAGACTTGAGGTTCTTTTACGTACCTTAAATCTACGACACGGGACCACCGGATTTACTTCCCTTCCGAAGGAAGCCATGCTAGGAATTTTTACGCCCGAAAAACTCCATTGCCCTCCGCGACCTGGGGAATTAGAGGCTAGCATGGTGCCCCTAGACCACATAGGACGACAGTAATAGTTTCGATCCATGGATACTAGACTTGCTGTACCAATGCTTTACCACTGAGCTACCGCGGCCGATTGCTTATTTGTGTAAGCCACTAGTGACATAGAACTACATTGTTGCGAACTATACTTGTTGTTCGAATGCCTTGTCAATCAGATACCGCGGCCGGCTGACGAGCAATTTCAGAGATACCGCGGCCGATTATCAGGTTGTGTAAGCCACCAGTAACCTCAAAATGCGAATACTATACTTGTTTCAATTCTTTCACAATGAGATACCGTGGCTGGTTGACAAGAAGTTTGAGCGCCTAATGGACTCGAACCATGGATACTAGAATTGCTGTGCCGATGCTTTACCACTGAGATACCACGGTCGGTGTTGAAGTTTAAGCCACTAATGGACCTTCCGGGTCCGCGTCCCTTACACTGTCCTGCTCTTTATTGATTTTCAGGGACCGCCCCTTCTTCTTTTCGTTGTAAAAGAGCTTGTAAGCCGCATTTATTTATATTATAAAAACAAGGAGGGATGTTCATGTAAATCGCGGCGGTGTTGCATGATTTACGTCAACCCCAATTATTCATGATAAACAAACAGAAGCAACAGATGTGCAGAGTACGCCCGGAGTGGGGGTAGTTAACAAAGGATTAACGAAAATTTACGTGCGCCGCCTCGTCCTCGTCGCTGTGCCGCTCCTAGCGGCGTATCGGGGAACTACTTGCCCGTTGTTATGGCAACTAAATCTCTGGATCATTATTAAACAAGAAGCTTTACAAACTATCAGTCAGAGCTGTATGGCGGATGTGCGAGAACTTCTGAAATACCGTCTTCATTAGATCACATTGCTGAGGTTGGAGAGCAGTATAACTTCTGTGTAGCTTTCCGAGGAATCCATAACAGAGACGCTTAGTAGGAGTCGAATATCTCGCAGTGACTACGCTTTCATTTGTTATTAAATTGAACATAAAAATCCCTCGAATTTATCTAATTGAGTATTTTGATGTAAAAACAATTAGAAGGACCTCAATGGCGAGTCCTGCTTCAGCATCTGGTGATGTAATGAAACAAAAAAAGCCTGCATCTTAGTTGTTTATGAGGGACATGAGTTCAACGTCTGTTCGTTGCAGTTTTCAAGCTACAGATTTAAACCTTTTGCGTACAGTAATAACTTAATATAGGGATTAAGTCTCAAGTTTCATTGATATCAGTTTAACAGCTTTTTAATTATTCATTTTTCTAGTTTCTCTATTACGTATAGTAGGTAGGTAGGGGAAGTATTAAATTCCAGCCAAAAGTTCGATGTCGACACTTTACCGAAAATATATGCTTTGGGGCCCGCTGAATATAAAAAAGACATTTTTAGAAAAAGGTACATGTTTGTGTCAGTGTGAACAACATAATTAAAAACGAAATGTCGGATAAATACCACTCTTGGTATTAGATTCAATACCTTCCAAGGATGCGACACTAGGATTTTCAAGAAAATACTTCCACTTTTAACTACCCTTTACATAGAACGCTCTTCGAAAATTTTAAGTTTCTTAAAATTGGCTCTAACGATTTTGATTAAAATACCATATACTAAAGATATTTACATGACAAACAAAATGTATATCTTGAATTTTCTGGGAATAGCCTTTGGAGCTCTCTTCATTTTGAAGCAACTTTTTATAATCTTGTATAACTGCTAAACGTTAAGCGATAGACGACATCTACTACACAAAAAATTAGATCTCTTTAAAACACTCAACATATTTCAAATAAATTTTTTGTGACATAAGCTATTTCTGAGATATGCGTAATTAATGGTTCAAATTGGTCATTCTTTAAAGTCCCTTCAACATTCAGCTGTTTCTCGCGATTGTATGGAAACTACGGAATTTTAAAGTCAGCATATAGCATCCACTTCTTAAACATTTGACTATCGCTGTTCTTTTTGTATCTATAACGAAATGTGTAATGTAGCTATATCCGCAATGGTTTATTTGGATAATAAAGTAGTAAATAGAAAAATAAGTTTAGTAACAATAGTTTGTATATCCATTAATAGACGATCGAGAGTAGAGAAAGTCATGTGAGTGTATCACTATTTGAAAGAAAGTTTATGCCTTCAAATGCACTTACACCATAAAATATAAGTCATGTGCATGAAAACAATCGCATGGAATCTTTGACATGCATATAAGTTCGTTTCATACTATGCAGAATTTCATTTTTTTCCGTCTCCAAACCCAAATATGAACACGTAATGATAAATATGCTTACGACAATAGCTTTTCATAAGTATTTTCCTTCCGTATTATTTCAGGTTTTTATATTAGTTTTAAAATTTAAGTGTTATTTAATAACTCATCCATTTCTTTTATAATGCCACTAACCTTCTGCAATCTTATACTCAACAATGCTTGAAATAGTTGATACTGCGACAACGGCGCCACTGCACAACACACTCCAATATTACCAACATATGTTACAACTCATATAAGCATATAAATCAGAAGGGAAGTAAACCAGGGTTCCTGTCGTAGATTTACGGCACGTAAAAGAACCTCAAGCCTGATAGACAGGCCTCTGAGAAAAATTACAGTTTTTCACGCCCCAATATAGATTAGGACGCTAAGGACCATAATAGTTAAGAGTCCATAAATAAAATCCAACTTAATTTTTATATAAAACATGTTACTGCGTCCATGTGCAACATAATTTGCAGTACAATATTTAACTAGTATATAAAGTATTTTGACATAGTATGAAACAAAATTCTGTACGTAACTGTAAGAAAGTGTATTTTTTTTCCAAGACTCGTCCTGAAAAAACACACTTTTCTATACAATTAGGTAACTAACTATAACAAAAGAACTACACATTTAATGTTGAATTTAAAAAGGACCTAAAACAATTTTGTGTTACGTTCACATGACTTTCTTATCCATTTAACTACAAATTATTTTTACAAACGTTTATTGTATAACTAAATAAACAATTACAGAAATGCTTTTATCACACATTTTTTGTAGGTATACGAGGGATATTGGAGGATGAAGCGATAGTCAAATCTTTAGTCGCTATATACAGGTTCCAAAATGACATCACGAGAAATAACTGAATGACTACTTAGCGCTTAAAAAAAATTTGAAGTGATGAACTCACATAACTTTCTCTACCTTCCCTCTAGTGGATATACAACATTAGTGGGTATACAAACTATTCTTACTAAAGCTTATTTTTCTAATACACTGATTCTAAAAAAAACCTATTCAAAAATAGCTACATTAGCATTTCGTTATAGAAACAAAGAGAAAAGCGATAGTCAGATATTTAAGAATTGGGCGCTATATGCTGGCCTTAAAAGTCCATGCTGTCTCCAAGCAATAGCGAGAAACAACTGAAAATCAATGGGACTTTAAAAGAATGTCAAGTACTGAACCATTTAATAACGGATATCTCAGAAACGGATTATGCCACAAAAAGCTTATTTTAAGTAAATTGCGTGTTTTAAACTGATCTAAATTTTTTGTGTAGCACGTTTTCGTCTATCACTTAACGTTTACAAGTTATACGAGATTATACAAAATTCCTTCCGAATGAAGCGGACTTCCTAGGTTATTCCCAGAAAATTCAAGATGTACATTTTATTTGTCGTGTAAATATCTTTCATATTTGGTAGTTTAATCAAAATCGTTAGCCATTTTTTAGACAATCTAAATTTTCGAAAAATCTTCCATATAAAGGATAGTTGGGATGGGTGAATTTTCTTTAAAATCTCCGTGTCGCATCCTTGGAAGATACTGAAATCAAATACAAAGTTGATATTTATTTGACTTCTGGTTTTTGAGTTATGCTGTTCAGGACACCACAAAACTTGTATTCTCGATGAAATCTCGGTACCAAATTTTTGTGTAGAATGCAATACGTCCCCTACTTACTACATGACGTAGAGAAAGTATGATGCATAAAGTATTTGAAAACTCGCTGCAATAACAACGAACAAAAAGGACTTGTCATAAATGTGTGTTTTGGCGAGATCTAAAATTTTCATTCGTACGTTTTGGTTTGTCTTTAATGGTGTATAATTTATACAAAATTATGGAAAGAAACATTCAGAATTAAGAGGACTTCAAAGGTTATTCACAGAAAATTCAAGATCTACAGTTTATTACTTTCTCTACTACGTATAATAAGTAGGGGGAGTATTGTATTCCACCCAAAAATTCGATACCGAGATTTCAAATGAAATATATGTTTTGAGGCCCCCTGAATCCAAAAAATATCTGATGTATTACACTCACATGACTTTCTCTACTCTTGTACAAACTATTTTTACAAAAGTTTATTCTCCAATTGCTTCATGTTAATCTTATTGCTAATTTTCTTGTAGGTACAAGGGGAATATGCTAGGCTTTAAGCGATAGTCAAATCTTTTAAGAGCTGGTTGCTATGTGGCGCATTCCATTCTCTTTGTATGTCCAGGACATAAAAAAAATGAATGACGAATTCCCATTTGAGAAAAAGTATTGGAAAATTTAAGGGAATAACAAGCACTATCTTGAAAATGGTTACCTAAAAAAAAATGTATATCACATTAATTGGTATTTTAATGCGATCTACATTTTTTGTGTAGTAAAATTTTGTCCATCTCTTATAGTTTACCAGTTATGCAAAAGTCGTTCACAATGAAGAATACTTTTGGAGACATTCCCAGAAAATTCGAGATATACATTTCATTTTTCATAAAATATCTTAAACATATGATATTTTAATCAAAACCATTAGTCAATTTTGAGAAAATTAAAATTTTCGAAAAATGTTCCATGTAAAGGGTAATCTGGGGTGGGGGGATTTTCTTGAAAACCTGCGTGTCGCATCTCTGGAAGATACTGAACCTAAATACCAAGTTTGGTGTTTATCCGACTGTTCGTTTCTGAGTTATACTGTTCAGACACACTCACACGGACATGTTTTCCAAAAAATGCTTTTTTTGGATTCAGGGGCTCTCAAAACATATATTTCCGGTGAAATCTCAGTATCGAATTTTTGGGTGGAATATAATACTTCCCCTACTTACTATACGTAGTAGAGAATGTAAAAAGCATTTTTGGAAATATGTCCGTGTGTGTCCCTCAAGAAAGAGATTGGCATGTTGGGATCTACTGGCTGACCAGAGGAACCGGCTATACATGGGCAATTGTTTTGCTAAAGTGCTCGAAGCTAGGTCAAATTTGTTCAGTTAGACAGAGGTAATTTATCTCTATTTCCCTTTTTCTTATTCCTTTTTGTTGAGCTTTCTTTCTCTGTTGTTTATTTTGTGACCCTATTGTATCTTAAATATGCATGTAAGGTCAATAACCCATGCACTAAATACTTGTGAAATAACTTCAATAATTTGAAACTAATAAAGATACGTATCTATCTATCTATCTATCTATCTATCTATCTATCTATCTATCTATCTATCTATCTATCTATCTATCTATCTATCTATCTATCTATCTATCTATCTATCTATCTATCTATCTATCTATCTATCTATCTATCTATCTATCTATCTATCTATCTATCTATCTATCTATCTATCTATCTATCTATCTACCTACCTGCCTATCTGCCTACCTGCCTACCTGCCTACCTGCCTACCTGCCTACCTGCCTACCTGCCTACCTGCCTACCTGCCTAACTGCCTAACTGCCTAACTGCCTAACTGCCTAACTGCCTAACTGCCTAACTGCCTAACTGCCTAACTGCCTAACTGCCTACCTACCTACCTAACTACCTACCTACCTACCTATCTACCTATCTACCTATCTATCTATCTGCCTGCTAGTTATACACGATTATACAAAACTCCTTCCTTAATTAAAATCGTTAGGGCCACTTTTTGAAAAATAAAAAGCTTTGAAAAATGCTCCATGTAAATAGTGGTTTGGGGAGGGGAGACGTCGTTTCGCATCTTTGGAAGGTACGGAGTCTAAATACCAAGTTTGGTATTTATCCAACATTTTGTTTTTTGAGTTATGCTGTTAACAGACACACACACACACAACATTTTCTAAAATGCTTTTTTGGATTAAGAGTCACTCAAAGCGTGTTTGCGGTGAAATCTCGGTATCGAATCTTTGGGTGGAATGCAATACTTTGTCTAACTTCTATGCACGTGGTAGGGAAAATAGTAAGGCAAATGTCGCGGATATTTCATTTCAAACAATATGTGTGATCTATTTAGCAGCCAAGAAGACGCAGCCAAGCAAATAGCGGGAGAGAAAGGAAAATGGAATCAGCGATACCAGTATGATCGCACCGATATTACTGCCAAAATATTTTAGTAACCCTCATACAAGAAAGTTTTGATTTAATTCCTTTGTAAGATGTAATCAAGATGTTAGCAAGGTGTACTGCATAATGATTGTATAAAGAGAGAAAAGTATGCGCAGCTAACATTAGACTTCAGTAAATAATATTCCATTATTAACAACTGAGAATATTTTTTTTCTCGATGGTCGCAGATTATGTGTTTTTCAAATAGGTTAACTTAGTTGCCTAGGAGAGTAAATCTTCATATTCACCAGCTTCACCTCTAATTCGTTGTATATATTGAAGATTTCTGTATTCCATGAAAACTGTATACAGTCGCTTCCATATATACCTCTACCACAGCTTTGGGAGGCATTTTATAAACTTTCTCAGCGGGCGCGTACATAGCAGGGAGGAGCGTTCTTCCTTTGTTGTTCGACCAAACAGTGGTGTGCGTTAACTATAGCTTTCGCGATGTATGCAAATATTTTGGAGGTGCATCGGGGAAGAATTGTGGGTATGTGGGAAGCCATTTGCCATTTGAAGACATTGCTGGGGCATTTTCATGCAGCATTCGCATGGATAGAGTATAAATTAATGTGTAATAGATGTGTCTTCTTTGAGATTAAAAGGTATAATGCATTTGAGTTTTACATTATGTTGCTGCTACAAATATTTTTTCGTGAAGTTATAGTGAAAAGCAGGAGTTTGTTTAGTTATATATTTAAACATAAGTGATGAGAGTAAGGCTATTACTTAGAATTATATATTCATATGCAAATAAAAAAACTGTGCAGGTAAATCAGAACGCCACTACCTGCGGGAAAAGGTAAACAGATAAACACACCTTCTTACTATATGTAGCATACTCCACCTATGAAGGGTAGTAGAATACCGCCTGAAGCTGAGGTGAAGGCATAAATGGAAGCGAGTGTACCTTTTATGTTATTAAATAACTAAGGGATCAAAGAGAAAGTACAAAGATTTAGAATTTCACCTACTGTAATTTTATAAAACAAATACTAGATCATTTCGAATGATAATTGCTCCACGACCAAAGAGTACCTACTGTGGTTGACTCAGGAGAATGACTTTGTCCTTGAACTGCAAGCATGCAGTGGACTAGAGAGCTTCTTGCCTGCGATGCAAATAGTGTAACACCAGCAGTTCAGAAGTATTGTCACACGTGCAGTTTCACAAGTGTACGGTCATAATTATATTGTTTTACATGTATGCAGGTTTTACAGATTTACTTACTGAAAGTATGTTCATAATTGTTTTGTTTGATGCGGTAATATAATGCATTACTGATGCTACTTCGCGTCATATTTATTGTCCCAGGAAAGAAAGGATAAGTACCTCTGGAACAGGGTGTAAAGCAATAGAACGAGCGGGAAAAGCAATACAGCGCTGCCTAAAGTTTGCTTACGTCAACCACAAGGTCATAGCTAAACTCCTGAGTCAAACACAGTACTTATAGGCTATGCAGCATTTCCAGAACTGTCGGGCGGAAGCTAAGTAAGTCGGAAGATGTTTCACACCCTCTTGCGTGTATATCAAGGGATTCTTCATCCGTTATTAGGAATAGACAAGGCAATATGAAATTACAACTAAAAGGAGTAAACTGTAGGATTCATCCCAAAAATCTTCTAGATCAGTTTGCAATCATTTCATAAAGAAAGGGCTGAGGTAAATAAAATTAATGAATTCGTCATTCGAGTATAAAATGGCTAACCATCGGATAAGCCAGCTAATCATTTACAAGACGGTTCCACGCATCATCACCGAAGTGTAGAAGAATTCTCTAGGCACGTCTTCCACATCCTCCATTCTGTCCGGACTTATCTTCCTGTGACTACCAGAAAAAATCTCGTGTGCTACATTCACATGTCTTTCCCTACCCTCTATATCTTATTAGTGGGTATACAAATTATTCTTACGAAAGTTTTTCCTATATACTTCATTTTAATCGTGATAAACGTGTCCGGAAATAGCTACATTACACATTTCATTAGAGATACAAACGGAATAGCGATGGTCAAATGTTTAAGAACTGGATGCTATATACTGCCTTAAAATCCCATACTGTTTCCATGATATTGCAAGAAACAACTGAAAATCGATAGGACTTCAAAAGTATGTCTGAGTAATGAACAATTCGAACCATTAATAACGGATATCTCGGAAATGGCTTATGCCACAAAAGGGTTATTCAAATTAAACTGTGTGTCTTAAAGAGATGTTTTTCTTATGTAGTAGGTTTTGGTCTTTAGCTTAACGTTTACCAGTTATATAAGATTATACAAAATTCCTTCCGAATGAAGGGCACTTCACAGGCTATTTCCAGGAAATTCAAGATATATATTTTATTTGCAATGTAAATATCTTTAATATATGATATTTTAATCAAAATCCTTGGAGCCAATGTTTAGAAAATCAAAGATTTCGAAAAATCTTCCAGTGAAAGATAGTTTGGTATTGGGGGATTTCCTTGAAAATTTTCGTATCGCATCTTTGGAAGATACTGAACCTAACACCAAGTTGGTGTTTATCCAAGTTTTCGTTTTTTAATTATGCTGTTCACAAATTAAAATTGAGTTTTATTTATGAATGCTCTTTAACTACTGTGGTTCTTAGCGTCCCATTCTATATTGGGCGTGAAAGACCGGTAATTTTGCTCAGAGGCCTCTTCATCAGGCTTGAGGTTCATTTACGTGCCGTAAATCTACGACACGGGAGCACCGGCTTTACTTCCCTTCCGAAGGAAGGCATGCTAAGGATTTTTACGCCCGAAAAAAATCCATCGCCCTCCGCTGTTCACAGGCGCCCGCGTACACACATGGACGTTTTTCTAAAAATGCTTTTTCTGGATTCAGGGCCCTCAAAACATGCACTTCCGGTAAAATCTCCTTATGGAATTGTTGGGTGGAATGCAATACCTTCTCTACCTACTATGTACGTGGTAAAGAAAGTAAAGAGGATTCAGGACGACGCCGTGGTACAGGAGTTCAGTGCTTGTAGACAGGTCGGTCCTCTTTCTGATGAACGGGATTACATTTATACATCTAGACAAGCAGCCTTCTCTCCTGTACTGCTATAACACAACTCATGTCGACAAGTGAGAACACACAAGACGGCTGCGTGCCAGCAAACTGCTGTAGTATATATGTGTAACACGCAGTGGCGGTCAGTGAGATAATTATTTTGAAAATATTGTTTTGGAAGTGATATAAATACTTAACAGTAGAAAAATCGTCAGTGTTGCATTCACATTGCTTTCTCTGCTCACTCTTCTACAAACTATTCTTACAAAATCTCACTTCGTGTTGGATATAAGAAGAACACAATCAGCTAAGATGATGGTCAAATTCTTTCAAAGCCTGTCGTTATCGGATGGGGTTGAGTTTCTGTTCAATAACAAAGAATATCTCGGAAATGGTTAACGCCACAAAAAATGCTATTTGGCATAAATTGTTGCTCGGACTTCATCTATAGTTTTTGTGTAATAAGATTTTATCTTATTATGATTTGCCACTTATATAAAAGTGGTTCAGAAAAATGGAGTTCAGAGACTATTCGCAGAAAATTTAAGATATAAATTTTATTTATCATCAAAATAGCTAAAACATACGGTATTTTAATCAAAATCGTTAGAGGAACTTGAGAAGACAAAAAAACAAAGAAAATTTTATAATGTAAAGTACAGTTTAGGGTGAGAAAATTTTCTTCCAAATATTCGCACCGTAACCTGTCTATCTCTTTAGACACGGTACATACGCAATGACGTCATGGTTTCGTGGCGACAGAGGGAAGCTTGCTTATTTGCTTAGGGTGCCAGGTGTGTTTTGTTTTTCGTTTCCCTTAATAGTCGCTCAGCATACTTTTATCATAGAAATGTGATAAAAGGGACAAAAACAAAACACAGACAAATGCAGTATAACAAAACATATAGAATAAAAGAAAATAACGGTGATAAACAAAAATTCAGAAAGGAGTTCAACCTCAATCAGGTCCCTTAAAAGCACTGAAAACGCAGGGTGATGGTGCTGCGAAGTGCAGAGTAATACCGCCACGAATGAATTAGCCTAGGGTAGAAAAATGTTCTGTGGTAAATGTCTCTTAATTCTGGTGGATAGGAGAGACTGCTGGTCGAGAGAAAAGAACACAGCTTCAGGAACATTGTGGAGGTTGCGAAAGAAGTTTGTAGCTTGGATCTGAATAAACTGATGAACAGTGAGTAAACCAATTTCACGATGGAGTTGCGAATTGGGCACAAACCAGAGTGCGGACACGACGATGCGGAGGATCTTATTTAAAAGTGACTGAAGGGCTTGAATTTTACTGGGAGCTGCTACAACTCGCACCGGACAGGCGTTGGGTATTAACAGAAATTTTAGAGTAAAACTGTAAGGTTACTTCTGAGAGAGATTTGTTGTTCATTAATAGATAAGAGTTTGGATAGCCCGGAATAGGCAAGGGTGAGTTTCTGATTAAGGTGCAATTTACAAGTGAGCCGGCGGTTAAGGTGGACGTTTAAGTGTTTAAGTGCGGCATCTGCAAGCTTCCAGGATACTGTTACCCCTGGAGTGAAACAGGAGGTGGCTGTGTTGGTCGGCTAAGAATAAAAATCATCACTTCACGTTTTGAGGTATTCAATGCAATAGCCAGGCAGTGAGGATTTAATGCCTTTTGAAGATCGGTAGAAGCAGCAAGGATATCTATGTTCGAGGTGAAGAAGGCTGTGTTATCTGCATACATTTCCACAGCTACTGTAGGTAAGGCTGGCAGGTCGTAGATATAAATGTTAAAGAGTGTGGGTCCCAGTATTGAGCCTTGAGGCACACCAGAAGAGACAGGTCTGGGAGTAGAGATTGTATGTTCCAATTTAATGGAGAAGGTATGATCTAACAGCAAGGAATGAACTAGTGGTACAGATAATAAGGGAGACAAATTTGGCAAAGTATGTAAAGAAAACCTGCATGCCACACCTTATCGAAGCTTGTGTAAAGTCCACAAAAGCTGCACTGGTGTGCTGTTTACTTTCAAAGCACGAACGATATGATCCATGCTCGTGGAATTTTGGTTTCGAAATCCAAACTAAAATAGCAATAAAGTGTTGGTGGAGAGAAAGAGGTAAGGTGTTTTAGAAAAGCTTTTCAAATATCTTCAAAGAGCTCATAGGAGATTTAAGGGTAGATAGCTGGAAGAAAGGTTGGTAAGTTTTCCAGGCTTGTGAAGGACAATGATGTGTGCATGTTACCATAAGGAAGGGAAGTGTCCCAAACAAATTGTCAAGACAAGACAAGAGAGAAGTCAAGAAGGGAAAAGCCTTGCATGAATGCAGTCGGATCCTTGAGGTTTTCTGGAAACTAAGGTGCATAAAATAGAATGAATTTCTTTAGGGGAGGTGAACTTAGGCGACAATGGAACTGAGGAATAGGAGCGGAGTGGCGTTTTTATTTCTTGGTGATGGAGAGGATCAGTGGCTGGCTGAGGAGTGAAATCAGTTTGAAAGTAATTTGCAAACAACTCGCATTTTCCGGACTGGCTCATGTGGAATCTTTTAACGGTGGAATCACACTGGGTTCTCGAAAGATGCGCTTCGTCTCGGTCAGAACAGTCTGGAGAGAAAGGTCCGAAAGATGGCCCTGATAAGAAGCATAGCAGTAAAGGTCCAAAACTCCCTTCACCCATCTTTATAGCTGATTAAGCCAATGACGAAGCCAGGGCAGCCAGTAAAGATGTCATAATCGATACATTTGGTGTTTTGCGCGCAACAGTTATGCACGTTCTATTGGAAGAGACTGATGTAAAAAGTATGCTGGTTGGAGCGCCGTGGAGAAGCAGTGTACTGCTGGGAAGAAGTGGTTAAATGCGTATTCGGTGTACTCCTTTCCTTGATAGGCATATTTGTTGTAGAGTCACATCAAGATGGTTACGAAAAGAATCCCAGTTTATGTTCCCCATGAAGAAAAATTTCAAAGTGAGTCAATCTGCTAGGAAAGTGCTTATGCTGGGATATGCATGGTGTTGTATTGGTGGACTTTGCTGAACACGGGACCACTGTGAATGCTACAGCCTACATGAAAACTTTGGTGATGTTGCGTCGTGCCCATCGTGATAAACACCACAGTCAAAATTCTTCATGACAATGCTCGCCCTCATGTTGCCACTGCTGTTCGTCAGAAAATTTCCAAATTTGGTTACGAGGTGCTCCTGCATCCACCATACAATCCGGACTTTGCACCGTCGGACTTTCATCTGTTTGGTCCCATGAAGAAATTTCTGGCCGGCCATTCCGAAGATGGCTATACTCCAAGGAAACGGACTTCTACGAACAGGCATATCGAAACTGGTATCACGATGGGAGAAATGTGTTGAGAAACTTGGTGACCATGTTGAAAAGTAGATAAAATGTGTAGGTTTATTTGTGATTTGTTGTTGTTTTACTATTAAAATGTTTTGTAAAAAATTATTGTACGTTACTTTTCGATCCGCTCTACAACAGAATGTTAAATATAATGGGGAAGAGAAATAATAAGCAACTACATTGTATTGTAAACATTGTATCAATTTCATGTAAGTATAAAGTAGACAAATTATTCATTCATTCAACAAGGCTAGAACTCATTATAGTGCATGTTATTATCACTCGCGAGTAAATAGCGCGGGAGTTCCGGAATAAGCGTGCTTAAAAGCGACAGCCCCATGTCAGTAGATTTACTAGCATGTAAAAGAAACCCCTGCGGGACGAAATTCCAGCACAGCAGCGGCGCTGGTATAATCCTAGCAATTGACAGCGTGTTACGGAATGAAAAACCTCCAGTATAATGCTGTGCGGAACACGCATACGCGCGATCCGTGGCCTTGTCATAAAACGACCACATGTACTATAGCACACACAGAGAAAGAATAGGAACGCTAGTGTACTGTAAGTGTGGAAATGAAGGAAGTGGGTGCGTGATTGCGATAATGCCGGTCTAGAATCGAGAAAAAGCAATATGAATGGCGCCGGATCAATCTGCAACCTGGCGAACACACGTAGGGGAGGTTGTGCCGCCGCTTTATTCTTTGATGGTGCGCGCACTCTTTTCGGCCATTTATTACGTTTCCCCTTCTCTGAGCATTTAATCAATATTACCACTGTGCCGAGTTGTTTCTGTGGACTGTTCCTGACAACAACAGGAACTGATTAGGTGGCCTGCTGTGAAGACGTCACTCATCCACGTCTTCAACCAATGTGGTTACTTCACTAGCTGCATTTCAGTTAGGGAACACATACTTCGTTATAACCAGCTGTATATAAACAAATATACAACAGGACTACTTATTACAAGAGGAAAACTATAATAATGATGTTTCCTATAGGGGTGGGACTGATGTGTTGCATTCACAGGACTTCCTCTGCCCCCTTTCCGGCTAATTGACTTACCCACGCTGGACGATTTGGTTTTTAAACTCCAGTGACGAATTAATTTCATTTACCTCGTCTCTTCTTTAAGAAATAATTATACATTAATCTAGAGTTTTTATAGTGAATCCTCCGCTTTACTGCTTACTTATACGAGGCGTGATCAAAAAGTTTCCGGAATGGCTTCACAACAATGCTGACGCTGAGATTTCTTTAATTCTTACCCAGACTGTACATGCAGGGTTCCTTCCCGATAAAAATGAGAGGTCACGTGACCTCCTGTGACCATGCAGTGACGAGGAAGACGCTATGAGGTGAACACGTGTTTTGCATGTGCTGCGATTTTTCCGCGTAGCAAAAATGTCAGATTACGAAGAACAAAGAACGAACATAAAATTTTGCTTTAAGCTCGGTAAAACTGCAACAGAAGTCTATGAAATGTTAAGAACAGCTTATGGGGAGGAAGTTATGGGCAAAAATCAAACATTTGAGTGGTTTTAGAAATTTAAAAGCGGTGCGACATCAGTTAAAGATGCAGATCGTTCGGGGCGACCCTGTTTCAGCAAAACTGATGAAAATTTCAATCAGGTGAGGTAAATGGTCTTAAATGATGGGCGCATTACAATAAGAGAACTTTCTGACTCATTAGGACTCTCCTTTGGAAGTGTTCAAAGCATTTTGAAAGACAATTTGGACATGAGAAGAATTGCTGCCAAGTTCGTGCCCCGCCTACTTTCAAATGACCAAAAGGAAAGCTGTGCGATTGCCTGCACAGATCTTAAAAGAACAGCTACAAAAGACCCACAGTTTATGGAGAAAATTATTACTGGTGATGAAACGTGGATTTATGGGTACGATCCAGAAACGAAGCAACAACCTTCACAATGGAAGAGTCCTTCATCTCCACACCCGAAAAAGGCCAGACAAGTTTGATCCAAAGTGAAGTCAATGATGATCGTGTTGTTTGACATCAAAGGCATTGTACATAAGGAATTTGTGCCACAGGGTCAAACAGTGAATCAAGTGTTCAACAAACAAGTGCTGCAAAGATTAAGATAGAATGTATGATGCAAACGGCCGGAGAAATGGAAGAGTGGTGACTGGTTCCTGCATCATGACAATGCGCTCGCGCACAAAGACCTTTCTGTTCGCCAATTTTTGGATAAAAATAGGATGAGTATTGTTCCCCATCCTGCGTATATTCCAGATTTGGCACCAGCGGAATTTTTTCTTTTCCCGCGACTTAAAATGCGGCTCCGAGGAAACCGTTTTGAGGACATTGATGTCATCCATCGCGAATCGCAGAAGGCTCTGAACATGTTGAAAGAAGAGGACTTCCAGAGGTGCTTCCAGCAGTGGTAGAAGCGCTGGGACAAGTGTATCAATTTCCAAGGAGACTACTTCGAGGGCGGCAGTGCAGATTAGACAAAACAAACTTTTTGATCACACCTCGTAGTCTCGAATATTCCAAATAATGGATGAAAAATTCCCTCGATATTCACGCAAAGGGGTATGAAACATCAGCGGAACATCTGCCTTCCTTAACCTCCCGCCGGCATTCTTCCAAGTTCTGGAAATTTTGCGTAGTACCCTCTGACGGTTGAAGAATCCTCACTCGGAATGATCGAGTTCTTTAGATAACTATAATGGGCTGAATTTTAAACCTTTGTATCTTCTTTTTGATCCCATACTTATTTAATAACATAAAAGCTATGTAATTTTTACATAATGCAGTAAACCTTAACATATACAACGAAATGCGATTCCGCACTCCCAGGCCACCAAGTTAATCTCTTTGAAAAAGACATAGTCTGCAACCATCGAGAAATATTACCTTCTTAGTTAATACGAGAGTAAAATATCGGGTTAGTGATTTAGCACTTGCTAACGAACTTGATTACAACATAAATACCAAGGAAACAAAGCAAAACTTACATATATATGAGAGCTTTTAGAATGTTTCGGCCCCCAGGAACTTCATTACACACATCTATAGAATTAGAATAAAGATTATTCAGAGGTTTCGACACTATTTCCTTGCCTGCACACTTGCACTATTTGATAAATGGCAATTCAAGAAACAAATAAAACACAGCATCGACTGTGGCTTTTTACTTTCTCTACCACGTACATACTAGGTAGAGGAGGTATGTATTTCACTCAAAAATTCGATACCGCGATCCAACGGAAATACATATTTTGAGGCACCTGAATAAAAAAAAAACATTTTTGAAAAAAAAGGTCCATGTGTGTGTCTTCCATGGTATAGAGTTATCATGTTAGACTCTAGTTTCCGAGGTCGCGGGTTCAAACCCGGTGAGAGCCATGCATTTTTTTCTCTGGCGCAAAAATCCTTAGGGAAATAAATCCGGTGGTCCCGTGTCCTAGATTTACGGCACGTAAAAGAACTGATAAAGAGGCCTCTGAGCAAAATTAGAATGGGACGCACACAGGACCACAGCAGTTAAAGAGCGTCCATAAATAAAACCCAATTTAATTGTAATTTGTGTGTGTGTGTGTGTGTGTGTGAACAGCATAACTCAAAAACGAAAAGTAAGATAAATACCAAACTTGGTATTTAGGTTCAGTACTTTCCAAAGATGTGACACGAAGATTTGAAAGAAAATCCCTCCAATCCAACTACCCTTTAAATGAAATGTTTTTCGAAAGTTTTGATTTCTTAAAATTGGCTCTAACGATTTTGATTAAATAGCATAGGTTAAAGATATTTAAATGGAAAATAAAATTTATATCTTAAATTTCCTGGGATTAGCCTATGAAGTCATCTTCATTTTGTACAATCTTGTGTTGCTGGTAAACGTTAAGTGATAGACGAGAAGGTACCATACAAAATATGCAGACCTCTTTAAAACATACAATTTATTTCAAATAAATTATCATGTGGTATTAGCTGTTATTAATGGTTCGATTTGTTCAACACTTGATCATTCTTTTTATGTCCCGTCGATTTTCAGTTGTTTCTCGCGATTACATGTAAATGTCAGCAATTAGCGTCCAGTTCTTAAACAATTGACTATCACTGTTCTCTTTGTATCTGTAACGACATTTGTAATGTAGCTGTTTCTGCAAAGATTTGTCTTGATTAAAATATAGTAGACATAAAAATAAGTTTAGGTAAGAGTAGTTTGTATACCTACTAATAACGACAGAGGGTAGAGAAAGTCATGTGAAAGTATCACATCAGATTTGTTAATAGTAAATTTCTAATATTATTAGTCCATCGTACGCCTAAGAGTCTAATAAACTAATCTTGAAAATTTTACATTTATATCTCTGCATAAAGTTCATCTCAAGTTTGGAAATGTAATATTGCCAACGGACTCGTTTTTAAGTTGCCGACTATGAATACCGGAATATTGAACTCCACGTTAGGCAATGAAAACACGTCATCTTCTAGGAAGTATTTTTCGTATCTATGTACTTGAATATCAAGAAATAGTTTCAAACTAAACAATGTTTGAATTCGAGTGGAGAAAACGGATCAACTTTCTGATCTGTTGCATTCACGTGATTTTCTCTGCTGATTTTATAGCAAACTATGCTTACAAAAAAACTATTCTTCTGTCTACTTCTTGTTATTCGAGATAAACTTTTATTACAAATTTATACATTTCTTTGTCGATATAAGAAAGCTAAAGCGATAGTGAGATTGTTAAAAAGCTGGATTGCTTAGTGATGGCTTTGAAATTCCATGCTCTTTGCAAGACCACGAATAGTGACTTGCCACTTGAATAAAAAATCTTATGTGTTTCATTCACATTCCTTTCTCTACCCATTATCGTTTATTTTTGTATAGCTTCTAAAAATCATTCCTAGGAAAGCTTATTTTTGTATCCACTACTTGTTAATCGGAATAAACCTTTGCAGAAATAGTTTTATTTCACATTTCGTTGTAGATACAACGGGAATAGAGGAAACCGAATCAATAGCCAGATGTTCAAAAGCGAGTAGCTGTATGCTGGACTTGAAGTTGAATACTCTTTCCGCGTTTTTGAAAAAAGCAGCTGAACAGCAACAGCACTTTAAAAAAGACAAAAATATTGAAAAGTTCAAACCAAAATAACGGATGTCTCAGAAATGTCTGATGTTACAAGGGACACTGGAAGTGAGTTTTTGAAATGACAAACTTTTTGATTTTTGAATTGTATCAAATATTCTATGGCCACGTGAATCATTCCGGCCATTATTCTTCACGGTTTGGAATACGACTATAATTAATCTGCTTCTTATATTAAAAATTAAATCAACATGCCTTTAATTTGGTTTCAATTAATTATTGTGAATGATATTTTTTATTTGCCTATACTATTTTACATCATTTTTACGTTCTCTACTACATATACTAAGTAGGGGAAGTACTGCATTCCACCCAAAAATTCGATACCGAGATTTCACCGGAAATACATGTTTTGAGGCCTCCTGAATCCAAAAAAAAGTATTTTTGGAAACATGTCCGTGTGGGTGTGTCTGTGTGTCTGTCTGAACAGCATAACTCAGAAACAAACATTCGGATAAACACCAAACTTGCTTTTTAGGTTCAGTATCTTCCAGAGATGCGACACGAAGGTTTTCAATAAAATCCCCCCACCCCAGATTACCCTTTACATGGAACATTTTTCGAAAATTTTAACTTTCTCAAACATGGCTCTAACGATTTTGATTAAAATATCATATATTTAAGATACTTTTATGACAAATAAAATATATATCTTGAGTTTCCTAGAAATGCATCCAAAAATATTCTTCATTGTGAACGACTTTTGCATAACTGGTAAACCATAAGAGATAGACAAAATTTTACTACCAAAAAATGTAGATCGCATTAAAAAACATAATTTATGTCAATATATTTTATTGAGTGTTGAACCATTTTAGAGATATTGCTTGTTATTACCTTAAATTTTCCAATACACATTTTCTCAAATGGGAATTCGTTATTCATTTTTTTGGTCCTGGTAATGCAAATCGAATGGAATACTCCACATAGCAACCAGCTCGTAAAATATTTGACTATCGCTTAAAGCCTACCAATTCCCCTTGCATCTACAAAAAAATTAGCAATAAGATTAACATCTCGATTAACATGAAGCATATGGAGAATAAGCGTTTGTAAAAATAGTTTGTACAAGATTAGAGAAAGTCATGTAAGTGTAACACACTAGTTTTTAGAAAAAGGTCCGCGTGCGCGCGCGCGCGCGTTTGTGTGCATCTGTGAACAGCATAACTCGCAAACGAAAAGTCGGATAAATACCAAACTTCGTATTTAGGTTCAGTATCTTTCAAATATGCGACACGAAGGTTTGCAAGAAAATCCCCCCACCCCAGATTAGCCTTTACAGGGAAGATTTTTCGAAAATTTTAATTTTCTCAAAAATGGCTCTAGCGATTTTGATTAAAATATCATAAGTTTAAGATATTTTTATGACAAATAAAATGTATATCTTGAATTTTCTGGGAAGTCTCCAAAAGTATTCTTCATTGTGAACGACTTTTGCATAACTGGTAAACCATAAGAGATAGACAAGAGTTTACTACACACAATTTAGATCACCTTAAAATACACAATTAATGTCATATACATTTTTTTTGTTGAGTGAACCATTTTCGAGATATTCTTTTTATTCCCTTAAATTTTTCAATACTTTTCTCAAATGGGAATTCGTTATTCATTTTTTTGTCTTGGATATGCAAAGAGTATTAATCTGTGGCAAAGGGAATGGTGCTGCACCTAGCAACCAGCTATTAAGAGAGATGCATGTGCTTAAAGGCTACTGTATTTCCAAATTGCCCTTGTAAATATATTGTCCCCTTACATCTACAAGAAAATTAGCAATAAGATAGAGTCTGCAAATGTTTATCTCGATTAACATGAAGTAGATGGACAATAAGCGTTTGTAAAAATAGTTTGTACAAGAGTAGAGAAGGTCATGTGAGTGTAACACATCAGACTTTTTTATGTCCTGGACATGCAAAGAGAATGGAATGCGCCACATAGCAACCAGGGTTAAAATATTTGACTATCGCTTAAAACCTACCAATTCCCCTTGCACCTACAAGAAAATTACCAATAAGATTAACATCTCGATTAACATGAAGCATATGGAGAATAAGCGTTTGTAAAATAGTTTTGTACAAGAGTAGAGAAAGTTATGCGAATGTAACACATAAGATTTTTTTACATTTTTGCGCATAAAATGTTTTCTTACATTTTGGTTTTTCTGTGATGTGTATACAAATTTGCATTTGTGTTATCTGAAGATTCAAGAATGCATTTTATGATTGCTTTATTCATTGTATCACAAACAATTAATTCATACTGAAAGACAAGGAAAATTCTAACCTCAAAGCTTCATAAAAACAAAAATGTTTTTCTCTACAACTAATAAGATCAACTTCATCAAATACTTACGTTTATTTTCACTGAAATAAAGTATTAGCAAAGTCACTATCATACTTCTATGTCAAATCTAAATACACAAGGCACTTTTGGAAAATGTGAATTTGTTTCTCTAATTAAAAATATTTAATTGTATTATATCAGAAACTATTTGAACTGCAGCTTTGACCTTTTATAAAATCATTTCTTTATTTGCTCATATTAAGTGTGCTTTAAAATTAAAAAATTTAAGGAAATAAAAAATTCAGTCCAGTTTTCCTTAAAGACATCTGCATTTTTTGTGTAGTTAGTGTTTGTCTATCTGTTATGGTTTGTTAAATTATTATTATTATTAAAAATTATAATTCCTTTGGAATGAAAAAGGCAGAAACAGAAAGTTCAAAACATACGTTTTATTTGCCATCTAAATGTCTTAAATATCTTAAATTGTTAGAGGAATTTTTGAAAAAATAAGGAAATGAAACACTGCATTTAAAGGGTTATTTGGAGTGGAGGATGTGTTTAAAAATTTTTGTGTTGCATCAGTAGAAAATACTGAACTTAAGTACCAAGTTTGGATTTAGAGAGCCTGTATTTCCGATGAAATCTCGATTCGATTAAGTGGAATACAATCCTCCCTCTATCTATTTGGACCTGTTAGAGAAAGCAAAAGGGAAAGGGGGTTTAAGTTCGAATAGGCTTCACTGGGAGCGGTAGTGTCGCACCGAACGCGATGAAAAGAATATTATTTCACAGCGAGGTGATCTGAAGGCGGTATTATCTCACAGTGTTTGTTAGAGAGAGCAGAAAACTCTTACAGGCTGTTTGTTTGTTTGTTTGGTTGACATTAATCACGTGCATCTTGTCACCGGAAGAAAAGAAACAAAGGGAAGCGTAGCGCATGCGCAGATATCCATTAGCTAATGAGACACTTGATGTTATGCTAACAAGGTTTCCGTCACATGCACAGCTGTGTTTTAATTGGAGGGTCCGGGTTGCATTCCAAGAGAAGATTGTATTTCACTGTATCTGGCATGTTATACAATGTAACAGCTTTTTCTATGTGTATGAGGACGTGATGATGTGAAAAGTTCTCTCTCTCGGCTGTAGATGGTCATGAAGATGGCAAAATAATTTTATAAATTTAATTCACTGACTTTGGTTGTACTTTATTGTGTTATAATTACTGTTCATTTTAGCAATTTTGGTACCTTAACTATTTTGTAAAAAATTAACTTTCCCTCTACGCTCACAACAATAACCATGTTTTCATGTGTGCACTTTACCAGATATGTGAAAGGTTGCTTCGTCTAAGAATGCGATGTGATTGAGGAATTCATTGTCATCATCAATGCGGGATAACAGTGTAGTAGCGAACTGGGCCAGTTTGGGTTTATCATTCCGCTGCAACCTTTTCGTAAGTTGGATTTTATATGCTCAAAGTCGCAGTCTTTTATGGACAATCTTGTGAACAGTGACCTTCAGAATACCTAGCTCTAAACTGGCCCGTCGAATTGACTTCCTTGGGCTACGCTGAAATACTTGCCTTACATCTTCAACTTTGGCTGCGGACCCTGGTTGTTTGCCGCTTCCCCTTTTCCTCAGCAGAGATCCTGTTTCCAACTGATTATGCAATTTCACAATGGTATGCCGATCTGGAGTATTTGCCTAAATCTTCTTTGTACTGCAATTGGGAATGTCAATTCGACTAACCAAAAAACATTTCACTTTCTGCTGTACCGTGAATTCCGTCATTTTAACTCTTGTGTATTGTCATATCTTGCGCATGCGCAGGATCATCATAGTTACATTGTTACGAAATTTGGAGAGTTTCTACACAAGACAAGCTGAAAAGCATAATTATAAATTGATTGTGTGAGGAGATATTTACATTTCTAAGCGGTAACAATTAAACGGGACACACGGTATTGTTAAGAAAAGCAATTTAAAAGAACCTTTTGAAATACATTTGAAAAGCAACAGAGAAAACATGGAGAAATCTTGCCAATGTATGCATATCAAGAGTTAATGAAGGGGATGAGGTATGTGAGTCACGAAAAAATGGGAAATATACCATTTGAAAGGAATTTCTGCCGTACTGCAGTCATCGACTAAGACCGAAGGATGACTTAGAGACCTAGAGAGGGTATGTATGTTGTTTCTCTTTCTACAAAACAAATGCATCTTCCTGCCACAGCGTTAAAATAAACCAGCCCCCACCCGAATGTCTCATTCCTACAACCAAACTATTACCATTTTTGAATGAAACTAATCCCATAATATCAATACTTTATAATTTATTACTGCATGAAAAATTACTTACACAACACAAAGGTAAAATATGCGCTTTTTGGCTCATAAAACTTAAAATAGGTGCCAATGTTAAAATAGGTATTTTATGCACCACAAAACCCCTTCCAAATCTGTATATTTTATATGCAACGTTTTAGTTTATTCGTACACACAAAAAATTGACATCTGGCCTAAAGTTCCCGGTCTAGTTATTACATAATCGACTTTATATTGAAGATAGATAGTTTCTTTACTTTGTTGCTGCTACGTATGGAAAGCCGATTTAAACTAGTTTGTATTGAAGGAGTTGTATCGTATTTCGACTGTTGGGGAGCCGAACTTGTAGTAGTTGCAACCGCACGTATAGTAAACAGTTTCCGGTAGCCTTCGTCCCAAATGTACTTTCAGGTGGCCTCTGCCCCAAGTTTAAAAATAGTAGCTTTGCAATTTAACTGTTTCTTTAAATATTATATTTATGTTTACCTCGGTTGCCTCAGTATTTGTTAGAGACATGGAAGTCTTGGCAGCGTTGTCATACGACTATAATGTAGACTTACACAGATAATAATTTTACTTCACTCCTTTTATTAATACTTGATACGATTTAAATAACACTTCACTGATATAGAGAGCTGTGAGATTCTTTTTATTAATTAATTACACTTTTTAACACTTTATTTTTCGTCTCCCACAAATACATATTATATTTCTTGAGGACACTTTTTGCGTCTGGTTAGTAACGCTGTCTGCAGGCAACACGTCTGGTTATGAGCACTGCTTGGAGGCGACTGAATTGATTTCAACCGTCTAAACTTGTAAATTTCTGTATTTCAAATCTCTGATTGGCTAATCCTACTACAATAGAATAGCTTCATTTAACTAAAGCTTTTTCTTGTTGTTGATTGGCTATTTTTATAAACTGTCACTAAAATTAGATTATTGTTACTCCAAGAATCACAAGTAGTACTGTTAAACTTTCTTACTCATTATTGACTCAAGGTTACCTCATTGTTACCTCATTGTTAGCAACTTTAAACTTATTATTCTCACAGCTCCTACATTATTAAATTACGTAATATATTCACAATAATATAAGCATAAGCAATGACTGTTACATACATTTTACAAATTATTACATACACATGTTGCTTCAAGCGGGCTGTTATTGAATTTACATATTATGTAATTTGACTGAAATCATTTAAGTATTAAAAATACTGCCTGAATATTCTTTACGGCTTATTTAAGGAAGATAACTGAGGCACTGGCTTACTCTTAAATATTCATTATCAATATTTACTAGAAATGCACGCTTTGATTCCCTCGAGCCCCCAAAACTGTTTAAAAATATTTTGTATATCTGTGAAGAGCATAACTAAAAAACTAAATGTTGGATAAACACCAAATTTGGTATTTAACTTCTAGCAATTCCTGAAGATGCAACATGAATATTTTAGAAAACTCTCCCAATTTAAACTAACATAATGTTCGGTAAATTTTATTTCTAAAAAATGGCTCAACCATTTTGATGAAAATACTATATGTTTAAGATATTTGCATGACAAAATGTATATCTTGAATTTTCTGGGAATTGATCGTTTAGTTCTCTTCATTCTGAATGTACGTTTATGTAATTTTGTATAATTGGCAAACTATAAGAAATATCTAAAACAATTTTAAAAATAAAGCTGTAGATCTTATTGAAATGCACCTATTTATGGCATTAATGATTTTCGAAAAAATTGGTTGCTATTTGGTTTTAATTTTACAAAACTTTGTGATTCTTGAAGTGTTAAGGCAATGTTTAGTTTTACTTTCTCTACCGCCTCTACATAGTAGGTAGAGAAGGTATTGCACTCCACCCAAAAAATTGATACCAAATTTCACCGGAAATACATGTTTTGAGACCCACTAAATGCAAAGAAAGCATCTTTATATAAATGTCTGTGCGCGCGTGTGTCTGTTAACAGCAAAACTCAAAAACGAAAAGTCGAATAAATATCGAATTTGATATTTCGGTTCAGTATTTTCCAAAGATACGACACGAAGTTTTTCAAGAAATCCCCCATCCCAAACGACCACATGGAACATTTTTCGAACTTTTTTATTCCCTAAAAATGGCTCTAAGAACTTGATTAAATTACCATATAGTGTAATTATTTACATGAAAAATAAAATGTTTATCTTGAATTTTTTGGGAATAACCTGTGAAGTCCTCTTCATTCGGAAGCAACTTCGTATAATCTTGTATAACTGGCAAAAGTTAAGTCATAGACGAAAACGTACTACACAAAAAATATGAATCTCTTTAAAACGCACAATTGATTTCAAATAATATGTGGCATCAGCCATTTCTGAGATATCCGATATTAATGCTTCAATTTGTTCAATACTTTTGTCATTCTTTCTAAGTCCCAGTCGAATTCCAGTTGTTTCTCGCGATTTCATGGAAACTGTATGGAATTTTAAGGCCAGCATACAGCGTCCAGTTCTTAAACATTTGACTACTGCCATTTACTTTGCATATCTTTTTAAAGTAGGTGCGGCTTTAATATTTTGCCTCTGCAGCGCTGTAATCACGATTTTGAGGATGCGCGCTCACTTCCTTCATTTATTAGGAAGCGAACGCAACTGTGAGCGATCCTCACTTTGTGTTTTCCTGTTGTTAGATCATTTGAAAATGTTCAAAACAATTGATCGTCCCGCCGACTCTAAAGTAAGATCAGTAATTCGTTTTGTAAATGCAGAAATGTTACGCCAACAATCAATCATCGCCAAATTGTTTGAAGTTTATGGGGAAACAACACTGAGAAACAATTCTCGGCCAAAAACAGGCAAACAAACTCAAGATCTGATCTCGTCATTTGGTTGGGTTTGACCACTCTCCCTACAGTCCGTATTTGGCACCAAGCGATTTTCAGCTGTTTCTTCATCTGAGGAAATTTCATGGTGTAAAACATCTCATCGACGATGGTGTTGTGAAACAAGTAGTACATCACAGGCGGCATCATTCTTTGACAAAAAACGGGTTTCCCGTTACGACAAGTAGTCGTAGTGTAATATAATGATTCATAATAAAGCATTTGGAAAATATGCTCAGTTATTTTTTTAAAAAAGCATCGGAACTATAAAAACACGCCTCGTATCTAAAATGAAGTAGATAGTAGAATAAACTTCCGTAAGAATAGTTTGTATGTCCACTAATAAACGATTGACGGCAGAGAAAGTCTTGTGAATGTAACAAACCAAATTTTTTTCTCTCAATGTCGTGCAAAGTGTATGTAATTTCAAAGCCCGTATATAGCCAGCTGGGGAGTCGAACACAAGACCTCTCTAATTTCATGTAGCAGCACTCATTGCACGTCAGTGCTGTCGTCACAAACTCGCTCGCAAAACAGCACATTTTGGTGCACCAGAAACGCACTAACTGCTTTACTTCCTCACTGTCTGAATTCCGAAAACGCTCGCTTATATACCAACTGGAAATTTCCGCCGACCTCCTGATAAGCTTGGGCATAGTCGGTACGTCACAACATTCCAGCCAAAGTCCAATATCAAAATTCACTGGGTACATGTTTGGAAGTCCACTGAGTCTAAAGAAAACACTTTTAGAAAAGATCTCTGTGTGTGTGTGTGTGTGTGTGTGTGTGTGTGTGTGTGTGTGTGTGAGTGTGTGATAGCACAAAAAGAGAAAGAACAAAAACGAAATGTCAGATAAATATTAAAGTCGGTATTCAAGTTCAGCTCTTTAAAAGCTGCGATACATAGATTTTAAAAAATATTCCCCAATCCAAACCAACTTTTAAAGCAATATTTTGGTTACTGCTTACTTTATCAAAAAAGGCTCTGAAAATTTAATCCAAAAATAACACATGTGCATGACTAATGAAATGTATACTTCATCAATTTTCTGTAAATAACTTGTGATCATTTGAAGGAATTTTGTACAATTTTATATAACCAAAAAATCATAAAGTGGACAGAAAAAGCTTACTACCAACAGCGTAGAACTCATTAAAGCACACCGTTTTATTTCAAAGCAGTTCTTTTCGGAGTTTATTAACCATAAATTATATGCTATTGATTTAACTTTTCAATGCTTTACATTTTTACTTTCTATACTGCGTATAGTAAATGGGGAAGTATTGCATTCCGCCCAAAAATTCGATACCGAGATTTCACCGGAAATGCACATTTTGAGACCCCCCTGAATCCAAATAAAGCATTTTTGGAAACATGTCCGTGTGAATGTCTGTAAACAGCATAACTAAAAACGGACAGCAGATAAATACCAAACCTGGTCCAAAGATACGACACGAAGATTCATTTTTCGAAGTTTTGATTTTTTAAAAATAGCTCTTAAGGTTTTGATTAATATTCCATATATTAAAAACATTTACATGGCGAATAAAGTGTGTATCTTGAATTTTCGGGGAATAACCTAGTCTCCTTCTTCGGAATGCATTTTGTATAATCTTGTACAAATGGTAAATGTTAAGCGATAGACGAAAACGTACTATACAAAAAATCTGATGTGTTACACTCACATGAGTTTCTCTACTCTTGTACAAACTATTTTTACAAACGCTTATTCTCCATATGCTTCATGTTAATCGAGATGTTAATCTTATTGCTAATTTTCTTGTAGATGTAAGGGGAATATGGTAGTATTTAAGCGATAGTCAAATATTTTAAGAACTGGTTGCTATGTGGCGCATTCCATTCTCTTTGCATGTCCAGGACATAAAAAATGAATAACGAATTACCATTTGAGAAAAGTATTGGAAAATTTATGAAATAACAAGCAAATCTCGAAAAAGGTTCACTCAAAAAAATAGCCTATTTCTTATGGTTTACCAGTTATGCAAAAGTCGTTCACAATGAAGAATAGTTTTGGAGACATTCCCAGAAAATTCGAGATATTCATTTCATTTGTCATGAAAATATCTTAAGCATATGATATTTTAACCAAAATCGCTAAAGCCATTTTTGAGAAAATTAAAATTTTCGAAAAATGTTCCATGTAAAGGGTAGTCTGGGGTGGGGGGATTTTCTTGAAAACGTTCGTGTCGCATCTTTGGAAGATATTGAACCTAAATACCAAGTTTGGTGTTTATCCGACTGTTCGTTTCTGAATTATGCTGTTCACAGACACAGACACAGACATGTTTCCAAAAGCGGGTTTTTTTGGATTCAGGGGGTCTCAAAACATGTATTTCATGTGAAATCTCGGTATCAAATTTTTGGGTGGAATACAATACTTCCGCTACTTACTATACGTAGTAGAAATAGTAAAAATATAGATCTCTTTAAAACACTCAATTTATTTGAAATAAGCTTTTTTGTGACATAAGCCATTTTTGAGATACCCGCTATTAAAGGTTCGATTTGTTAATTAATTGGTCGTTCTCTTAAAGTCCTGTCAACATTCAGTTGTTTTTCGCAATTAAATGGAAACAGCATGGAATTCTAAGGCACCCATATAGCGTCGAATTCTTAAACATTTGACTATCGGTGTTCTCATTGTATCTATAACGAAACGTGTAATGCTATTTCTGCAAAGGTTTATTTGGATTAAAATGTACTAAATAGAAAAATAAGCTTAACTACGAGAATAATGTTGTGTCCCCACTAACAAGCGATAGAGGGTAGAGGATATATGTGAATGTACTGCATCAGAAATTTTTAAGTACTAAAGCATTATTCATTTGTTTCTAGGAATATTATACAAATAATATTGAATTTCAAACCTTCATAATGTGAACCAGTTTTTAAAAATATGACTATCGCTTCAATCTCCTGTATTCTTCTTGTACTTAAAACGAAATGTGAAATGAAACTTGTTATGAAATTAATTCTGCAAAGTTTTACTTCCATTAATATGAAACAGATAGAAAAATAAGTTTTATAGATATTTTTGGGGAAATAAAGATGATAAAGTTTCAACGAAAATGATAGTTTGGGGTGGAAATTTTCGTTATTATATCCTTGAAAGATGGTGGACTAATAGAATTTCAGTATTCCTGGGCTTCGTTTTATGTTATGCTGTGTATCGATTCACACATTTCTCCAATTGTTTTTAGGATTTCATGGGGTCTCAAAACCTGTATTTCCGGTAATATCTCTGTTGGTAATTTTGGGATATAATACAGTGCTACTTCTATCTAGGCTATACAGATGGACCATTTAAATTGAGACTGTACAATATTTCTAAAACTAAGCGTTGTAGAAATAATGCCTTTAATGAAAGTTGCTTGATATTATGGGGCAATGTAAATGCTATTTGGAGGACGTTGTGGTGGTATTTTAGGGTCAATTTAATTTTTTTTAAATGGAAACCTATCCTTTTTAGTTGTTTTCTCACTGCTCATAAAAAATAAACAGCATTTGTATAAAGCACTTTGCAATTGTTTTTACAGCAACGTAAATAATAAGAAAATTTTGAATGGCCGAAGAGCACAATGAATGGTTCGATCATTCATGGATATTCATTTGAGGGTCAAGTTACGTTTCGTAATTGGGAACCAACAGTTTTTGTTTTGTTCTCTTATTCCTGCTCATAAAATAAACAGCTTTTTATAAACCATTTTCTAATGAGAAAATAACATACAAAATGTAGGTTGCCATTTCAAAAAATCTGATGTGTTACACTCACATGACTTTCTCTACTCTTGTACAAAATATTTTTACAAACGCTTATTCTCCATCTACTTCAAGTTAATCGAGATAAACATTTGCAGACTCTATCTTATTGCTAATTTTCTTGTAGATGTAAGGGGAATATATATTTACAAGGGCAATATAGAAATACAGTAACCTTTAAGCACATACATATCTCTTAATAGCTGGTTGCTAGGTGCAGCACTATTCCCTTTGCCACAGATTAATACACTTTGCATATCCAAGACAAAAAAGTGAATAACGAATTCCCATTTGAGAAAAGTATTGAAAAATTGAAGGGAATAACAAGCAATATCTCGAAAATGGTTCACTCAACAAAAAAATGTACATTACATAAATTGTGTATTTTAACGCGATCTACATTTTTTGTGTAGTAAACTTTTGTCTATCTCTTATGGTTTACCAGCTATGCAAAAGTTGTTCACAATGAAGAATACTTTTGGAGACATTCCCAGAAAATTCGAAATATACATTTCATTTGTCATGAAAAATGCCTTAAACATATGATATTTTAATCAAAATCATTAGAGCCATTTTTGAGAAAATTAAAATTTTCGAAAAATGTTCCATGTAAAGGGTACTCTGGGGTGAGGGTATTTTCTTGAAAACCTTCGTGTCGCATCTCTGGAAGATACTGAACCTAAATAGCAAGTTTGGTGTTTATTCGACTGTTCGTTTCTGAGTTACGCTGTTCACAGACTAACAGACACACAAGGACATGTTTCCAAAAATGCTTTTTTTGGATTCAAGGGACACCAAAAGATATATTTCCTGTGAAATCTCGGTATCGAATTTTTGGGTGGAATACAATACTTCCTCTAGTTACTATACGTAGTAGAGAAAGTAAAAATTAAATGACCCTGAAATACCACCATAACGTTCTCCAAATAAAACACGACTAATTACATTTACTTTCCCCCATAACATCAAGGAACTTTTATGTAGGGCATTTCTTTCTACAACGCTTAGTTTTGGATATATTGTACAGTCTCAGCTTAAATGGTCCACCCTGTATAAGCAATATAGAAAGTAAACATGTGGCTAAAACTCACGTTTTCATGTCATGTATCGCAACCTTTCCACGGTGCTGTGAAACTGCTTTACCACACTCGTGTGCTATTAAATAGTACGTATGAACACGGAATTTACGTTTCACTGCATTAAGTAAGCCAAAATCAATTAACTTTGAAGCTTTTTGTAGTTGGCGTACATACCCACCCTTGTGTTTTCTAATAAATTATGGGCATGCCGATGGGGTGGGTTGTTACTTATGTACACGGCCCGGGGGCAAGACTATACAACTTGGTAATGGGAAACCTCCCTTCTGATGTACCTTGTTTACTAAATTGACGTTACCACAAATTAAATTTTGAAGAAGCCTGAAAGTGTACTTGGGGTTGTATTGTTCGCTGTGGTTAGTTTCAATTCAAATTACTACATTCATTTGCGTTCATGATTACTAATAATTAATTCGTGTTGTTTCTGTGGACGAGAATTTTGCGCTTTGTAAGGATTCATATTCCTTAAATGAAGAAATTATAACTGCATGAAAAAGGCATATAGTATAAAGATTATTCTAAATTAACCACGAAATTTTATGTTTCTCTTAAGTCTGCGTTTAATTCTGGTTGCGCGTACGATTTTGATTGCCTTTAAGGTCAATTAGTCTCTTTTTCTTTCTTTTTACTTTCTCTACTACGTAGAGTAAGTAGGGGAAGTATTGCATTCCACCCAAAAATTCGATACCGAGATTTCACCGGAAATATATGTTTTGAGGTGCACTGAATGCATATAAAGCATTTTTGGAAACATGTCTGTGTGTGTCTGTCTTGGACAGGATAACTCATAAACGAACAGTCGGATAAACACCAAACTTGGTATTTAGGTTCAGTATCTTCCAGAGATGCGACACAAAGGTTTTCAAGAAAATCCCCCCAACCCAGATTACCCTTTATATGGAACAGTTTTCGAAAAATTTAAATTTCTCAAAATAACTATAACGATTTTGATTAAAATATCATATGTTTAAGCTACTCTCATGACAAATAAAATGTATATCTCGAATTTTCTGAGAATGTCTCCAAAATTATTCTTCATTGTAAACGATTTTTGCATTACTAGTAAACCATAAGAGATAGACAAAATTTTACTACACAAAAATGTAGATCGCGTTAAAATACACAATTTATGTAATGTACATTTTTTTGTTGAGTGAACCATTTTCGAGATATTGCTTGTTATTCCCTTCAATTTTTCAATACTTTTCTCAAATGGGAATTCGTTATTCATTTTTCTTGTCCTGGACATATAAAGAGAATGGAATGCTCCACATAGCAACCAGCTCTTAAAATATTTGACTATCGCTTAAAGCCTACCAATTCCCCTTAGCAATATGATTAATATCTCGATATCTGGATTAACATGAAGCATATTGAGAATAAGCGTTTGAAAAATAGTTTTTACAAGAGTAGAGAAAGTCGTGTGAGTGTAACACCGATTTTTTTACTTTCTCTACCAATTAATTGTATATGTTTATAGTAAAATATTTGAATTTTATATTTCACCGGAAATACGTCTTGAAATTCACTGAATAAAAAAATAGAAAAATGTTCGTTTGTATGTGCTTTCGTGTATGTCTGAACAGCATAACTCAAAAATGAAATGTGTATAAATTCCAATTTTGGTGTTGAAATTCAGCGTCTACCAAGAAGGCAATACAAAAGTTCTGCACTTAAAACTGTCCTTTACACGGTATTTTTTGTTACTTGTTTCTCTTTAAAAATGACTTTAAGGATTTTTATTAAAATACCAAGCTTTTAAGATGTTTACATTGCAAATAAAATGTATATATTGAATTTTCTGGGAATAGAATGCGAGGTCTTCTTTATTCTGAATAATTTTTTGTGTGATTGGTAAACCATAAGAGATATAAAAAAATCTGATGTGTTACACTCACATGACTTTCTCTACTCTTGTACAATCTAATTTTACAAACGCCTATTCTCCGTATGCTTCATGTTAATCGAGAAATCGAGATGTCAATCTTATTGGTAATTTTCTTGTAGATGCAAGGGAAATATGGTAGCTTTTAAGCGATAGTCAAATATTTTAACGCTGGTTGCTATGTGGCGCATTCCATTCTCTTTGCATGTCCAGAACATAAAAAAAATCTGATGTGTTACACTCACATGACTTTCTCTACTCTTGTACAAACTATTTTTACAAACGCTTATTCTCCATATGCTTCATGTTAATCGAAATATCGAGATGTCAATCTTATTGCTAATTTTCTTGTAGATGCAAGGGAAATATGGTAGGTTTTAAGCGATAGTCAAATATTTTAACGCTGGTTGCTATGTGGCGCATTCCATTCTCCTTTGCATGTCCAGGACATAAAAAAATGAATAACGAATTTGAGAAAAAGTATAAGTATTGGAAAATTTAAGGGAATAACAAGCAATATCTCGCAAACGGTTCACTCAACAAAAAAAATGTATATGATATAAGTTGTGTATTTTAACGCGATCTACATTTTGTGTGTAGTAAAATTTTGTCTATCTCTTATGGTTTACCAGTTATGCAAAAGTCGTTCATAATGAAGAATACTTTTGGAGACATTTCCAGAAATTTCGAGATATACATTTCATTTCTCATGACATTATCTTAAACATATGATATTTTCATCAAAATCGTTAGAGCCATTTTTGAGAAAATTAAAATTTTCGAAAAATGTTCCATGTAAAGGGTAGTCAGGGGTGGGGGGATTTTCTTGAAAATCTTCGTGTCGCATCCCTGGAAGATACTGAACGTAAATACCAAGTTTGGTGTTTATCCGACTCTTAGTTTTTGAGTTATGCTGTTCACAGACAGACACACACACACACACACACACACACACACACACACACACACACCCACACACACCCACAGACACACACACGGACATGTTTCCAAAAATGCTTTTTTTTGGATTCAGGAGGTCTCAAAACATGTATTTCCGGTGAAATCTCGGTATCGAATTTTTGGGTGGAATGCAATACTTCCCCTACTTACTATACGTAGTAGAGAAAGTAAAAATTACTGCTCAAAACATGTAGAACTCGTTAAAACACATAATTTATGTCTAATATATTTTTGTAACATTAACCTTTACCAACATATCCGTTGTTATTGCTTTGAATTTTCAATTGCTTCAAAATTTTTTAAGTATTAAGTAGTATTCGTTTGTTTATCGTGGTCATGCAAAGATTGGCGTTTTAAAACATAAAGCTACAATGTTTTTAAAGTTTTTACTATCGTTTCAGCTTCCAGTATTGCCCTTGTATCGACAATGAAATGTTAAATGCAACAATTTCTGTAACAATTTGTCTCGATTAATATGAACTGGATGGAAAAAAACCTTTGTAAAACTGTTAGTATGAAAGTGTCTACAGACATCTTTGTGAATGTTATGAATCAAATTTGCTTCTTTCTCTACCGCATGTTTGATAAGTGTGGAAAATTTCCATGAAAAATCAGGAAATTTTGCTTAAGGCTCATCTCAATTAACATGAAGTAGAAAAAATAGGCTTTCCTAGAAGAAATATAAGAATAAATGATATTGGAATAAGATATGATTGTAAACATAAGCGAGGCACACACACTAGCAAGTAGAGATATACAGGTGTTATTTAAAATGGTTTGCTTTAATGTAAGTAAATTTTATGAAATAAAATTAACAAGGATTCTCCACCGAAAGATTTGAAATACGTATTTCATTTTGTAAAATGCTGTTGCTTATTATCTATGCAAAACAAATTTAATGGAAAATTTTATATACTGGAGAGTGAAAATAAATTATCCTGTAAAGTGGAACAAAATATCAGTAAAAATGGAGTATATTTAAGCATAAGTTTTAAAGAAAGGAAACTGTATATAAAATTGCAATTGCACATTATATTACGTGCACTCGGTTAATTTAAGTCTGGCCGACATCTGAGAGACGAACTCGAATCGTGTACTTCCGTGAGCGCTCGGGACAGCCGGCTTTTTGCTCATGTAGTAGTTTTAATGGGGAACACAACTATAATCACAAAAGTCTTCTTAGGAAATAATTCAAATACGAGGTTTCAAGCATATTACAATACCTCGGTTATTGCAGCATTCTTAGCTCAGTGGTAAAGAGTTAGATGACTGCGGGCAAATATCGCAGATGATTTGCGTGTTGGAACTTCTTCTCGGCCCCATCAGATGGAGGCCGTTCGAGTCTCCGATACTGGGTTGAGCTTTCCCCAGTCTCCGCTGGAGACTGTGAGTCACCCTCCGGTGGCTTAGGAGGGCTGCCTTGAGTGCTCTCCGGCTGGGTGATCAAGCTTGTAGCTATTGGGGACCTCTCCGTGTCGGATGGTCCTGTAGCCCTGCAGTGCCTTCATCTCATCTGTTCCTCCCGGGGGTGTATGCACAAAAGATCTCTGTGTGGGTCGATATGCTTAGTGTCCTTTCCGCGGCGTAATCGTAATCCCTGAGTTTGAGTGTGCACATTTTTAGCATATTGTGGAATAGTTTCATACCTTTATATATATTTTTAGGGAGGAAAGGATTTTAAAAGTGCGAATATAGAAAGAAAGCTTAAATTTGAGATAAATATTTATGACGTTTGTGATGTAGAATTATTTAAATGGCGCAGCGCTTTTAAAGCAACGTATCGGTGAAATATAGTAAAAAATGTGAAACTCTTCGATTATGTTATTCTATTTATATGTCATATTGGCGCCTTTAGGTTTTGGAACAATTTCCCATTGACAATAAAGTTCAGTAGTTAACTATTGTGTTAATTTTTGGGTTTTTACTTTGCATTTTCTTTCTTAATGTTAAATTCTCACACATATTTACACACTCATACTTCCAAACTCTGGAGAGGATGGGGAATAATCCTGGCTAAAGAAAAATATCCACCTTCCAACCAGGAATCGAACTTGGTACCTCTGGATTTGTAGGCTAGCATGCTAATCAGCGGACCACAGAGATAACGTTTTTATTTTTATTTTACTTATCACTTCACTTTTCTGCTACACAACTGATTTTTTTACATCAACAATTTTAAAACCACAAATAGCTATTCAATCGGTGTCATTTACGTAAAACACCGTATTGAACTTTAAACTCAATTCCTTCTTTTCAGCCATATTTTATTGTTCAAAATCCTCCTTTAACAACAGTTTATAACTTATTAGCTTGACATTTTCAGGGCAGCTTCAGGAATTACGGATTTAAAAATTAGTGTGCACTAATTAAGGCTATTAAATAGTTCGGTTTAAATAAATTATATTCCATAACTGACATTGAAGAAGTCGAAAAATTCAATAAGATGTATACAAATAAACAATTTTCTTTTAAGCTAATTAAAATTAAAAAATACCTGCACAACAATTTCTTTAAACATTTGAGTGCGATACACAAACTCTAGAGACCAAGGAGCATTTTGTATTACCATATCAGAAATCTGATGTGATACATTCATATGACTTTCTCTACCCTCTATATGTATACAAATTATTTTTATAAAGTTTATTTTACTTTCTTCTTCGTTTTAATCGAGATAAAAGTTTCTGGAAATAGATGCATTACACATTTCGTTATATGTGCAAGGGGAACAGCGATAGTCAAACGTTTTAGAAGTGGACGCTGTTCGCTGGCCTTAAAATGTCATGTTCTTTGCGTGCAATCGCGAAAAACACGTAAATATGAAAGCACTACAAAAGAATATCAAAGTATTGAACAGCTCGAACCATTAATAACCGATATCTCGGAAATGGCTTATGCCACAAAAAAGTTATTAGAAATAAATTTGTCTGTTTTAAAGAGATCTACGTGTTCTGTAAAGTACGTTATCGTTTATCGGTTAAGTATGCAAGTTATACAAGATTATACAAAATTCCTTCCGAATAGGCTATTCCCAGAAAATTCAAGATATACATTTTATCCTTCATATATAGCATTTTAATCAAAATCGTTAGAGCCATTTTTTATAAAATTAAAATTTTTGAAAAATGTTCCATGTAAAAGGTAGTTGAGGGTGGGGGATTCTCTCGAAAATCATAGTATCGTATCCTTGGAAGATACTAAACTCAAACTAAGTTTGGCATTTATCCGACTTTTCGTTTTTGAGTTATCTGTTTATAGATAGACAGACATATACACAGACAGACACAGACACGCACTCACGGGCATGTTTCCAAAAATGATTTATTTAGTTTAAGGTCACCTCAAAACATGTATTTACGGTGAAATCTCTGTATCGAATTTTTGGGTGGAACACAATACCTCCGCTACTTACTATATTATTATTAATTATGAATAAAAATTTCTTAATAACGGTTTGACATAACACGTTAAAATGTGGTGTGCAGTATATGTTTTATGTTCTGGTATATGGTAAAACGGTAAAAGTAATCAGAAGAAAACTAATTTTTTCTTTCTCTACTACGTATAGTAGTAAGTAGGGGAAGTATTGTATTCCACCCAAAAATTCGATACCGAGATTTCACCGGAAATACATGTTTTGACACCCCCTGAATCCCAAAAAAGCATTTTTGGAAACATGTCCGTGTGTGTCTGTGTGTCAGTGTGTGTGTGAACAGCATAACTCGGAAACGAACAGTCGGTTAAACACCAAACTTGGTATTTAGGTTCAGTATCTTCCAGAGAAGCGACACGAAGGTTTTCAAGAAAATCCCCCACCCAGACTACCCATTACATGGAACATTTTTCGAAAATTTTAGTTTTCTCAAAAATGGCTAACGATTTGGATGAAAATATCATATGTTTAAGGCAATGTCATGAGAAATGAAATGTATATCTCGAATTTTCTGGGAATGTCTCCAAAAGTATTCTTCATTGTGAACGACTTTTGCATAACTGCTAAACCTAAGAGATAGACAGAAGTTTACTACACACAAAATGTAGATCGCGTTAAAATACACAATTTATGTCATATACATTTTTTGTTGAGTCAACCATTTTCGAGATATTGCTTGTTATTCCCTTAAATTTTTCAATACTTATTTTCTCAAATGTGAATTCGTTATTCATTTTATTGTCTTGGATATGCAAAGAGTATTAATCTGTGGCAAAGGTAATAGTGCTGCACCTAGCAACCAGCTATTAAGAAATATGTCTATTCCTAAGGCTACTGTATTTCTATATTGCCCTTGTAAATATATATTCCCCTTACATCTAGAAGAAAATTAGCAATAAGATAGTATCTGCAAATGTTTATCTCGATTAACATGAAGTAGATGGAGAATAAGCGTTTGTAAAAATAGTTCGTACAAGATTAGAGAAAGTCATGTGAGTGTAACACATCAGATTCTTTTTATTTTCTCAGAGGCATTGTCCAAAACGTGAATTGGATTCCTCTCTAGGGGAATGAATTTTCGCAGAATTGCTATTTGTGTATCAAGTACGCAAAACAAGGCTTTAAAGGACCTGGTGTGTACATTAGTTTTAGTAGAATCTCTGTAAATTATATTAAATAAAATAAATTAATGTAATATAAGTACTGTATAAATATAAGAGGCACAGTCGCTCATTCTTACAGCCACTTGAATCCTACGCTATGAAGTGTATCAACGCCTCCTAGTAAGCCCTGACCATACAATACGAGATAAACTGAGTTTTATTTATGGACGCTTTTTAACTGCTATGGTTCTTAGCGTCTCATTCTATATTGGGCGTGAAAGAACGAAAATTTTGCTCAGAGGCCTCTTTATCAGGCTTGAGATTCTTTTACATGCCGTAAATCTACGACACGGGACTACCGACTTTACTTCCCTTCGGAAAGAAGCAATGTTAGGATGGATTTTTACGCTCAAAAAAATCCAGCGCCCTCCGCCGGGTTTGAACCCGGAGAACTAGAGGCTAATATGGTAATCCTAGACCACGGAGGACGACACAATACGAGATGCGGATGTAGATGGCAGTGATTATTCTGTGTGCTCGTTTCTAAACACCAAACTAGTGACTAAAAATTTCGGCAGTAGTATGAGAAGGAATGCATTCCATTTAAAGCCTAGTGTAGTGTAAGCAGTATTTTTCTCATATGAACGAAGTTCTATATGCCGCTAGAGTACTATTTTTTGGCGTGTTAACAGCGTGTACTAAATTCAAGCTATAAAGATTGTAAATGTAAAATCTAGAAAAAATACGATAGAAGTAGGGAACTTTTTGGGCAGAGTAAGAGCAAAATGGATGAGGAAAATTAGCAAAGAAGAGACAAATGAGTATTAAATTAAATTAAGTAGGACTCAACAACTCGACAACCTCAAGGTTTGAGTTTTGTCGCGGTATCGTTCGTGTTATCTTATTTGCTGAGCGCCTGTTATTGTTTTACTATTTTTGAATTTTTGGGTTCTTTGTCCTCCGGCTAGCTATTATTACTCAGTCGAGCAAATCTCTTGAGCAGGGTGTGTAAACGGAAAGGAGTTGTTACTAAAAGATAACACTGATAAAAGAATTTGTTTTTACACTTTTATTGCCGTCACAATTTATTAATTTGACATAATTACTTTTGATGCACGCCCGACTGAAACTGTTATATTTTCGAATGTAACTATAATCACTTATTTGCCGCACATTATTAACTCGAGTATTTCACATTTTTGAAACTAACTTTACGACGCGAGAGATTTTTAGAATTGCGCGACGTGTAACGTGTGAATGATTCTCTTAAACTGTGCGATGTGTAACCTGTGAATGATTCTGTTGAACTGTGTAACGTGTAACCCGCGAATGATTCTGTTGAACTTTGCGACGTGTAACTTGTGAATGATTCTGTAGAACTGCGCGTTACCTGTCTCTGGCTCGGAATTTATACTCCCTCACCCCGATATGCCTAAAGATTATAACCGAGCTGCTATTGGTTAATAAAGCGCGCCAACATTAGCGTCTATTTTTTTATCCAATCAAAATTACGAACACATATGCTCTAAGGAAGATATTCCCTCCATTTCTAAAGAAAAGCGCGCTACTCTGACGTCATTTGTTTGCCTCATCTAATTAATAAACAACTCACCCCCTCACTCATTGTTACCCGCTCCTATTGTCAATTTCAGTGAGGCCGTGTAAACTTATTTCCTAACAATGCTTATAATTAACAAACATCTCAAATCATTGTCATACAATAATGTTAATTTACACTACAATCACTCTGGAATTCGCAGTGTTGTAATATAAAATACTGCCTCAGTTTGTTGTGGTCCAAGGAAAGCAACTCAAGGTAGAGTTAGATTAGTGATTAAATAAATTTATAATTGTACTTTTAGATTAGGAGGAATGCTGGCTACCAGTATTCCATACCACTGGATACCAGCAGTTATGAGGTTAGTTTTCTTTATATTTTATTTTATTGTTATTTTTAGAAACTGGGTTAAGAATAAATTTGTAAAATTGTTGTTGTAAATTTTTACAATTAATTGGGTTAATAAATTACTTACTTACAACATAAAAAATACATTTCAAAGTATAAGACATTTTTTCACTGTAAATAAAATTAGGGTAAAAGAGCCAAACAAAAAAAACCTAACATAGCAATTCAATCCTTACTTGCGTTACGGACTTGTGGACAGAAATAACATTGGAGCCCTGCTCCTGTGTTAAACGTAACACTGAACGACTGTGACGTTATGAAGAACGTAAGACGACAGAGGTAAGACAGGTAGCTTTAAAAATCTGACTTTGTAATGAGGAGCTAATTCCCTTACTCAAGAAACTATTAACTTTTGCAGAAGAAGTAAATTGCCCCCTTGCATGTATATGTCTGTCGCCTTAAGAAATCTTCCCTTCATTCCTCAACACACCAAATTAACTCTGAAGGTAATTTTTCCCCGCAATTAAACCCCCAATTAAGGGTTCATATTACATTTTCTTAAAGCCCTTCTTCTTCTATTCCGCGGAAGGGGACCCTTAATAATTTTACCATAAGGGTAGTGCACCCCCGCCCTTAGCGAGAAATCCCCCACGTGAAATAAGTCACCGCTTCTTATAGCACAGTCCAGTAACTTCACATCCTTTACACATCAAGAGTTCGTGTGGTAATGATGGTACCACTGCAGAATCCAGTTCCCTTAAGGGCCGCCTTCATTTCATGCCTACCTTCCTGTTTACAGTAGGCACCTACTTGAAACATGGAACTCAGGACCTGTGCATAAAATATCTACATTTAAACAACGCAGAAAAAAATCTGATGTGATACACTCACATGACTTTCTCTACTCTTGTACAAACTATTTTTACAAAAGCTTATTCTCCATATGAAGGCGGCGCCGTGGCCGAGTGGTTAGACCGCTCGCCTTCCACCGAGGCGGCCCGGGTTCAATCCCAGGGGCCTGCATGTGGGATTTGTAGTGAACGAAGCGGCGTCTGGGCGGGTTTTCTCCGGGTTCTCCGGTTTCCCCCGCCATTCATTCCACCAACTGCTCCATCATCACCTTTCCTTTCATCCATTTCACCAACATTTCGTTTCATCTACTTCCTTCATCCCATACCAGGCATCGGGCTGATCACCCATCCTGGATGCTCTGTCTGATCCATAAGTGTCTGCTCCTCGACGGGCCTCTGACCCCAGGCACCCGCTTGTAAGTCCTACATACGAGGAGGGTAAACAGATAATGAATGAATTATTCTCCATATGCTTCATGTTAATCGAGATTTTAATCTTGTTGCAAATTTTCTTGTAGATGCAAGGGGAATATGGTAGGCTTTAAGCGATAATCAGATCTTTTAAGAGCTGGTTGCTATGTGGAGTATTCCATTCTCTTTGCATTACCAGGACAAAAAAATGAATAACGAATTGCCATTTGAAAAAAGTATGAGTATTAGAAAATTTAAGGGAATAATAAGCAATATCTCGAAAATGGTTAACTCAAAAAAAAAGTGTATATGACATAAATTGTGTGTTTTAACGTGATCTACATCTTTTGTGTAGTAAAAGTTTGTTTATCCCTTATCGTTTACCAGTTACGCAAAAGCCGTTCACAATGAAGGAATACTTTTGGAGACATTCCCAGAAAATTCAAGATATACATTTTATTTGTCATGAAAATGTCTTAAACATTTGATATTTTAATCAAAATCGTTAAGAGCCATTTTTGAGAAAATTAAAATTTTCGAAAAATGTTCCATATAAAGGGCAGTCTGGGGTGGAGGGATTTTCTTGAAAACCTTCGTGTCGCATCTCTGGAAGAAACTGAACCTAAATACCAAGTTTGGTGTTTATCCGACTGTTCGTTTCTGAGTTATGCTGTTCACAGACAGACACACTCACGGACATGTTTCCAAAACTGCTTTTTTTGGATTCAGGGGATCTCAAAACATGTATTTCCGGTGAAATCTCGGTATCGAATTTTTGGGTGGAATACAATACTTCACCTACTTGCTATACGTAGTAGAGAAAGTAAAAATGAATAACGAATTCCCATTTGAGAAAATAAGTATTGAAACATTAAGGGAATAACCAGCAATATCTTGAAAATGGTTCACTCAACAATAAAAATGTATGACATAAATTGTGTATTTTAACGCGATCTACATCTTTTGTGTAGTAAAATTTTGTCTATCTCTAATGGTTTACCAGTTTACCAAAAGTCGTTCACAATGAAGAATACTTTTGGAGACATTCCCAGAAAATTCAAGATATACATTTTATTTGTCATGAAAATATCTTAAGCATATGATATTTTAATCAAAATCGTTTGAGCCATTTTTGAGAAAATTAAAATTTTTGAAAATGTTCCATGTAAAGGGTACTCTGGGGTGGGGGGATTTTCTTGAAAACCTTCGTTTCGCATCTCTGGAAGATACTGAACCTAAATACCAAGTTTGGTGTTTATCCGACTGTTCGTTTCTGAGTTATGCTGTTCACAGACAGACAGACACACAGACAGACACACACGGACATGTTTCCAAAAAGGTTTTTTTTGGATTCAGGGGATCTCAAAACATGTATTTCCGGTGAAATCTCGGTATCGAATTTTGAGGTGGAATACAATACTTCCCCTACTTACTATACGTAGTAGAGAAAGTAAAAAATGAATAACGAATTCTCATTGGAGAAAAAGTATTGGAAAATTTAAGGGAATAACAAGCATATCTCGAAAATGATTCACTCAACAAAAAAAATGTATATGACATAAAGTGTGTATTTTAACGCGATCTACATTTTTTGTGTAGTAAAATTTTGTCTATCTCTTATGGTTTACCAGTTTTGCAAAAGTCGTTCTCAATGAAGAATACTTTTGGAGACATTCCCAGAAAATTCGAGATTTACATTTCATTTGTCATAAAAATATCTTAAACTTATGATATTTTATTCAAAATCGTTAGAGCCCTTTTTGAGAAAATTAAACTTTTCGAAAATTTTTTCCATTTAAAGGGTAATCTGGAGTGGGGGATTTTCTTGAACACCTTGAGTCGCATCTCTGAAACATATTGAACCTAAGTACCAAGTTTGGTGTTTATCCGACTGTTCGTTTCTGAATTATGCTGTTCACAGACACACACACGGACATGTTTCCAAAAATGCTATTTTTGGATTCAGGGGGTCTCGAAACATATATTTACGATGAAATCTTGGTAACGAATTTTTGGGTGGAATACAATACTTCCCTTACTTACTATACGTAGTAGAGAAAGTAAAAGATACCTAATGGTAAATCAATTTTAAACAGGACTTTTATTTAAAGATTGTCGAAATAAATTTTACAAATTGTATTTGTTGTTTTGGAATGTTTAAGATAGTGATACATATTAGGTGTTTAATTTTGTGCTATGTTGAACGATGCTGTCTTTGATTTTTCAGGGTAGAGCGAAGACTATACAAATTATAAGTCGAGAATGGTTCTTTTCAAAATGTATATTTTAACTTCTATAGAAACAACATACTCAATGTTTTCTCTAGAGCAAGATGGCTCCACGATAAGGTGTGAGGCTCGCAATCGAAATCTCGTGGGCTGTATTGCCGTCGACCACCCACTCTAACCTTGGGGTTTTCGTGGTTTTCCCTGGTCGATAGTCGAATCTGGGCATTTTCTCATCTACCACTACTTACCTTGCATAATTTCCCTCATCTCATCTTTTAAGTATGCTTCTAGGTTTTGTGGTGTGTGACAGTGCCGGAGAGATGGCGCGGAAGCTTGCTCAAAGGAAAGAAAACTTCCTATGGACACTAGAGGGGTGCTTGGTCGGACAGATCATTCATTGCCTTTTCTAGGCAGCTCCAGAAGTAGATCAGGCCATCGAACCTGGAATTGTTGGGGTCTTTCGCGCGTCTCTGTGGCCTGGAGTCTCCTGTGGTTCCTTCACTCCATCCCTTCCTTCTGGGAGGTGTCAGCCGGTGTGATCTTCCGTAGGTCACAGTGCGAGAGGTGTCCCCCTCCATTGTATATCCTATACCTTATGTTTCCTCTAACGTAAGCTAGAGTTTATTGCAATGTCGAATATTTAAAATTATTACACGAACTTACTACTTCTTAAATCCTACCTTGTTCAGTATCACATCGGGAGCGACTTTTTACTTTCTCTACTACGTACAGTAAGTAGGGGAAGTACTGCATTCTACCCAAAAAGTCGATACTAAGATTTCACCGAAAATACATGTTTTAAGGCCCCTGATACAAATAAAGCATTTTTGGAAGTATGTCTCTGTGTGTGTCTGTGAACACCATAACTCAAAAACGAAAAGTCAGGTAAGAACCAAACTTGGTATTTGAGTTCAGTCTCTTTCAAGGAGGCGACACGAAGATTTTCAAGAAAATTTCCCCGCCCCAACTACTCTTTAAATGGAACATTTTTCGAAAATTTATTTTCTATAAACTGGCTAACGATTTTGATTAAAATACCATAAAGAGATTTATATAACGAATAAAATGTATGTTTCGAATTCTCTAGAAAAAGACATTGAAGTGCTTTTCATTGGGAAGACATTTTGTATAATCTTGTATAACCGGTAAACGTTAAACGATAGACGGAAACGTACTACACAACAAATGTTGCAACACATATTATTTCAAATAAGCTTTTGGTGGCATAAGCCATTTCTGAGATATCGGTTATTAATGGTTCGAATTTTTACTTTCTCTACTACGTATAGTAAGTAGGGGAAGTATTGTATTCCACCCAAAAATTCGATACCGAGGTTTCACCGAAAATATATGTTTTGAGACCTCCTGAATCCAAAAAAAGCATTTTTGGAAACATGTCCGTGTGTATGTCTGTGTGTGTGTCTGTGAACAGCATAAACACCAAACTTGGTATTTAGGTTCAGTATCTTCCAGAGATGCGACACGAAGGTTTTCAAGAAAATCCCCCCACCCCAGATTACCCTTTACGTGGATCATTTTTCGAAAATTCTAATTTTCTCAAAAATGGCTCTAACGATTTTGATTAAAATATCACATGTTTAAGTTATTTTCATGACAAGTAAAATGTATATCTTGAATTTTCTGGGAATGTCTTCAAAATTATTCTTCATTGTGAACGACTTTTCATAACTGGTAAACCATAAGAGATAGACAAAATTTCACTATACAAAAATGTAGATCGCGTTAAAATACACAATTTATGTCACATACGTTTTTTTTGTTGAGTGAACCATTTTCGAGATATTACTTGTTATTCCCTTAAATTTTTCAATACTTATTTTCTCAAATGGGAATTCGTTATTCATTTTATTGTCTTGGATATGCAAAGAGTATTAATCTGTGGCAAAGAGAATGGTGCCGCACATAGCAGCCAGATTTTAATAAATATGTCTTTGCTTAAGGGCTACTGTATTTCTATATTGCCTAAAGCAATGGTGTTGGTATTCATTTGTCTTTTGGTTTGTTGCACGTTGTGTATTTTAATCGTTAGATCATAAGCACTTAGACACTCTGATTCATACTTCCAGACTCTGGGGAGCAGCGGAAATAATCTTGGCTAGAAAAAAAAAATTCCCACCTTCTGCTGGGAATGAACCCGGGACCCCTCGCACAGCAGGCAGGTGCTCTACCGACTGAATTACGGTGCTAGTGGCTTGAATTGGTCATTCTTTAAATTCCTTTCAACATTCAGCTGTTTCTCGCGATTGCATGGAAACACTATGGAATTTTAAGGACCAGTACATAGCGTCCAGTTCTTAAACATTTGTCTATCGCTAACGTAGGTATTTCTGCAAAGATTTATTTGGATGGAAATGAAGTAGATAGAAAAATAAGCTTTATTATAAATAAAGATAATAATAAACGATAGAGGGTAGGAAAAGTCATGTGAATGTATCACATCAGGGGTTTTTTTGTACTGTTTGCAAGCGTGACCTGTTCCGCGCTTGTGATACGTTGCTATGCACAGTTCATATTAAAAGAATACATGATGTGCCTTATTGGCTTAGAATATCACACAGAACACTTCAGTTATTACGTATTCAGTCATGACATAAACTGTAGGTGTATACGCTGACTAACCAGCTTTGTTTAGCTCACTGGTCATTGCGTTGGAAAATCTTTACTTTCAACCGCCAGGGGAGCTACTGCGCTATCCGCGTAAGCTTTTGTTTTTTATAGCACAATAATTAGCATGCAGTGTCCGTGGTGTGGTGATTATGCATGGCGTCTGTGGCATAAATGATTGGGGTTCGCTACCACGGTATAGATATGGAGGTGTTTTCCTTCATTATTAATCCTTAAATGGTTAAGGGGAGACTAAACGAATCAGAGAATATTAAAACCTTCTAAGTCATCCAATCTTGTTCTTCAGAAAACTTAAGGGGGAAACATGGATTTTTACTTCCAGGTTATGTTTAAAAATATGGAAAAAATTAAATTCTAAAATACGATCTAAACTTGACCAAAATAATTTTTTCCTTCTATAAAACTACAAAAAATTAAAATTAGGGTATCTGACTTAAAAGCTTTTAGTAACTAAATAAGAAATAATGGAATATATATATATATATATTGTTATTTTGGAAATATGGAGGAAAGGAAGGATCACAATTGAGCGTGCAATGCTAAGATTATAAATTTGTTTAAAAAGGAAAACAAAATGAATGTGAGAATTATAGAGGAATCTCTCTCTTAAACACACCATATGAATTATACTCGGCGATTTTAAAGAAGAAATTGTCCAGTATGATAGGGAAAGAACAGAATGGTTTCAGAAAATGCAGGTCATGTACATATGCCATTTTTACTATTAAAAATTTTAGAGAAGGGAAGTGAATATAATTTAGAAAGCTGTCTTTTGTTTTTAGATTACATTAAGGCATATGATAAAGTACAACTGGGTAAGCTATAGGAAATAATGGCGGAAGAGTATACAGTACCATACAATTTAATTAATGTTATTAAGTCTCTATATTCCAAAACAATTATAACTGCTAGGAATAAAAGCACAGAGTTAACACAGGACTAAGACAGGGATATGAACTGCCGCTTATTCTCTTTGCAATATAATAAAGATATAGAAGAATAGAGAGAGAGATTTAAACCAAAAGAGATAACCATAAATAATGTAAATATAAACACAATATTTTTTGCAGATTACCAGATAATATTAGCGGAATACGAAATGGAACTGCAAAGATCAGTAACTAAATTGAACGAAATAGGAAAAAAAGTATGAAAATCTCGGGTGAGAAAACTAAATCCATGTCTATGATAGTGAAAGAACAAAGAAGAGTTAAAATAGTTATTGATGGAGAAATTATAGAACAAGTTTCAACGTTTAAATATCTGGGATCAAAAATATCAGTTATGAACACAAAGCAGATGTCGAAGAGAATATAGAAAATTATAATAGATTAAACGGATGTATAAAACAACATTTTAGTAAACACATGAGGAAGTAAATAAAGCAAAGACTCCACAATATTGTATCTAAACCACCACTGATGTACTCTTGTGAAACGTGGACACTAAGAAATAGGGAAAAGACAAGATTGGAAGCAGCCCAAATGAGTTTTAACAATCATTGTTGGGAATTAGAAGAGATAGGACTAGCAATACTGTAATAAGATAACAGCTAATGGAAGAAAACATTAATGAAGAAATACAGAGGTACCAGATTAGTTATAAAGAACATGCTTTACGAATGCCCCTTTTAAGTTATCCACGACAAGCTTATTTTACAGACCTTCAGAAAGAAGACGTGTTGGACGACAACGGAGGAGATAGTGACCAGTTTAGTTAGCTTCGGAACAGGCGTAGACCTTGATTGGAAGAAGAACAAGAACAAGAAGAAGAAGAAGGAATATATCTTTTGTATAAACTGTTTGTGTAAAAACAATAGGGTGAACTGAAACTCACATTTCAACAAAATGTGCTAGATTGAAAAGTATTTTAGAACAATTTTTACTTTCCCTACTACGTATAGTAAGTAGGGGAAGTATTGTATTCCACCCAAAAATTCGATACCGAGATTTCACCGGAAATATATGTTTTGAGACCCCCTGAATCCAAAAAAAAAGCATTTTTGGAAGCATGTCCGTGTGTGTGTCTGTAAACAACATAACTCAGAAACAGAAAACTTGGTATTTAGGTTTAGTATCTTACAGAGATGCGACACGAAGGTTTTCAAGAAAATTTCCCACCCCAGATTACCCCTTACATGGAACATTTTTCGAAAATTTTAATTTCCTCATAAATGGCTCTAACGATTTTCATTAAAATATCATATGTTTAAGATATTTTCATGACAAATAAAATGTATATCTTGAATTTTCTGGAAATGTCTCCAAACGTATTCTTCATTGTGAACGACTTTTGCATAACTGATAAACCATCAGATATAGACAAAATTTTACCACACAAAAAATGTAGATCGCGTTAAAATACACAATTAATGTCATATACATTTTTTTGTTGAATGAAGCATTTTCGAAATATTGCTTTTTATTCCCTTAAATTATCCAATACTTTTACTTTTTCTCAAATCGAAATTCGTTATTCTTTTTTTTGTCCTGGTAATGCAAACAGAATGGAATACTCGACATAGCAACCAGCTCTTAAAATATTTGACTATGGCTTAAAACCTACCAATTACTCTTGCACCTACAAGAAAATTAGCAATAAGATTAACATCTCGATATCTCGATTAACATGAAGCATATGGAGAATAGGCGTTTGTAAAAATATTTTGTACGAGAGTAGAGAAAGTCATGTGAGTGTAACACATCAGATTTTGTTATGTCCTGGACATACAAAGAGAATGGAATGCGCCACATAGCAACCAGCTCTTAAAATATTTAACTATCGCTTAAATGCTACCATATTCCCCTTGCACCTACAAGAAAATTAGCAATAAGATTAACATCTCGATTAACATGAAGCATATGGAGAACAAGTGTTTGAAAAATAGTTTGTACAAGAGTAGAGAAAGTCATGCGAGTTTAACACATCAGATTTTTTTATTCCTGGACATACAAAGAGAATGGAATGCGCCACATAGCAACCAGCTCTTAAAAGATTTAACTAACGCTTAAAGCCTACCATATTCTCCTTGCACCTACAAGAAAATTAGCAATAAGATTAACATCTCGATTAACATGAAGCATATGGAGAACAAGTGTTTGAAAAATAGTTTGTACAGAGTAGAGAAAGTCATGCGAGTGTAACACATCAGATTTGTTTTTACTCCTTTTTACTTTCTCTACTACATATAGGAAGTAGGGGAAGTGTTGCATTCCACCCAAAAAATCGATACCGAGATTTCACCGGAAATACATGTTTTAAGGCTCCCTGAATCCAAAATAGTATTTTTGGAAACATGTCCGTGTGGTGTGTGTGTGTGTGTGTGTGTGTGTGTGTGTGTGTGCACGCGCGCGCGCGTCACCACCTCTGTTTTCGAGCATAATTCTAGCCACTGGATTGGCAAGGTACTTTACCTCCCTCAGATTATGGCACAAATGCTATACTACTTAAAGCTTATATTTTCATGCTACAGTACGGTTTTATTATTGCCGTTTAGTAGCGGCAACAACTTTAACTTTCTTCTCCATATCGCTGATGAAAGCTGTTATATAAATGTTGTAGCTGTCGTTCACTTTAACTTCAGATGCGCATAGTTCTTCACCCTTGCTCTTGAAGGCCGAAGCATATTGTAATTGGTTACGCCTTTCCTTGTGTAACAATCGTAGCGAAACTGTCATAGAGGTGGTATCCGAACCACTCCTTTATTCCATATAGATTATAAACAATGTCATTGATTAGTGTGTATGTCCTCGTATTCTTTTTCAGGCTAGTCACATAGAAAACTGATATCCTCTGGGTGGAGCCAAAAGCGGTCACCTGAAGGTGGAAATCTTACGGAGAGAAAAACATTGTAGCGATCTAACAGAGTGGGTCACATTTTATGCTTGAAAGTCTACATCTCTAAAATATACAATTTATTTCAAACACATTTTTTTTGGCAGCACCCATTTCCGGAGTATCCGCCACAATTGGTGGGAATTTTTCAATCCTTTTGTTATATTTTAAGGTGCTGTCGCTACTCAGCTTTTCGGGCGATGTCATGGAAAGAGTATGAAATTTCAAGGTCAGCATCTGGCGACTGCTATTAAATCGATTCGGTTCCCTCCTACAACGAAATGTATTAGAAACATCCTGCAAAGGTTTAACATGAACTCGATAGAGAATAAGCATAAGTAGGAATAGTTTGTAGAAGTTACATTATAAAAAAATTCTGATGTGATACATTCACGTGACTTTCTGTACCCTCTATCATAATTAGTGGGTATACAAACTATTCTTACTAAATCTTGTTTTTCTACCCAATACATTTTAATCCAAATAAACCTTTGCAAAAATAGCTACACTACATCTTTCATTATAGATAAAGAAAACAACGATAGCCAAATGTTTAAGAACTGGATGCTATATGCCGATCTTAAATTCCATACTGTTTCCATGCAGTCGCGAGAAACAACTGAAAATAGACGAGACTAAAAGAATGGCAAGTATTGAACAATTCGAACCTTTAATAACGTATATCTTAGAAACGGCTTATACTACAGAAAGACTTATTTTAAGTAAATTATGTGTTTTAAAGAGATCTACAATCTTTGTATGGCACATTTTTTGTATCGCTCAAGTTTACCAATTATACTAGATTACACAAAATTCCTTCCGAATGAAGAGGACTTCACAGGCTATTCCCAGAAAATTCAAGATATGCATTTTATTTGTTCTGTAAATATCTTTAATATATGATATTTTAATCAAAATTGTTAGGACCATTTTTAAAAAATAAAAATTTTCGAAAAGCGTTTTATGTAAAGGATAGTTGGAGTGGTGAATTTTCTTAAAAATCTTCGTGTCGCATCTTTGGAAGGTACTGAACCTAAATACCAATTATGGTATTTATCTAATTCTTCGTTCTTGAGTTATGCTGTTTATATACACCCACAGATACACAATACCTTTTTCTAAAAATGTTTTTTTGCACTTAGGGGCCTCAAAACAAGTATTTCCGATAAAATCTCGGTATTAGTGGAATAAAATACATTGTCTACCTACAATATATGTAGCAGAGAAAGTAATATATGATATTTGGTAGTGAAAGTCACATGAATGTAACACATAAGATTTTTATAAACGTAAAATAATAGCGAAAATAGTGTTGATGAAATTTCTGAAACCTGCAAGCCCAGGGGTAGCCAGATGGACGTACCAACATCACGTTAATAAAAGCCGGACATTTATATGACGAATTGCGGGCGGGAATGACACGGTATTAAAAAATCGCGAATTTCGCAACCAAAAAGCAGAAATCTTGTGTCCCGTGCGGCGGGTTGCTATGGCGATAAAAGTATTTATTGATGAGACGCGGTGCATTGTTTGCGAAAACGTCGATGTGTAAGAGCAATTAAAATAGAGGAGGTTGGTATTACTGCAAGGAGCGTGCCCCGCCCCACCCGGCCGGCAGTGCGGATGTAGAGGCGGAAAACGAGCCGGAGCTGATGGAAACGTGAAAATTTGATGAGTCGGAAAAACCACGCGGGCTCCAAACCTCACTGGACAAGAAACGTAAAATTATAGCACAGTGTTGCCGGCTCTCTTGTCTTCAGCATCGCGTTGCCACATCAGTGTGTTGGCTAGAGTTACCGAAAATTGTTATTTTTCAGTAAGAGTTCCCGATCGTTCCGCCAGAAAAATTCTAGGTTGCAAAAAACTGCTCCAAATTGACGGTCAAGTACGTCCACGAGTATTTACACTTAACCGTAACATTACGACACCCTTGGTCCACTGTTACCTGACTAATTCGGGTTCTTTCGCATCAAGTCGTGATTCTTCGTTCTTTACGAATATTGTCAAGCGGCAAGACGATGCTTCCCTTCCTCCCCTACTCTCTCCCCTATCCTACGTTCAGCCGTGCACGCGCGAATTACGTCCAAATATTTATTATATTATTGCTTACTTAACTCATATTAAAGGTACAGTAAAGGTACTGGTGAACGGAGGGTCCCCCGCAAGCAGGACAGAGCACCATAAGTAAGCCGCAACGGCCCTATTTTGCTTCTACCATGAACCTTGGGAGGGAGAGATGGGGGAGACCCGAAGGGTTTTGCTTTATGTGGAACGCCATTTTTAGCTGGTTTTTATTCAAAATATATAATTTTGAAAATAGTTTCTTGAACAAGTTTAAAGCGCAAGCATGGACGGAGTCCCCAACGTTTCCAGATAGAACGCTTTCGACGCCGCTTGTGCTCACACACAAGCCTCCAGACCTAAGGTGGTCCCCCTTACTGGTCCTTTAACCCTGAAACAGATTACAATGTAGGGGATGATGGGTATACAGGGAATGAGGGATAAAAGACCAACGGGATCAGGACTGACTACTCAGTCCACACCCTCGGACCCTAGGAGTCATGCTCGTAAGGCTTTTCCATTAGGGTAACATCCATTTTATACTCTGACCCCTCTGAGAGGTACCTCGAGATTGGGTCAGACCATTCTCCGCACCGTCTCCTGCCACACAGGGACGGAAGTGGATACGCCACTTACGCACGTCAGCCCAATAGGGAAAACTACCGAATAACCTCGGTGGGACCGATAGTATATCTAGTTACTATCTACCAGCTCTCACTCATGATTGGTGCTGGAGAACATCTAGGCGTCTCTCAACCCCGCCTGGGCGGAAAACCAGCTAGACGTACCCAATCTCCCATGGAATCACTTTTTCCGCCGAGTTCAACCCAATCCGAACAAGTCTTTATCGGGAGGGGCTCGAATGTTCAGCCCAGCGTACTTCTAGTAACGTCAGAAGTACCACGAGTGCTCAGGGTGCGCAGCGCCCGCACCACGGCACTGAAGGGGGGAATGAGGGATATGAAAGAATCGTGGTAGAAGAGAGATCACCCCAGCTTTCGCTAGTCGATTCTGGGAAACTACAAAAAACCCATAGGTCAGAGCGGGCGGTCATCGGAGATCGAATCCGGAACCTCCCGAATGCAAGTCGCACACGTTGTGGTCGAGATCATTGAGATACGTATCGTTAACGGGAGTTCCGTGGTTGAAATCCCACCAGGACCGTCCTTCCTGAATGAGGCTTTATGCAGGTTTCCCTCAGTCCTCGTAACTGGCAAATGCCGTGGAGGTACCCTAAACTTAGGCCAGATGCCCTTTCTCAATCATCCTTTCATTTCATGTATTATCACCTGCGGTGCCATGCGATTCAGAAGGAGAGAGTATCAGTTTCCAGGATGCTAATATTCCAAACGCCAAATTGGGAAGCTGCCTTTCGTACACAAGTTAATAAACAGGCCAAATATCCGGGACGAGTTATCAACCAATGTATGTGCAACCTTACTCTAGAGTTTCGTAAAGACAGCACTGTTCATGTAAACAAAGACGTCAATGCCCTGCCTTATTTGCTACTGTAAACATTACAGATGATGGTGGAAAATATAATAGGACACATGCATCGGAATGAGAGACAAAGTGTATTGAACCTCTGGTCACGAAGCGGATTGTACACGGCCTCGCAGGTAAACAACATCCCAATGCGCCACCTCACTCCACCCTACTCGATGCACAGTATACCTCACTTCACTCTTAAGTTGCCCCGAATCCTTAGCCTGTTCATAAGCACAATTAAATTAGATTTTCTGGAAGATTTATAGTGGGCATTGACCTCCATTGGATAGGTTAGGATTAGAAATAAAGGAGTATTTCAACGCTGCGGTCAAGGCTAGGACTACTAAACCTCCGGGAGGAAGGAATGAGACAAGAGAGCATGAACGGCGGCTAGAACGGATAGTGCAAGCGACTCTTACGTTTCCAGATTGAGCATCCTCTGCCGCTCCTTCGATGCCTCCCCTATCTATAAGGGTAGGTTCGGGTATATGGTTTCGTGCCAGGGAAGAAACAGCTTTCTCGTCAAAGCACATACCACCGCATACGCCACACACCACCGTCCATCTTGCCTAACCGTGCAATCCTAAAAATAAGAGGAAATGAAATCATACCAAAGAGGGAAAGGAAAATTCGCGATAGTATATAATCCTCTACAGTATTAGCCTACCGACCTGGTAAAATCACTAAAAAGCCAATCAGGTGGCCGGTCCAACGGGAGCAGCTATCATCTGAGCCATCTTGCTTGGTATCCTATATTGAAACTTGGAAGCGGGGACGGTTCCAATGTCTCACATTATATACATACTTGCAACTGCTGTATTAAAACGCAAGGTACCCAATTTCTGCAGGAGTCATATATTTAAAAAGTTCGAGGTCGACGATTTGAGTCAACTGAAGCCGCATGGACGAAGAATGTATTTGCACTCTCTCCAAAGAAGAATGACATTTAGCATTTGAAAAATGGTTTGAAAGGATGAGACGGTGTATAGAATGCAATGGAGAACATTTTGAAAGGATGCAATGATCAGAACTAAATTGCTAATATAGGGTCTTTCAACTGTCCTATCTTTAACATGTGATAGCTGCCGTTGTTAGAGAGTTACAGCAGTTTTTTTCATGTGATTACAGTTGTTATTGACAAATAGCCATGGAACGTTACAGCATTCAGCAACACGTAGAAATTGTGAAAATTTATTATCAAAATGGATCATCTGCTTGCCAAACCTTCCGTGTATTGCGTGAAGTTTACGGTGTGCATAATCGTCCCTGCGAGAAATCCATTCGGCGTTTGATCGATAAATTTGAAAGAAGTGGTTCTGTCAGCAATAAAAGAACGCCTGTACGTAATCGACGTAAGCGCTCCAACGAAAGCATAGGCGCCGTTCGTGAGAATGTACGCGAGAACGGAAACAAATCCAATGCTCGTCGAGCGCAAGAATTGGGGATTTCGCCGACCACAACATGGGGAATTCTGTATCTGGACTTGAAGTTTCACGCTTACAAAATGGTGTTAACTCAAGAACTAAAGCCCAACGACCATAGGTTGCGCCGTGTATTCGCTGACTGGGCTATGGAGCAATTGGAAGCTGACCAGGATTTTTGTCGAAAAATCATCTTCAGCGACGAAGCCCACTTTTGGATGAATGGTTGTGTTAACAAACAAAATTGCCGCTATTGGAGCAATCACAATCCAATGCAGATGAACGACCACTTCATCCCCAAAAGGTTACTGTGTGGTGTGGATTTTGGTATGGTGGAATCATTGGTCCATATTTTTTCCAAGATGAAGGTGGATAAGCTCTAACTGTCAATGAGAAAGATACCGGGATCTTACAAGGGACTATTTTTGGCCTCAATTGGATGGTATGGATCTCAGAAACATGTGTTTCCAGCAAGATGGTGCCACATGTCATACTGCTCTCGAAACAACGATCTTTGAAGGAGAAGTTCAGATGTTTCTTCATTTCCCGTGGTGGTGATGATGTTAACTGACCCCCGAGGTCATGTGATTTATCATCGTTGCATTACTTCTTGTGGGGTAATGTTAAATCTCGAGTTTATGTCAACAAGTCAGAAACAGTAAATGATCTTATGAATAACATCACGCGTGTTATTCGTGAAGTTGGACCTAATTTACGTTCTTGTGTCATTGAAAATTGGGTCAACCGTATACGCGCAACCAACAAAGTCGCGGCGGTCACTTAACTGATGTTCTCTTCCACACGTAATGACATTAACTATGTTCCAAAATAAAATAAGAAATAAACCTCTATCGTTTATAGAACGTGTTTTATTTAAGTCTTTCTTGTTGAAAGACCCTATATTTTATTGCATCCATTCTCAAAAGTTTTGGAGTGACCCTTCTTTAGGATCTGAGCATTACTTTTGTAGAAGGTTATACAAATGTTCGAATGAGTTAGTCAAAGTTTCAGAAATGTTATTTTGGAAATGTATAGCCGGAACTATGGTGAACTTTGGAAGATTCCATCCTCCGAACCGTTCCAAAATCTTTGCTACCTTATCTTTGTCCTGTCTCTAGAGCTGGCTCAGTATTACCACTATAATGTTGTCACATCACCATAGGATGTAGGATGCATTTATCGTAGGGGACACATCACGATCTATCACATCACCATAATGGTAGTTCAGTGTTGCCAATTCTCTGTTTTCATTATCACTTGGCCATGTTTTCACTTTACTGTGTTGGTAATTCTATGTTGGTCATCGCATAGTCGCATGTGCCTGCGGTGTATTGTATTTTATACGAGGGGAATAAAAACATTAAGAATAACATTCAGGTTTTCTCTACCTATTACCAATTCAACAATGCTCCAAAAGCAAGAGATACCAATACAGTCGCACACCTCCCGTAGAAAGTAATGCTATGTTAGCATTTCTAATTTCCATAATTTTTGCCCGAATGTTATGAGACCTTAAACCAAATGCATGGAAAATTACTACATATTAGCTTAACATTTTTCATGAGGCTGTTGTAAATAGTTTATTAACTATTAATTACCTTATTATAAATATTTTTCTAATGTGTAAAATTATTTGAACTCTTATATTAAGGTTCCTTTGAGCAACTTGAACTTAATGCTAAGGGAATCAAATTAGCTTTTTCCGAATACGGTCACGCTTTAAAAAAATTAAACATTAAAAAATTAATTCAAAATAAAAAAAATCTGATGTGTTACACTCACATGAATTTCTCTACTCTTGTAAAAAGTATTTTTACAAACTCCTATTCTCCAACTATTTCATATTAATCGAGATAAACATTTGCAGAAACGATCTTTTGACATGCAAAGGGATTTACATTTTACACATAGCGAAGTTCTAAAAGTATTTGATATCGCTTAAGGCGTAATACGTTCCCCTTGTTTTGTATTTGCAAGGGCAATATAGAAATACAGTAGCCTTTAAGCATAGACATATCTCTTAATAGCTGGTTGCTATGTGCCGCATTATTCCCTTTGCCACAGATTAATACTCTTTGCATATTCAAGACAAAAAATGAATAACGAATTCTCATTTGAGAAAATAAGTATTCAAAAATGAAAGGGAATAACAAGCAATATCTCGACAATGGTTCACTAAAACAAAAAAATGTATACGACGTAAAATGTGATTTTAACGCGATCTACATTTTTGTGTAGTAAAATTTTGTCTATCCCTTATGGTTTACCAGTTATACAAAAGTCGTTCACAATGAAGAATACTTTTGGAGACATTCCCAGAAAATTTGAGATATGCATTTCATTTGTCATGAAGATATCTTAAACATATGATATTTTAATCAAAATCATGAGAGCCAGTTTTGAGAAAATTAAAATTTTCGAACAATGTTCGATGTAAAGGGTAATCTGGGGTGGGGAGATTTTTTTGAAAACCTTCGTGTCGCATCTCTGGAAGATACTGAACCTAAATACCAAGTTTGGTGTTTATCCGACAGTTCGTTTCTGAGTTATGCTGTTCACACACACACACACACACACACACACACGGAAATGTTTCCAAAAATGCTTTTTTTGGATTCAGGGGGTCTCAAAAACATATTTCCGGAGAAATCTCGGTATCGAATTTTTGGGTCGAATACAATACTTCCTCTACTTACTATACGTAGTAGAGAAAGTAAAATGGAAGAAGATATGTTTTTTTTACGATTCTAAAAAAATAAACAAGCAAACATCTAGTTGTTCTTTTATTTATACACTATTTCTAAATCATTCATATAATATTTAAGAAAATGGCGATTAAGATTTCTTTAGTTTGATTTTCTATGCTTATCTTTAAAGTTTCAGTAAGCTGTACTAAAAACATGTGCATTTCCTTTTTTAGAAAATCAGCTTTAAAACCACACACGTTAATATTCTTTGTTCTTGGTCACAGGTTAAAAGCTGCTTCCGCAGTAACAAAAACAATTCTATACTGTATGTCCACACAGACTTAAATTATCAACAAATAGTCAAAATAACAAAAATGCAGAATGTGTTTTCGACGAAAAACTAAGAATATATTTAACTTATTGCAACATAAACAATTTGAAAGAATGTATATGCTTATTTACATGATAACCTAACTCGGGGTAACAAGCCAGACACACGTCTATTATTCAAACTGAAAATATACAATTTTATTAGGGAAATACTACAGTTAAAGAACATAGAAATATATGTTTCTGCATGGCAACATTTTTATATTATCTACCATGTACATAGTAGAGAAGGTATTGCATTCCATTCGAAAATTCGATATCAATATTTCAGCGGAAATGCATGTTTTGGTGTCCCCTGTATAAAAAAATATTTTTACAAAATGTTTGTGTGTGTGTCTGTGATCTGTGAACAGAATAACGCGTTAACGAAAAGTTGGATAAATGTCAAACTTGGTATTTATGTTTAGTGCAATCCAAAGATGCGAAACGAAGATTTTCAAAAACATCCCCTTACTTCAAAATACCCTTTATATGAAACATTTATCAAAAGTTTTGATTTTATAAAAATAACTAACGATTTTGATTAACATACCATATATTAAAGATATTTGCATGGCAAATAAAATGTATATATTGAGTTTTCTGGGAATAGCCTATTAATTCCTCTTCATTCTGAACGAATTTTGTATAATTTTGCATAACTGGTGAACGTTGAGGGATAGACGAAAATGTATTTCACAAAACGTGTAAATCTCTCTAAAACACACAATTTATTTTAAATAAGTTTTTTTTGGCATAAGCCATTTCTGAGATATCTGTTATTAATGGTTCGAATTGTTCATTACTTGGTCATTCTTTTAAATTGAGTTGTTTTTGCGATTGCATAGAAACAGTATGGAATGTTAAGGCCAACATATAGCTTCCAGTTCTTAAACATTTGACTATCGCTGTTCTTTTTGTATGTATAAGTAAATGTGTAACATAGCTATTTCTTCAAGGGTTTATTTGGATTAAAATATGGTAGAAAGGGAAATAAGATTTGTTAAGAATAGTTTGTATACCCACTAATAAAGATAGAAAAAGTCAAGTGAATGTATCACACAAGATTTTTCGTATAGGTGTACAGCATTTATTAAAATCAGACGTGGAACATATGCTAATGGCAAAAGCCTACGTTAAAAAATGAAGCTTTTGGTTGCAAAATGCTTGTATACAAGTTAAAACAAAACACAGCTCAACCTTCCCACTAAGGGGACTCGATACCAATTTTCGACAAAATTTGGTAATTTTGAGGCAGTATTTTTAACACTTGAATAATTTCAGTCTAATTATATAATATATAAATTCAATAACAGCCCGCCTTGAAGCAATATATATTTAATAAATTGTAAAATGTATGTAACAGTCATTGCATATGCTTATATTATTGTAAACATGTTCAATAATGTTATGTGAATGCATTACGTAATTTAATAATGTAGGAGCTGTGAGAATAATAAGTTAAAAGTTGCTAACAATGAGGTAACCTTGAGGCAATAATGAGTTTGAGAGTTTAAATGCTAGTAGTCATTATTAGAGCAGCAATAATGTAAATTTTGAGACAGTTCAAAAATAGCCAATCAACAACTAGAAAAAGCTTTAGTTAAATGCAGGTATTCTATTGGAGTAAAAATAGCCAATCAGAGACTTGAAATACAGAAATTTACAAGTTTAGACGGTTGAAATCAATTCAGTTGCCTGCAGACCGTGATAGTAACCGGATGCAAGATGCGTCCTCGAGAGTAATATAATACGTGTTCGTGTGTGACGAAAAATAAGTATACTATTAAAAAGTGTAATTAATTAAATAAAAGAATCTCACAGCTCACGATATCAGTGAAGTGCTATTTAATTTGTGTCAAGGATTAATAAAAAGGAGTGAATTAAAACTTAAAATCTGTGTAAGCCTACATTCTTGTCGCACCACAACCCTACTAAGAGAAACGTGTCTCTAACAATAATACTGACGCAGCCGAGGCAAACATAAATATTTAAAGAAGCAGTTTAATAACAAAGTTAATATTTTTTTAAACTTGGGGCAAAGGCTACCTGAAAGCGGGTACTATACGTGTGGTTGCAACCACTTCAAGTTCGGCTCCCCAACATTTGAAGTGTAATACAACTCCTTCAATACAAACTTTCTCAAATTGACGCCCAAAGCGTGGTGCAAACTCCTACAACAAAACAACTTTTTCAAATTGGCTTCCATACTTGGAGCTAATAAAATAACCTTCTTCAATTTCTTAAAATTCATTTGAAAAAGCCCTGATACATTGTAAAATCAGGATCCAATTGTGGTTTTGCATTTCTGGCTACCTAGATGCCTAAACGCGAAATTTAATTGGACGTGCGCATGTGTGTGCAAATAGTGTCTGAAATTTTGTAACTTACATGATGCAGCTTTTCTTCAGTTTCTTTCAAATCTCCAGCATACGCTCAGTGAAGACAGATAAAGATATCTAAAGAATCTTTGCTCTATATCAAGTGTAGTTTAGGTTTAGGGTTTTAATAACTTATTTATTATTGATTTTTAGAAAATTAGAAGTGTTGCACTTTTTATTATTTTTCCCAGAAAACCTTTTCATTTTGCACAAAATGTAATAGTCGCTTATACTAAAGTATATTCGGGAAAGAGTTTAAAAGATTAAAATTTTTAAATTTTCATCATATGTGATTTAGTTTTAATTTTTTTGGAAAGTTAGAAATATAGGACAACGAAAATTCATTTATGTTCAAAAATCTTTTTAAATATATCAGCTAAATTGTTTTAAATGTTGTAGAAATCAACTATTTCATTGCCTATCATGTACGCTTAAAGGTTGACAGTGAAAGAATAGAGAAATGTCCAATGAGTGCATCAAAGTTGTGCTAAAAATCATGTATGAACGCTTAAAACGCAAGGGATTCTAAAGGGAGTCCTTGTATAAATCTGGAATAAAATGATGCCGCCTGACGCCAAGGATAGCGCCTCAGTAACACACAGTGTAGATAGCATAACTGATTCAGTGTATCAAAAATGAAAAAGTGTTTTGTATCGCAAAATAGAAATTATATATCGAAATGGTTGATTTAAAACAACTAATCTAATATTGGAATTCAATGAATATTTTCGTTGTTCCCGATGCAACATCCAGAACAACAAAGAGGCACAAGTGTGAGATATCACTCCGAACTGAGTGTGAATAATGTAAGGAGAGCTTCCTGGGAGAGTTGAACTCAGTCCCGGGCGCACAGTGTGTATAAAATATGAACGAATTGGGATTCTTGTTTATTGATTTATGAGAAACAGCAGCTCTGGGGTGGTAAGTACACACTTTCACCACTTTCTCTTCTTTCATATATAGCTCTGTATTTATAGAATACATCTAGAGAAACACACAAGTGTAAGAGAAAGCCTCGTAATCCGATGGGCAAATATTAGACCAGAAAAGATAAAGAATTTATCAAACCACAGAGAGGAGCAAAGGCGACTAAAGAACATAAATAAATATTTGAAAGTATACTACCTTGTGTGTATGACATGTAATGTATGTTTGGTTTAAAACAAGTTAGCTGGTGTGTGTAGGCACTTTTTATTATGAACCTGTATATCTCAAAAAGGTTTGCCAAGGAGTTCAGTGGATTTTTACTGCGGGTGGTACATATTCTGTTAAACATTGATATACAATTTCTATGTAGTAAACGTTATTATTAGCTGAAATGTGGTCAAGGTTTTTATATCTAAAAATCTGATGTGTTACATTCACATATTCTCTACCCTGTATCGTTTATTAATGGGCATGAAAGCTATTCTTACGAGAGCCTATTACTTTCCGATTTTACCGAAAATACATGTTTTGAGGCAAAATACAAATAAAGCATTTTTGGAAACATGCCCATGTGTGTTTGTGTATCTGTGCCTGTCTCTGAAAAACATAACTCAAAAACGAGAATTCGAATAAATACCAAATTTACGAGTGAAGTAGCGCCGCAGTATCGTGTGCAACTCGCATTCGGGTGGTCCCCTGCTCAAACCACCGGGCCGACGAATCTCACTGAAGTTTTTTTTTGGCAGTTTTCCTCGGTCCTTAAGCAAATTATGGGTTGGATACTTTGTTCATCCCTTTCACCCTACATTTCATTTCATACTTCTTCACCGCCATACCAGGCATTGGACTGATCACCATCCTGGGTTTGCTTTGACCCAGAGTTTTGCTTTCTCCTCTACTGCTACTGATCCAAGACATTGTCATGTAAGTCCTTGGGGGTTTAAGTCATACAAATCCGTTAAAGAAGAAGTAGTATAAGTGTAACCACCATACTTGAACTGAATTCCGAGAACTCCTATAACAGCCACCTTCATATTATGAGAGAAGGCTACGAACAGATAACGCGGGGATGCCCCGATGTGATGTGACCCGTTTACGAGGCGTGTTTTTAAAGTAAGTACCATTTTAACATTTTACCGCTAAATGCGCAGATGCAGCTGTGAGCGATCGTCGCTTTGTGCTTTCCTCTTGTTTTCCTCTTGTTTGAAACAATCGAGCGACCCGCCGACTGTGAAGTCAGATCAGTGATTCGTTTTGTGAATACGAGAAATGTTACGCCAGCAAGTATTTATCTCCAATAGTGTGAGGTTTGTGGGTAAACAATAATGAGTGACAATATCCAGCCATACACAGCGAAACAAACTCGAGATCTGATCGCATCATTTGGTTGGGAACAATTCAGCCACCCTCCCTACAATTCGGATTTGGCAGCAAGCGATTTTCATCTGTTTCTTCATCTGAAGAAATTCCTTGGTGAAAAACATTTCAGCGACGATGATGATGTGAAACAAGAGGTACAGGCTTTATAGGAGTATCATTCTTTGACGAAGACACACAAAAACTGGTTTCTCGTTACGACAAGTGTATAAATAACGGCGGTGATTATGTGGAGAAGTAGTAAAAAGTGTTAGGTGATGAATTATAGTAATTTATTTGGAAAATAATGTTTTGTTATTTTTTAAAAAATTATTGGTACGTACTTTTAAAAGACGCCTAGTATTGTTACCAAGCTCCAAGACAAGTCAGTAGAAAATTTGCTACTATAAAGCAAAATGAAGTAAAAGGTATAAAAATTGATAAATTTTCTAGGTCAAAACTGATTGCAATTAATTTGCTTCTTACTTATATTAATAAAAAATATACCTCTAATTTGGTTTCAATTAACAATCGAATACATTTAAATTGATTAACACTTTTCTTATTTTTCTCTGTTTTATTAATTATATTTAACGTAATATATTTTTACTATTATTGTTAGGAAATATCGTATTTGTAAATCAAATATGAAAACAAAACGAATAAAATAAAATTATATTTATATGTAGAATATATATGTGTGTGTATGTGTGTGTGTGTGTGTGTGTGTGTGTGTGTGTAAAACAAGCAAATCTGCTGCATAATTTGAAAAGTACAGAAACATTATGCTTATTAATAAACAGCCAAAGCATACATTATGTGCAACTTAACATATTTTTTAAGTTATTAGTAATTTAGTTTTATTAACTCAAGTACAGAAAAAATATGCAATTGCATTAAAATGCTTTCCTTACTTGTAACCTTTATTTCTAACCGTTAACGCTTTTATAATCGTTATGTAAGAGTAGATTGCCTCAAAATATCGCGAAAAGTGTAGAAAAATCAAGGAAATAAAGGCATTTTCTCACAGCTTCGCCCATTTCTATTGGCACACGTCAGTTATTTTGTTCTTACCATCCGGAATTTCATATTTTTCCGTCTATAAACCAGTACGTCAAATTGTAGATACTTTTCCGTTGTTACCTTCCGTACCTAACGCCAACGTATAAACATATAATAATAAATCTACTACGAGAATAACTTTCCATAAACATTTTTCTTCCGTATTGCATTATTTCACGTTTCTACATTAATTTTAAAATGCCTTAATCGATTTACTTACAGAGATAATGCTACTAAACTCCTGGAGTCCCATACTCAACAATACGTTGAAATGGTGATACTCCAACAACGGCGCCGCTGCACGACAGGCCCCAAGGTTACCAACATTATTACAAACATAACGCAGTGCAATATTAACCAATATATAACATATTTCGACATAGTATGAAACAAAATACTATACGTAAAAGGTAAAGGTACGTATCACGGAGAGGCCCCCGGAACCGGGGCAGAGCACTGCACACAGGCCAATCGGCCCATTATGCTTTCAATGTGACCCCTGGGAGGGAGGGATGAGAGGAGAGACCCGAAGGGCGACCAGATTCGGATGTCCACGGGTGCAAGCATGGACGCGGTCCATAACGTTTCCAGATAGAACGCATCCGACACCACACGGTCCCTGCCCACAAGCCACCAACCTCCAGGGCTCCCCGGAACGGAGCCCCACGCTGAGGAGAGATCTAACAGCATACAGAGCCACTCCAAGGAAGAAACATTTACAGAGCGCAACCCACCGTCCAGCCGCAACCCGCCGAACACCGTCGCCTGGTCCTTCAACCCTAAAACAGACGACAAAGAAGATGATGGGTACAGGAAATGAGAGGAAGGAGGGTCATGGTTGAATATGAACCACCCAGCGACCCGGGGAAACCACGAAAAACCCATGGGCCAGAGTGGGCGGTCGCCGGGACCTTCCGAATTTGGGGCACAAACATAGCCGCCTGAGCCATCCCGCTCGGTAAATACTATACGTAAATACAGGAAAATGTTTTTTTTTCAGGGCTGGTTTTGATATTCCGGCCCCTGCTAAAATGCTTATTTATTCAACGATCCTATAATGGGAGTTATTAAGACACGAGTGACGAGTAACTTTCGCGAAGCGAGCGTCGAAAACTTCATAATAATCATTATATGAGAGTTATATACAACAGTTTTTCTACGAGATTCAGATATACAATAAATATTTAATATTTAGATGCATACGAAAGAAAATAAAAATCTGATAAATTAACTCCTCGATACGTATTTTAGATGCGCTTCGATAACAAGTGAATATCGATTCAAGGTTGCAGGTATTGATTTTACAAGATAGAGACAGAAATATTTATTAGTGAAATTGAAGAAGTGGAATTTAGTTCCACACCTCCTGATTCCTGGAGGAGGCGAGATATGTAAGAAAAAATGTAACTTCATTGTCAGAAAATGTGCTTATAGTTTACTTTGAAGAAATGTCAAAATCAAATCCCCAACCTGGTGGACAAATTATTCGTATCTTATTGCTAATTTTCTTGTAGATGTAAGGGGAATATATATTTACAAGGGCAATATAGAAATACAGTAGCCTTTAAGCATATACATATCTCTTAATAGCTGGTTGCTAGGTGCAGCACCATTCCCTTTGCCACAGATTAATACTCTTTGCATATTCAAGACAAAAAATGAATAACGAATTCCCATTTGAGAAAATAAGTATTGAAAAATTTAAGGGAATAACAAGCAATATCTCGAAAATGGTTCACTCAACAACAAAAACGTATATGACATTAATTGTGTATTTTAAGGTGATCTACATTTTGTGTGTAGTAAACTCTTGTCTATCTCTTATGGTTTACCAGTTATGCAAAAGTCGTTCACAATGAAGACTTTTGGAGACATTCCCAGGAAATTCAAGTTATACATTTTATTTGTCATGAAAATATCTTAAACATATGATATTTTAATGAAAATCGTTAGAGCCATTTTTGAGAAAATTAAAATTTTCGAAAAATGTTCCATGTAAAGGGTACTCTGGGGTGGGGGAATTTTCTTGAAAACCTTCGTGTCGGATCTCTGGAAGATACTGAACCTAAATAGCAAGTTTGGTGTTTATCCGACTGTTCGTTTCTGAGTTATGCTGTTCACAGACAGACACACACACGGACATGTTTCCAAAAATGCTTTTTTTGGATTCAGGGGATCTCAAAACATGTATTTCCGGTGAAATCTCGGTATCGAATTTTTGGGTGGAATACAATACTTCCCCTACTTACTATACGTAGTAGAGAAAGTAAAAAGTTGTATTACCAAAGTTAAGTTAAAAAAAAGGTTAGTTAAAGTTAAGTTGTACTAACGTTTGTAAAATGTGAAGGGAGATTTATTAGAATTTCACTGTGCAGAATGAAAACAATGAAATAAATAATGCAATTCAAATTATTGAATAAACTGTTTTGCAGTGACTCCGCGTAGGACAGCGTGTAAGCGCGGAAATCTGTATCTAATAGCAAATGAACGCATTTAAGTACAGGAGACGAAAAACTCACTATCCTATACAGTTACGTAAATAATTATTATAAGAAAGAAATAGTTTGGTAAATGTATATTTAGTTAGTTCAGTTCTTTACAAGCAGTTATATGCATTAACTTGTTTACTTCTGCTGTTTGAAAGTTCCAAAGAGATGCTTAAATTTGCACGTGCAATTTTTGAACTAAAATTACTACGTTCAAACGAGCTGTAGGTCGATAATGTTTTAATGCGGCTCATTTTTGCACAAAAATCTGCACCTATTTCTTATGCTGAAGGATGAAAATATCATGGGCTTGGCTTGCATCTTGAAGTATGATATTTGTTGGTAGTTGGAAGATGCTTCATGTTTATCTGCACCACGCATGGAAGCCAATTTGTCGCAGTCACTTCGTGTTATCTTTTGCTGGGCTTCTGTTATTGTATTACTACTTTGAATGTTGGGTTCTTTGTCCTCCGGCTAGCTATTTTTATTATTCAGTCGAACATATCTCTTGATCAGGGTGTGTAAACGGAAAGAATTTTTACTGAAAGATAACACTGATAAAAGAATTTGTTTTTACACTTTTATTACCGTCTCAATTAATTAAGTTCACATATTGACTCTTGATACACGCCAGACTGAAACTGTTATACTTTCTAATATCACTATAATCACTTATTTACTGCACATTATTAATTCGCGTGTTTCACATTTATAACTAGCTTTACGACGCGAGAGATTCTGTAGAATTGCGTAACGTGTACTTCATGTATGCTTCCGTTGAACTACGCGACGTATAACTCACGAATACTTATGTTGAACTGATCGACGTATTACACGCGAATGCTTCTGTTGGACTGACGAAATCTGCCTCTGACTTTAGGTTTTTATACTCCCACACCCCGATATGCCTAAAGATTATAACCGAGCTGCCATTGGTTAATAAAACGCGCCAACATTAGCGTCCATTTTTATATCCAATCAAAATTACGAACACAAATGCTCTAGGGAAAATATTCCCGCTATTTCTAAGAAAAGCGCGCCAATCTGACCTCATTTGTTTGTCTCTTCTAATTAATATTCAACTCACCCCCTCGCTCATTGTTATCCGCTCTTATTGTCAGTTTCAGTGAGGTCGTGTAAACTTATTTCCTAACAATGCATATAATTAACAAACATCTTAAATCAATGTCATACAATAATGCTTATTTACACTACAATCACTCTGTCATTTACATTATTGTGATACAAATTACTGCCACAATCTTTAGGAGCAAACGTCGCTAAGTTTGAAAAATATCAATTCTCAGAAAACACGTGTTAAATAAACAGTTGTATTAGTATGTAGTTTAGCGAACGTTACTCCGAAATAATTGCACGCTCTCCTATAGAAAGAGATACTGAAGTGTGAAGTTGCATCTCGCCAGGCCATAAACAAAGTCACTGTACCGGAAAAGAAGACCCAATCCAATGTGCGACAAAAAGGGAGTATCGAACGGCACCTGTTGAGCTCAAACCTGGTCTTCTTCAAAGGTTAAGGCACTTCCTGCTCAATCAGGAGGAACACTCAATAAACTGAACTGTACTTGGGTTCAATATCAGCTGTGGCCATGTTTTGTTTTCGAAATACTTTTTGACATCTATATTTTTTGTGTAGTGTGTTTTTGTCTATCGTTTATACAAGATTACATAATATTTATTTCCGAATGAAGAGGACTTCACACGCTATCCCCAGAAATTTCGAGATATACGTTTTATTTGTCATTTAAATATTGTTAATATACGATATTTTAATCAAAATCGTAAGAGGCATTTCCGAAAAAACAAAACAAAAAAAAATCGAAAAATGTTCCATATAAAGGGTAGTTTGGGGTGGGGTATTTCTTTCTGGAAATCTTGTGTCGCGTTTTTGGAAGATACTCAGCTTAAATACCGATTTTGATAGTTATCGAACTTTCTAGTTCGCGGGTTCAAACCCGGCGAAGGACAATGGATTTTTTGGGCGTAAAATGCTTAGTATGGTTTCCTTCGGAAGGGAAGTAAAACCGGTAGTCCCGTGTCGTAGATTTATGGCACGTAAAATAAACTCAAACCTGATAATGAGGCCTCTGAGCAAAGTTTCCGGTCTTTCACGCCCAATATTGGATGAGACGATAAGACTATGTACCATGGTTCTTAGCGTCCCATTCTATATTGCACGTGAAAGACCGGAAACTTAGCTCAGAGGTCTCATCGGACTTGAGGTCCGGGACTCGGAGACCGTCCCCATTCCGGAGGACGAAGAGTTTCATAGAGCATCCTTTTCTCTGCCAGCAACGCCGAGACTCCCGCCGACACTTGCAACCTTGAAACAGCCAAGCAATGAAAGTTGAAGTGAAATGAGAATGGTTGTGAAAAGGAGTGACAGGAAATTCGGGGGATGCAATCAACCTACCCAACATTCGCCTAGCGACTCGGGAAAACCCCCGAAAAATCCATGTGTCAGGAAGGTCGGCCGCGGTAAACGAACCCACGACCTCCCGAAAGCGAGCTACAGACGTTGCTGTCTTAGCCATCCCACTCGGTTACATTTTTCCGGCGTGAAAATTGAAAATAAAGATAATGGTGATTTTTGAAAGTGACTTCTATGAGAACAGATCTCTTTGCACCTGGTTGCTTTTTTATGGGAATATTTGAAATGTAGAGTCTTTGTTACGAAGTCTTCTAATATGGAACAGTTAAAAATGAGGATCAGATATATACCACCAGCAGTGATTGAAAATGTTCAACAACAATTCAAGCTTCGACTTAGACACTGACAGATTGTAAATGGGGAGCATTTTGAACATCTTATTAAATAACTATAATTTGATCTGTTACAGTAGTTGTGTAAATTGAGAAGAAAATTGTTAAAACAGCCAACAACTAATCTGTTCCTACAGCAACCAAACATAATGTGTGAGAAAAATGCAATTGTTCATGCAACTAAATAAGATAACTACCCTCCAGAAAAAAAACTATGTTACATTTCACATGACTTTCTCTTCCCTCTATCGTTTATTAGTGCACATTATGCCGAGCGGGATGGCTCAGACGGTTACGTTTGTGGCCTGCATTCGGGAGGTCGTAGGTTCCATTCTCGTGACCGACATTCCTGACCCTAAGGTTTATTTTGGAGGTTTTGCCGGGTCGCCAGGCGAATGCTGTGAAGGATTCTCACATCCCTGAATTTCCTGTCCTTCCATTTCCTCTCCATTCTCATTTCACTTCATTTTTCGTCCATTGGTCTCTTTGGAAGTGTCGGCAATAGTGTTTCGTTGGTGTGGCAGGGGAAAAGGATGCTCTTTGTGACTCTCTCCGTTCCTCGGCTGGCAGCCGGGGTTCTAAACCCCCTTAAGGGCTGGGGTCCCCGGTCTGCCTGTCCGTCTCTATCTGGAAAATTTAGGGGCTCTGTCATTCGTGGTTCCGGTCGCCCGGAAAATCTTCTCCTTTTGCCTCATCCTTCCTCCCAGGGACGCCCCCTTGTGGGGCGTAGGTGCAATATCCTCTATATGGATCAGTGCCAAGTCCCCTCCGTAACCACTCCAATCCAAAGCATATTATTCTATCTGCTTAATTTTAATCCAGGTAAACATTTGCAGAGATACCTGCATTATACCTACATTTCGTTATAGATACAAAGGGAACAACTACCGTCAAATGTTTAAGAACTGGACGCTATGTGCTGGCCTTAAAATTCCATATTCTTTCCATGACATTGCGGGAAACAACTGAAAATTGGCAAGATTTGAAAAGAAAAAATATTGAATAATTCGAACCATGAATAACGGATATCTCGGAAACGGCTTATGCTAAACAACTTTATTTGAAATCAATTGTGTGTTTTAAAAAGGTTTATAATTTTTGTGCAGTACATTGTGGTCTATCGCTTAACGTTTACCAGCTATACACGATTGTACAAAATTACTTCCGAAAAGATACTGAACTTGGTATTTAAGCTTATTATTTATCTTTTTTTTTTAGTTATGCTGTTCACACACACATACACAGATCTTTCTATAAGAATTCTTGTTTTGGGTTCTGGGAGCTTCAAAACATACATTTACGGTAAAATCTCGACATCGAATTTTTGGGTAGAATACAATACTTCCCGTGCTTACTATACGTGGTTGAAAAGTAAAAATATGATATGTTGCACTCCCATGGATTTCTCTACTCTTGTACAAACTATTTTTACAAACGCTGATTCTCCACCTACTTCATGTTAATGGAGATAAATATTTGCAGAACTAACTTGCTGCTAATTTTCTTGTAGGTGCAAGGGGAATATGGTAGGCTTTAAGCGATAGTCAAATCTTTTAAGAGCTGGTTGCGATAAAATTGAAACAAATAACAAGGAATATCTCGGAAATGGGTTAGTCGACAAAAAAGGGAGGAAATGTCATAAATTGTGTGTTTTAACGAGATCTACATTTTTGTGTAGTAACATTTTGTTTGTCGCTTACGGTTATGCGAAAGCCATTCAGAATGAAAAGGACTTTTGGGGACATTCCCAGAAAATTCAGATGTACATTTCATTTGTCAACAAAATTTTCGAAATTGGAGTGGAGGGACTTTCTTGAAAATCTTCGTGTCGCATTCTTGTAAGATACTAAACTCAAATACCAAGTTTGTATTTATTCAATTTTTGTTTTTGAGTTATGCTGTTCACAGACAGATAAACTAACACGCACACACACACAGACACAGACAGACATGTTTCCAAAAATTCTTTATTTGGATTAGGGCACCTCAAAACATGCATTTCCTGTGAAATTTCTACTCTGAATTTTTGGATGGAGTATAATACTTCCACTATTTACCCTATGTAGTAGAAAAGTAAAAATGAAAAAAGCATATTGTCATTTAAATGTCCTGTTAATGACGTCACACATGTACAATAATACATGAAGTTTTTGTTTCTTTTTTATAAACTTTTTTTCAACATGTGTGTTTTTTGATGTGTCCGAGCATTTTTTAATAAAAATGAATTAAATTTAGTTTTATTTGCATTATTACTTACTTATGAAAAAAAGCCTGTAAATTCGCAGGTATATCATTTACAGCTGCAAAAAGAATAGAAGGTTGTATGGGATTAAAGACTCCAGCAATATGTAGTAGTAAAGACGTCAACAGGTGACGTCAAGATATGTAATTAACTCTGAGAGAACCTGCAGTAGCACCCCCATTGACATGTGCCATGCAATAAATGATGTGTTTTTCTGTGTTGTTCTGACTCCCAACCGAGCCAACATGGTTTCCGTGCTCTGCCCGACTTCAAAGGCACAATGCCTCACCTATTGTCTGTTGGAACACAAAGCCTGCTGGGGGTGCATTGCTACCGAGCTCATAGGGGGCAGAATCCGTCGTAATAACAGGCATTCTTCAAATGTTCTCCACGAGGCGTCAAAATCACACCCCCCTAATATAACAAAAAATATTAGAACCATACCGGAAATTCTGGCATTTTTAGTTATTTCTTCCTCAGTATTTTTCAGATCGCACAAAATTGAAAAGATAATACAGACAGAATATCTTGTGCTCTATTCACATTACCTTCTCTACTCACTTTTATTTAAACTATTCTTACAAAAGCTTATTATGCCAGACTTTTAAAACGCATTTAGCTATATGATGGGTTTGAAATTCCATGTTCTTTGCTTCACCAGGAGAAAAAAAAGGAAAAAAAACTGATAACGACTTCCCATTTGAGAAAAGTAAAAGTATTTGAAAATTCAGACCAATAACAAGGAAAGAAAATAAGCAACAAACATTTTCATTTATGTGTGCTTTAACGAGACCTATATTTTTGTGTAGTTAGATTTTGTCCATCTCTTACGTTTACCAGCTATACAAAAATAATTTCAGAATGAGGAGGTCTTAAAAGGCTGTTCCCAAAAAATTAAAGATATACATTTCATTCATCATAAATATATCTTGAAGATACTATTTTAATAAAAATCGTTAGAACCATCAACTTTTCGAAAAATGTTTCGTATAAAGGGAAGTTTTGGGACGGGGGAATTTTTTAGAAAATTTTGGTATTGGTATTCAATTTTAGTACCTTATAAACATGTGACACAAAGTTTTGAATAAAATCCCCGTACCTCAAACTATGTACCCTATACATAGAAAGTTGTCCTCTATGGTCTAGTGGTACTATGCTAGCCTCTAGTTCCCGGGGTTGCGAGTTCAAATCCGGCGTAGGGCGATAGTTTTTTTTTCGGGCGTAAAAATCCTTAGCATGGCTTTCTTCGGAAGAGAAATAAAACCGGTGGTTCTATGCTGTAGATTTACGACACATAAAAGAACCTCAAGCCTGATAAAAATTTCCCGCCTTTCACCCCCAATATAGAATGGGATGCTAAGAACCATAGCAATTAAAGAGCGTCCACAAATAAAATTAATTTTTTTACGCATAGAAAACCTTTGTTATTATTTATTTTATCAAAAATAGTCTAATATATTATATTTAAGATATTTATACGACAAATGAAATCTATATCTCGAATCCTCTGGTAATGGCTTACGAAGGCTCTCCATTCGCAAAGAATTTTGTATGACTGGTAATCCCTAAGAGATAGACATAAATCCACTACACACAAAAAATTAGATGCCTTTAAAACACACAACTTATTTAAAATAACTTTTTCCGTGTCATCAGCCTTTCCCAAAATATGTGTTGTTGTTGGTATGAATTTACTTTTTAGAGTGTTTAAAGGGGTCCTTTTCAGTTGTTTATTGCGATTTCTTGGAAGAAATATGGAATTTCAAGGACAGCATATAGGGACTGACTTAGAACACGTGGCTATCCTTTCGGTTTCCCCTATCCCTCTTGTATCTATGGCGAAATGTGTTGTGCAAATATTTCTGCAAATGTTTCTTTGGATTAGCATGAAGTAAATGGAAAAGTGAGCTTATACCTCTGTAGAGGTTTTACAGTGCTTCTCCTGCACACTGTGGCCACGGCTGTTCTCGTGCCGACCGCCGCAGCTTTGACTCCCATCCAAACAGTTATAGTTCCACCGCAACCACCTACCGTTCTCATAGTTACAATTACAATGATAATAAGCACATACCTTATCATAAGGATGTTGGAAATGTCGTCCTTCTCTAACCACACATTTCTGACATATCGGGGAATTTTCATTCACATTCAAGGGTTCAGTATCCGAAAATTTTCTTTTATTTCTTACAGTGTATGAGGTTAGGATTAGGATTGCGAAGCGGAGCCGATTCGGCACTGATCCAGGAATTAGGATATTGTACCGACACCCCCGGAAGGAAGGGATGAGGTGAAGGAAGACACCGGGCAGCCGGAACCAGGAGTGACGGCACATCAATGACAGTTTCCAGATTTGAGATAGACAGATCGGGGAGCCCGCTCCACATTGGCTCCAACAACCCTCCTGGGGGCGGTCCTTATACCCTTGCAGCCAGCCAAAGACGAGAGACGGAGAGAGCAACATTTTTCCCTGCCACGCTGCACCGAAACTCCATCGCCGACACTTCCAACCCTGAAAGAGACCAAATGGGATAAATCAAATAATTAATGGAACGAAATGGAGGGACAAGAAATTCGGGAAAGAAAGCACTCCTACATTTGCCTGACGACCTGGAAATCCCCCCAAAAAGGTCAGAGTAGGCAGTCACTGGGGATCGATCCCGGGACCTCCCGAATGAGAGCCACAGTTGTTATCGCCTGAGCCATACCGCTCGATATGTATGTAAGCATGTATCCATCAGAGTGGGGTAAATTTCTGTAATTGGATTTTGGAAAATGATAGAGTAATTGACCCTTGCTTAAAATTCTTCTCTGATGAAGTGTGCGCGGCTTCCTTTTTATTTCTATTTATATGTCTATGTTTTGTCGCAAAATAACAGATATTGAGCTCAGAGAAAACCTATTTTACACATGATATACCTTGCATGACGCGAAAATTGATGTCCAGTAAATGCATACATAATAATAGGACCTATATTTTTTGAACAAAAATAAATGCAGGAGGTACAGGAATGCTTATTCACACCACTTTTTGAACAGCTGACCGACGTAAAATGTAAGTCTGAATTTTTCCAACAAGACTTTGCTACCGCTCATTCAGCTAAGTGTCATTAAATTTAATTCAGGAAATTTTTGAAGATAGGATAAGTCAAGCATTATATTTGTTATTTAAATAAGTAGTTAAAACTAAAATTATTAAAATATTAATTCATTTACCTCAGATTTTTACGTTCTTTCTTCAGTTATTAGGTTCTTTTTAGGTCTTTTTATAGGTCTGTTTAAACGATTTGTAGCTCTTCAACGTCCGAGCCCTAGGAATTACTTACATTTTCCAAGTAGATGGTGTACCACAGCGACTGCTGTTTGGCCCAAAAGGAAAGCAGACTTTTCTGTGAATAAAATGCAGGTAGATATATTCCCATTAAATTCCCTCATCAAATGAAGACAGAGACACCTACTTACTTGCCGCAGAGTTTTAATCGCCACCACTTCTCACCGGGGGGCTGCGGCAAGTAAATCCTATGCCTGATGGGGACAGGAAACTGAAAATAATGGCCTGTGTAGTTTAAATAAAATATAGGTGTACTTTGTGAGGGAATTAATGTATGCGTCGTCACGGTGGCTATAGTCTTTTGTTTAATTCTTTCCTCACAAATATAAAACCTGCCGACACATTAAGGTAAACCCTTTGGACTTTATTCCGAATTTCTTGAAAATATACGTCACGTGCAAAGTGTCTTTTTGGGGAAATAAATGGCAAGTGCACAATTTGTCGCAAATTAGTGAACTGGAATTCGTTATCTACAAACCATGGAATTAAATCACTATGAATTATGAAGATTCTGTTTTAAATAACTACAATAACCTCGCAAATGTTTTAAATACTGAATTTTAGAAGAAAACTTTTAAAATAATTTTAAAAAGTCTGATGTGTTACACTCACATGACTTTCTCTACTGTTGTACAAACTATTTTTACAAACGCTTGTTCTCCATCTAGTTCATGTTAATCATTATAAAGGTTTGCAGAAACTATCATATTGCTAATTTTCTTGTAGGTGCAAGGGGAATATGGTAGGATTTGAGCGATAGTCAATTTTTTTAAGAGCTGCTTGCTATGTGGAGTATTCTCTTTGCATGTCCAGGAGATTAGAAAACAAAATAACGAATAACAATTCCCATTTGAAAATATAAGTATTGGAAAATTCATACAAATTATAAGGAATATATCGGAAATGGTTCACTCGATAAAAAATGTATATGGCATAAATTGTATATTTTAACGAGATCTACATTTTTTGCGTAGTAAAACTTTGTCTATTTCTTACGGTTTACCAGTTATGCAAAATTCGTTCAGAATGAAGGGGACTTTTGGGGACATTCTCAGAAAATTCAAGATATACATTTCATTTGCCATGAAAGTATCTAAAACATGCGATATTTTAATCCAAATCGTTAAAGCCATTTTTGAGAAAATAAAAATTTTCGAAAATTGTTCCATGCAAAGAGTAGTCTGAAGTGGGGGGATTTACTTGAAAATATTAGTGTCGCATTTTTGAAAGATACTGAACCTAAACACCAAGTGTGGTATTTATCTGACTTTTCGTTTTTAAGTTATGCTGTTCACAGACACCCACTCGGACATTTCCCTATGAATGATTTTTTTTATTCAGGGCCTCAAAACATTTATTTCCGGTGAAATATAGGTATCGGATTTTTTGGGTGGAATGCAATACTACTTCCCGTACATAGTATACGTAGTAGAGAAAGTAAAAATTAGCAAAAATATTATCAAATTCTGTAGATTATGGATCCAGTTGCGGTTTTGCTATTCTTGTTATTTAAACGCTATGAGTGAACATTGGTACTTGTGTGCAAATATAGTGTGAAATTTTAAAACTTGATGTTATCATAATCTTGTTTTACAGTTTTACCGATTTAAAATGCTCTCCACAATATAATTAATTTTCAAATTCTTTAAGAACTTCAGTATATGTTCTTTGAACATTATTGAAGTGAGCTAAAGCGTATTTTCTCAATCAATTACTTTTTTTTAGTAAAACCTCAAGTTAGAGGCTATAACAATCAGTTATAAGCAATTTAAACACATCAAATTAAAATTAGGAATAATATTTTAATAAAAATACTCGACAATACTATAAAAGGATTTACAATCAGCCAATTATACATCAGAGTCTTTAATCTAGGCTAGGTTTACGTTAATTACTGATTTGGGGTAATTTACAAAACATTCGTATTCCAAGTGAGTGTATGCATTGTCCATTTTTTAAAAAAAATATTTATTATTTGGCAGATCAGCAAGATGCTATATAAGCCAGTGATAAATTACGTTAACAAATAAATTAGATTAACCATTGTTCAGTTGTGATGACGCTCTCGTTGGATCGATCAAATATTGGTTCCTAGGAGGGTAATTATTTGTACTTTGAATGAATGACTATGAAAGAGGATATACCATATATATACACATAGACACATATGTCAATATTAAACAAGAATTGTACATAAGATAATTCACCAAGAAAGATGTTAGAATATTTAACAACCAAGAATTGTAGAAAAACAGATTGTAACTTAGATAAGTAAGGGAAGGCGAGCTAGCTAATTCCAAGTAGAACCCACCTTTTACCAAGCTAATGAGCAAGGAACTATAAGCAATAAGGAGAAACAGAAAGAGACAGATATAGAAAGGAAAGAGACAGAGATATTGAATCTCCTTCCGGATGCGTCACTCGGGCGCCTATGCGAAATCTTTTGGAGCAAAATATTCTCATACATAATAAGGTAATGCGGTCTCAGGACCAATTATAAATGTTACATTTTGAGGCGCGAAGGCGAGCGTCACTAGGCTTAGCTATAAAAAGGGGAAGAAAGCCCCAGATTTTCACTCATAGAATCTCGTCGACACACAGTGATACTCTCTGGACGACAGATGCATGTGTGTGCATTGGGTGGGAAGCGTGTGCAGTTATATTAGGCTCCTAATTTATTATAATGGAGGGAATTGTTATAACGGGAAAAGCTAGCCGTCCATAATATTTGATAATAAACTACATTTTTAAGGGAAATGCAGTGTATTTTATTTGCCTCACTTACGAAAACCCTGAGACCCGTGAAATTAGTTAGATGATAATTACTAGGAATGGAGAAATCAGCAGCTGCTGAGCAACAATAGCCGGAGACCAGGACACTGCAGCAGAGGGTATCAACCAGAGGAACGTTTTCTTTTACAAATGATGCACAACGTTTTCCTGCTACAACTAGAGAACGGAGCGGACACCCTGGCACCTCGACCTAATGCTGACCTTGTGTGCTTGCCGCCCCCAGGAGGAACGGGTGCTGTGAAGAAACCGCAGGGGGCTACAGGTCGCAGGCTGACGGATGCGCAGAGGCCCCTAACGATTCCAAGTTTGATGACCCAGTCGAGATAAACATGTGCAGAAATGGTTGTATTGCATACTTCCTTGTAGGTACAATGGAATTAGGGGAATACAGCAAGGTTAAGCGATAGTCAAGTCTTTTAAGAACTGGTCGCTATGTGATGGCTTTGAAGTTCCGTTATCTTTGCATGACCCGAGAAAAAAAGATCTGATGTGTTACACTCACATGACTTTCTCTACTCTTGTACAATCTAATTTTACAAACGCCTACTCTCCATATGCGTCATGTTAATTGAGATATCGGGATGTCAATCTTATTGGTAATTTTCTTGTAGATGCAAGGGAAATATGGTAGCTTTTAAGCGATAGTCAAATATTTTAACGCTGGTTGCTATGTGGCGCATTCCATTCTCTTTGCATGTCCAGGACATAAAAAAATGAATAACGAATTTGAGAAAAAGTATAAGTATTGGAAAATTTAAGGGAATAACAAGCAATATCTCGCAAACGGTTCACTCAACAAAAGAAATGTATATGACATAAATTGTGTATTTTAACGCGATCTACATTTTGTGTGTAGTAAAATTTTGTCTATCTCTTATGGTTTACCGGTTATGCAAAAGTCATTCACAATGAAGAATACTTTTGGAGACATTCCCAGAAAATTCGAGATATACGTTTCATTTCTCATGACATTATCTTAAACATATGTTATTTTCATCAAAATCGTTAGAGCCATTTTTGAGAAAATTAAAATTTTCGAAAAATCTTCCATGTAAAGAGTAGTCTGGGGTGGGGGAATTTTCTTGAAAACCTTCGTGTCGCATCTCTGGAAGATACTGAACCTAAATACCAAGTTTGGTGCTTATCCGACTGTTCGTTTTTGAGTTATGCTGTTCACAGACACACACACAGACACACACACAGACACACACACACGGACATGTTTCCAAAAATGTTTTTTTTTTTGGAATCAAGAGGTCTCAAAACATGTATTTCCGGCGAAATTTCGGTATCGAATTTTTGGGTGGAAGGCAATACTTCCCCTACTTACTATACGTAGTAGAGAAAGTAAAAACGACTAGCGATTTGCTGCAGGAGAAAGGTGTAAGTATTTGAAAATTTAAACCAATAACAATGAGAATATATCTGAAATGCCAAACTAAATAAAACTTACATAAATTGTGTCCTTTAATGATATCTACATTTTTTGTGCAGTAAGTTTTTGTCTATCTCTTATGTTTTACCACTTATGCAAAGGTCGTTCAGATTGAAGAGGACTTCAGAGAGTAAACTAACCAGAAGGTGGAAACAGCCCAACTGTGCCACAGCCTACTCTCCTCAACGACCACCCGAAACGAGGACTCACACTCCCCAGGACGTATGACAACGGCCGAGGCAGACACCTGACGGGGAGCAAAGGGCCTGTTGATCAGAGAGTGAGAGACCAGGGTGGGATCAGCCATACCCCAGGATGAGAGAGTGAGGAAGTGGATGATAGATGCAGATCAGAGATGAATGATAGGAAAGGTGATGATGGAGCACCGGTGGAATAAAACATGGTGGGGGAAATCCGGAGAAAACCCGCCCAGACACCAGTTTGTTCACCACAAATCCCACATGCGGGTCCCTGGGATTGAATACATGGAGCTGTGTCGCCCTCCGTGGTGTAGTGGTTACCAAGCTTGCCTCTAGTTCCCGAGGTCGTGTCGTAGATTTACGACACGTAAAAGGGCCTCAAGAGGCCTTTGAGCAAAATTTCCGTTCTTTCACGCCCAATATAGACTGGAACGCTAAGGACCACAGCAGTTAAGAGCGTCCATAAATAAAACCCAATTTAATTTTTTCCCATGGAGCCTTGGTAAGAGGCAAGCGGTCTAACCACTCGGCCACGGCGCCGCCGTCTTCAGAGGCTATTTCCACAAAATTCAAGATAGACATTTCATTTGTTATGAAAATATGTTAAACATATGGTATTTTAATCAAAACCGTTATAGCCATTTTTGGGAAAATCAAAACTTACAAAACGTTTTGCATGTGAAAGGTAGTTAGGGGCGGCGGATTTACTTGAAAATGAAAAATCTCCTCGTCGCATCCTTGGAAGCTAAACCTAAATAGAAAGTTTGGTATTTAACCGACTTTTCTCTTTTGAGTTATGCTGTTTACAGGGACACACACACGGATTTTCTCTATTTTTTTAATTCAAGTAGCATCAAAACAGGTGCTTTCGCTGAAATCTCAACATCGATTTTTTGGGTCGAATAAATATTTCGCCTTATCTGCTTTAAGTACATGGCAGAAAGCGAACTAATCGTTTGAAAGTTTAGTTTGTAGATCAGATATGAAAATAAACGAAATTGGGTAGGCAAATTAATGTGAATGTAACATATAATCTACCTTTTCTTTAGGATTATTTCCCAAAATTTTGGGAACGTATCTGAAATGTACCGTTATGCATACCTTTAGGATGTTGTTTAATATAAAATTGGCACCAAAGAGAAGACGAAAGAAGCCAGCATCTCGTCAGCATAAGGAAGAGCCAATCCATCACGAATTGTTATTGATCATACGCTCCTGCTGGTGTTCCGACACGGAGCTCAAATGAAGATGCATGTATCCCTCGTGTGCTCTCTCTCTCTCTCTCTCTCTCTCTCTCTCTCTCTCTCTCTCTCTAACCTTGACCATTTTCCTTCCTGTCGCACCAGCAGCCAGAGTTTCATATCCCAGCGGCATCACCCCTTTCATTAAAATAGATAATGGCAGCGAGCGGCACCGTATCAATTTAGCTCCGCCCTGCTCGCTCTAAATGAATTTATTGTATCACACTTCTGCTCTCGAAACAACTTCACTATTCCACTCTAGGGTTTCCTTAGTACTAGGGTGAATAAGTTTAATAATGCTACAGCCTAATTACTCTGTCTATTGCATTCACACCTCGCATACTTAACACTTACCAATCAGATTTAGCAATGCCTCAAATATCCACGATTGCTTATCTTACGGTATTGTATATAGATTCATGTATTAATATTATAAAGAGAGAAAATTTGTGTGAGTGTGTGTATGCAGGTAATCTCAAAAATAACTCAAACGATGCGAATAATTCCAGGTTCTGTAAATTCCTTCAAATTTGTAGTTTGTAATAATATTGATATGTGAAAGCCTACAAATATGTGATTTGTATTAATATTGATATGTGAAAACCTACAAATATGTGATTTGTATTAATATTGATGTGTGAAATCCTACAAGGTTGTGGTTTATATTAATGTTGATTTGTGAAATCTCACAAGGTTGTGGTTTGTATTAATGTTGATTTGTGAAATCCTACAAGGTTGTGGTTTGTAATAATATTCATTTGTGAAATCCTACAAGGTTGTGGTTTGTAATAATACTCATATATGAAATTCTACAAGGTTGTGGTTTGTAATAATATTCATTTGTGAAATCCTACAAGGTTGTGGCTTGTAATAATATTGATATGTGAAATCTTACAAGGTTGTGGTTTGTAATAATACTCATATATGAAATTCTACAAGGTTGTGGCTTGTAATAATATTGATATGTGAAATCTTACAAGGTTGTGGTTTGTAATAATACTCATATATGAAATTCTACAAGGTTGTGGCTTGTAATAATATTGATATGTGAAATCTTACAAGGTTGTGGTTTGTAATAATACTCATATATGAAATTCTACAAGGTTGTGGCTTGTAATAATATTGATATGTGAAATTCTACAAGGTTGTGGCTTGTAATAATCTTGATTTGTGAATCACCACAAGGTTAAGGTTTGTAATAACCTTGATTTGTGAAATCCTACAAGTTTGTGGCTTGTAATAATATTTATATGTGAAATCTTACAAGGTTGTGGTTTGTAATAATACTCATATATGAAATTCTACAAGGTTGTGGCTTGTAATAATATTGATATGTGAAATCTTACAAGGTTGTGGTTTGTAATAATACTCATATATGAAATTCTACAAGGTTGTGGCTTGTAATAATATTGATATGTGAAATCTTACAAGGTTGTGGTTTGTAATAATACTCATATATGAAATTCTACAAGGTTGTGGCTTGTAATAATATTGATATGTGAAATCTTACAAGGTTGTGGTTTGTAATAATACTCATATATGAAATTCTACAAGGTTGTGGCTTGTAATAATATTGATATGTGAAATCTTACAAGGTTGTGGTTTGTAATAATACTCATATATGAAATTCTACAAGGTTGTGGCTTGTAATAATATTGATATGTGAAATCTTACAAGGTTGTGGTTTGTAATAATACTCATATATGAAATTCTACAAGGTTGTGGCTTGTAATAATATTGATATGTGAAATCTTACAAGGTTGTGGTTTGTAATAATACTCATATATGAAATTCTACAAGGTTGTGGCTTGTAATAATATTGATATGTGAAATCTTACAAGGTTGTGGTTTGTAATAATACTCATATATGAAATTCTACAAGGTTGTGGCTTGTAATAATATTGATATGTGAAATCTTACAAGGTTGTGGTTTGTAATAATACTCATATATGAAATTCTACAAGGTTGTGGCTTGTAATAATATTGATATGTGAAATCTTACAAGGTTGTGGTTTGTAATAATACTCATATATGAAATTCTACAAGGTTGTGGCTTGTAATAATATTGATATGTGAAATCTTACAAGGTTGTGGTTTGTAATAATACTCATATATGAAATTCTACAAGGTTGTGGCTTGTAATAATATTGATATGTGAAATCTTACAAGGTTGTGGTTTGTAATAATACTCATATATGAAATTCTACAAGGTTGTGGCTTGTAATAATATTGATATGTGAAATCTTACAAGGTTGTGGTTTGTAATAATACTCATATATGAAATTCTACAAGGTTGTGGCTTGTAATAATATTGATATGTGAAATCTTACAAGGTTGTGGTTTGTAATAATACTCATATATGAAATTCTACAAGGTTGTGGCTTGTAATAATATTGATATGTGAAATCTTACAAGGTTGTGGTTTGTAATAATACTCATATATGAAATTCTACAAGGTTGTGGCTTGTAATAATATTGATATGTGAAATCTTACAAGGTTGTGGTTTGTAATAATACTCATATATGAAATTCTACAAGGTTGTGGCTTGTAATAATATTGATATGTGAAATCTTACAAGGTTGTGGTTTGTAATAATACTCATATATGAAATTCTACAAGGTTGTGGCTTGTAATAATATTGATATGTGAAATCTTACAAGGTTGTGGTTTGTAATAATACTCATATATGAAATTCTACAAGGTTGTGGCTTGTAATAATATTGATATGTGAAATCTTACAAGGTTGTGGTTTGTAATAATACTCATATATGAAATTCTACAAGGTTGTGGCTTGTAATAATATTGATATGTGAAATCTTACAAGGTTGTGGTTTGTAATAATACTCATATATGAAATTCTACAAGGTTGTGGCTTGTAATAATATTGATATGTGAAATCTTACAAGGTTGTGGTTTGTAATAATACTCATATATGAAATTCTACAAGGTTGTGGCTTGTAATAATATTGATATGTGAAATTCTACAAGGTTGTGGCTTGTAATAATCTTGATTTGTGAATCACCACAAGGTTAAGGTTTGTAATAACCTTGATTTGTGAAATCCTACAAGTTTGTGGCTTGTAATAATATTTATATGTGAAATCTTACAAGGTTGTGGTTTGTAATAATATTCATTTGTGAAATCCTACAAGGTTGTGGTTTGTAATAATATTGATATGTGAAATCCTACAAGGTTGTGGTTTGCAATAAAACTAATATATGAAATTCTACAAGGTTGTGGCTTGTAATAATATTGATTTGTGAAATCTTACAAGGTTGTGGGTTGTAATAATGTTGATATATGAAATTATACAAGGTTGTGGTTTGCAATAATACTGATATATGAAATTATACAAGGTTGTGGTTTGCAATAATACTGATATATGAAATTATACAAGGTTGTGGTTTGCAATAATACTGATATATGAAATTATACAAGGTTGTGGCTTGTAATAATGTTGATTTGTGAATTACTACAAGGTTAAGGTTTGTAATAACGTTGATTTGTGAAATTCTACAAGGTTGTGGTTTGTAATAATGTTGATTTGTGAAATTCTACAAGGTTGTGGTTTGTAATAATGTTGATTTGTGAAATTCTACAAGGTTGTGGTTTGTAATAATATTGATATGTGAATTCCTACAAATTGTGGCTTGTAATATTATTGATATGTGAAATCCCACACATTTGTGATTTGTAATAATATTGATATGTGAAATGCTACAGGGTTGTGGCTTGTAATAATATTGATATGTGAATTCCTACAAATGTGGCTTGTAATATTATTGATATGTGAAATACCACACATTTGTGATTTGTAATAATATTGATATGTGCATTTCTACAAATTTGTGGTTTGTAATAATATGGATGTGTGAAATTATACAAATTTGTCGTTTGTAATAATACTAATCAGTGAATTCTTACAAATTTGTGATTTGTAAGAATATCAGTTGGGAAAGGCATTCTTCGCTTGCGCATGTGTCAACAATATAATCACCTAGTATGTGTTCCTAAAGCTTGACAGACATCAAGCCATACTTCCATTGTAAAGAAGATGCGAACTGGCCGGCTGACTGTAATCAGATGCAGCGACTTTAACCTCTAAGCGGTTTGTGCTGATGAGAGCGAAATAGGAAAGTGGTTGCTGTACTTCTTTGGATTGCCCTTTCATGATGAGGTTTATACTGGAATCTGCAACTTGACATATCTATTTTAAACTTATTTGGCCAAGCCTGAATTCCTAGCTATTTGATAATGTTATAATTTAAAATAAAAAACAAAGATAGCATCTTTAACCTCAACAAGGCTCCTACAAATGCTTCACGCTTCACCAATCTAAAAAATTGTAGTAACTAACCTATCCCATTTCTCGATATTATTGAGTTTCACATACACCTATTCCTACCTGCTATGACTTGGTAAGAATTCAGAGCCATAAATTTTCATATTGAAAAGCCCTATTCTTCCAGGTGGCCACAGACTATATAACGTTTAAATTTGAAAACTGGGGGGATACGGATTTCTTTGTCGTATTCTTGTGACCAAATTTCAATACGTTTCGTTGAATAAGGATACCAGAGGCTACTTTTGGCACTTTATTGCATGTAAGGCGGAGTTTTAAAGCCTTCGAGCCCAAAGGGATAAATGTGGAAGCTTACAGTATTTATAAAATTAAGTTATATTAAATGGTTATATCGTACATTTCTCTCATATTTCACTGAAGTGGTATCAAGTAATGTATCTGCTGTAATTTTGACAAAAACGGGTACATTTTGGATTATTCTAAAAAAACACAAAAATGACAAGCCTATTTTAACACCTACACAGCAATGTTATTTGGCCTATCTAGATGAATGTACGGTTATAATATAGAACCCATCGAAAATTATAAGCTACCTTATAACCTCTTACAGAAATCTGCACCATGTAAACCATATGGTCAAAATGTTACACAATTATACAGTATTACTTTGCAAGGATTATGTCACGTTACAACTTAAAATTCAACCACTAATGTTTATCTTGAAATATATATTACTCTAAATTTTTAAACGCTACCCTTGCTTTATTTGCAAGCCCTTTTAGATAAAACTATACTGCTTAGCTAACCAGGGCACAGACTTGTGCACTTAGAATATGGGACTTGGCAAAAATTATAGTAAACTATACAACTTCAAAAATCTACTCATACCGATGATTTTCAACCCCCTATATGCCATTTGACCAATGTGAAAACTCCGGGTACTTACGCTTCAGGTACAAGTACAAATTAATGGCTACTTAGGGTTTTCAAAAATCACCCCTATTCTTAATTTCTATCCCGTGCTTATAGAATGTACCAATGCAATGCCAGTAGGACAGTTATAAGGGATAAAGGAGAAGATTCACCATAAAACCTTATAGATAATTGTACAATAATTTCATAAAGAACAGGGGAGCTAAATGAAATAAATTAATTGATTAATGGGAGACTAAATGTCTGCTAGCGTCCGGGTGACAGTTCAGAATACAGTTCAGTTGTGAGTTGTGATTCGACGGATCAGTTGTTGGCGCGTTTTCCTTTAGAATTTGCTGGAACAAATGTATTCATAATTTTCATTGGATATAAAAATAGACGCTAATGTTGGCGCGTTTTATTAGCCAATTGCAGCTCAGTTATAATCTTTAGGCATATCGGGGTGTAGGAGTATAAAAAGGGCTAGGTTAGAGATAGACCCGTCAGTTCGTCGAAAATATTTGTATGCTACACGTCGCCCTCAGTCCAGCAGAAATATTTGTAAAGTATATGTCGGCTATCGATTCGCAAGTTACGCGTAGCAGAGTTAGGAAAATTCTCAAGTGTTGTAAAGTTAATTATACAAAAGGTTGAAGTACGTGAATTAAAAGTGATCAGTAAGAAGTTGTTATAACAGTTTCAGTTTGGCGAGTGTCTAGATCAATGTGTAAATGTGATAGTGAATGTGTTCGACAATAAAAGTGTAAAACAAATTCTTTCATCAGTGTTATCTTTGGATAAAAGACTCCTTTCCGTTTACACAACCTGTATAAAGAGATGTGCTCGACCAAAAAGATCATAGCTAGCCGGAGGACAGTAAACCAAAATTAAATAAAATAACAGTAGCATTCTTTCAAACAAACACTAATACTACCGCAAATTGCTAACACCAGATGGAGCTACAAACTTAACAAAGAATCACGTCACAAAATGGCTTCACCACGTGAAGTAAACACACATACACAAACATTATAAATAATACCGTAGCAAGTTGGCTTCCAAACGTGGGGCTCAACAAATTAAATATAAATAAAATTAAAACCGCCGCAGTTCTAAGTGTGTGCGAACAGTGACTCAAGTGTAATGCATTGTGCCTAAGTGATAACAAAGTGTGTTTCGCAGCATTTGGTGTTCTCCTGTGATATATTGATGTCAGGAGTGGGATATAAAAGCCACGATTGAGGAAATGCTTAAAAAATTATTGGCCGGAATGCAAAATATGGAATCCGGATGGAGAAAATGGGAAGTGAAATGAAGAGTGTAAATTACGAATGGAGGCAATGCCGACGAAAATGGAATCCCGGATGGAGAAGATGGAGAGTGAAATGAAGAAGGTAAGTTCCGGAATGGATAGCATGGGAAGTGAAATAACAACAGTGAATTCCGCAATGGAGAAGGTGTAGACAGAAAGGTGGTAAAGGAAGAAATGAAAACAGAAACGTTCAAGATGAAGACGGAGCCATCGACCAAAATTGCCAAGCAACCGGCCGTTGCCGCTACAACCAATGGTCAGCAGAGGAGGAGGCCGCACAGTTGATAACGGGCTTCCAGAATTTTTTTATGCGATTCCGACGTCGGCGGTGTCTGGAGACATCTAGGAGGCTCTCAGAAACCAATTCGAGAACCATCCTGCCCGTAGAATATCGCAGTTAGCTCCAGTCAAGGCTGCAACAGCCAGGGGATACGCTGCAGGAGTTCGCCTTCGCAGCTAAACAGCTGGTGAACAAAGCTTTGATGACTCTCCCGCCCAGTTACGTATCCCCGGAAGCTGCCTACTCTTTTGTCGACGAGGAGCGTGACACCGAGATACAACAGCGTCTATGCAAGACCATCCATAAGGCGCTAACGACCGCGTGAGGATGGAGGTGGCCAAGGTAATAGCTACCTCGACGTTAAAGACCAGAGGTGTTCGATATGATGAAGAGGGAGGGTCAGTTCAGGGACGTCAACGAAGATCTTAAACTGGTGTGTGTTGGGGATGTGGCCAGCCAGGACACCTGATGAAGGACTGTCCATAACCAAGCCTCGAGAATAAGGACCGGCGCGGCGAGGGGCACGTCGGGACGATCATCGTTACCTCCTCGAGTAACACTGCGTGACTTGGGTAGAAGAATGGATGACAGACTTGTCGCGGACGGCTGAATACAAGGAAGGCTGTGCTGGATACTACGTGGACACAGGTGCAGCCGTGACTGTAATCAGACCTTACATGACGAAGGGATTGCTATCAAGGAAACCAGTTGGGCCTTACCAGATAGTAACGGATCGGACGAGACCTTGTCTGTGTAGAAGAAGGCCCTTTTGGGGTTGACCCTGGGGCGGAGCATTGTAAGATTGGGTGGCGACGGTCGACGTCGGCAGCGTGGTCTTGCGACTCGATCGAGACGAGGTGACGCTTCAGAAGTCCAAGGAACATCCAGGGATCTACAAGGTCATCCTGACGGAGGATGCGGTTGTGCCAGCAAGAAGCGAGGTGGTTGTGAAGGTTAGTCTGGTAGGCAAGTGGTATAGGAACCTCATAGACTGTCTTCACGATGTGCTCGAGATGGCTCGTCAACACATCCAGGTAGCGAGTAACCGGAAGAAGACGCGTTAGACCGGCAGGTCTACAGCCAAAGTTTACAGACGGGCATTCTGGTATGATCGTAACGTCCTACTCGAACCAAGGGGCCTTACTCCAAGCTTCAACAACCATGGGAAGGACCGTACAGCGTAGTGAATGATTTAGTCCACCGCTGCCCCGAGGAAAGATGCTGGTGGTATGCTTAGATCGTCTAGCTTACTATGACTTACTACGACCTGGTAAGGAAGAAAAGCTCTGAGGAGGAAGCAGTGTGTCCGTGCGCGTGAAGTTACCCACGGCCACCGCTATGAGCGCATGCCGGCCCGTTTACGTGGTTGTCTGGTGGGGTTTTTGGCTGGTCCTTCAGAACAATAGCCCACGGAACAAACTCATTAAGTGCCGTCTCCCTGCAGTTTGGATAATTCCTTTCGGAAGGTCCGAGTAGCTTCCCCTTCGAGAACGTTCCGCTTAGTATGTGGAGCCCATATAAGGGGCTGCAAGCCTCAAGTAGGACGTTGAATTAAGACATTTAAAAAGTTGAAGGGTTTGGACAGTCAAAAGCGTGACAGCTCAGAGTGTAGGTAAGTTGTGAGTTGTGATTCGACGGCTCAGTTATGTTCTTTTTTGAGTGTGTTTAACAGTGACTCGAGTGTAATCGTTATGCTACACAAGTGTTTTTTGTAGAAATTAGTGTTCTCATTTGTCACAGTATTTTAAATAAGTATTTTTGCTTGGCATGTAACATTTATACTAATAGTTTCGAGGTTTTCATTGCCTATCACAGATATGTGTAGATATAACATTGTACCTATGCTTTTGAGATTGGTAATGTTTATAGTTCAGAAATACCGAGGAGGAGATGTTTTTTAAACAGAACGTATGTATTTTTCAAATAACATTATTTATATCGATTTTATTTTTGAAATATTCATATAAATAGGACCTAAGGTTTTGAACTTACTGATTGTCTCAAACCTCTTGTGGTATTACCTATCTGATAGATTAATCTAGATTTACCCTGCTAGAACACCCGTCATATTGCCGCTTTGCTGGCTCTTTTATTAAAACATGCTACTCTTTATATTTTTGTTTACAAAGCAAGTGAAGTGAAGCAGAAGAAACGAAATAAAATGAACACTTTTTGTTTTTGTGCCCGCCTCAAGCAAAACAATAATTCTGGTTGACAGACGTAGTCTTTGTGACGTCGAGTTGAAACAATGGAAGAGCAGATCGGAATTAACATGTATGTAACGAGGCAACAGAAATCCAATCATCCGCATCCATCATTAAAAGTGTACATATTCTATAACATGACAATTAAATCCAATCAAGTATTAACCATTTTTGTGATGCTTTATTCATACATAGCTGTAGCACGCCAGCTGTATGCGTATTAACGGAATTTTACATGCATCGCGTGGCATTTACAATGTTGCTCGTGCTGCCCTCTGTTATATGCACCGCCACACACAAAACAATACACTGCGATCGATGTTACATGTTAAGTAGTGTGGCGTTATGGAGCAATATTAGATCTATGTTCCCTTATTATTTATTTCTAGTTTTATAAACGCCTCTCTGTAACGTTTCAAGTGCTACTGTAAGAATAATTGGAAACGAAATGAAATCCTACATCAAAAGGATCCATTTCAACGTATAAACTCGGTAACAAAATACAAACTTTTATTGTTTACTTCCGTACTACAGAGTGTACCAAAGGTCCTATTGTCTCTTTCCTGAAACAGGCACACGCGCAGAAAGAAGAAACGATATTATAGTTTACCATTCTGCCATTTTTCGAAATTTTTCATTTTGTTAGTTTTACAATAGTCGATTGACCAAAGCATAAGATATGAACCCAGATCTTCCAAACACGAGCCGCAGACACTTCTGTCCGGATCATGTTTTTACTTTCTCTACCACTTACCTATTGTAGTTAGAGGAATCACTGTATTACAACAAAAAATTCTACATCGAAATATTACCGGAAATACACGTTTTAAGGTCTCCTGAATAAGAAAACAAGCACTTTTAGAAAATATTCCGCTCGTGCGCATTTGTGTGAGTCTGTGAACAGCATAAGAAAATCTCGCATACCAAAATTGGATTTTAAGTTCAGTATCCCCCAAGGATGCGACCCAAGGATTTCTAAATGCATTGGGAAGTGTTTTTTGGTGACTTTTCCATATGAATGTGATATATCATAAAAGGGGAATATCTCTGCTTGGTTTAAAGCTATGGTACAAATGTTTACAAACGTGCACAATCTTTGGAAATTAAATCAATATGAAATCCAAATTTTTAGGATAATTTTACACCGTGAGGATAAGTAATTAAAAATATGTAAAACCCAAAATAGAAGTGTATTCTTTCGATTAGGCAACTTTTCTAAAAAATAATGTATTCATTATTTTTAAATTCATTCCTTAACACTGTTCCGACAATGGAGGTGAATCCTCTTCGCAACGCTTAATATAATTTTTGGTGAAAACGTTTGTAAAAAACATGTTTCAATTTAGCCCGAAAACGTTGAGCTCACATGAAGTACTCCAAAGGAAACAAATACACACAACATTTTAACCCCCATCTTAAATATTTTTTGAGTTGAGTGTACCTGAAGATAAAAAAGATTACAATTTAGGAAAACAAAAAACTAAATCAGTGCACGCAAAAATTGTTCAGAAAATTATCCTAGGGATTTAATTTAATATTCATTTAATAGCAAATATTGCCGAACGTGTGATAAACGTTTTGTGGTTCTAGATTCAAGGCAAGCAGATATATTCCCCTTTTAAGATATTCGTATATTGTATATTTATGTGAAAAGATTACCCAAAACGCTTCTTAGTGCCACATTGAAAACATCCTAAACTGGAATTTGTTTTTTATTTTGTGTTTTCTCAAACGTGCTTTTAGATGGTTTAAGATATTGGCATGAAAATTAGATTTAAATCTTGAATTTTCTGCAAATATACCGTGAAGTCCTCTTCAATTTCAATAAAGTCTGTATGATTTTATATAACTGGTGAACCGTAAGAAATGTGCAAAAACTTACTACTCGTAAACTGTAGACATACACAGTTCATGTCAAATATATCTTTTATGGCATTAACCATTTCCGAAGTATTCTTTGTCATTGATTTGGATTTTTAAATACTGTTATTTTATCCTGTTTTTTAATTGTCATTTCTCTCAGTTCTCTGTGTTAGTGTTTTGATCTGACTTAACTTTCACCGGGTCTTCATTTCACACTGTTGCATCACTAGTGTGAACTAGTTAATTTCCCCATACCTTCATTTTATTCTGACGTAGCCTCTTGTTCCGGGCTGTTCATTCGGCGGGGTTCTCTACAAGACTCCTGCAAGCTCTCACTCCGCAGTAATACTCGCTGTAGTCACAGCACGTCACCAACTCACTCGGAGAACCGCACTTGTCGCAGCAGAAACGCATTCACCGTCTCGCTTACTCATTCACCGACCGTCTCAATTGATTGACTCCTCTCGCGAGAACGCTCGCTTATATAGCCAATGGCGTCTTCTACAGAACATTCTAGAACTACGTTCTGAAGGCGGGAGGAAAGTAACCTATTGAAGATTCTGACTATCTACCGATAGCACTTCTGGTGACTATGCCGGGCGAGAGCGCGACTATCTCTGTTCATCTCCGACTGCCTGGCACAGACCTCCCATATACAAACTATTCTTACTAAACCTTATTTTTCTATCTCTACGTTTTAAACCAAATGAACCTTTGCAGGCACGCTAAATTACACATTAGGTAGGTACAAAGTGAACAGCAATAATTAAAAATTTAAGAACTGGAAGCTATATGCTGGCCTTAAAATTCCATACTGTTTCTATGAAAATGCGAGAAACAATTGAATGTTGAAAGGACTTCAAGAGAATGACCAAGTAATGAACAATTCGAACCTTTAATAACGGATATCTCAAAAATGGCTTATACTACAAAAAATCTATTCTTAGTTCCATTTACACCCCAACTTTAATTACATTAGCTTATCAGCGGTCTTTCCTTTGGAACTTATTGCCTAGGACAATGCTGTTAACCTGTGCACTCTTGTCGTTGGATTCCTGGCACTTTTGGTTTCTAATCATTAGCTCATACACACATTAGCTATCTCATTCACGCTTCCAGACTCTGGAGAGGATAGGGAATAATCTTGACTAGAGAAAAATTTCCACTCCAGCCGGGAATCGAACCCGTTACCCCTCGCACAACAACCCCTCTACCGACTGAGTCACGGGGCGAGCCACAAAAGACTCATTTGAAATAAATTGTGTGCTTTAAAGAGAGATACATTTTGTTTGTCGTGTAAATGTATTTAATATATGATATTTTAATCAAAATCGTTAGAGCTGAATTTTAGAAAATAAAAATTTTCGAAAATGTTCCATGTAAAGGGTAGTTTGACGCATTTTTGGAAGATGCCAAACTTGAATATGAGGACAGACACACAGGCATGTTTCCAGATTTGAGGGGCCTAAAAACAAGTATTTCGGTAAAACCTTGGTATCGATTTTTTGGCTGGAATGCAATACCTTCTCTACCTACTAGGTACGGGTAGAGAATATAATAAGGTTTTCTAAGAATTGTTCGTGGAAGAATGGGTAGGAAAGTTATGTGAATGTAACACATCACATTGTTTTTTTCGCTGTCAAATATTAAGCATCTCAGGTTGCATAAAATGACTAAAGGGTGCCTTTTAAAAGTCGCATTCATATGTATCGAAACAAATTTACTCGGAAGTCAGAAACTCTCCTTTGTTCCACTCCGATGAACACAAAATGCTCGACGTTATAAAGTTTCCTTTTGTTTACACATAAACCAGAGTTTAGATCTCTTCCTCACGTAGCTGGCATATTAAAACTTTGCGTTACAAACTTTACCGCATTTGTTGCACCGCTCATTTTCTTGTGTAAACATTAAACGTTACGAGGAAACAAAGATACCAAGTTGTGCGCTGCTTGGCATTTCTGGTAATTTAGGACCATCTTTGTAATCCCACCTTCTTCTGTTTATCGCTATTCAGCTTTACCAATACAGCGCTGTCACGACCTGAACACTATAGTGTATGTTGTATCTCTCCGGCATTCACTTCATATCAATACAATACAACATTAAACTGGGCTGGCCTCGTAGCTCAGTTGGTAGAGCACCTGCCTGCTGTGTGAGGGGTTCCGGGTTTGATTCCCGGCCCGGGGTGGGAATTTTTCCCTAGCCAAGATTATTCCCTATCTTTCCTAGAGTTTGGAAGTGTTAATGTAAATGTGTGTGTATGTGACCCAAAGTACAAGAAACCCACTACAAGAGAATACGAATAGGCAACAAGTTCCAATAAGACCAATGTAGTTCCGCGCTTAACCGAAACGGTGAAAGACAAAGCTGGAAAAACAGGTAAAAAATCTGAACTAATACATTCACGTGACTTTCTCTACCCATTACCTTTATTAGTGTTAAGAACTGGACACTGTACGTTGACCTCAAAATTCTATGTAATGAAAAATTCAGACTATTAAAAACCACTATCTCAGAAATGGCTTATGCCACAAAACGAAATTTGAAATAATTGTGTATTAAGAAGATCTGCATTTTTTATAGTTGGTTTTTGTGTATCGCTTAACGTTTACCAGTTGTGCAAGATTATATAACATTCCATCCGAATGAAGAGGACTTCACAGGCTGTTTCAAATAAATTCAGATATACATTTTATTTGTCTCGCAAATATGTATAATACATATTATATTAATCAAAACCGTCGGAGGCAGTTCTCAGAAATAAAAATGTTCAAAAAATGTTCCATGTGAAGGGTAGTTGGGGTGGGAAATTTTCTTCAAAATCTTCGTGTCCCATCCTTGAAGATAGTGAACTTAATACCAAGTTTGGTATTAATCAGACTTTTGGTTTTTGAGTTATGCAGTTCACAGACACACATACCGATACAAATACGGACCTTCTTTAAATATGTAATGTGTTGCACTCACATGACTTTCTCTACTCTTGTACAAACTATTTTTACAAACGCTTATTCCCCATCTACGTCATGTTAATCGAGCTATCCTATTGCTAATTTTCTTGTAGGTACAAGGGAAATATGTAGGCTTTATGCGATATTCAAATCTTTTAAAACCTGGTTGCTATGTAGATCATTCCATTTTCTTTGCATGTGCAGGACATTAAAAAAATGAGAATTGAGTTCCCATTTGCGAAAAAATATAAGTACTGGAAAATTCAAACAAATAGCAAGGAAAACCTCGGAAATGGTTCACTTGACCCCCCAAAAAGAAAAAGGAAAGAAAGAAAAAAGAATGTGTGTATGTGATATAAATTGTGTGTTTTAACGCGATATCTGTACTTTTTGTATAGTAAAATTTTGTCTGTCTTTTACAGTTTTCCAGTTATACAAAGGTCATTCAGAATGAAGAGGGCTTTTGGGGACATTCCCAAGAAATTCTAGATATACATTTCATTTGCCATGAAAATATCTTAAACATACCATATTTTAATCAAAATCGTTAGAGCCAGCTTTGAGAAAATCAAAAGTTTTCGAAAAATGTTCCATGTAAAGGGTAGTCTGGGGTGGGGGGATTTTCTTGAAAATCTTCGTGTCGCATCCTTGGAAAATACTAAACTCAAATACCAAGTTTGGTATTTATCCGACTTTTGTTTTTGAGTTATGCTGTTCACAGACGTATGCACAATCCAGAAATGCGTTATTTGGATTCAGGGCACCTCAAAATATGTATTTCTGGTTAAATATTGAATTTTATAGTGGAATGCAATGCCTTCTCTACCTACTATGTACGTTGTAGAAAAAGTAAAAATCTGATGTGTTACATTCACATGACTTTATCTTCTATCGCTTAATAGTGGGTATACAAATTATTCTTACAAAGGTTTATTTTCCTATCTACTTCATTTTAATCTAGATAAACCTATCTGGGAAATAGCTACGTTACACTTTTCGTTATAGATGCAAAGGAAATATGGAGTCAACTGGACACTAAATGTGTCCCTAAAATTCCATACTGTTTCCATGGCATTGCGAGAAACAACTAAAATCGATACTACTTTAAAAGAATGGCTAATTATTGAACATTGTGAAACATTATTAACGGATACCTCGGAAATGGCTAATGTCACCAAAACTTATTTGATATGTGTTGTTGAAATCGTGTAGTTTACATAAACTAACCCTTTTCTAAAAATGTTTTTTTTGTATTCAGGGGGCCTCAAAACATGTGTTTTCGGTGAAATATTGGTATCATATTTTGGTGGAATGCAATACCTTCTCTACCTACTCTATACGTGGTAGAGAAAGTAATAAAAAGTCAAATGTAACAAATCAAATTTTTACAACAATTTTAGGCATATTGTGGAACAAAAATATCTTTATAAAAATAGAAATCTGATGTGTTACACTCACATGACTTTCTCTACTCTTGTACAAACTATTTTTACAAATTCTTATTCTCCATCTATTTCATCTTAATCGAGACAAACATTAGCAGAAACGATTTTTTGACATGCAAAGAGAATTACATTTTACACATAGCGACCAGTTCTAAAAATATTTGACTATCGCTTAAGGCGTACTATGTTCCCCTTGTTTTGTATTTGCAAGGGCAATATAGAAATACAGTAGCCTTTAAGCACAGACATATCTCTTAATAGCTGGCTGCTATGTGCAGCACCATTCTATTTGTCTCAGATTAATACTCTTTGCATATACAAGACAAAAAAATGAATAACGAATTCCCATTTGAGAAAATAAGTATTGAAAAATTTCAAGGAATAACAAGTAATATCTCGAAAATGGTTCACTCAACAAAAAACTGTATATAACATAAAGTGTGTATTTTAACGCCATCTACATTTTTGTGTAGTAAAATTCTGTCTGTCTCTTATGCTTTACCAGTTATGCATAAGTCGTTCACAATGTAGAATACTTTTGGAGACATTCCCAGAAAATTCAAGATATATATTTTATTTGTCATAAAAATATCTTAAACATATGATATTTTAATCAAAATTGTTAGCCATTTTTGAGAAAATTTAAATTTTCGAAAAATGTTCCATGTAGAGGGTAGTCTGGGGTGGGGGGATTTTCTTGAAAACCTTTGTGTCGCATCTCTGGAAGATACTGAACCTAAATGCCAAGTTTGGTGTTTATCCGACTGTTCGTTTCTGAGTTATGCTGTTCACAGACACACAGAGACACACACACAGACATGTTTCCAAAATGCTTTATTTGGATTCAGGGAGTCTCAAAACATGTATTTCCGGTGAAATATAGAAAGTAAAAATTAAATGGTGTGGTGACACATTCGATTTCGTTACTTGGAATTTGTAGTTGTCAATAAATCCTTCGTTATATGGTTTTATGTTACTGAGCAAAGGGGTTATTTCTAATTTTGTGGTCAGCGTAACAAATTGAATTTTTAATGCACTACTTTCATCTTGAGTTTCGTGTAGGAAAAATCATCCCGATGAAGACACGTTTGACAGGGGCAAAGATATAAAAACAGGGAGTTTGTTTTCGTTTCTTGTGACCACCGAGATGAAACGTGATGGGAAACCCCAGGGTCCACAATTACGTGACGTCATAAATAAAAGAAGTCCGAAACCGCAACGTTTATGCAGCATAGTGGTCTGTATACCGCATATTGATGTCCCACTGTGCTTATATTGTCACATTTTGCTGCCCAATTTATGCCAAAGAGGCTTCCATTACTTCTCACCCCCTGCTGCATGTGCAGGGAGTCGAACCGCAGAGTGTCTGAACGAAAAACTACGTTATTGAAATCTGTGACATCAAAAGACCTGATTGGATTCAGATGAGACAGTTGAATGTCATGACGACCGCCTCTGCTTCTTTATTGGGATGGACACTTGGAGAGATTAAAAATGAATCCTGGTCACTCTCCATACAGCCCTAATTTGTACATTCGTGTCACGATACAGCGCTAATCAACACAGCGTTCGATGGTTTCTTCCAACATTCTGACATGCAACTAGCATATGGTATCACACTGAAGGTGGAAGTCAATTCTTACTCTCTCTAGAAATTACCTACACTAAGTAGAGGAAGTATTGTATTTCATCCAACAATACAATATTCAGATATCACTGGCAATACATTAAGACTCCCTGAAACCCCCCAAAAGCAGTTTTGGTAAAGGGTGCGTGTGTGCGCGCGTGTTACACTCACATTACTTTTTCTACTCTTGTACAAACTATTTTTACAAACGCTTATTCTCCATATGCTTCATGTTAATCGAGATATCGAGGTGTTGATCTTATTGCTAATTTTCTTGTAGATGCAAGGGGAATTGGTAGGCTTTAAGCGTTAGTCAAATATTTTAAGAGCTGGTTGCTATGTGGAGCATTCTATTCTCTTTGTATGTCCAGGACATAAAAAATGAATATCGAATTCCCATTTGAGAAAAAGTATAAGTATTGGAAAGTTTAAGGGAATAACAAGTAATATCTCGAAAATGGTTCACTCGACAAAACAAATCTATATGTATTTTAATTGTGTATTTTAACGCGAACTAAATTTTAACGCGAACTACAGTAGTAAAATTTTGTTTATCTCTTACGGTTTACCAGTTATGCAAAAGTCGTTCACAATGAAGAATACTTTTGGAGACATTCCCAGAAAATTCAAGATATACATTTTATTTGTCATGAAATTATCTTAAGCATACGAGATTTTAATCAAAATCCTTAGAGCCATGTAAAGGGTAATCTGGGGTGGGGGGATTTTCTTGAAAACCTTCGTGTCTCATCTCTGGAGGATACTAAAGCTAATACCAAGTTTGGTGTTTATCCGACTGTTCGTTTCTGAGTTATACTTTTCACAGACACACACACACACGGACATGTTTCCAAAAATGCCTTTTTTGTATTCAGGGGGTCTCAAAACATATATTTCCGGTGAAATCTCGGTATCGAATTTTTGGGTGGAATACAATACTTCCCCTACTTACTATACGTAGTAGAGAAAGTAAAAATCAAATCAATAACAGACTGGCTGTTTAAGATCACTGACTTCCAAGGATGCTACACAAAGATTTTTCAAACAAATCCTCCCACACAAAGTACCCTTTAGGTAGACCGAGCGAGATCGTTCATGCAGCAACATTTGTGACCCGCATTCCGGATGTCACGGGTTCGATCCCCGGCACCCTCCCACTCTGGCCTGTGGGTTTTTTCTTGGTTTCCCTGGGTCACAAGGCGAACACTAGTGGCTCATCTTCTACCACGACTCTCCTCCTTCTCATTTCCTGTACGCATCATCTTTCTTTTCTTCTGTTTCAGGGTTTTAGGACCAGGCGACCGGGGTTGCAGCTGGGCGGTAGCTTGTGGGAAGGACTGGGTGGAGTTGTTTGCGTTCAATCTGGAAACATTAGGGACCCCGTCTGTGCTTGCGCCCGTCGTCATCCGGATCTTGTCGGCCTTCGGGTCTTTTCCCTCACCGCTCCCTCCCGGGTCCGACTGGTCCAACTGGCCTGTGCGGTGCTCTGCACCGGCTTCGGGGGTCCCCTCTGTTCGTTCGTAGATTTACCTTTACCCTTTAAGGACTTTTTGTTATTTACTATTTTCTCAAAAAATGTATATAACAACTTTAATAGACTGCCTCTGCTGTCGAGTAATCAGTGCTTTACTTTCTCAATCCAGGTGTCGTGGTTTTATTTCCGATCGGGGCACAGAGTTTTTCTTTGACCAGAACCCGTTCCCTATCCCCCACAAAGTCTGGAAGTACGATTGTGTGAGTGAATATGAGAGTGTTTTGGAGTAAAAAAAAGTGACAAAACCAACATCAAGAAAAACGTGCAAATTAAAGTGAGTTATATTTATGGACGCTCTTTAACAATTATGCTCCTTAGCGTCCCATTCTATATTGGGCGTGAAAGACCGGTAATTTTCCTCTGAGGCCTCTTTGTCAGTCTTGAGATTCTTTAACATGCCGTAAATCTACGACACGGGACCATCGGCTTTACTTCCCTTCGGAAGGAAGCCAATCTAAGGATCTTTACCCCGAAAAAATCCATCGCCCTCCGCCGGGAACTAGAGGCTAGCATAGTAAACTACACCACGGACGACGACTCAGAAAAACCTACCTTCGCACAAATAGTTGTTTCACAAGTCAGAGCCGTTATGACCAAAAAGCTGAAGAGAGCTTTACAAATGAAACAATAAGAAAGAGCCTTGATTAAAATACTGTAGTGTAAATATTAAAGTTAATAATTTTGGTGTATATCTTGAACTTCATGTGAATAGCCCGTAAAGTCCTAATTCTGAATTAATTTTCTGTAGTTTTGTATAAATGGTAAACCATACGATATAGAAAGAATCTGATGTGTTACACTCGCATGACTTTCTCTACTCTTGTACAAACTATTTTTACAAACGCTTATTCTCCATCTACTTCATGTTAATTGAGATAAACATTTGCAAACTCTATCTTATTGCTAATTTTCTTGTAGATGTAAGGGGAAAGTATATTTACAAGGGCAATATAGAAAAACAGTAGCCTTTAAGCACATACATATCTCTTAATAGCTGGTTGCTAGGCGCAGCACCATTCCCTTTGACACAGTTTAATACTCTTGGCATATACAAGATAAAACAATGAATAACGAATTCCCATTTGAGAAAATGTATTGAAAACTTTAAGGGAATAACAAGCAATATCTCGAAAATGGTTCACTTAACAAAAACAATGTATATGACATGAATTGTGTATTTTAACGCGATCTACATTTTTTGTGTAGTAAAATTTTGTCTATCTCTTATAGTTTACCAGTTATGCAAAAGTAGTTTACAATGAAGAATACTTTTGGAGACATTCCCAAAAATTCGAGATATACATTTCATTTGTCATGAAAATATCTTAAACATGTTATTTTAATCAAAATCGTTATAGCCATCTTTGAGAAAATAAAAATTTTCGAAAAATGTTCCATGTAAAGGGTAGTTTGGGGTGGGGGATTTTCTTGAAAACATTCGTGTCGCATCTCTGGAAGATACTGAACCTAAATACCAAGTTTGGTGTTTATCCGAATCGGTATCGAATTTTTGGGTGGAATACAATACTTCCCCTACTTACTATACGTGGTAGAGAAAGTAAAAATACGATCACATTAGGCTCTCACTAAGACATATAATTTACGCCAAGTAATTTATTCAATATTTACAATTTTGCGAAATATTTATTGTTCTTAGCTTGATTTCTACAAAACTTTATCATTAATTTTTTGAACTGTTAAGTCGTCATTATTTTGTTTCCCGTAATGCCATGCAAAGCTAGCTTTTTAAAGATTTCACTATCGCTTCAAGCTCCTGTATGCCCGTACCTACAACGAAATGTGTAATTATACCAGTTTTGGAAACCCTTATGTCGTTAACATTAATTAGGCAGAAAGACAGCTCTTCTAAAAAAAATTAAATTGAGTTTTATTTATGGACGCTCTTTAACTGCTGTGGTCCTTAGCGTTCCCTTCTATATTGGGCGTGAAAGGCCGGTAATTTTGCTCAGAGGCATCTTTATCAGGCTTGAGGCCCTTTTACGTCCTGTAAATCTACGACACGGGACCACCGGCTTTACTTCTCTTCCGAAGTAAGCCATGCTAAGGATTTTTACGCCCGAAAAAAATCAATCACCCTCCGCCGAGTTTAAACCCGCGACCTCGGGAACTAGACGCTAGCATGATAACCACTACACCACGGAGGACGTCTAGCTCTTCTAAGAATAGTTTGTGGCAGAAGTATAAAAGTAAACAATAGTTGGTCATGTGAATGCCACACCTCAGATTTTTCCTGTCTCTACTTGCAGTGAAGCAAAAGACATCAGTTCTTGAACTCGCATGTTAGGTTTATAGACATCGCCTTGCACCTGGTTTAATTAAAACTAATATAGCCGATAGCCAGGCCTACATTTCCATTACTGCCCTTTTTTTTTGTTCAGTCGGATTTTGCCAGCAGCGCACCGCATTTCAATATGATTAAACAGAACGCTAGCGAAAATCGCCGCAGGGAACATCATAAATATTTAAGGCAAACAAACGGAACACCGCCGCTTTTATATTTCGTGCGAATGTGTGTAGGCCAACTATTTTTGTGAGGCCAGCTCAACGTTTTCATTCCATAACCAATGGATTTAATTGCAATTCCCTCAAGATAGCGCCAGGAAACGAATTCAGTCCCATCTGGTTAACCGAGCTACATGGTTCCGCGGTAACGCGTGAGACTCCCATTCGGGAGTCCCCGGGTTCGATTCCCGTCGGATCAGCCACTTTGACCACGGTTTTTTTCGTGGTTTTCTCGGGTCGTTAGGCGAATACTGTGATGATTCCGCTTCTACCACAAAATTTCTCTCCATCCTTTCCTATCATCTGTTTTAGGGTTGTAGGACCAGGCGACAGGTCCGATGTGCTGCGGTTGGGCGGTAATTATGCGCTTTAGGGACTGCCGGGCGGGCTTAGCGATAGTGGACAGGGCCGACCGCGTCCGGATGAGTTCTGTCGGGAACCGTTAGGCACCCCTTCGGGTGTACTCCTCATCCCTCACTCCTGGGCCTCATTATAGAAGCAAAAAGGGTAGCTCTAGTTTACTTGCGTTGCTCTGAACTCCTACTTCCATCTAGTAAGGTAAAGTGTGCTAAACGCTATCAGGAGCGAAATAAAAAATTACGTCATTTCCATGGTGATTTACAGGCTCACAGCCAGGGGGAAAAAGCGTGGACTTGAACCTTCTAATATTTAAGTGATCAACATAGTTATTTCTATTTCAGTTAATGTACAAATGTTCAAAATGCTGCTTGTCAAATTAAAAATTAAATTGAGTGTTATTTATGGAAGTTATTTCACTGCTATGGTTCTTAGCGTCCCATTCTATATTGGGCGTGAACGAACAGAAATTTTGCTCAGAGGCCTCTTTATCAGGCTTGAGGTTCTTTTACCGGCCTTAAGTCTACGATACTGGATCATCGGCTTTACTTCCCTTTCGAAGGATTTTTACGCTCCCCAAAAAATCCATCTCCGCCCGCCGGGTTTGAACCCGCGACCTCTGGAACCATTTAAAATCAGCATTATGAATATTTTCAGGTATCATAATCCCTTTTATACAGGGTGGACCATTTAAGTTGAGTCTGTATAATATCTCCAAAACTAAGCGTTGCCTTTGATAAAAGCTGTTTGATATTGTACGAGAAAGTAAATGCCATTAGCATGTTTTATTTGGAGGACGTTGTGATGGCCATTTTGGGGTCAATTTAATTTTTTTAAATGGGAACCTATCTTTTTTTATGTTGTTTTCTCACTCCTCATAAAAGAACTAAATATCATTTTCCTACGCCAACGTAAATAACGAAAATTCTGAATAGCTGTGTACGAAGAGCGCGATGAACGGTTGGACCATCCATGGTTGGTCAGTTGAGGGTCAAGTTACGTTTCGTAATTGGGAACCAACATTTTTTATTTTGTTTCCTTATTCTTCATCACAAAATAAACCGATTTTTATAAACCATTTTCTATTGAGAAAACAACAAACGAAATGTAAGTTCCCAGTTACAAAAATTAAATTAAACCTAAAATCACCGTCATAACATCCTCCAAACAAAACACGGCTAATGGCATTTACTTTCCCCATAATATTAAGTAACCTTCATTCAGACATTTCTTTCTACAACGCTTAGTTTTGGAGATATTGTACAGTCTCAACTTAAATGGTCCACCCTGTATAGTACAGGGTGCGGAAAAACAATGTGCAAAAAATGTAAACTAGAAAGGCAGTACCAAATAAGCATTGTGGGGATAGGGACAAGGAGTCGCAGAAGCTTTTCTATTGCACTACATTCATCATGTTAATAACCGATTGTGAAACCTGTTTGTGGCGTGTCAGATGTAAACAAAACGCACTCTTCTACTAGTCGGCCACGATATGAGTGCGCTCGAGGAGGGTTGTTTTTGTTGACAGTGCAAACGTCATCAAGGTTAGAGATCAGAGGGGAGAGAGGGACAAGACGATACGGGAATGTACAGTCGCACAATGAAAACAGTACTACATACATTTGCAAGCTTCAGCCTCGTATTAAATTGCTATTCGGAACTGTCGGACTTTTCTTTACCTGACTGTCCTTCCAGTGCCCCGCCTCCTTGTTCCGTAGCAGTTTACTTCTTCCCACCGCATGCCTGATATCGTGGCCGACTATTGCAATACTAAACCCTGTTCCATGTAAATTTGCCCCTTATAACTTAACTAGCATGTGTCCTATTCAACTCTCATTGGGTGCTGTCATGGAATACTTGTGCGATATAAACTAATTCCTTATTTAACATGATCATTTATCTTAATATTTTAAAAGATAATTATAAGATTTACATTTTCATAACTGTATGAATCAAATATATTATGTAACTGTAACTGAAATGCATGAAATGCTTATCAACAAACAGGTAGGAGGATCCTTTGGTTTAAATCTGCTTCTCAAACTGACGAAAGAAGGTGCATCTATTATGACAGAGTGGTTTTATTGCTTGTATCGCCTTGCATTGCACAGGGCTTGAGGCAATATTTTTAACACTTAAATAATTTCAGTCTAATTATATAACATAAATTCAATAACAGCCCGCCCTAAAGCAATATGTATATGTAATAATTTGTAAAATGCATGTAACAGTGCTTATTATTGTATCAATGTGTAATAATGTTATGTGTATGCTTTACGTAATTTAATAATGTAGGAGCTGTGAGAATAATAGGATAACGGTTGCTAACAGTGAGGTAACCTTGAGGCAATAATGAGTAAGAATGTTTAATAATGCTACTAGTCATTATTGGAGAAACAATAATATAATTTTAGTGGCATTTTATAAAATAGCCAATCAGCAACCAGAAAAAGCTTTAGTTAAATGAAGGTATTCTATTGGAGTAGGATTAGCCATTCAGAAACTGAAAAGGAGAAAATTTTACAAATTTAGAGTTCAGTTGCCTGCAGACAGCGTTACTAACCAGACGCAAAAAGTGTCCTCAAGAAATATAATATGTATTCGTGTGAGACGAAAAGTAAGTTTACGTATTAAAAAGTATAATTGATTAATAAAAAGAATCTCACAGCTCTCTATATCAGTGAAGTGTTGTTTAAATCGTGTCAAGCATTAATAAAAGGAGTGCAGTAAAATTATAATCTCTGTAAGCCTACATTCTTGTCGCATCACAACCCTGCTAAGAGAAACGTGCCTCTCACAACAATACTGACGCAGCCGAGGCAAACATAAGTATATAATATTTAAAGAAATAGTCCAATTACAAAGTTAATATTTTTTTAAGCTGGGGGCAAACAACAATACAACCTTCTTCAAATTGGCGTCCATGCGTGGAGCTAATAATTTACTTCTTCAAATAGGCTTCCAAAAACGTGTTGCTAATAACAAATAACGTAACAAACCAACTTCTTCAGGCTGTATATCGTCATTCAAAGGTGTAAATTAACTAATTAGGGGAAAAAGAAAGGAAACGGAACGCGGAAGAATACAATATGTCAGCGGGGCAAGATTATAAGAAACAGTGTTCAGTTAATTTCGTTAGGTATGTCTGACTCATGCCTAATGAACGGTAGGGTAATACCGTCTTGTTCTGTACATTACTTGCATGTAGTGGTTAGTTTCTCATCGTGTACCAGTACTCATTAGTCAAGACACTTGTCGTGTGAGTTACATTTCATTTTGATGTTTCATAAAGTCAGGTTTCAGTTATGTTCATGCACCGCTCCTGTTGTTACACTCAATCTGCGACTCCATGCTCCTAACCTCGAACTGCCTATTTTGATACTGCCTTTCTACTCTACAATGTTCTACAATTTTTTTTCACACGCTATAGATGACATAGTATTCATAAAATGTAAGTGAATTTAATGTAACCGTTTTGGGATATAATGTGTTTAAATAACTTCAATTCTGTTACTCACAGTGTTGGTAATATTGTAAAAAATCTGATGTGTTACACTCACCTGACTTTCTCTACTCTTGTACAAACTATTTTTACAAACTCTTATTCTCCATCTACTTCATGTTAATCGAGATAAACATTTGCAGACTCTATCTTATTGCTAATTTTCTTGTAGATGTAAGGGGAATATATATTTACAAGGGAAATATAGAAATCCAGTAGCCTTTAAGCTTAGACATTACTCTTAAAAGCTGGTTACTATGTGCAGCACCATTCTCTTTGCCACAGATTAATACTCTTTGCATATCCGAGACAAAAAATGAATAACGAATTCCCATTTGAGAAAATAAGTATTGGAACATTTAAGAGAATAACAAGCAATATCTCGAAAATGATTCACTCAACAAAAAAATGTATATGACATAAATTGTGTATTTTAACGCGATCTACATTTTTTGTGTAGTAAAATTTTGTCTATCTCTTATGGTTTACCAGTTATGCAAAAGTCGTTCACAATAAAGAATACTTTTGGAGACATTCCCAGAAAATTCAAGATATACATTTTATTTGTCATGAAAATATCTTATACATATGATATTTTAATCAAAATCGTTAGCCATTTTTGAAAAAATTAAAATTTTCGAAAAATGTTCCATGTAAAGTGTAATCTGGGGTGAGGGGATTTTCTTGAAAAACTTCGTGTCTCATGTTTGGAAGATACTGAACCTAAATACCAAGTTTGGTGTTTATCCGACTGTACGTTTCTGAGTTATGCTGCTCACAGACACACACACACACGGACATGTTTCCAAAAACGCTTTTTTTGGATTCAGAGGGTCTCAAAACATATATTTCCGGTGAAATTTCGGTATCGAATTTTTGGGTGGATTACAATACTACCCCTACTTACTATACGTAGTAGAGAAAGTAAAAAGCAGCTGCAATTCTACGGCTGTCCAATGTTTTTTCTTTTCTCCAAAAATATATTATTGATTTTGATTTCAGCTTTTCGTACTATTGATCAGAATGTTATCCTTGTTTAAACCGAGTTTAAGTGTTAAAACAGAAAAAAGCAAAAACATTTTCGACAAATAAAATTAAAACCTTCATTGATGAAATCTGAATCGAAATGGACTTCTGCATTTCTAACAGCAAGTGAACACATTTAAGTATAGGAGTCGAAAAAACATGTTTTTTTTTCAAAAAAATAATTGTATTGTGTAGAGCAATTTTTCTAAACAGTAAGAAAGGCAATAAAACATTAAACTCTGATTGCTACATTATAATTTCAAATGAATTGATCTAAAATTGTGGATTTTTGCAATTTCACAAGCGTTTTTAACACGTAGTCTCAAGTGTTCCTAAGGCCATTTAGTAATTAGGCAGCGACTGTAGGTATCATATGAGTTTACGTGTGTGGAATAACAGTATTATTTTGTCGTTACAGCGAGCGTGTTGACAGTTGTACGTAATGCACATTGCTACGTGAAGCAACAAGAGAAGAGAGAGATATTTTTCCCGGTTCTTGTGGAATATTAAAAAGAATTACTTTAACAAAAACAATACATTTGGAGCTGGGAAATGGCGACACGCGAATTTAACAAGGACGCAGCTGTACCAGTGTTCCGTAATTCCGAAATATTGCCCAGCCTGGCGACTAATTCCACTAAGTACATTCTGCCTTAACACTTTTAAAACTCCTCTTTCATACTGACCGAATATGTTCTGTGTAAGCAAAGGTAGAGCTTGTAACAAACAAGATTTAAAGATTAACGCAGACAAAATGTTACAGAAATATTATCTTAAACGTATCTAAGAAACATAAAAAGCATGCAGGGTCGATTCCTTCGTAATATTGTTTCTTAAGAGAGAAATTATTTTCTAAAATAATGAATATGCGTTTGTTTCAATCGCTATTGATTTATCGCAAATAAACAAATTTGGTATACATAGTATTTGAATTCATATCCTGCCGGACGTGATTTGAATTTGTTTGATTGCTTCTAGCATAGCAGCCAACATTGCTTCATTTGTAATAACGTAAGCCAACCTCTGCAAAAAAATCTGATGTGTTACACTCACATAAATTTCTCTATTCTTGTACAAACTATTTTACAAACTCTTATTCTCCATCTATTTCATATTAATCGAGATAAACATTTGCAGAAACGATCTTTTGACATGCAAAGAGATATACATTTTACACATAGCGACCAGTTCTAAAAATATTTGATTATCGCTTAAGGCGTACTATGTTCCCCTTGTTTTGTAATTGCAAGGGCAATATAGAAATACAGTAGGCTTTAAGCATAGACATATCTCATAATAGCTGGTTGCTATGTGCAGCACCATTCTCTTTGCCACAGATTAATACTCTTTGCATATCCAAGACAAGAAATGAATAACGAATTCCCATTTGAGAAAATAAGTATTGAAAAATTTAAGAGAATAACAAGCAATATCTCGAAAATGGTTCATTCAACAACAACAAAAATGTATATGACTACATTTTTGTGTAGTAAAATGTTGTCTATCTCTTATGGTTAACCAGTTATGCAAAAGTCGTTCACAATGAAGAACTTTGGGAGACATTCCCAGAAAAATCGAGATATACATTTTATTTGTCATGAAAATATCTTAAACATATGACATTTTAATCAAAATCGTTAGAGCCGTTTTTGAGAAAATTTAAATTTTCAAAAAATGTTCCATGTAATGGGTAATCTGGGGTGGGGGGATTTTCTTGAAAATCTTCGTGTCGCATCTCTGGAAGATACTGAACCTAAATACCAAGTTTGGTGTTTATCCGACTGTTCGTTTCTGAGTTATGCTGTTCACAGACACACACTCAGACACACACGCAGACATGTTTCCAAAAATGCTTTTTACTTTCTCTGCTACGTATAGTAAGTAGGGGAAGTATTGTATTCCACCCAAAAATTCTACACCGAGATTTCACCGGAAATACATGCTTTGAGATCCCCTGAATCCAAAAAAAGCATTTTTGGAAACATGTCCGTGTATGTGTCGGTGTGTCTGTCTGTCTGTCCGTGTGTCTGTCTGTTAACAGCATAACTCAGAAATGAACAGTCGGATAAATACCAAACTTAGTATTTAGGTTTAGTATCTTCCAGAGATGCGACACGAAGGTTTTCAAGAAAATCTCCCCACCCCAGAGTACCCTTTACATGGAACATTTTTCGAAAATTTTAATTTTCTCAAAAATGGCTCTAATGATTTTGATTAAAATATCATATGTTTAAGATATTTTCATGACAAATAAAATGTATATTTTGTATTTTCTGGGAATGTCTCCAAAAGTATTCTTCATTGTGAACGACTTTTGGTAAACTGGTAAACCATGAGATAGACAAAGTTTTACTACATAAAAGATGTAGATCGCGTTAAAATACACAATTTATGTCATATACATTTTTGTTGTTGAGTGAACCATTTTCGAGATATTGCTTGTTATTGCCTTAAATTTTTCAATACTTATTTTCTCAAATGGGAATTCCTTATTCATTTTTTTGTCTTGGATATGCAAAGAGTATTAATCTGTGGCAAAGGGAATGGTGCTGCACCTAGCAACCAGCTATTAAGAGATATGCATGTGCTTAAAGGCTACTGTATTTCGATACTGCCCTTGTAAATATATATTCCCCTTATATCTACAAGAAACTTAGCAATAAGATAGAGTCTGCAAATGTTTATCTCGATTAAGATGAAGTAGATGGAGAATAAGTGTTTGTATAAATAGTTTGTACAAGAGTAGAGAAAGTCATGTGAGTGTAACACATCATATTTTTTTGGATTCAGAGGGTGTTAAAACATATATTTAAGGTGAAATCTCGGTATCGAATTTTTGGGTGGAATACAATACTTCCCCTACTTACTCTACGTAGTAGCGAAAGTAAAAACTTCCCATACATGTGCAAAAGTGTCTGAAGCGATTAGCAACCGGTCACGCTTGGAAATTCTTGACCATGCTTTCTCTCGGGATTTGTTGCTTTACAACCATGGTCATGCAGTGAAGTAGAAGTTATCGTGCGAGAAGCAAAGTCTGTATGTTCTTGGAGATATTCTTGCAAATAATAACACATTTAGAAGTGGCTTATCCAGGTAATAAGACGGATCCGTCGGTTTAACTCGAAGATGCAGAGAACATATAGATGCTCTTATTTGTCAGTATTCGTGGCATCTTGACAACAAGTACCATTCAGCAGATTCTTTCCAAGAACTAATGGAAGACATTCAATACGTTTCCATGGGGAATTGAAATCGATTTGAGTCCAATTCCATACTGCATACGATCCGCGTTTTCATGTTAAGTTCTATATGTATTCAGATCGATTTGAATACACAAACTTCGAGAATAAGATAATTCAAGCTTTTATGTTGGTCAACTTGGATTTAGGTTGCCAAATCTGTTAAACCTTTGTTAATTTGCTTTTATGAACATTTTAAGTGGGTTTTGAGGTTAGTGAATGTTTTTGAGAAGAATAAATTGCGAACTATGGAAGCAATAAAAGTTGCTTTGCTGTGTGTTTTATTACACATGTGATTAACGATTTTCGCTAAAAAAAAACTCACGTGACTTTATATACTGTTGTACTAAACGCTTATTCTCCATATGCTTCATGTTAATCGAGAGATCGAGATGTTAATTTTATTGCTAATTTTCTTGTAGATGCAAGGGGAATTGGTAGGCTTTAAGTGATAGGCAAACATTTTAAGAGCTGGTTGCTATGTCTAGTATTCCATTCTCTTTGCATTACCAAAAAAAAATGAACAACGAATTTCCATTTTAGAAAAAGTATAAGTATTGGAAAATTTAAGATAATATCAAGCAATATCTCAAAATGGTTCAATCAACAAAAAAAATGTATATGACATAAATTGTGTATTTTAGCGCGATCTACATTTTTTGTGTAGTAAAATTTTTCTATCTCTTATGCTTTACCAGATATGCAAAATTCGTCCACAATGAAGAATACTTTTGGAGATATTCCCAGAAAATTCGACATATACAATTCATTTGTCATAAAAATGTCTTAAACATATGTTATTTTATTCAAAATCGTTTGAGCCATTTTTGACAAAATTAAAATGTTCCATGTAAAGGGTAATCTGGGTTGGGGGAATTTTCTTGAAAACCTTCGTGTCCCATCTCTGGAAGATACTTAACCTAAATACCAAGTTTGGTGTTTATCCGACTGTTCGTTTCTGAGTTATGGTGTTCACAGACACACACACACACGGACACGTTTCCAAAAATGCTTTATATGCATTCAGTGCACCTCAAAACATGTATTTCCTGTGAAATCTTGGTATCAAATTTTTGGCTGGAATACAATACTTCCCCTACTTACTATACGTAGTAGAGAAAGTAAAAACAAAATGAGTCTGCAGTGTGTTACAACGAGTATAGTAGAGGATAGTATCTTTGGTGCATTCAAAACGATTTGAATACGGTAGGTGTTTCCATGCAACAAATTTCGATCGATCTTACTTTCTAAGAGGATCGGATCTACCTTCAAAACGATCTCAATACGATCCAGATTCGCTTTTCATGCAGTATTCAATACGGAAAGTGTACTCAAATCGATTTCAACTCCCCATGGAAACGTAGTAATTAGGCGGGCCTAACCTGTGGTGTATTGATTAGGCTAAGTTAAAGTTTAGGCTAGGTGTAGTTAGATCAATCAGTTAGTGTTTAGTGTATATAGCTGGTTAACATAATTTATGAATAATGTATATAATTATATAGTTAGTGCCGAAAAAGAGTGTTGGATGCATTACGTTGGGTGTATTGTAAAATGAGAATCTGGCTGCCCTGCATTCTTCTATATGAGTACATGCACAGTAAGTAAATAAATAAACAATTAATTATAAAGCTTAAATTATGTTAATAAAATGTTTTATAACCAGAAATCATCGAAATAAATAATTATAAATACATATTACACCAAAGAATGTGAAGCTGTACTTCGAAAAAATATGCCACAGACGTTGGACGTAGAAAAAAATCTCGCGTCACATGTTGTAAAGTTGATCCGTTATTCCAAAAAAAAATCAAAAACTCTTTTAGTTATTTTAGAGATTATGCTCAAAGCGCATAATAATAATAATAATAATAATAATAATAATAATAATAATAATAATAATAATAATAATGCACATAAATGATACCTCCATAGCTGTAATTTTAGAGAAAATCATTTCCGAATTTAAAATATGCTTAAAAACTATCTTATGATATAAAATGTTTTTAAAAACTAAGAAATACGTATATAAAATATCACTTAGTCATTTCATAACGTTTATGGAGATTTTCCACGCATGCACATGCACACGCACACGCACACTTTTCCAAAAAATGTGTTTTACTTTCTCTACCACGTAAATATACGTAGAGAAGGTATTACATTCCACACAAAAATTCAGAACCGAGATTTCACCGGAAATGCTTATTTTTGAGAACCCGTAAGAGCCACCTCGCTCGGTAACCTTAAACTTAGAATACAATCAAATGTGTTACATTCACATGACTTTCTCTCCTCTCCAATCGTTTATTAGTGGATGTATAAATTACTCTTACGAAGGTTTATTTTCCTATCTACTTCATTTTAATCGAGATAAACCTTTCCGGAAACAGCTGCATCACACGTTTCTTATAGATACAAATGGAACAGCGACTGACAGTAATTGTTTTAGAACTGGACGCTAAACGCTCACCTTAAAATTTCATACTCTTCATAAAATCGTGAAAAACAACAGAAAATTATCAGGGCTTTAAAAGAATAGCGAAGTATTGAGCAATTCAAACCATTAGTAACGTATATCTTTGAAATGTGTGACTCCACAAAAATGTTATTTGAAATAAATTTTGTGTTTGAAAGAGCTCTAGATTTTGTGTGTAGAGGAAGGCTTAACAGGATATTCCCAGAAAACTCAAGGTATACATTTTATTTCATGTAAATTCTTTAATATGTGGTATTTTGATCAAAAACGTTAGAGCCATTTTTAAGAAAATCAAAACTTACAAGAACTGTTCAATTCAAAGAGTAGTTAGGGTGGAGTTATTTTCTTGGAAATCTTCGCGTCGTATCTTTAGAAGATGTTGAACTTAAATACCAATTTTGGTGTTTATCTGGCATTTCGTTTTCGAGTTATGCTGTTCATCGGCACACACACTTAGACACACATTTCTTCTAAAATGCTTTTTGTGGTTTAGGGGGCCCAAAACATATATTTCTGGTGAAATCTCGACATCGGATTTTTGGGTGAAATACATTACTTCCCTCCTTATTATACGTAGTAGGGAAAGTAAAAATATTACTGGTTATTTTCCCTTAGTTAATGCTAATCACCTATAATATGCCACTAAAATCTTGGTTCGCGAAAATAAAAGCTCTTCAAAAATAGAGGGCACGTCACATAGAGAAAAATGCTACATTTTCTGAACTGAATCTGACCTTTCGGAAAGGGTGGAGCGGGTAATTTCCTGCAAAGAGTGACTTAAGTTTATTAAATGTGTTTCACAGAAAACTGCCGAAATGGAATATTTGGAAAGCCTTGTTCATTACTCACGGAAAGTATTTTAAAAAATCGTATGTGTTGCATTCATCTGACTTTCTGTACTCTTGTACGAACTATTTATACAAACGTTGATTCTCCATAACTTCATGTTGTCGAGATGTTGTCTTATTGCTAATTTTCTTAGCTGCAAGGGGAATATGGTAGGCTTCAAGCAGTAGTCAAATCTTTTAAGATTGTTTGCTATGTGGAGCATTCTATTCTCTTTGCATGTCCAGGACATAAAACATCGAATATCGAATTCCCACTTGAGAAAAAGTATGTGTTGGAAAATTCAAACAAATAACAAAGAATATCTTGGAAATGGTTCACTCCAAAAAAAGTATATGACTTAACTTGTGTGTTTTAACGAGATCTACATTTTGTGTCTATCTCTTACGGTTTACCAGTCATGCAAAAGTCATTCGGAATGAAGAGGGCTTTTGGTGACATTTCCAGAAAATTCAAGGTATACATTTCATTTACCATGAAAATATCTTAAGCATGTAGTAATATAATCAAAATCGTTCGAGCCATTCTTGAGAAAATGAAAATTTTCGAAAAATGTTCCATGTAAAAGGTAGTTTGGGGTGGGAGAATTTTCTTGAAAATCTTTGTGTCGCATCCTTGGAAAATACTGAACTCAAGTACCAAGTTTGGTATTTAACCAACATTTCGTTTTTGAATTACGCTGTTCACAGATAGACACACACATGGACATGTATTAAAAATATGTGTTACACTCACATGACTTTCTCTACTCTTGTACAAACTATTTGTACAAACGCTTATTCTCCATATGCCTCATGTTAATCGAGATATCGAGATGTTAACCTTATTGCTAATTTTCTTGTAGATACAAGGGGAATATGGTAGGTTTTAAGCGATAGTCAAATATTTTAAGCACTGGTTGCTATATGGCGCATTCCATTCTCTTTGCATGTCCAGGACATAAAAAAAATGAATAAAGAATTTGAGAAAAAGTAGAAGTATTGGAAAATTTAAGGCAATAACAAGCAATATCTCGAAAACGGTTCACTCAACAAAAAAATGTATATGACATAAATTGTGTATTTTAACGCGATCTACATTTGTTGTGTAGTAAAATTTTGTCTATCTCTTATGGTTTACCAGTTATGCAAAAGTCGTTCACAATGAAGAATACTTTTGGAGACATTCTCAGAAAATTCGAGATATACATTTCATTTCTAATGACAATATCTTAAACATATGATATTTTAATTAAAATCGTTAGTGCCATTTTTGAGAAAATTAAAATGTTCGAAAAATGTTCCATGTAAAGGGTAGTCTGGGGTGGGAGAATTTTCTTGAAAACCTTCGTGTCGCATCTCTGGAAGATACTGAACCTAAATACCAAGTTTGGTGTTTATCCGACTGTTCGTATCTGAGTTATGCTTTGTCACCTGCATTGAATTCTACACACTGCCAAACGTAAACGTTCTTGTTATTATAATGATAGCAATCATGATTTAAAATATGAAGTTCCATGTTTTGTCTGTTTATAATTGGATACTTCTTGCTGTTGTCAATTTCAAGATTTGTTTGAAAGATTGAGGTAGCCTTTGAAGCTCCAAAGAGTAACATCTAATCATTCCTAAGGTTACATATTGGCGCACAACAAATTCAGGTATTAAACTCAGGAATACAGAGCCAATCCATCTTAATCTTAACCGCTTTACCCCGCATTACCCTGGGGAAATCTGCCATCCGCTGAATACACGGCCTTGGTGAGTTACTGTGGTTTTTATAACAGTGCTTTAGTTGGTCATGGACTTAATAAGTAAGACGCTAATCCAAGACGTTTGAAGACTTTATATGAAGAATTTGTTTTATTCTTTCTTTTGAGGGCTATTTGTATGTGTAAACGTAGCATACAGAAATACGTATACAAGCAAAAAAAGTCTGATGTGTTACACTCACATGACTTTCTCTACTCTTGTACAAACTATTTTAACAAACGCTTATTTTCCATCTACTTCATGTTAATCGAGATAAACATTTGCAGACTCTATCTTATTGCTAATTTTCTTGTAGATGTAAGGGGAATATATATTTACAAGGGCAGTATCGAAATAGACTAGCTTTTAAGCACATACAAATCTCTTAATAGCTGGTTGCTAGGTGCAGCACCATTCCCTTTGCCACAGATTAATACTCTTTGCATATCCAAGACAAAAAAATGAATAACGAATTCCCATTTGAGAAAATAAGTTTTGAAACATTTAAGGGAATAACAAGCAATATCTCGAAAATGGTTACCAGCTATGCAAAAGTCGTTCACAATGAAGAATGCTTTTGGAGTCATTCCTAGAAAACTCAAGATATACATTTTATTTGTCATAAAAGTATCTTAAATATATGATATTTTAATCAAAATCGTTAGAGCTATTTTTGAGAAAATTAAAATTTTCGAAAAATGTTCCACGTAAAGGGTAATCTGGGGTGGGGTTTTTTCTTGAAATCATTCGTGTCGCATCTCTGGAAGATACTGAACTAAATACCAAGTTTGGTGATTATCCGACTGTTCGTTTCTGAGTTATGCTGTTCACAGACAGACACACACACGGACATGTTTCCAAAAATGCTTTTTTTTGGATTCAGGGGATCTCAAAACATGTATTTCCGGTGAAATCTCGGTATCGAATTTTTGGGTAGAATACAATACTTCCCCTACTTACTATACGTAGTAGAGAAAGTAATTAAGCATTCAATTTAGTGGAGAGTAAGTGGAGAAAATCGACGAAAAGATATATTTTAGGTTCTGTGCAGGGTTAATTGGAATTGCTTTTCAATTTTATATACAGGGTGGACCATTTAAGTTGAGACTGTTCAGTATCTCCAAAACTAAGCGTTGTAGAAAGAAATGTCTTTCATAGGTGCGACACAAACATTTTAAAGAAAATCCCCCAACCCAGACTGCCTTTTACATGGAAAAATTCTCGAAAAGTTTTATTTTTTCAAAAATGGCTCTGACGATTTTGATTAAAACGTTATATGTTTAAGATATTTTCATGGCAAATGAAATGCATATCATGAATTTTCTGGGAATGTTCCCAAAAACTCTCTAAATTCTCAATGAATTTTGCATAACTGGTAAACCGTAAGAGAGAGAGACAAGATGTTACTACACAAGATTGAACCATTTTCGAGATATTGCTTGTTATTCCCTTAAATTTTTAAATACTTATTTTCTAAATTGGCAATTCGTTATTCATTTTTTTGTATTGGATATGCAAAGAGTATTAATCTGTGGAAAAGGGAATAGTGCTGCACCTGGCAATCAGCTATTAAGAGATATGCATGTGCTTAAAGGTTACTGTTTTTCTATATTGCCCTTGTAACTATATTTTCCCCTTACATCTACAAGAAAATTAGCAATAAGATAGAGTCTGCAAATGTTTATCTCGATTAACATGAAGTAGATGGAGAATAAGCGTTTGTAAAAAAAGTTTGTACAAGAGTAGAGAAAGTCATGTGAGTGTAACACATCAGATTTGTTTCTTATGTCCTGGACATGCAAAGAGAATGGAATGCTCCACATAGCAACGATTTCATGGAAACAGTATGGAATTTTAAGGACAGCGTATAGCGTCCAGTTCTTAAACATTTGACTATCGGTGTTCCCTTTGTATCATAACGAAATGTGTAATGTAGACATTTCTGTAAAGGTTTATTTGGATTAAAATGTGGTATATAAAAATAAACTCTAGCAACAATAGGCTGTATACCCAATAATAAAGATAAAGGTTTGAGAAGGCCATGTGAATATATCACATTTGATTTTTTAAAACAATAATTGCCATAAATGTTAATCAGCATATGACATAATTGAAAAAATAAAACTTTTTACTGTCTCTAACACTACAGAGTAGGTAAAGACGGTGCTGCATTCCACCCAAAAAACGGTATCGGGATTTTACTGAAAATACGTTTTAAGGCTTCTTGAATCCAAAAAAGAAAAAAAAATTCTGATGTGTTACACTCGCATGACTTTCTCTACTATTGTTGTACAAACTATTTTTACAAACGCTTATTCTCCATATGCTTCTCCATATGAAGATGTTAATCTTATTGCTAATTTTCTTGTAGATGTAAGGGGAATTGGTAGGCTTTAAGCGATAGTCAAATATTATAAGAGCTGGTTGCTATGTGGAGTATTCCATTATCTTTGTATTACCAGGACAGAATAAAACGGATATCGAATTCCCATTTTAGAAAAAGTATAAGTATTGGAAAATTTAAGGAAATGACAAGCATTATCTCGGAAATGGTTCACTCAACAAAAAAAATGTATATGACATAAATTGTGTATTTTAATGAGATCTGCATTTTGTGTGTAGTAAAATATTGTCTACCTGTTATGGTTTACCAGTTATGTAAAAGTCGTTCACAATGAAGAATAGTTTTGGAGACATTCCCAGAAAATTCAAGATATACATTTTATTTGTCATGAAAATATCTAAAACATATGATATTTTAATAACAATTTTAAGACCCATGTTTCAGAAAATTAAAATTTTCCAAAAATGTACCATGTAAAGGGTAATCTGGGGTGGGGGATTTTCTTGAAAACCTTCGTTTCGCATCTCGGGAAGATGCTGCAACTAAATACCAAGCATGGTGTTTATCCAACTGTTTGTTTCTGAGTTATGCTGTTCACAGACAGACACACAAATACACACACACACACACACACACACACACACACAGACACACAGTCAGACAGACAGACAGACAGACACACACACAGACATGTTTCCAAAAATACAGGGGGCCTCAAAACATGTATTTCCGGTGAAACCTCGGTATCGAATTTTTGGGTGGAATGCAATTCTTCCCCTACTTACTATACGTAGTAGACAAAGTAAACATGAATAACGAATTCCCATTTGAGAAAAAGTGTAAGTATTGGAAAATTTAAGGGAATAACAAGCAATATCTCGAAAATGGTTCACTCAACAAAAAAAAAAATGCATATGACATAAATTGTGTATTTTAACGTGATATACATTTTTTGTATACTAAAATTTTGTTTATCTCTTATGGTTTACCAGCTATGCAAAAGTCGTTCACAATGAAGAATACTTTTGGAGTCATTCCTAGAAAACTCAAGATATACATTTTATTTGTCATAAAAGTATCTTAAATATATGATATTTTAATCAAAATCGTTAGAGCTATTTTTGAGAAAATTAAAATTTTCAAAAAATGTTCCACGTAAAGGGTAATCTGGGGTGGAGGGTTTTCTTGAAATCATTCGTGTCGCATCTCTGGAAGATACTGAACTAAATACCAAGTTTGGTGTTTATCCGACTCTTCGTTTCTGAGTTATGCTTTTCACAGACACACAGACAGACACACATACAAACGCACACACGGACTTGTTTCCAAAAATGCTCTTTTTTGTATACAGGAGGTCTCAAAACATGTATTTCCGGTGAAATCTAGGTATCAAATTTTTGGGTGGAATACAATACTTCCCCTACTTACTATACGTAGTAGAAAAAGTAAAAAGCATCTTAAGAAAACGGTCCGCACGCGCTTGTCTTTGAACACACTCAAAAACGAAAATTCAGATAAATATCAAACTTGGTATTTAGGTTTAGTACCTTCCTAAAAGCGACATGAAGATTTTAAAGGGAATCTCCTTACCCCAAATACGCTTTACATAGAATTCTTTTTTGGAATTTTATATTTTCTAAAAAGTGCAGTAGCAATCTTGGTTAAAATACCAAATATTAAAGATATTTTCATGAAGAATAAAAGGTATATCTTAAATGTTCTGAGAATAACCTGTAAAGTGCTCTTCATTCAGAAAGAATTTTGTAGAATCTTGTATAGCGTTGAGCAATAGACCAAAAGAGATGCACATATCTTTAAAATGCACGTTTATTTTCAATTACTATTTGTGGCATCAGCCATTTCCATATCATTATTAATTGTTACATTACAAATTTCGTTATAGATTCAAAGGGAATAGCGATAGTCAAATTTTAAGAACTAAACGCTATATACCGGCCTTTAAATTGCATAATCTTTCCCATGCAACAGCGAGAAACAAGTGAATGTCGACAGGGGTTTAAAAGAATGACAAGAAATTTAACACTTCAAACTATTAATAATGGACATCTCAACCGAGCGGGATGGCTCTTGCAGCAAAGTCTGTAGCCCACATTCGGGTCAAATCCCGTGGGCCGACCAATCTGTCTGAGGTTTTTTCGTGGTTTTTCTCAGTCGCCAAGGTAAATACCGGATTGGATATTTAATACAACGACCTAAACTTCCATCTTAATTAGAAACAATAGTAAAATGAAAAATATGTGGTAATAGCGATGCTATGCCATCTATCTACAGACAATGTAAGCAGTTAGACTGGACGGCATCTTAATGCCTTCTGCACGGCATGATGCAGGATTTACAGGAATGAGACCTAGAAGGCTAACTATCCATCACATATCTTCTAAGAGTTATCCACCACCAGATCCGTCGCTGTATGACCAAGGAGTTAAAGCGACGTAAAATAAAATAGAATAAAAAAATCTGATGTGTTACACTCACACGACTTTCTCTATTCTTGTACAACCTATTTTTACAAACGCTTATTCTCCATCGACTTATGTTAGAGATAAACACTTGCAGACTCTATCTTATTGCTGATTTTCTTGTAGATGTAAGGGGAATATATATTTACAAGGGCAATATAGAAATACAGTAGCCTTTAAGCACAGACATTACTCTTAATAGCTGGTTGCTAGGTGCAGCACCTTCTCTTTGCCACAGATTAATACTCTTTGCATATCCAAAACAAAAAATGAATAAGGAACTCCCATTTGAGAAAAATTATAAGTATTGGAAAATTTAGGGGAATAACAAGCATTATCTCGAAAATGGTTCACTCAATAAAAAAATGTATATGACATAAGTTGTGTATTTTAACGCGATCTACATTTTTTGTGTAGTAAAGTTTTGTCTCTCTCTTATGGTTAACCAGTTATGCAAAAGTCCTTCACAATGAAGAATACTTTTGAGACATTCCCAGAATATTCGAGATATACATTTCATTTTTCATGAAAATATCTTAAACATCTAAATCGTTAGAGCCATTTTTTGAGAAAATTAAAATTTTCGAATAATGTTCCATGTAAAGGGTAATCTGGAGTGGGGGAATTTTCTTGAAAACCTTCGTGTCGCATCTCTGAAAGATACTGAACCTAAATACTAAGTTTGGTGTTTATCCGACTGTTCGTTTCTGAGTTATGCTGTTCACAGACACACACAGATACACACACGGACATGTTTTCAAAAAGGCTTTTTTTGGATTCAGGGGGTCTCAAAACTTTCATTTCCGGTGAAATCTCGGTATCGAATTTTTGGGTGGAATACAATACTTCTCCTACTTACTATACGTAGTAGAGAAAGTAAAAACTAGGTAAGCCAGGGAACTTAAAAGAAACAGTTTCAAAATCTTTAAAATAATTAATTTATTTTAATTAGCTTTTTGTGACGCAGGCATTTCCAAGATATCCGTTACTAATCGTTACATTAGAGAGCTGGTTATGAATACAAGAGGAATAGCGATACTCAAGTTTTAAGAACTGGGCGCTATGTACTAACCTTAAAATTACATACTCTCTCCGTGCACCCGCGAGAACAAGTGAATGTCGACATGAGTTTAAAATAATGACGAGGAATAGAACTATTCAGAATTCAGATCATTAATAATGTCTATCTTGGTAATGGCTTATGCCACAAAAAAAGCTATCTTAAATAAATTCTGTGTTTTAAATCGATCAACATTTCTTGAGTGGTATATTTTCATCTATCACTTTACGTTTAGCAGTTATACAAGATTATGTAAAATTCCTTCAGAATGAAGCAGGCTAAACAGGCTATTTTGGAATTATTCAATACATCCGTTTTCTTTGACAAGTAAATATCTTTAACATATGATGTTTTAATGCTACTTTTCATAGCCATTTTTGAATAAATAAAAAATTTCTAAAAATGTTCCATGTATAGGATAATTTTGGGTGGGTGGATACTCTTGAAGATCATAGTGTCGCACCTTTGGAAGGCACTGAACCTAAATATCAAGTTTGGTATTTATCCGAGTTTCCGTTTATGAGTTATGTTGTTCACAGACAGAAAGACACACACACACACCCACACACCCACACACACACACACACACACACACACACACACACACACACACACAGGCACACGGACCTTTTTGTAAAAAGTCTTTATTTGGCGTCTAGGATCCTCAAAATATGTATTTGTGGAGAAATCTCGTTATGAAAGTCTTGGCTGTAATGGATACCTTCTCTAACTACTGTGTACGAAATACAGAAGTTAATAAGCTGTCCTAGGAATAATGTGCGCACCTATTAATAAACGATAGAGGGCAGAGAAAGTCTTGTGAACGTAACACATCGTATGTTTTTAACTATTCTCCGATTTGACACAGTTTGGTCAGACTGCCTCTGTGGTCTGGTGGTTAGCGTTCTAACTTCCAAATCCGGAGGTCCCGGGTTCGATTCCCGGCAGGAAGGTGAGAATTTTTCTTTAGCCAGAAATATTCCCTATCCTCCCTCGAGTCTGGGTGTTTCCATGGGTGGTAAATGTACAAACACACGGAGTTTCTGGAACAACTTTATCAAGAACAACATAAGACGTGCAAACAAAAATTTTATTATTGGTGCACCTACACCTCGAATTTAACTGCAATGTTCTTATTGGGACATTTTTCTTTGGAACATAGTGCCAATGAGCATCATGTATACAATTGTACATTACATTCTGGTTTTTCTTTGGGGTTTGGGTTAGATCGCACACTCATTCCCTCTTTCATGCTTCCAGACTTTGGGGGAGGGAAAGGACATAATCTTGGCTAAATAAAGCTTTCCAGCTTAATCCAGGAATCGAACCCGGGACCTCTCGCACAGCGGGTAGGTACTAAACTTCTTTGCCGATAGACAGTTATCCCAAAAGATAAAAAAGCCGCCGATATGACCAGATGGGGAATCAAGAATCCTTTACGGAGGGGCTAACATATTTGAAAGATACCATTCCATTGAGCAAAATTTCTAAATTCTCAAACAGCACATATCTACGTATACAAAAGTAATGCATGAGTTATGCTTTTGGAGCAAATAATAACTAAATCTTGAGAATAGTGAACAATTGATTGTTAAAAAATCTGATTTGTTACACTCACGTGACTTTCTCTGCTCTTGTCCAGACTATTTTTACAAACTCTTATTCTCCAGCTATTTCATATTAATCGAGATAAACATTTGCAGAAACGATCTTTTGACATGCAAAGAGAATTACATTTTACACATAGCGACCAATTCTAAAAATATATTTGACTATCGCCTAAGGTGTACTATGTTCCCCTTGTTTTGTATTTGCAAGGGCAATATAGAAATACAGTAGCCTTTAAGCACAGACATATCTCTTACTAGCTGGTTGCTAGGTGTCACACCATTTTCTTTGCCACAGATTAATACTCTTTGCATGTCCAACACAAAAAAAATGAATAACGAATTCCCATTTGAGAAAATGTGTATTGAAAAATTTAAGGGAATAACAAGCAATATCTCGAAAATGGTTCACTCAACAACAAAAAATGTATATGACATAAATTGTGTATTTTAACGCGATCTACATTTTTTGTGTAGTAACATTTTGTCTATCTCTTATGGTTTACCGGTTATGCAAAAGGCGTTCACAATGAAGAATACTTTTGGAGACATTCCCAGAAAATTCGAGATATACTTTTCATTTGTTATGAAAATGTCTTAAACATATGATATTTTAATCAAAATCGTTAGAGCCATTTTTGAGAAAATTAAAATTTTCGAAAAATGTTCCATGTAAAGGGTAATCTGGGGTAGGGGGATTTTCTTGAAAACCTTCATGTCGATTCTATGGAAGATACTGAACTTAAATACCAAGTTTGGTGTTTATCCGACTGTTCCTTTCTGAGGTATGCTGTTCACACACACACACACACACACACACACACACACACACACACACACACACACACACACACACACACCGGACATGTTTCCAAAATGCTTTTTTTTGATTCAGGTGGTCTCAAAACATGTATTTCCGGTGAAATCTTGGTATCGAATTTTTGGGTGGAATACAATACTTCCCCTACTTACTATACGTAGTAGAGAAAGTAATAGAAACTGATGTGTTAACATTGACGTGACTTTCTGTACCCCTCCTGTGGTTTATTAGTGGTTTAAGGATGTTTCTTACGATGGGTAGAGTCAGGCAACTTAAAAGTTCAATGCCTTTGTTGGGATTTGAACCACGGACCTTCTGGTTTCCCTAACCAGCTAAGATACTTTGGCAACATGCCGGTATAACATCAAATTGAACAAGTGACCCTCGTTTTTCCCGGTAAACCACAAGGACCTCTCAAATTATTTTGAGATGACATACCCCAATGACGTCTTATAATGTCCTAAGTCCTTCAGAAATAACCAACTATTAGGTCAATCAATAGTTTTCAGTCGTCTGATTCTACGTCGGCCTATGTGGAAGAACAGTTAATTCCACCATAGTAATTCGAAATGTACACCATATTCTTCTTTTACTTCAAATAGATGTTTTGGGGCCTCTGGATTAAGAATGCATTTTTTAGAAAAAGCTCCAGGTGTGTGTGTGTGGGTGTGTGCGTGCGTGCGTGTGTGTGTGTCACTGAACAGCATAACTCAAAAACGAAATGTCGGTTAAACACCAAACTTTTATAGATGCTACAAAAAAGATTTTCAAGAGAATATCTCCAATCAAAACTACTCCTTTCGTGGAAAGTTTTTCGAAATTTATGATTTTCTAAAAAATTGCTCCACAGATTTTGATTAAATCACCACATGCTAAGTATATTTACATTGAAAATGAATTGCTGTTCATGAATCTTCTGGGAAAAGCTTGCGAAATCCTCTTATTCCGGGGAAATTTCATTTCTTGTATATTGATAAACGTTAAGCGTAGACTAAAACGTGCAAGACAAAAATATGCAGATCTCTTTAAAGCACACAATTTATTTAAAATAAGTTTTTTGTGGCATAAGCCGTTACTGAGATATTCGTTATTAAGGGTTCGAGTTATTCAATACTTATCATTCTATCTCCTATCGATTTTCAGGTGTTTCTCGCGACTGCATTAAACAGTATGGAAGTTTAAGTCCAGCACATGCGTCCAGTTCTTAAACATTTGACTATCACTATTCTCTTTGTATCTAGAACGAGATGTGTAATGTAGTCATTGCCACAAATGTTTGTTTGGATTAAAATGTAGTATATAGAAAAATATTCTTTACTAAGAGTATGTTGTATAGCCAGTAATAAAGTTATAGGGTAGAGAAGGTCATGTGAATGTATAACATCAGACTTCTTAAACGATAGTTGCCATAAATGTTAATCAAAGTATGACATAATTGAGAAAATAAAACGTTTAACGGTTACTAACACGTGCATAGTAGGTAGAAACGGCACTGCTTCTCACCCAAAAATTAGATTTTTAGAAAATGTTCCACTCGCACAGGTGTGTCTGTGAACACACTCAAAAACGAAAATTCTACTAAATGCCAAACTCGGTGTTTAGTTTAAGTGCGTTCCAAGGTTTGAAGTGAATATTTTAAATAAAATCTGCCTATGCCAAGTACACGCTACATGGAACTTTTTTCGAGTTTTATATTTATAAAAATGATTATTTTTCATGGAAAATAAAATGTCTATCTTAAATTTTTTGTAAATAGTCTATGAAGTGCTCTTCGTTCAGAAGGAAATTTGTATAGTCTTGAATAACTGATAAACGTTGACGAAAATTATGAATACAAAAATGCTCATCGCTTTAAAACACACGGTTTATTTTAAATAACTTTTTGTGGCATTAGCAATTTCTGAGATATGCATATTAATTATTGTATTGCAGAAGTTACATTACAAATTTTGTTACAGATGCAAAGAGAATAGCGATAGTCAAGTTTTAAGAACTGAACGCCATATTCGGGGCTTAGAGTTCCATACAGTTTCCATGCCACCGTGGAAAACAGGTGAATGTCTACAGAACTTTAAAAGAATGAAGGAATTGAACACTTCAAACTATTAATAACTGTTATCTTGGAAATGGCTAATCTTACAAAAAGAGTATTTAAAATAAAATTACGTGTTTTAAAGGGATCCGAATTTTTTGCGTGGTACGTTTTCGTCTATCGCATTACGATTACACATATACCACTTTCTACAAAATTCCCGCCAAATGAAGAGGGCTTCAGGGGCTATTCTCAGAAAGCTATTTTGAGAATATTCAAAATATACAATTTATTTTACATGTAAATATCTTTAATATATGATGCTTTAATCGAAATTCACACAGCCATTTATGAATAAATCAAAAATTTCTAAAAATGGGTCATGTAAAGGGTAATTTTGGATGGGGGATATTCTTGAAAATCATAGTGTCGCACCTTTGGATAGCACTGAACTTAAATACCAAGGTTGGTAGTTATCCGATTTTCCGTTTTTGAGTTATGTTGTTCACAGGCAAAAAGACTCACGGACACAAACATACAGGCACACGGACCATTTTGTAAAAAGTCTTTATTTGGCGTCTAGGATCCTCAAAATATATATTTGTGGAGAAATCTCGTTATGAAAGTTTTGGGTGTAATGGATACCTTCTCTAACTACTGTGTACGTAATACAGAAGTTAAGAAACTGTCCTAGGAATAATCCGTTTGCCTATTAGTAAACTATAAAAGGCAGAGAAAGTCTTGTGAACGTAACACATCGTATGTTTTTAACTATTCCCCGATTTGACACAGTTCAGTCAGACTGCCTCTGTGGTCTGGTGGTTAGCGTTCTAACTTCCAAATCCGGAGGTCCCGGGTTCGATTCCCGGCAGGAAGGTGAGAATTTTTCTTTAGCCAGAAATATTCCCTATCCTCCCTCGAGTCTGGGTGTTTCCATGGGTGGTAAATGTACAAACACACGGAGTTTCTGGAACAACTTTATCAAGATCAACATAAGACGTGCAAACAAAAATTTTATTATTGGTTCACCTACACCTCAATTTTAACTGCAATGTTCTTATTAGGACATTTTTCTTTGGAACATAGTGCCAATGAGCATGATGTATACAATTGTACATTGCATTCTGGTTTTTCTTTGGGCTTTGGGTTAGATCGCACACTCATTCACTCTTTAATGCTTCCAGACTTTGGGGGGGAGAAAGGACATAATTTGGCTAAATAAAGCTTTCCAGCTTAATCCAGGAATCCAGGAATCGAACCCGGGACCTCTCGCACAGCGGGTAGGTACTAAACTTCTTTGCCGATAGACAGTTATCCCAAAAGATAAAAAAGCCGCCAATATTACCAGATGGGGAATCAAGAATCCTTTACGGAGGGGCTAACATATTTGAAAGATACCATTCCATTGAGCAAAATTTCTAAATTCACAAACAGCACATATCTACGTATACAAAAGTAATGCATGAGTTATGCTTTTGGAGCAAATAATAACTAAATCTTGAGAATAGTGAACAATTGATTATTAAAAAATCTGATTTGTTACATTCACATGACTTTCTCTACTCTTGTCCAGACTATTTTTACAATCTCTTATTCTCCAGCTATTTCATATTAATCGAGATAAACATTTGCAGAAACAATCTTTTGACATGCAAAGACAATTACATTTTACACATAGCGACCAATTCTAAAAATATATTTGACTATCGCTTAAGGTGTACTATGTTACCCTTGTTTTGTATTTGCAAGGGCAATATAGAAATACAGTAGCCTTTAAGCACAGACATATCTCTTACTAGCTGGTTGCTAGGTGCAACACCATTTTCTTTGCCACAGATTAATACTCCTTGCATGTCCAACACAAAAAAATGAATAACGAATCCCATTTGAGAAAATGTGTATTGAAAAATTTAAGGGAATAACAAGCAATATCTCGAAAATGGTTCACTCAACAACAAAAAATGTATATGACATAAATTGTGTATTTTAACGCGATCTACATTTTTTGTGTAGTAACATTTTGTCTATCTCTTATGGTTTACCGGTTATGCAAAAGGCGTTCACAATGAAGAATACTTTTGGAGACATTCCCAGAAAATTCGAGATATACTTTTCATTTGTTATGGAAATATCTTAAACATATGATATTTTAATCAAAATCGTTAGAGCCATTTTTGAGAAAATTAAAATTTTCGAAAAATGATCCAGGTAAAGGGTAATCTGGTGTAGGGGGATTTTCTTGAAAACCTTCATGTCGATTCTGTGGAAGATACTGAACCTAAATACCAAGTTTGGTGTTTATCCGACTGTTCCTTTCTGAGTTATGCTGTTCACACGCACACACACACACACACACACACACACACACACACCGGACATGTTTCCAAAATGCTTTTTTTTGATTCAGGTGGTCTCAAAACATGTATTTCCGGTGAAATCTTGGTATCGAATTTTTGGGTGGAATACAATACTTCCCCTACTTACTATACGTAGTAGAGAAAGTAATAAAAACTGATGTGTTAACATTGACGTGACTTTCTGTACCCCCCTGTGGTTTATTAGTGGTTTAAAGATGTTTCTTACGATGGGTAGAGTCAGGCAACTTAAAAGTTCAATGCCTTTGTTGGGATTTGAACCACGGACCTTCTGGTTTCCCTAACCAGCTAAGATACTTTGGCAACATGCCGGTATAACATCAAATTGAACAAGTGACCCTCGTTTTTCCCGGTAAACCACAAGGACCTCTCAAATTATTTTGAGATGACATACCCCAATGACGTCTTATAATGTCCTAAGTCCTTCAGAAATAACCAACTATTAGGTCAATCAATAGTTTTCAGTCGTCTGATTCTACGTCGGCCTATGTGGAAGAACAGTTAATTCCACCATAGTAATTCGAAATGTACACCATATTCTGCTTTTACTTCAAATAGTTGTTTTGGGGCCTCTGGAATTAAGAATGCATTTTTAGAAAAACCTCCAGGTGTATGTGTGTGTGTGTGTGTGTGTGTGTGTGTGTGTGTGTGTGTGTGTGTGTGTGTGTGTGTCACTGAACAGTATAACTCAAAAACGAAATATCGGTTAAACACCAAACTTTTATAGATGCTACAAAAAAGATTTTCAAGAGAATATCTCCAATCAAAACTACTCCTTTCGTGGAAGGTTTTTCGAAATTTATGATTTTCTAAAAAATTGCTCCACAGATTTTGATTAAATCACCACATGCTAAGTATATTTAAATTGAAAATGAATTGCTATTCTTGAATCTTCTGGGAAAAGCTTGCGAAATCCTCTTCATTCCGGGGAAATTTCATTTCTTGTATATTGATAAACGTTAAGCGTAGACTAAAACATGCAAGACAAAAATATGCAGATCTCTTTAAAACACACAATTTATTTAAAATAAGCTTTTTTGTAGCATAAGCCGTTACTGAGATATTCGTTATTAAGGGTTCGAGTTATTCAGTACTTATCATTCTATCTCCTATCGATTTTCAGGTGTTTCTCGCGACTGCATTAAACAGTATGGAAGTTTAAGTCCAGCACATGCGTCCAGTTCTTAAACATTTGACTATCACTATTCTCTGTGTATCTATAACGAGATGTGTAATGTAGTCATTGCCACAAATGTTTGTTTGGATTAAAATGTAGCATATAGAAAAATATTCTTTACTAAGAGTATGTTGTATAGCCAGTACTAAGGCTATAGGGTAGAGAAGGTCATGTGAATGTATAACATCAGACTTCTTAAACGATAGTTGCCATAAATGTTAATCAAAGTATGACATAATTGAGAAAATAAAACGTTTTACGGTTACTAACACGTGCATAGTAGGTAGAAACGGTACTGCTTCTCACCCAAAAATTTGATTTTTAGAAAATGTTCCGCTCGCACAGGTGTGTCTGTGAACACACTCAAAAACGAAAATTCTACTAAATGCCAAACTCGGTGTTTAGTTTAAGTGCGTTCCAAGGTTTGAAGTGAATATTTTAATTAAAATCTGCCTATGCCAAGTACACGCTACATGGAACTTTTTTCGAGTTTTATATTTATAAAAATGATTATTTTTCATGGAAAATAAAATGTCTATCTTAAATTTTTTGTAAATAGTCTATGAAGTGCTCTTCGTTCAGAAGGAAATTTGTATAGTCTTGAATAACTGATAAACGTCGACGAAAATTATGAATACAAAAATGCTCATCGCTTTAAAACACACGGTTTATTTTAAATAACTTTTTGTGGCATTAGCAATTTCTGAGATATGCATATTAATTATTGTATTGCAGAAGTTACATTACAAATTTTGTTACAGATGCAAAGAGAATAGCGATAGTCAAGTTTTAAGAACTGAACGCCATATTCGGGGCTTAGAGTTCCATACAGTTTCCATGCCACCGTGGAAAACAGGTGAATGTCTACACAACTTTAAAAGAATGAAGGAATTGAACACCTCAAACTATTAATAACTGTTATCTTGGAAATGGCTAATCTTACAAAAAGAGTATTTAAAATAAAATTACGTGTTTTAATGGGATCCGAATTTTTTGCGTGGTACGTTTTCGTCTATCGCATTACGTTTACACATATACCACTTTCTACAAAATTCCCGCCAAATGAAGAGGGCTTCAGGGGCTATTCTCAGAAAGCTATTTCGAGAATATTCAAAATATACATTTTATTTTACATGTAAATATCTTTAATATATGATGCTTTAATCGAATTTCACACAGCTATTTATGAATAAATCAAAAATTTCTAAAAATGGGTCATGTAAAGGGTAATTTTGGATGGGGGATATTCTTGAAAATCATAGTGTCGCACCTTTGGATGGCACTGAACTTAAATACCAAGTTTGGTATTTATCCGATTTTCCGTTTTTGAGTTATGTTGTTCACAGGCAAAATGACTCACGGACACAAACATACAGGCACACGGACCATTTTGTAAAAAGTCTTTATTTGGCGTCTAGGATCCTCAAAATATATATTTGTGGAGAAATCTCGTTATGAAAGCTTTGGGTGTAATGGATACCTTCTCTAACTACTGTGTACGTAATACAGAAGTTAAGAAACTGTCCTAGGAATAATCTGTTTGCCTATTAGTAAACTATAAAGGGCAGAGAAAGTCTCGTGAACGTAACACATCGTATGTTTTTAACTATTCCCCGATTTGACACAGTTCAGTCAGACTGCCTCTGTGGTCTGGTGGTTAGTGTTCTAACTTCCAAATCCGGAGGTCCCGGGTTCGATTCCCGGCAGGAAGGTGAGAATTTTTCTTTAGCCAGAAATATTCCCTATCCTCCCTCGAGTCTGGGTGTTTCCATGGGTGGTAAATGTACAAACACACGGAGTTTCTGGAACAACTTTATCAAGAACAACATAAGACGTGCAAACAACAATTTTATTATTGGTTCACCTACGCCTCGATTTTAACTGCAATGTCCTTATTGGGACATTTTTCTTTGGAACATAGTGCCAATGAGCATGATGTATACAATTGTACTTTGCATTCTGGATTTTCTTTGGGCTTTGGGTTAGATCGCACACTCATTCACTCTTTCATGCTTCCAGACTTTGGGGGGGGGAGAAAGGACATAATTTGGCTAAATAAAGCTTTCCAGCTTAATCCAGGAATCCAGGAATCGAACCCGGGACCTCTCGCACAGCGGGTAGGTACTAAACTTCTTTGCCGATAGACAGTTATCCCAAAAGATAAAAAAGCCGCCAATATTACCAGATGGGGAATCAAGAATCCTTTACGGAGGGGCTAACATATTTGAAAGATACCATTCCATTGAGCAAAATTTCTAAATTCTCAAACAGCACATATCTACGTATACAAAAGTAATGCATGAGTTATGCTTTTGGAGCAAATAATAACTAAATCTTGAGAATAGTGAACAATTGATTATTAAAAAATCTGATTTGTTACATTCACATGACTTTCTCTACTCTTGTCCAGACTATTTTTACAAACTCTTATTCTCCAGCTATTTCATATCAATCGAGATAAACATTTGCAGAAACAATCTTTTGACATGCAAAGACAATTACATTTTACACATAGCGACCAATTCTAAAAATATATTTGACTATCGCTTAAGGTGTACTATGTTCCCCTTGTTTTGTATTTGCAAGGGCAATATAGAAATACAGTAGCCTTTAAGCATAGACATATCTCTTAATAGCTGGTTGCTAGGTGCAGCACCATTCCCTTTGCCACAGATTAATACTCTTTGCATATCCAAGACAAAAAATGAATAACGAATTCCCATTTGAGAAAATAAGTATTGAAAAATTTAAGGGAATAACAAATAATATCTCGAAAATGGTTCACTCAACAACAAAAAATGTATATGACATAAATTGTGTATTTTAACGCGATCTACATTTTTGTGTAGTAAAATTTTCTCTATCTCTTATGGTTTAGCAGTTATGCAAAAGTCGTTCACAATGAAGAATACTTTTGGAGGCATTCCCAGAAAATTTAACATATACATTTTATTTGTCATGAAAATATCTTAAACATATGATATTTTAATCAAAATCGTTAGAGCCATTTTTGAGAAAATTAAAATTTTCGAAAAATCTTCTATGTAAAGGGTACCCTGGGGTGGGGGGATTTTCTTGAAAACCTTCGTGTCGCATCTCTGGAGATACTGAACCTAAATACCAAGTTGTGTGTTTATGCGACTGTTCGTTTGTGAGTTATGCTTTTCACAGACACACACACACACACACACACACACACACACACACACACACACACACACGGACATATTTCCAAAATGCATTTTTTGGATTCAGGGGTCTCCAAACATGTATTTCTGGTGAAATCTCGGTATCGAATTTTTGGTTGGAATACAATACTTCCTCTACTTACTATACGTAGTAGAGAAAGTAAAATTGGCTCTAGCGATTTTTTACTAAATATTACAAATTTGTTCATGGAAAATAAAATGTCTATCTTAAATTTTTTGTAAATAGTTTATGAAGCGCTCCTCGTTCAGAAGAAAATTTGTGTAACTTGAATAACTGATAAACGTTGACGAAAATTAAGAATACATAAATGGTCATCGCTTTAAAACACACAGTTTATTTTAAATAACTTTTTGTGGCATTAGCAATTTCTGAGATATGCATATTAATTATTGTATTGCAGAAGTTACATTACAAATTTTGTTACAGATGCAAAGAGAATAGCGATAGTCAAGTTTTAAGAACTGAACGCCATATTCGGGGCTTAGAGTTCCATACTGTTTCCATGCCACCGTGGAAAACAGGTGAATCTCTACAGAACTTTAAAAGAATGAAGGAATTGAACACCTCAAACTATTAATAACTGTTATCTTGGAAATGGCTAATCTTACAAAAAGAGTATTTATAATAAAATTCTTGTTTTAAAGGGATCCGAATTTTTTGCGTGGTACGTTTTCGTCTATTGCATTACGTTTACACTTATACCACTTTCTACAAAATCCTCCCCAGGTGAAGAGGGCTTCAGGAGCTATTCCCAGAAAACTATTTCGAGAATATTCAAAATATAAATTTTATTTGACATGTAAATATCTTTAATATATGATGCTTCAATCGAAATTTACACAGCAATTTATGAATAAATCAGAATTTCTAAAAATTTATCATGTAAAGGGTAATTTTGGATGGGGGGATATTCTTGAAAATCATAGTGTCGCACCTTTGGATTGCACTGAACCTAAATACCAAGTTTGGTATTTATCCGATTTATCGTTTTTGAGCTATGTTGTTCACAGGCAAAAAGGCTCACGAACACAAACATACAGGTACACGGACCTTTTTGTAAAAAGTCTTTATTTGTCGTCTAGGATCCTCAAAATATGTATTTGTGGAGAAATCTCGTTATGAAAGTTTTGGCTGTAATGGATACCTTCTCTAACTACTGTGTACGTAATACAGAAGTTAATAAGCTGTCCTAGGAATAATCTGCGCGACTATTAGTAAACGATAGAAGGTAGAGAAAGTCTTGTGAACGTAACACATCGTATGTTTTTTTAACTATTCCCCGATTTGACACAGTTTAGTCAGACTGCCTCTGTGGTCTGGTGGTTAGCGTTCTAACTTCCAAATCCAGAGGTCCCGGGTTCGATTCCCGGCAGTAGGGTGAGAATTTTTCTTTAGCCAGGAATATTCCCTATCCTCCCTCGAGTCTGGGTGTATGAGAGTGTGAATGCATATGCCACAACTATTATAATATAAACCCACAACAAAATTTTATCATTGGTGCACGTGCACCTCGATTTTAACTGCGATAGTCTTATTGGGGCATTTTTCTTCGGAACATACTGCCTATGAGTATTATGTGAGCCCGTATACAATTGTCCGTGAATATCTGGTTTTTCTTTGGGCTTTAGGTTAGATCGCACACTCATTCACACTTCTTTCATGCTTCCAGACTTTGGGGAATATAGGGGATAACCTTGGCTAAATAAAGCTTTCCATCTTAATCCGGAATTGAACCCGGGACCTCTCGCACAGCGAGCAGGTACTAAACAGTTTGACAGTTATACTAAAAGGTAAAAAGCCACCCTAATGACCAGATGGGGAATCAAGACTCCTTTAGGGAGGGGTAAACATATTTGAAGGATACCATTCCATTGAGCAAAATGGAGTCAGTATTAAAACATTTACTTCTAAATTTTCAAACATTACATATCTAGGTATATAAAAGTGATGCATGTATTATGCTCTTGGAGCAAATATTAATTAAATGTCTAAAACAGTGAACAATTGATTATTAAATAAAAATCTGATCTGTTCACATTCACGTACTTTTTGTACCCCCCGTGGTTTTTTAGTGGTTTAAAGATCTTTCTTACGATGGGTAGAGTCAGACAACTGAAAAGGTAAATGCCATTGGTGGGATTTGACCCACGGACCTTCTGGTTCCCCTAATCAACTAAATTAATAGGGCAACATGCCGGTATGACATTGAATTCCCGGTAAACAGCAAGGACCTCTCAAATTATTTTGACATCACATACCTCAATGATGACTTATAATGTCCTAAGTCCTTTAAGTACCGGGCTTCATAGTTTAACCAACTATTAGGTCAGTTAATAGTTTTCAGTCGTTTGATTATACCTTTTCAACCCTGTACTTCAAATGGCCTGTGTAGAAGAACAATTAATTTTCAAGATTTTCAAGAGAATCCCTCCACTCCAAACTATCTCTTTCATGGAAAATTTTTTGAAATTAATTATTTTCTAAAATATTATTCCAATAATTTTGATTAAATTACCAAATATTAATTATACTTATATAGACAATGAATTGTAATATTGCTAAACGTTAAGCGTAGACAAAAACGTGCAAGACAAAAATATGTACGTGTAAAACACGAAAATTTATTTAAAATAAGCTATTTTTTGTGGGATAAGCCTTTACTGAGATATTCCTTATTAAGCGATCGAGTTTTTCAGTACTTGTCATCTATCTCCCATCGTTTTTTGAGGTGTTTCTCGCGATTGGAAGGAAGGACTGTGGCATTTCAAGTCCAACATATAGCGTCCAGTTCCTAAACATTTGACTATCACTATTCTCTTTGTATCTCTAACGAGATGTGTAATTATGCCATTGCTACAAAGGTTTATTTAGATTAGAATGTAGTATATAGTAAAATATTCTTTACTAAGAGTATGTTGTATACCCAGTAATAAAGCTATAGGGTAGAGAAGGTCATGTGAATGTGTCACATCAGATTTCTCAAAAAATAGTTGCCATAGATATTAATGAAAGTACGACATAAATGAAAAAATCTGATGTGTTACACTCAAATGACTTTCTCTACTCTTGTACAACCTATTTTTACAAACGCTTATTCTCCATATGCTTCATGTTAATCGAGATATCGAGATGTTAATCTTATTGCTAATTTTCTTGTAGATGCAAGGGGAATTGCTAGGCTTTAAGCGTTTAAGAGCTGGTTGCTATGTGGAGTATTCCATTCTCTTTGTATTACCAGGGCAAAAAAAAAAATCTGATGTGTTACACTCACATGACTTTCTCTACTGTTGTACAATCTATTTTTACAAACGCCTATTCTCCATATGCTTCATATTAATCGAGATATCGAGATGTCAATCTTATTTGTAATTTTCTTGTAGATGCAAGGGGAATATGGTAGCTTTTAAGCGATAGTCAAATATTTTATCGCTGGTTGCTATGTGGCGCATTCCATTCTCTTTGCATGTCCAGGACATAAAAAAATCTGATGTGTTACACTCACATGACTTTCTCTACTCTTGTACAATCTAATTTTACAAACGCCTATTCTCCATATGCTTCATGTTAATCGAGATATCGAGATGTCAATCTTATTGGTAATTTTCTTGTAGATGCAAGGGAAATATGGTAGCTTTTAAGCGATAGTCAAATATTTTAACGCTGGTTGCTATGTGGCGCATTCCATTCTCTTTGCATGTCCAGGACATAAAAAAAATGAATAACGCATTTGAGAAAAAGTATAAGTATTGGAAAATTTAAGGAAATAACAATCAATATCTCGAAAACGGTTCACTCAACAAAAAAAATGTATATGACATAAGTTGTGTATTTTAACGCGATCTACATTTTGTGTGTAGTAAACTTTTGTCTATCTCTTATGGTTTACCAGTTATGCAAAAGTCGTTCACAATGAAGAATACTTTTGGAGACATTCCCAGAAAATTCGAGATATATATTTCATTTCTCATGACATTATCTTAAACATATGATATTTTAATCAAAATCGTTAGAGCCATTTTTGAGAAAATTAAAATTTTCGAAAAATCTTCCATGTAAAGGGTAGTCTGGGGTAGGGGGATTTTCTTGAAAACCTTCGTGTCGCATCTCTGAAAGATAGTGAACCTAAATACCAAGTTTGGTGCTTATCCGACTGTTCGTTTTTGAGTTATGCTGTTCACAGACACACACACAGACACACACACACACAGACACACACACACAGACACACACACGGACATGTTTCCAAAAATGCTTTTTTTGGATTCAGGAGGTCTCAAAACATGTATTTCCGGCGAAATCTCGGTATCGAATTTTTGGGTGGAATGCAATACTTCCCCTACTTACTATACGTAGTAGAGAAAGTAAAAATCTGATGTGTTACACTCACATGACTTTCTCTACTCTTGTACAATCTAATTTTACAAACGCCTATTCTCCATATGCTTCAAGTTAATCGAGATATCGAGATGTCAATCTTATTGGTAATTTTCTTGTAGATGCAAGGGAAATATCGTAGCTTTTAAGCGACACACAGACACACACACACACACACACACACACACACACACAGACACACACACACACACACACGGACATGTTTCCAAAAATGCTTTTTTTGGATTCAGGAGGTCTCAAAACATGTATTTCCGGTGAAATCTCGGTATCGAATTTTTGGGTGGAATGCAATACTTCCCCTACTTACTATACGTAGTAGAGAAAGTAAAAAAAAAATGATGTGTTACACTAACATGACTTTCTCTACTCTGTACAATCTATTTTTACAAACGCCTATTTTCCATATGCTTCATGTTAATTGAGATATCGAGATGTCAATCTTATTGGTAATTTTCTTGTAGATGCAAGGGGAATATGGTAGCTTTTAAGCGATAGACAAATATTTTAACGCTGGTTGCTATGTGGCGCATTCCATTCTCTTTGCATGTCCAGGACATAAAAAAATGAATAACGAATTTGTGAAAAAGTATAAGTATTGCAAAAATTTAACGAAATAACAAGCAATATCTCGAAAACGGTTCACTCAACAAAAGAAATGTATATGACATTAGTTGTGTATTTTAACGCAATCTACATTTTTTGTGTAGTAAAATTTTGTCTATCTCTTATAGTTTACCAGTTATGCAAAAGTCGTTCACAATGAAGAATACTTTTGGAGACATTCCCAGAAATTTCGAGATATACATTTCATTTCTCATGACATTATCTTAAAGATATGATATTTTAATCAAAATCGTTAGAGCCATTTTTGAGAAAATTAAAATTTTCGAAAAATGTTCCATGTAAAGGGTAGTCTGGGGTGGGGGGATTTTCTTGAAAACCTTCGTGTCGCATCTCTGGAAGATACTGAACCTAAATACCAAGTTTGGTGTTTATCCGACTGTTCGTTTTTGAGTTATGCTGTTCACAGACAAACAGACACACACAAACACACACACACACAGACACACACGGACATGCTTCCAAAAATGCTTTTTTTGGATTCAGGAGGTCTCAAAACATGTATTTCCGGTGAAATCTCGGTATCGAATTTTTGGGTGGAATGCAATACTTCCCCTACTTACTATACGTAGTAGAGAATGTAAAAATAACGAATTTGATAAAAAGTATAAGTATTGGAAAATTTAAGGGAATAACAAGCAATATCTCGAAAACGGTTCACTCAACAAAAGAAATGTATATGACAAGTTGTGTATTTTAACGAGATCTACATTTTTTGTTTAGTAAAATTTTGTCTATCTCTTATGGTCTACCAGTTATGCAAAAGTCGTTCACAATGAAGAATACTTTTGGAGACATTCCCAGAAAATTCGAGATATACATTTCATTTCTCTTAAACATATGATATTTTAATCAAAATCGTTAGAGCCATTTTTGAGAAAATTAAAATTTTCGAAAAATGTTCCATGTAAAGGGTAGTCTAGGGTGGGGGGATTTTCTTAAAAACCTTCGTGTCGCATCTCTGGAAGATACTGAACCTAAATACCAAGTTTGGTGTTTATCCGACTGTTCGTTTTTGAGTTATGCTGTTCACGACACACACACACAGACACACACACACACAGACACACACACACACAGACACACACACAGACACACACACGGACATGTTTCCAAAAATGCTTTTTTTGGATTCAGGAGGTCTCAAAACATGTATTTCCGGTGAAATCTCGGTATCGAATTTTTGGGTGGAATGCAATACTTCCCCTACTTACTATACGTAGTAGAGAAAGTAAAAATGTATATGACATAAATTGTGTATTTTAACGCGATCTACATTTTTTGTGTAGTAAAATTTTGTCTATCTCTTATGGTTTACCAGTTATACAAAAGACGTTCACAATGAAGAATACTTTTGGAGACATTCCCAGAAAGTTCGAAATATACATTTCGTTGTGATGAAAATATTTTAAAGATATGATACTTCAATCAAAATCGTTAGAGCCATTTTTGTGAAAATTAAAATTTTCAAAAAATGTTCCATGTAAAGGATAATCTGGGGTGGGGGGATTTTCTTGAAAACCTTCGTGTCGCATCTTTGTAGGATACTGAACCTAAATACCAAGTTTGGTGTTTATCCGACTGTTCGTTTCTGAGTTATGCTGTTCACAGACACTCACATACAGACACACACACGGACATGTTTCCAAAAATGCTTTTTTTTAATTAAGGGGTCTCAAAACATATATTTGTGGTGAAATCTCGGTATCAAATTTTTGGTTGGAATACAATAACTTCTCTACCTATTATGTACGTGGTAAAGAAAGTATTTAGCATTTTTAGAAAACGGTCTGCGTGCGTCCGTGACGCGACATGAAGGTTTTAAAGAAAACCTCCCTAGCCCAAACTATGGTTTCAACAATACATTTTTCATTCTTATGTTTTATAAGCAAATTCTCTAATTTTTTAAATGTTTTCATGAAAATGTTAAAGTGTTCATGAAAAATAAAAGCCATATCTCAAATTTACTGAGAATAGTTTTTTCACTCGTCATTCACCAAGAATTTTGTATAATCTTCCACAACTTGTAAACGTTGAGCGATAAACGAAAATGGGCATTGCTAAAATTGTACATGTTTTTAAAACACACAAATTATTTTAATTAACTTATTTTTAGCACAGCTATTTCCGAGATATACATTATTAATGGTTACATTACAGAAGTTACATCAGAAAGCTCGTTATGGAGTAGCGATAGTCAAGTTTTAAGAATTGAACGCTAGTACTAGCCTTAAGATTCTATCCTCTTTACATGCACCCGCGAGAACAGGTGGATGTCGATAAGACCTTAAAAGAATGACGAGGAGTAGAACAATTCCGTTCATTTAAAACATATATCATGGAAATTGTTGATGCCACAAAAGGTTATTTTAAATAAATTCTATGTTTCAAACCGATCAACATTTTTTGAGTGGTACGTTTTGATCAAACGCTACACGTTGTACAGGATTGTATAAAATTTCTTCCGAAAGAAGCCGCCTTCACAAGCTATTTCGAGAATATTCAAAATATACATTTTATTTGACATGTATATATCTTTAATATACGATGTTTCAATCGAAATTTACAGTCATTTATGAATAAATACAAAATTTCTAAAAATGTAACATGTAAAGTGTAATTTTGGGTGGGGGTATATTCTTGAAAATCATAGCGTCGCAGCTATGGATGGCATTGAACCCAAATACCAATTTTGGTATTTCTCGGACTTTCCGTTTTTGAGTTATGCTGTTCACAGACAGAAAGACATATACACACACTAACATACACACAGACAGACCTTTTTGTGAAAATGCTTTATCTAGGATCCTCAAAATATGTATTTGTGGTGAAATCTCATTATGAAATTTTTGGCTGTAATGGATACCTTCTCTTGCTACGGTGTACGTAATAGAGAAGTTAATAAACTTTCCTAGGAATAATTTGTGCACCTATTAGTAAACGATAGAGGGCAGAGAAAGTCTTGTGAACGCGACACATCGGATGTTTTGAACTATTCCTTAATTATGATACGGACTGCTTAGACTGCCTCTGTGGTCTGGTGGTTAGCGTTCAAACTTCCAAATCCAGAGGTCCCGGGTTCGATTCCCGGCAGGGGGGTGGGAATTTTTCTTTAGCCAAGAATGTTCCCTGTCCTCCCTCGAGTCTGGGTGTATATACGTGTGTTGAATATATGGTATATTTAATGTTGTAATCCTGGGTCTTAACTGTAAGATTTGACTAACAAAATTTTTTTATTGTGCCACTTCCCCCCCCCCCCTTCGGTTTAACTGCAATTGGCTTATCGGCAGCATTTTTCTTTGCAATATACTGCCTATTAGCATGATGTGAACCCGTAAACACTTGTCAGGGAATTTCCGGTTTTTCATTGGGTTTTAGGTTACATCGCACACACACACTCGTTCATGCTTGCAGACTTTGGAGAGGATAGGGCTAAAGAAAAGTTCCCACCTTAATCCGGGAATTGAACCCGGGACCTCTCGCACAGATACTGAACAGATTGACAGTTACCCCAAAAGGTAAAAATCCACCGATATGTCCAGATGGGGAGTCAAGACTCCTTTAGGGAGGGGCTAAAATATTTGAAAGCTACCATTCCATTGTACAAAATGGAGTCAGTATTAAAACATTTATTTCTAAATTTTCAAACATTACATATCTAGGTATATAAAACTGATGCATGACTTATGTTTTTGAAGCTAAATCCCTCCACTCGAAACTACTCCTTTCATGGAAAATTCTTCGAAATTTATGGTTTTCTACAAAATGCTTCAATGATTTTGATTAAATTGCCACATGTTAGTTATATTTACAATGAAAATGAATTATATTCTTGAAACTTCTGGGAATAGTTTGCGAAATCCTCTTCATTCCGGAGAAATTTCATTCCTTGTATAATTGATAAACATTAAGCGTAGACGTAAACGAGCAAGACAAAAAAATATGATGTGTTACACGCACATGACTTTCTCTACTCTTGTAAAAACTATTTATAAAACGCTTATTCTCCATCTACTTCATGTTGATCGAGATAAACATTTGCAGAGTCTATCTTATTGCTAATTTTCTTGTAGATGTAAGGGGAATATATATTTACAAGGCAATATAGAAATACAGTAGCCTTTAAGTACATACATATCTCTTAACAGCTGGTTGCTAGGTGCAGCACCATTCTCTTTGCCACAGATTAATACTCTTTCCATATACAAGACAAAAAAATCTGATGTGTTACACTCACATGATTTTCTCTACTCTTGTACAAACTATTTTTACAAACGCTTATTCTCCATATGCTTCATGTTAATGGAGATATCAAGATGTCAATCTTATTGATAATTTTCTTGTAGATGCAAGGGGAATATGGTAGGTTTTAAGCGATAGTCAAATATTTTAACGCTGGTTGCTATGTGGCGCATTCCATTCTCTTTGCATGTCCAGGACATAAAAAAATGAATAACGAATTTGAGAAAAAGTATAAGTATTGGAAAATTTAAGGGAATAACAAGCAATATCTCGCAAACGGTTCACTCAACAAAAGAAATGTATATGACATAAATTGTGTATTTTAACGCGATCTACATTTTTTGTGTAGTAAAATTTTGTCTATCTCTTATGGTTTACCAGTTATGAAAAAGTCGTTCATAATGAAGAATAATTTTGGAGACATTCCCAGAAAATTCGAGATATACATTTTATTTGTCATGACAATATCTTAAATATATGATATTTTAATCAAAATCGTTACAGCTGTTTTTGAGAAAATTAAAATTTTCGAAAAATGTTCCATGTAAAGGGTAGTCTGGGTTGGGGGGATTTTCTTGAAAACCTTCGTGTCGCATCTCTGAAAGATACTGAACCTAAATACCAAGTTTGGTGTTTATCCGACTCTTCGTTTTTGAGTTATGCTGTTCACGACACACACACACAGACACACACACACACACACAGACACACACACAGACACACACACGGACATGTTTCCAAAAATGCTTTTTTTGGATTCAGGAGGTCTCAAAACATGTATTTCCGGTGAAATCTCGGTATCGAATTTTTGGGTGGAATGCAATACTTCCCCTACTTACTATACGTAGTAGAGAAAGTAAAAATGTATATGACATAAATTGTGTATTTTAACGCGATCTACATTTTTTGTGTAGTAAAATTTTGTCTATCTCTTATGGTTTACCAGTTATACAAAAGACGTTCACAATGAAGAATACTTTTGGAGACATTCCCAGAAAGTTCGAAATATACATTTCGTTGTGATGAAAATATTTTAAAGATATGATACTTCAATCAAAATCGTTAGAGCCATTTTTGTGAAAATTAAAATTTTCAAAAAATGTTCCATGTAAAGGATAATCTGGGGTGGGGGGATTTTCTTGAAAACCTTCGTGTCGCATCTTTGTAGGATACTGAACCTAAATACCAAGTTTGGTGTTTATCCGACTGTTCGTTTCTGAGTTATGCTGTTCACAGACACTCACATACAGACACACACACGGACATGTTTCCAAAAATGCTTTTTTTTAATTAAGGGGTCTCAAAACATATATTTGTGGTGAAATCTCGGTATCAAATTTTTGGTTGGAATACAATAACTTCTCTACCTATTATGTACGTGGTAAAGAAAGTATTTAGCATTTTTAGAAAACGGTCTGCGTGCGTCCGTGACGCGACATGAAGGTTTTAAAGAAAACCTCCCTAGCCCAAACTATGGTTTCAACAATACATTTTTCATTCTTATGTTTTATAAGCAAATTCTCTAATTTTTTAAATGTTTTCATGAAAATGTTAAAGTGTTCATGAAAAATAAAAGCCATATCTCAAATTTACTGAGAATAGTTTTTTCACTCGTCATTCACCAAGAATTTTGTATAATCTTCCACAACTTGTAAACGTTGAGCGATAAACGAAAATGGGCATTGCTAAAATTGTACATGTTTTTAAAACACACAAATTATTTTAATTAACTTATTTTTAGCACAGCTATTTCCGAGATATACATTATTAATGGTTACATTACAGAAGTTACATCAGAAAGCTCGTTATGGAGTAGCGATAGTCAAGTTTTAAGAATTGAACGCTAGTACTAGCCTTAAGATTCTATCCTCTTTACATGCACCCGCGAGAACAGGTGGATGTCGATAAGACCTTAAAAGAATGACGAGGAGTAGAACAATTCCGTTCATTTAAAACGTATATCATGGAAATTGTTGATGCCACAAAAGGTTATTTTAAATAAATTCTATGTTTCAAACCGATCAACATTTTTTGAGTGGTACGTTTTGATCAAACGCTACACGTTGTACAGGATTGTATAAAATTTCTTCCGAAAGAAGCCGCCTTCACAAGCTATTTCGAGAATATTCAAAATATACATTTTATTTGACATGTATATATCTTTAATATACGATGTTTCAATCGAAATTTACAGTCATTTATGAATAAATACAAAATTTCTAAAAATGTAACATGTAAAGTGTAATTTTGGGTGGGGGTATATTCTTGAAAATCATAGCGTCGCAGCTATGGATGGCATTGAACCCAAATACCAATTTTGGTATTTCTCGGACTTTCCGTTTTTGAGTTATGCTGTTCACAGACAGAAAGACATATACACACACTAACATACACACAGACAGACCTTTTTGTGAAAATGCTTTATCTAGGATCCTCAAAATATGTATTTGTGGTGAAATCTCATTATGAAATTTTTGGCTGTAATGGATACCTTCTCTTGCTACGGTGTACGTAATAGAGAAGTTAATAAACTTTCCTAGGAATAATTTGTGCACCTATTAGTAAACGATAGAGGGCAGAGAAAGTCTTGTGAACGCGACACATCGGATGTTTTGAACTATTCCTTAATTATGATACGGACTGCTTAGACTGCCTCTGTGGTCTGGTGGTTAGCGTTCAAACTTCCAAATCCAGAGGTCCCGGGTTCGATTCCCGGCAGGGGGGTGGGAATTTTTCTTTAGCCAAGAATGTTCCCTGTCCTCCCTCGAGTCTGGGTGTATATACGTGTGTTGAATATATGGTATATTTAATGTTGTAATCCTGGGTCTTAACTGTAAGATTTGACTAACAAAATTTTTTTATTGTGCCACTTCCCCCCCCCCCCTTCGGTTTAACTGCAATTGGCTTATCGGCAGCATTTTTCTTTGCAATATACTGCCTATTAGCATGATGTGAACCCGTAAACACTTGTCAGGGAATTTCCGGTTTTTCATTGGGTTTTAGGTTACATCGCACACACACACTCGTTCATGCTTGCAGACTTTGGAGAGGATAGGGCTAAAGAAAAGTTCCCACCTTAATCCGGGAATTGAACCCGGGACCTCTCGCACAGATACTGAACAGATTGACAGTTACCCCAAAAGGTAAAAATCCACCGATATGTCCAGATGGGGAGTCAAGACTCCTTTAGGGAGGGGCTAAAATATTTGAAAGCTACCATTCCATTGTACAAAATGGAGTCAGTATTAAAACATTTATTTCTAAATTTTCAAACATTACATATCTAGGTATATAAAACTGATGCATGACTTATGTTTTTGAAGCTAAATCCCTCCACTCGAAACTACTCCTTTCATGGAAAATTCTTCGAAATTTATGGTTTTCTACAAAATGCTTCAATGATTTTGATTAAATTGCCACATGTTAGTTATATTTACAATGAAAATGAATTATATTCTTGAAACTTCTGGGAATAGTTTGCGAAATCCTCTTCATTCCGGAGAAATTTCATTCCTTGTATAATTGATAAACATTAAGCGTAGACGTAAACGAGCAAGACAAAAAAATATGATGTGTTACACGCACATGACTTTCTCTACTCTTGTAAAAACTATTTATAAAACGCTTATTCTCCATCTACTTCATGTTGATCGAGATAAACATTTGCAGAGTCTATCTTATTGCTAATTTTCTTGTAGATGTAAGGGGAATATATATTTACAAGGCAATATAGAAATACAGTAGCCTTTAAGTACATACATATCTCTTAACAGCTGGTTGCTAGGTGCAGCACCATTCTCTTTGCCACAGATTAATACTCTTTCCATATACAAGACAAAAATATCTGATGTGTTACACTCACATGATTTTCTCTACTCTTGTACAAACTATTTTTACAAACGCTTATTCTCCATATGCTTCATGTTAATGGAGATATCAAGATGTCAATCTTATTGATAATTTTCTTGTAGATGCAAGGGGAATATGGTAGGTTTTAAGCGATAGTCAAATATTTTAACGCTGGTTGCTATGTGGCGCATTCCATTCTCTTTGCATGTCCAGGACATAAAAAAATGAATAACGAATTTGAGAAAAAGTATAAGTATTGGAAAATTTAAGGGAATAACAAGCAATATCTCGCAAACGGTTCACTCAACAAAAGAAATGTATATGACATAAATTGTGTATTTTAACGCGATCTACATTTTTTGTGTAGTAAAATTTTGTCTATCTCTTATGGTTTACCAGTTATGAAAAAGTCGTTCATAATGAAGAATAATTTTGGAGACATTCCCAGAAAATTCGAGATATACATTTTATTTGTCATGACAATATCTTAAATATATGATATTTTAATCAAAATCGTTACAGCTGTTTTTGAGAAAATTAAAATTTTCGAAAAATGTTCCATGTAAAGGGTAGTCTGGGTTGGGGGGATTTTCTTGAAAACCTTCGTGTCGCATCTCTGAAAGATACTGAACCTAAATACCAAGTTTGGTGTTTATCCGACTCTTCGTTTTTGAGTTATGCTGTTCACGACACACACACACAGACACACACACACACACACAGACACACACACAGACACACACACGGACATGTTTCCAAAAATGCTTTTTTTGGATTCAGGAGGTCTCAAAACATGTATTTCCGGTGAAATCTCGGTATCGAATTTTTGGGTGGAATGCAATACTTCCCCTACTTACTATACGTAGTAGAGAAAGTAAAAATGTATATGACATAAATTGTGTATTTTAACGCGATCTACATTTTTTGTGTAGTAAAATTTTGTCTATCTCTTATGGTTTACCAGTTATACAAAAGACGTTCACAATGAAGAATACTTTTGGAGACATTCCCAGAAAGTTCGAAATATACATTTCGTTGTGATGAAAATATTTTAAAGATATGATACTTCAATCAAAATCGTTAGAGCCATTTTTGTGAAAATTAAAATTTTCAAAAAATGTTCCATGTAAAGGATAATCTGGGGTGGGGGGATTTTCTTGAAAACCTTCGTGTCGCATCTTTGTAGGATACTGAACCTAAATACCAAGTTTGGTGTTTATCCGACTGTTCGTTTCTGAGTTATGCTGTTCACAGACACTCACATACAGACACACACACGGACATGTTTCCAAAAATGCTTTTTTTTAATTAAGGGGTCTCAAAACATATATTTGTGGTGAAATCTCGGTATCAAATTTTTGGTTGGAATACAATAACTTCTCTACCTATTATGTACGTGGTAAAGAAAGTATTTAGCATTTTTAGAAAACGGTCTGCGTGCGTCCGTGACGCGACATGAAGGTTTTAAAGAAAACCTCCCTAGCCCAAACTATGGTTTCAACAATACATTTTTCATTCTTATGTTTTATAAGCAAATTCTCTAATTTTTTAAATGTTTTCATGAAAATGTTAAAGTGTTCATGAAAAATAAAAGCCATATCTCAAATTTACTGAGAATAGTTTTTTCACTCGTCATTCACCAAGAATTTTGTATAATCTTCCACAACTTGTAAACGTTGAGCGATAAACGAAAATGGGCATTGCTAAAATTGTACATGTTTTTAAAACACACAAATTATTTTAATTAACTTATTTTTAGCACAGCTATTTCCGAGATATACATTATTAATGGTTACATTACAGAAGTTACATCAGAAAGCTCGTTATGGAGTAGCGATAGTCAAGTTTTAAGAATTGAACGCTAGTACTAGCCTTAAGATTCTATCCTCTTTACATGCACCCGCGAGAACAGGTGGATGTCGATAAGACCTTAAAAGAATGACGAGGAGTAGAACAATTCCGTTCATTTAAAACGTATATCATGGAAATTGTTGATGCCACAAAAGGTTATTTTAAATAAATTCTATGTTTCAAACCGATCAACATTTTTTGAGTGGTACGTTTTGATCAAACGCTACACGTTGTACAGGATTGTATAAAATTTCTTCCGAAAGAAGCCGCCTTCACAAGCTATTTCGAGAATATTCAAAATATACATTTTATTTGACATGTATATATCTTTAATATACGATGTTTCAATCGAAATTTACAGTCATTTATGAATAAATACAAAATTTCTAAAAATGTAACATGTAAAGTGTAATTTTGGGTGGGGGTATATTCTTGAAAATCATAGCGTCGCAGCTATGGATGGCATTGAACCCAAATACCAATTTTGGTATTTCTCGGACTTTCCGTTTTTGAGTTATGCTGTTCACAGACAGAAAGACATATACACACACTAACATACACACAGACAGACCTTTTTGTGAAAATGCTTTATCTAGGATCCTCAAAATATGTATTTGTGGTGAAATCTCATTATGAAATTTTTGGCTGTAATGGATACCTTCTCTTGCTACGGTGTACGTAATAGAGAAGTTAATAAACTTTCCTAGGAATAATTTGTGCACCTATTAGTAAACGATAGAGGGCAGAGAAAGTCTTGTGAACGCGACACATCGGATGTTTTGAACTATTCCTTAATTATGATACGGACTGCTTAGACTGCCTCTGTGGTCTGGTGGTTAGCGTTCAAACTTCCAAATCCAGAGGTCCCGTGTTCGATTCCCGCCAGGGGGGTGGGAATTTTTCTTTAGCCAAGAATGTTCCCTGTCCTCCCTCGAGTCTGGGTGTATATACGTGTGTTGAATATATGGTATATTTAATGTTGTAATCCTGGGTCTTAACTGTAAGATTTGACTAACAAAATTTTTTTATTGTGCCACTTCCCCCCCCCCTTCGGTTTAACTGCAATTGGCTTATCGGCAGCATTTTTCTTTGCAATATACTGCCTATTAGCATGATGTGAACCCGTAAACACTTGTCAGGGAATTTCCGGTTTTTCATTGGGTTTTAGGTTACATCGCACACACACACTCGTTCATGCTTGCAGACTTTGGAGAGGATAGGGCTAAAGAAAAGTTCCCACCTTAATCCGGGAATTGAACCCGGGACCTCTCGCACAGATACTGAACAGATTGACAGTTACCCCAAAAGGTAAAAATCCACCGATATGTCCAGATGGGGAGTCAAGACTCCTTTAGGGAGGGGCTAAAATATTTGAAAGCTACCATTCCATTGTACAAAATGGAGTCAGTATTAAAACATTTATTTCTAAATTTTCAAACATTACATATCTAGGTATATAAAACTGATGCATGACTTATGTTTTTGAAGCTAAATCCCTCCACTCGAAACTACTCCTTTCATGGAAAATTCTTCGAAATTTATGGTTTTCTACAAAATGCTTCAATGATTTTGATTAAATTGCCACATGTTAGTTATATTTACAATGAAAATGAATTATATTCTTGAAACTTCTGGGAATAGTTTGCGAAATCCTCTTCATTCCGGAGAAATTTCATTCCTTGTATAATTGATAAACATTAAGCGTAAACGTAAACGAGCAAGACAAAAAAATATGATGTGTTACACGCACATGACTTTCTCTACTCTTGTAAAAACTATTTATAAAACGCTTATTCTCCATCTACTTCATGTTGATCGAGATAAACATTTGCAGAGTCTATCTTATTGCTAATTTTCTTGTAGATGTAAGGGGAATATATATTTACAAGGCAATATAGAAATACAGTAGCCTTTAAGTACATACATATCTCTTAACAGCTGGTTGCTAGGTGCAGCACCATTCTCTTTGCCACAGATTAATACTCTTTCCATATACAAGACAAAAAAATCTGATGTGTTACACTCACATGATTTTCTCTACTCTTGTACAAACTATTTTTACAAACGCTTATTCTCCATATGCTTCATGTTAATGGAGATATCAAGATGTCAATCTTATTGATAATTTTCTTGTAGATGCAAGGGGAATATGGTAGGTTTTAAGCGATAGTCAAATATTTTAACGCTGGTTGCTATGTGGCGCATTCCATTCTCTTTGCATGTCCAGGACAAAAAAATGAATAACGAATTTGAGAAAAAGTATAAGTATTGGAAAATTTAAGGGAATAACAAGCAATATCTCGCAAACGGTTCACTCAACAAAAGAAATGTATATGGCATAAATTGTGTATTTTAACGCGATCTACATTTTTTGTGTAGTAAAATTTTGTCTATCTCTTATGGTTTACCAGTTATGAAAAAGTCGTTCATAATGAAGAATAATTTTGGAGACATTCCCAGAAAATTCGAGATATACATTTTATTTGTCATGACAATATCTTAAATATATGATATTTTAATCAAAATCGTTACAGCTGTTTTTGAGAAAATTAAAATTTTCGAAAAATGTTCCATGTAAAGGGTAGTCTGGGATGGGGGGATTTTCTTGAAAACCTTCGTGTCGCATCTCTGAAAGATACTGAACCTAAATACCAAGTTTGGTGTTTATCCGACTCTTCGTTTTTGAGTTATGCTGTTCACGACACACACACACAGACACACACACACACACAGACACACACACAGACACACACACGGACATGTTTCCAAAAATGCTTTTTTTGGATTCAGGAGGTCTCAAAACATGTATTTCCGGTGAAATCTCGGTATCGAATTTTTGGGTGGAATGCAATACTTCCCCTACTTACTATACGTAGTAGAGAAAGTAAAAATGTATATGACATAAATTGTGTATTTTAACGCGATCTACATTTTTTGTGTAGTAAAATTTTGTCTATCTCTTATGGTTTACCAGTTATACAAAAGACGTTCACAATGAAGAATACTTTTGGAGACATTCCCAGAAAGTTCGAAATATACATTTCGTTGTGATGAAAATATTTTAAAGATATGATACTTCAATCAAAATCGTTAGAGCCATTTTTGTGAAAATTAAAATTTTCAAAAAATGTTCCATGTAAAGGATAATCTGGGGTGGGGGGATTTTCTTGAAAACCTTCGTGTCGCATCTTTGTAGGATACTGAACCTAAATACCAAGTTTGGTGTTTATCCGACTGTTCGTTTCTGAGTTATGCTGTTCACAGACACTCACATACAGACACACACACGGACATGTTTCCAAAAATGCTTTTTTTTAATTAAGGGGTCTCAAAACATATATTTGTGGTGAAATCTCGGTATCAAATTTTTGGTTGGAATACAATAACTTCTCTACCTATTATGTACGTGGTAAAGAAAGTATTTAGCATTTTTAGAAAACGGTCTGCGTGCGTCCGTGACGCGACATGAAGGTTTTAAAGAAAACCTCCCTAGCCCAAACTATGGTTTCAACAATACATTTTTCATTCTTATGTTTTATAAGCAAATTCTCTAATTTTTTAAATGTTTTCATGAAAATGTTAAAGTGTTCATGAAAAATAAAAGCCATATCTCAAATTTACTGAGAATAGTTTTTTCACTCGTCATTCACCAAGAATTTTGTATAATCTTCCACAACTTGTAAACGTTGAGCGATAAACGAAAATGGGCATTGCTAAAATTGTACATGTTTTTAAAACACACAAATTATTTTAATTAACTTATTTTTAGCACAGCTATTTCCGAGATATACATTATTAATGGTTACATTACAGAAGTTACATCAGAAAGCTCGTTATGGAGTAGCGATAGTCAAGTTTTAAGAATTGAACGCTAGTACTAGCCTTAAGATTCTATCCTCTTTACATGCACCCGCGAGAACAGGTGGATGTCGATAAGACCTTAAAAGAATGACGAGGAGTAGAACAATTCCGTTCATTTAAAACGTATATCATGGAAATTGTTGATGCCACAAAAGGTTATTTTAAATAAATTCTATGTTTCAAACCGATCAACATTTTTTGAGTGGTACGTTTTGATCAAACGCTACACGTTGTACAGGATTGTATAAAATTTCTTCCGAAAGAAGCCGCCTTCACAAGCTATTTCGAGAATATTCAAAATATACATTTTATTTGACATGTATATATCTTTAATATACGATGTTTCAATCGAAATTTACAGTCATTTATGAATAAATACAAAATTTCTAAAAATGTAACATGTAAAGTGTAATTTTGGGTGGGGGTATATTCTTGAAAATCATAGCGTCGCAGCTATGGATGGCATTGAACCCAAATACCAATTTTGGTATTTCTCGGACTTTCCGTTTTTGAGTTATGCTGTTCACAGACAGAAAGACATATACACACACTAACATACACACAGACAGACCTTTTTGTGAAAATGCTTTATCTAGGATCCTCAAAATATGTATTTGTGGTGAAATCTCATTATGAAATTTTTGGCTGTAATGGATACCTTCTCTTGCTACGGTGTACGTAATAGAGAAGTTAATAAACTTTCCTAGGAATAATTTGTGCACCTATTAGTAAACGATAGAGGGCAGAGAAAGTCTTGTGAACGCGACACATCGGATGTTTTGAACTATTCCTTAATTATGATACGGACTGCTTAGACTGCCTCTGTGGTCTGGTGGTTAGCGTTCAAACTTCCAAATCCAGAGGTCCCGGGTTCGATTCCCGGCAGGGGGGTGGGAATTTTTCTTTAGCCAAGAATGTTCCCTGTCCTCCCTCGAGTCTGGGTGTATATACGTGTGTTGAATATATGGTATATTTAATGTTGTAATCCTGGGTCTTAACTGTAAGATTTGACTAACAAAATTTTTTTATTGTGCCACTTCCCCCCCCCCCCTTCGGTTTAACTGCAATTGGCTTATCGGCAGCATTTTTCTTTGCAATATACTGCCTATTAGCATGATGTGAACCCGTAAACACTTGTCAGGGAATTTCCGGTTTTTCATTGGGTTTTAGGTTACATCGCACACACACACTCGTTCATGCTTGCAGACTTTGGAGAGGATAGGGCTAAAGAAAAGTTCCCACCTTAATCCGGGAATTGAACCCGGGACCTCTCGCACAGATACTGAACAGATTGACAGTTACCCCAAAAGGTAAAAATCCACCGATATGTCCAGATGGGGAGTCAAGACTCCTTTAGGGAGGGGCTAAAATATTTGAAAGCTACCATTCCATTGTACAAAATGGAGTCAGTATTAAAACATTTATTTCTAAATTTTCAAACATTACATATCTAGGTATATAAAACTGATGCATGACTTATGTTTTTGAAGCTAAATCCCTCCACTCGAAACTACTCCTTTCATGGAAAATTCTTCGAAATTTATGGTTTTCTAAAAAATGCTTCAATGATTTTGATTAAATTGCCACATGTTAGTTATATTTACAATGAAAATGAATTATATTCTTGAAACTTCTGGGAATAGTTTGCGAAATCCTCTTCATTCCGGAGAAATTTCATTCCTTGTATAATTGATAAACATTAAGCGTAAACGTAAACGAGCAAGACAAAAAAATATGATGTGTTACACGCACATGACTTTCTCTACTCTTGTAAAAACTATTTATAAAACGCTTATTCTCCATCTACTTCATGTTGATCGAGATAAACATTTGCAGAGTCTATCTTATTGCTAATTTTCTTGTAGATGTAAGGGGAATATATATTTACAAGGCAATATAGAAATACAGTAGCCTTTAAGTACATACATATCTCTTAACAGCTGGTTGCTAGGTGCAGCACCATTCTCTTTGCCACAGATTAATACTCTTTCCATATACAAGACAAAAAAATCTGATGTGTTACACTCACATGATTTTCTCTACTCTTGTACAAACTATTTTTACAAACGCTTATTCTCCATATGCTTCATGTTAATGGAGATATCAAGATGTCAATCTTATTGATAATTTTCTTGTAGATGCAAGGGGAATATGGTAGGTTTTAAGCGATAGTCAAATATTTTAACGCTGGTTGCTATGTGGCGCATTCCATTCTCTTTGCATGTCCAGGACATAAAAAAATGAATAACGAATTTGAGAAAAAGTATAAGTATTGGAAAATTTAAGGGAATAACAAGCAATATCTCGCAAACGGTTCACTCAACAAAAGAAATGTATATGACATAAATTGTGTATTTTAACGCGATCTACATTTTTTGTGTAGTAAAATTTTGTCTATCTCTTATGGTTTACCAGTTATGAAAAAGTCGTTCATAATGAAGAATAATTTTGGAGACATTCCCAGAAAATTCGAGATATACATTTTATTTGTCATGACAATATCTTAAATATATGATATTTTAATCAAAATCGTTACAGCTGTTTTTGAGAAAATTAAAATTTTCGAAAAATGTTCCATGTAAAGGGTAGTCTGGGTTGGGGGGATTTTCTTGAAAACCTTCGTGTCGCATCTCTGAAAGATACTGAACCTAAATACCAAGTTTGGTGTTTATCCGACTCTTCGTTTTTGAGTTATGCTGTTCACAGACACACAGACAAACAGACAGACACACAGACACACAGACAGACACACACACGGACATGTTTCCAAAAATGCTTTTTTTTGGATTCAGTGAGTCTCAAAACATGTATTTCCGGTGAAATCTCGGTATCGAAATTTTGGGTGGAATACAATACTTCCCCTACTTACTATACGTAGTAGAGAAAGTAAAAAAAAATGAATAACGAATTCCCATTTGAGAAAATAAGTATTGAAACATTTAAGGGAATAACAAGTAATATCTCGAAAATGGTTCACTCAACAAAAAAAATGTATATGACATAAATTGTGTATTTTAACGCGATCTATATTTTTTGTGTAGTAAAATTTTGTCCATCCCTTATGGTTTACCAGTTATGCAAAAGTCGTTCACAATGAAGAATACTTTTGTAGACATTCCCAGGAAATTCAAGATATACATTTTATTTGTCATAAAAATATCTTAAACATATAATATTTTAATCAAAATCGTTAGAGCCATTTTTGAGAAATCTGGGGTGGAGGTATTTTCTTGAAAACCTTCGTGTCGCATCCTTGGAAGATACTGAACCTAAATACCAAGTTTGGAGTTTATCCGACTTTAGTTTCTGAGTTATGCTGTTCACAGACAGACACACACACGGATACATGTTTCCAAAAATGCTCTTTTTGGATTCAGGGGGTCTCAAAATATGTATTTCTGGTGAAATCTCGGTGGAATACAATACTACCCCTACTTACTATACGTAGTAGAGAAAGTAATATTTAATCACTTTAAAACAAACAATTTATTTAAAATAAGCTTTTTTGTGGCATAAGCCGGTTGTGAGATATTCGCTATTAAGGGTTCCAGTTATTCAGTACTTGTCATTCTATCTCCCATCCATTTTTGAGGTGTTTCTCACGATTGCATGGAAACAGTATGGAATTTTAAGGCCAGCACGTAGCGTCCAGTTCTTAAACATTTGGCTATGTGCAATGTAGCCATTGCTACAAAGGTTTATTGGGACTAAATGTAGTACATGGAAGAATATTCTTTACTAAGAATAGGTTGTATAAACACTAATAAAGGTATAGGGTAGAGGTCATGTGAATGTCTCAATTCAGATTTCTCAAAAGAATAGTTGCAATAAATGTTAATCAAGGTATGACATAATTGAGAAAATAAAACGTTTTACTGTCACTAACACGTGCATAGTAGGTAGGGACGGTACTGCATCTCACCCAAAAAATCGATGCTGAAATTTTACTGAAAATACATCATTTAAGGCTTCTTGAGTTCAAAAAGGAAAAAAAAAAGCATTTTTAGAAAACGCTCCGATTGCGCCTGTGTGTCTGTGAACACACCCAAAAATGAAAATTCTATTAAATACCATACTCGGTATTTAGGTTAAGTGCGTTCGAAAGATCGACATGAAGATTTTAAATAAAATCTGTCCACCCCAAGTACGCGCTACATAGAAAATTTTTCGTATTTTATATTTTTAAAAATGAATACCGATTTTGGTTAAAATGCTATATATTAAAGATATTTTCATGGAGAATAAAATGTATATCATAAATTTTCTGTAAATAGGCTGTAAAGTGCTCTTCATTCGGAAGTAATATTTTATATAATCTTGTATAACGCTAAACGTTGAGCACTAGACGAAAAGTGACAATACAAAAAATGCTCATCGCTTTAAAACACACGGTTTATTTTAAATAACTTTTTGTGGCATTAGCCTTCTCCGAGGTATTCGTTTGTAATTGTTATATTGAAGTTACATTACAAACTTTGTTATAGATACAAAGTGAAAAGCGATAATCAAGTTTTAACAACTGAACGCTATGTACTAGCCTTAAGATTCTATCCTCTTTACATGCACCCGCGAGAAGAGGTCGAATGTCGATATGACTTTAAAAGAATGACGAGGAGTAGAACATTTCCGAATATTTAAAACGTATATATATAGGAAATGGCTGATGCCACAGAAGGTTATTTTAAAGAAATGCTCTGTTTTAAACCGACCAACATGTCCTGTGTGGTACGTTTTCATCTATCGCTAAACGTTATACAGGATTATTTAAAATTCCTTCCGAATAAATCCACCTTCACAACCTATTTCGAGAATATTCAAAATATATAAATTTTATTTGACATGTAAATATCTTTAATATATGACGTTTGAATCAAAATTTACACAGTCATTTCTGAATAATTTAAAAATTTCTAATAATGTTACATGTAAAGGATAATTTTGGGTAGGGGTACATTCTTGAAAAGCATACTGTCGCACCTTTTGATAGGACTGAACCTAAATATAAAGTTTGGTATTTATCGGAGTTTCCGTTTTTGAATTACGTTGTTCACAGGCAGAAAGACAGACAGACACACACACACACACACACACACACACACACACACACACACACACACACACACACACACACACACTTACCTTTTTGAAAAAGGCTTTAATTGGCCTCTAGGATCCTCAAAATATGTATTTGTGATGAAATATCGTTATCAAATTCTTGGCTGTAATGGATACGTTCTCTTGCTACGGTGTACGTAATACAGAAGTTAATAAGCTGTCCTAGAAATAATTTGCGTGCGTATTAGTAAACGATAGAGGGCAGAGAAAGTCTTGTGAATGTAACACATCGTATGTTTTTAACTATTCTCCGATTTGACACACTTTAGTCAGACTGCCTCTGTGGTCTGGTGGTTAGCGTTCTAACTTCCAAATCCAGAGGTCCCGGGTTCGATTCCCGGCAAGAGGGTGGGAATTTTTCTTTAGCCACGAATATTCCCTATCCTCCCCCGAGTCTGGGTGTATATATGGGAGTGTGAATGCGTGTGTGAATTTAATGTAGGAACATACGGAAATTCTGCCACAACTATATCACCAAGAACATCTAATAAATAATCAAAAATTTTATTATTGTTCCACTTACACCCCGATTTTAACTGCAGTGCTTTTATCGGCGGCATTTTCCTTTGGAACATACTGCCTGTTAGCATAAGTGAAACCGTATACAGTTGTCAGTGAATTTGTGGTTTTCTTTGGGCTTTAGGCTAGATCGCACACACATTCACACTCCCTTTCATGCTCCCAGAATTTGGGGAATATAGGCGATAATCTTAGCTATAGAAAACGTCCCACCTTAATCCGGGAATCGAATCCGGGACCTCCCGCACAGATTGAGTTATTCCAAAAGGTAAAAGTCATATCCAGTGAAAAAAATTCTGATGTGTTACACTCACATGACTTTCTCTACTCTTGTAGAAACTATTTTTACAAACGCTTATTCTCCATATGCTTCATGTTAATTGAGATATCCAGATGTTAATTTTATTGCTAATTTTCTTGTAGATGCAAGGGGAACATGGTAGCTTTTAAGCGATAGTCAAATCCTTTAAGGCCTGTTTGCTATGTGGAGAATTCCATTCTGTTTGCATGTCCAGGACATAAAAAATGAATAACGAATATGAGAAAAAGTATAAGTATTGGAAAATTTAAGGGAATAATTAGCAATATCTCGAAAATGGTTCACTCAACTAAAACAATGTATATGTCATAAAATGTGTATTTTAACATGATCTACATTTTTTGTGTAGTAAAAGTTTGTCTATCTCTTATGGTTTACCAGTTATGTAAAAGTCGTTCACAATGAAGAATACTTTTGGAGATATTCCCAGAAAATTCGAGATATACATTTCATTTGCCGAAAAAATATCTTAAACATATGATATTTTAATCAAAATCGTTAGAGCCATTTTTGAGAAAATTAAAATTTTCGAAAAATGTTCCATGTAAAGGGTAGTCTGGGGTGGGGGAGTTTCTTGAAAACCTTCGTGTCGCATCTCTGGAAGATACTGAACCTAAATACCAAGTTTGGTGTTTATCGGACTGTTCGTTTCTGAGTTATGCTGTTCACACACACACACACACACACACACACACACACACACACACACACACGGACATGTTTCCATAAATGCTTTTTGTTTGGATTCAGGGGGTCTAAAAACATATATTTCCGGTGAAATCTTGGTATCGAATTTTTGGGTGGAATACAATACTTCCCCTACTTACTATACGTAGTCAGTATTAAAACGTTTATTTCTAAATTTGCAAACATCACATATCTACGTATATAAAAGTGATGCATAAATTATGCTTTGGAGTAAATATTAAATAAATCTTGATACAACTTAACAATTGATTATTATATAAGGATGTGATGTGTTACATTCACACGACTTTCCCTCCCTTTTATCGTTTATTAGTGGCTGTGAAGATCATTTTTACGAAAGGTAGTCATACTTCTGTAAAGTTCAATGCCATAGCTGGGATTTGGAGCGTGGACCTACTGGTTTCTGTCCGGTTCCCCTAACCAAGTAAGCTACCTTGGTAACATGGCGGTATGACATTACATTCACCAAAGTGACTCTCGTTTTTCTCGGTAACCACAAGGATCTCTCAAATTATTTTGAGATATCATACCTCAATGATGATTTACATTGTCCTAAGTACTTTAAGTACCGGGCTTCATAGTTTAACCAACTGTTAGATCAATCAATAGTTTTCAGTCGTCTTATTCTGCATTTCCAGCCCTGACTATATGACTATATGTGTGTCTGTGAACAGCATAACTCAAAAATAAAAAGTCGGATAAATACCAAACTTGGTGTTTGAGTTTGGTATCTTCCATGAATACGACACGAAGATTTAAAAAAAAAATCCTCCCCACCCCAGACTGCCTTTTGCATGGAAGGTTTTTCGAAATTTATGATTTTTTAAAAAATGGTGCTAACGATTCTGATTAAAGCACGACATATTAATGAAATTTGCGTGAAAAATAAATTGTATATTTTGGATTTTCTGGGAATAGCGTGCGAGGTCATCTTAATTCGGGAGAAATTTAATATAATCTTGTATAATTGATAAGCGTTAAGTGATAGACGAAAATGTACTAACAAAAAATGTAGACCTGTTTAAAACACACAATTTATTTCGAATAGCTTTTTTGTGGCATCAGCCATTTCCGAGATACTTATTATTCGGAATGTTCAATACTTGATCTTTCAATAAAAGTCCTGTGAACATTAAATTCTTTCTCGCGATATCATGGAAAGAGTATGGGATTTTGAGGCCAGTATATAGCGGCCAGTTCTTAAACAATTTAATATCACTGTTCTCTTTGTATGTATAACGAACTGTGTGCTGTAGTTATTTTTGCAAAGCTTTATTTGGATTAAAATATAGTAGAGAGAAAAAAAATCTGATGTGTTACACTCACATGAATTTCTCTACTCTTGTACAAACTATTTTTACAAATTCTTATTCTCCATCTATTTCATATTAATCGAGATAAACATTTGCAGAAAAGATCTTTTGACATGCAAAGGGAATTACATTTTACACATAGCGACCAGTTCTAAAAATATTTGACTACCGCTTAAGGCCTATGTTCCCCTTGTTTTGTAATTGCAAGGGCAATATAGAAATACAGTAGCCTTTAAGCATATACATAGCTCTTGATAGCTGGTTGCTAGGTGCAGTACCATTCCCTTTGGCACAGATTAATACTCTTTGCATATCCAAGGCAAAAAAATGAATAACGAATTCCCATTTGAGAAAATAAGTATTGAAAAATTTAAGGGAATAACAAGTAATATCTCGAAAAGGGTTCACTTAACAAAAAAAATGTATATGACATAAATCGTGTATTTTAGCGCGATCTACATTTCTGGTGTTGTAAAAGTTTGTCTATCTCTTATGGTTTACCAGTTATGCAAAAGTCGTTCACAATGAAGAATAATTTTGGAGACATTCCCAGAAAATTTGAGATATACAATTCGTTTGCCATAAAAATGTCTTAAACTTGCGGTATTTTATTCAAAACCGTTTGAGCCATTTTTGAGAAAATTAAAATTTTCGAAAAATCTTCCATGTAAAGGGTAATCTGGGGTGGGGGGATTTTCTTGAAAACCTTCGTGTCGCATATCTGGAAGATACTGAACCTAAATACCAAGTTTGGTGTTTATCTGACTGTTCGTTTCTGAGTTATGCTGTTCACAGACACACAGACACACACACGGACATGTTTCTAAAAATGCTTTTTTTTTGGATTCAGGGGGTCTCAAAACATGATTTTCCGGTGAAATCTCGGTATCGAATTTTTGGGTGAAATGCAATACTTCCCCTACTTACTATACGTAGTAGAGAAAGTAATAAACTTTTTAAAAGCAGATTTAGTAGGTCTAATAAGCAAAAGAAGGTAGAGAAAGTCATAAGAATGTGTCACAAATAGATTTTTTCTGATTAAACGTATTGTATAAACACGAATCAGGAGCTTAGAAGGTTTTCATCTCCATCCTGTAAGCATTTCAGTCTGGTATTGATGCAGTAATTTGTATCACAAATTACTTAAATGTAAATAATGATTGTAATATGAATATGCATTTTTATGGACATTGATATGAGATGTATATTGATTGTAATTATTGTTGAGAAGTAAGTTTTTAATGCCTTACTGAAACTGACAATAATAGCGCGCAATAATGCAGCGAGGGGGTGAGCCGTTTATCATTATTGGAAACGAGGAAGTTACGTAATGTTGGCGCGTTTTTTCCTTGAGAATATTCTGGAACATTTCCCTAGAGCATATGTATTCATAATTTTCATTGGATATTAAAATAGACCTTAATGTTGGCGCGTTTTATTTAGCCAATTGCAGTTCAGTTATAATCTTTAGGCATATCGGGGAGTGGGAGTATAAATAGAGTAGGTTAGAGGTAGATCGCCCCCAGTTCATCGAAAATCTCAATACATTACACGTCGCCGTCAGTCGGTCAGTTCATCAAAAATCTTTGTACACTACACGTCGTCTTCGGTCCGTCAGTATGTGCAGGTTACGCGTACCAGAATTAGGAAAAATCTTAAGTGTTATAAAGTTAATTATACAAAAAGTTGAAGTACGCGAATTAAGAATTATCAGTAATGAAGTTATTATAACAGTTTCAGTTTGGCGAGTGTTAAGATCAATGTATAAATGTGATAGTTAACGTGTTCGACAATAAAAGTGTAAAACAAATTTCTTCATCAGTGTTATATTTGGATAAAAGATTCCTTTCCGTTTACACAACCTGTATAAAGAAAAGTACTCGACCCAAAATAAGATAATAGCTAGCCGGAGGACAGTGAAATAATTGCTAACACCAGATGGAGCTACAAACCGAACAAATGAATGACGTCACAAGATGGCTTCAACGCGTGAAGTAAACACAAATACATAAACATTACAAGAATACACTCGCAAATTGGCTACCACAACGTGGGGCTACACAATAATGTTAAATAAATAAATAACATTAAATCACTTGCAGTATCTTAAATCGTTCGCAAAATAAGATTCATGAGTTTAACAGGTTTAACATTGGCGGGATTGAGATTTTATTTTCCGCTTAATAGAACAATTCATTATACGCATTTAGTATTATAAATACATAAACTAGCTGTATGACCTAAGTTGCACTGGCAGCTTTTTAAACTGGAATAACGATTTAATTAATTTAATTTACCTCTCTCCGTTCTTTCATTGTACGTACAATGATCTAGAAGACGTTTATAGTATGTTCTTCCCTTTATCCCTTGCAATTGTAATTTCGTACTGCTATCTATTGCTGATAACGGATAAAAAATTCTCTGATATTCCACACAAGGATATGAAACATGCAGAACGTTTGACTTCCGTAACCTTCTCTCGTCAGTCTTCCATGTTCTGGAAATTCTACATGGTCTATAGTATCCTTTGGTAGTGGAACAATCATCGGTTGATATGGTCGAGTAATTTTTACTTTCTCTTCACGTTCATGGTAGTTAGAGAAGGTATTGCATTCCTCCCAAATAGTCGATATCGACATTTCACCGCAAATATATATTTTGTTGTCTCCTGAATAAAACAAAACGTTTTAGAAAAATGTCTGTGTGTGTGCGTGTGTGTCCGTGAACAGCATAACACAAAAACGAAACGTCGGATCTAGTATAACTAGTAAAAGTTAAGTGATAGACGAAAACGTATTACACAAAAAGCGCACATCTCTTTGAAGCACGCAATTTATTTCAAATAATTTTTTTAATGGTGTCAGTTATTTCAGAGATATCCGTTATTGTGTTTCGGATTGTTAAATAATTTGTCATTCTTTTCGAGTCCTTTTGATATACAGTTGTTTCTCTCGATATCATGTAAACAGTGTGGAATTTAAGGCAGCATACAACATCAGTTGTTAAACAATTGACTATCGCTATTCCCTTTTATGTCTATGACGAAATGTGTAATGCCGTTATTTCGAGAAAGTTTTACCTTGATTTAAGGGGACAAGGTAGTCTGAACACATGGAAATTACACCTTAAGTGTGTTAAATTACCACTGCTCTTAAAGTTCTCAATGGTTTTTCCTGGAAGTTTTAGGAATTAATCGATAAATCTGACAATTATTTCAAGTGGTTGTTTGCATTGATAACTTATGTACTTGAGTCCGTAAAAATTATTTGATTCAGCAGAAAAATAATAACATGTACCCTTAAAACATTGAATTCATGTACCTTTTTCTCTGATACTACTTGCAATACAGAATCACACTTTTGTATGCTTGTTCTTAGTATAATCAGCTGTCTTCTGAACCTCAATCATTTAGTTATGTATATCAGTTCACTAGAAATTGAAAAAAAGGTAATTGCAAAGTCAAAAAAGTACAAATGTGGAAATTTTGCAATGTTGTTGCTTTCTTAATATCACTAATATAAATTATCAAAGTATGATTGTGGTTCAGAAACTTTAACTGTGCGTTGTATACATGTACTGAAAATTTCAGCTCTCTACCTCTCATACTTTCTGAGATAAAGGTACATAAGTATCAAAAAATGTTGTTTTTAGAAAACTGAATTTAAAGTTTAAACATTAAAATTCTGACGTACTTCAGTACATTCCAGGGTCGTAATCATCTGCACTTCATTCCTGGATTGCTTCAGCTTTTCTGATTGCCTTATCTTGGTCCTGACCTCTTTTGTTAATTGCTGAACTGCTCGCTGGGCATGATATAGTCGTTCGTTGTTGAAAGATACAAAAATGTTCTAAAACAGCATAACAGCTTTAAAGGAGTGAAGACTAGCATTTAAATGGTATTTAAATGTCTTAAAAACCTCTTAACCCCCAAAAAGTATATATTTTCTGAAATTGGAAATAATGGAGATTATTTGTGATTTTTGACCATTTCAGAGTACCTTGTCCCCTTAAATAACGAAGCGAAAATAAGCTTTCGTAAGAATAATTTGTATTCCCACAAAAAAGCTCTAGGGGGTAGAGAAAGTCGTGGGTATATAACACCTCAGATTTTTTTTAGATATTCACAGTAGGCGATATTTTAAAGCTTTCCACCTTCTTGTTGGTCCCATAGTTATTTAATAACACATATTACATAGAACTTTATGGTATAAAACGAAATAGAAGTATTCATTCATTATCTGTTTACCCTCCTCTTATGTAGGACTTACACCCCCCAGGACTTACAAGCGGGTGCCTGGGGTCAGAGGCCCGTCGAGGAGCAGACACTCATGGATCAGACAGAGCATCCAGGATGGGTGATCAGCCCGATGCCTGGTATGGGATGAAGGAAGGAGATGAAACGAAATGTTGGTGAAATAGATGAAAGGAAAGGTGATGATGGAGCAGTTGGTGGAATGAATGGCGGGGGAAACCGGAGCCCAGACGCCGCAGGTCCCTGGGATTGAACCCGGGCCGCCTCGGTGGAAGGCGAGCGGTCTAACCACTCGGCCACGGCGCCACCGCGAAATAGAAGTAAAGAGGTGAATATGGTGATTTCTCACACTCAGATCACCAAGCGGCCATCGAGAAAAGTAATATTCTTAGTAGTTAATATAAATATCGGTTGACTCATTCCTAATGTTAGTTGACTAAAATTTTATTTTTTTATACAATTATTTGACACACCCTGCTAACGAAATTGATTATAAATATAAAGAAAATGGAACAAAACTTTCGTACATGAGGGTTATTAGAATATTTGAATGCGTATCGTAGCGTAAGCAGATTCTTTTTGTTTTGCTATGATTTATGTTTTCCCAATTGCGAGACCCTGACCATGTAATATACAAAGCGGAGCATTTAAATTGAGACTACAATATCCCCAAAACTAGGCGTTGTAGAAAGAAATGTCTTTAATAAAAAGTAGTTGATATTACGGGGGAAAGTAAATGCCATTAGTCGTGTTTTATTTGCAGGATGTTATGATGGTCATTTTAGGGCCAATTTAATTTTTGTAAATGGGGGACCTACCTTTTTACTTTCTCTACTACGTATAGTACGTAGGGGAAGTATTGTATTCCACCCAAAAATTCGATACCGAGATTTCACCACAAATATATGTTTTGAGACCCCTGAATCAAAAAAAAAGCATTTTTGGAAACATGTCTGTCTGTGTGTCTCTGTGAACAGCATTACTCAGAAACGAACAGTCGGATAAACACCAAACTTGGTATTTAGGTTCAGTATCTTCCAGAGATGCGACACAAAGGTTTTCAAGAAAATCCCCCCACCCCAGATTACCCTTTATATGGAACATTTTCCGAAAATTTTAATTTTCTCAAAAATGGCTCTAACGATTTTTATTAAAATATCATATGTTTAAGATATTGTCATGAGAAATGAAATGTATATCTCGAATTTTCTGGGAATGTCTCTAAAAGTATTCTTCATTGTGAACGACTTTTGCATAACTGGTAAACCGTAAGAGATAGACAAAATTTTACTACACAAAAAATGTAGATCGCGTTAAAATATACAATTTATGTCATATACATTTTTTTGTTGCGTGAACCATTTTCGAGATATTGCTAATTATTCCCTTAAATTTTCCAATACTTTTTCTCAAATGGGAATTCGTTATTCATTTTATTTATGTCCTGGACATACAAAGAGAATGGAATGCGCCACATAGCAACCAGCACTTAAAAGATTTGACTATCGCTTAAATACTACCATATTCCCCTTGCACCTATAAGAAAATTAGCAATAAGATTAACATCTCGATTAACATGAAGCATATGGAGAATAAGCGTTTGTAAAAATAGTTTGTACAAGAGTAGAGAAACTCATGTGAGTGTAACACATCGGATTTTTTGTTTTATCACTCCCTCATAAGGAACTAAAACACATTTGTATAAAGCACTTTGCAATTGTTCTTACATCAACGAAAATAACAACAAAAATTCTGAATGGCTGTGTACGAAGAGCGCAATGACTGGTTGGACCATCAATGGATGGTCATTTGAGGGCTAAGTTACGTTTTGTAATTGGGGACCAACATTTTTTATTTTGTTTCCTTATTCATCATAAGATAAACCGATTTTTATGAACCATTTTCTAATGAGAAAACATCATACAAAATGTAGGTTCCCATTCAAAGAAAATTATATTGACTCTAAAATGACCATCATAACGTCCTCCAATTAGAACACGACTAATGGCATTTAATTTCCCCCATAATATCAAGCAACTTTTATTCAAGACATTTCTTTCTACAACGCTTAGTTTTGGAGATATTGTAGTCTAAACTTAAATGGTCCACCCTGTATATTGTTTGGAATGAAATATCGGCGCTATTCGTCTTATTTTACGTGCATTTTCTATGAAGTGACAACCATTTTCTAGTTCATGGCGGTCTCAACGGAAAATCAAGTCCCTCTTCGGAAGTATACTCTTTTATAACTCCATTTTTGGTGGGGTAGTGTTAAACGCCCGTTCTTACTGATACGGCACCAAAGGCGGTGGACACTGATCGCTGAAAAGAAATGAAATGATAATGATTGGGAAAAGAAAAGTGGGAAGGTAAAGTTCTCAGGCCTAAGTTTAGGGCACCTCCCCGGCATTTGCCAGTTATTTAGACTGAAGAACACTTGGAAAAAAAATATCAGTCAGGGAGGACGTTTCTGCCGGGATTTGGGCCTCGAACATCCGGTTTATAAGCTCGTGCCTTAACGACCTCGACTCCCCGTGTTGGTTTACATTTTCAATGTGTTCGTATTCTAATATATAGTCTTCGTAGTGTTTTATTAATTTCTATATTGAAATTACGTGTTTTATGGCCTATGTCCACCAGAAAGAATAGTTTTTTTTGTTCAGTGGTGAAAGTATTAACAATATCGGTTCAGTGGTTTTTTGAGATTAAATACATACATACATACATACATACATACATACATACATACATACATACATACATACATACATACATACAAAGTTTCTCTCTTCATACTTTAGTATACATTTTATAACGTAATGTGGGTGCCAAGATTATTGTATGAGAGTGAAGCATGGAATATGACAGAGAGAAACAAAAGGAGACTCGTAGTAAATAACATTAAGCTTTTAAGAACAATGACAGATTATAAGAGACCAGATCATAAAAGAAATGAAGACTAAAGAAAATAATTGGCTGGCCCCGTAGCTCAGTCACTCGAGTACCTGCGTGCTATGCGAGGGGTCCTGGATTCGATTCCTGTCTGGGGGGTGTGCCAAGATTATTCCCTATGCTCTGTAGAGTTTAGAGGTATGAATGAATGAGTGTGTGTGTGTGTGTGTGTGTGTGTGTGTGCGAGATCTAATGATTAAAAGAACCAAAAGACAAGAGAATACGAGTTAATACCATTGCCAATAGGCAATATGTTCCAAAGGAAAGACCGCCGATAAGACCAATGTATTTAAAGGCGGGGGTATAAGTGGAGCTAAAAAAGGAAAATAATTGGAAATTTACACTGCGAAGGAAAAAAATTAAAGAATATAAAAGTAAGTGGATTTGCCTTCAAAGAATAAATACAGAGAGACTACCATTCCATTTTAAGAATTATAATCCAATAGGGAAAAGAAGTATTGGAAGATCAAATAAAAGATGGCACGGATATGTATATTGTTACAAACAGAAATGTATAATGCACGAAGAAAGAAGAAGAAGATAATATTAAGGGGACAAGGAACTCTGAAATGGTAAAAAATCACATTTTTTGTTTTAGGCACTAATAAAATATCCATTATTTCCAATTTCAGAAAATATATACTTTGGGGGGGGGGTAAGAGGTTTTTAAGACATTTAAATACCATTCAAATGCTAGTCTGTATTGCTTTAAAGCTGTCATGCAACGCCTCTTTTAGAACATTTTTGTATCTTTCAACAACGAACGACTATATCATGCCCAGCGAACAGTTCAGCAACCAACAAAATAGGCCATGACCAAGAGAAGGAAATCAGAAAAGCTGAAGCAAACCAGGAATGAAGTGCAGATGATTACGACCCTGGAATGTACTGAAGTACGTCAGAATTTTAATGTTCAAACTTTAAATTCAGTTTTCTCAAAACAAAATTTTTGGATACTTATGTACCTTTTTCTCAGGAAGTATGAGAGGTTTTAAGCTGAAATTTTCAATACATGTATTCAACACATAGTTAAACTTTCTGAGCCAAAATAATACTTTTATAATGTATATTAATGATATTAAGAAAGCAACAACATTGTAAATTTCCACATTTTTACTTTACAAATAATTTTGTTTTCAATTTCTAGTGAACTGATATACATAACTAAATAATTGAGGTTCAGAAGACAGCTGATTATACTAAGAACAAGCATGCAAAAGTGTGATTCTGTATTGCAAGTAGTATCAGAGAAAAAGGTACATGAATTCACAGGTTTTAAGAGTATATTTTATTATTTTTTCTGCTGAATGAAATAATTTTTACGGACTAAAACTACATAAGCTATGAATGCAAACAACCACTTGAAATAATTGCCATGATTTATTGAATAATTCATTGAAACTTCAGGAAAAACTATTGAGAACTTTAAGAGCAGTGGTAATTTAACACACCTAAGGTGTAATTTCCATGTGTTCAGACTACCTTGTCCCCATATAGACAATAATAGTAATGCTGTCGCTACCTCAATATGTCTTTCGCAAAACAAACGCACCTAATTCATAATACTATGCATACATTTACGGTTTTATTTGCACTTTGGTTTACAAAGCATAAAGTTTCAATCACGTTTATTATGGCTTGTACGACGGCAAATGTAAGAAATGTAAGGCTTATAATTCCGATATGCATTTCTTCGTACTGCGCTTTGACATTCCAGCCTGTTTCCTTGGAGACAGATCCAACAGCGGGAGAATGGGCTCTATTCCCATATGCGTCGTATCTGCAAATAGTAGACAGGTTTATTACTCAAAGATGTACTTGGATCTAGGATTTCCATTCCAGATAGATATTGCATATACGTTACTTTCAAATAAAAACTGCATTTCAAGAAAGCAATACTTGTACTCTAAAATTCTGCAAATATAGTATAGTCCTATATAGTGAATAGAGGAAGTATTGCATTCCAGCGAAAAATTCAATATCGAGATTTCATCGGAAACACGCGTTTTTAGGTTCTCTAAAATCCAAAAGAAAATAATTTTTAGAAAAGGGTTCGTGTGTATTCTGCGTGTGTGTGTGTGTGTGTGTGTGTGAACAGCTAAAATAACTCAAAAATGAAAAGTCGGTTAAACCCAAAATTTCGTATTTAATTTGAATCAATATACAGTACTAGTCACGGACAAACTAATTCAGTAACTCATTAATGTAATAAGACATCTAATTCATAGCTTCTCAGCATCAGCACATTAATAATTTCTTTCTTTAATAATTTGTTTTAAGTTTTACGTGTTATGTATTTTCTTTGATAATATTGTCGTAGCCTCTACTAAATACTACTCAGAAAATGACGGGGAGACACTCGCTTGCAAAAGGTACCGGTAAATTAATAAGATCTTCACATGGCGAGGCTACGACGGGGACGCAGCTAAGTTAAACACCAAAAATAATTACTATTCCAAAACGTCACATGGCTTAAGGGGAAGGAAGGACACTACACTACCATAAATAAAACTTTCCGAAAATGGATGGCTACTGAATTTAATGTATAAAGATAGATAACAGTGCTTACACTCTCAGCCCAATGTCTGTCGGCGAGGCCATCATGCCTTAGCACGAAGAAAGAAGTTGTACGTCTTTACAACACGAAGGTTACCTCCTGACTCGCCTTCTCAAACCCACGCTACCCTCAAGCGTCAGTGACGCTAAACAACTCATCCCCTCCTAAAGATTCCTAACTTACCAACTGCCATCTCGAATCTCGGTGACCAGAGATGTATATCCTATCATCTTTGCATACGTCACAATATTGTATGTATAATAATTAAGAGGATGTTAAAACACATATATTTATTATGTATGCATGGTAGAGAAGTATATCACGTTATAACATAATATAAGAGGGAAAGGCCATTGTTAGCTATGTAACCAGTAATATAAAATTACGAGAAATGCAGCAGTATCTATGTAAGCATGTAACGAATCTTGGATTCATTAAGACGATGGAAGTCTTTAAACACACACATATATGTAACATAAACTGTTATAGGATAGTATCACCAACCAGGTACATTGATACATACCTATAATTCAAATACGTACTTTAAGAAAACGGTTGAAGGGAACGCTAACAGAAGCTTGACAGCGTACGTATTTAAAGTCTACCAGTTATACATATTTTAACATAACAAAGGTGATAGTGAATTGTGAATATCTACACGTGGTTTATCTAAAATAAAAGTGAAATAGTTAACAGAATACGCGTGTGCAAAATATTTTAACCTTCTCCATACACAATGGCTCTCCGACGCAAATACAGCAGCCATGGCATAATTATAAAATAATAATTACAACATACTAACACACACAAGAATATAGATACACTATCATCAGATTCCAATCTACGAGAACCTCAAGATACATCACAAGAGTACGGGCATCAAGACGACCTACAGGTACATAACACAGCATCCATCATCATAGTGGGATCCTACCAAGGAGGAACCGCTACAAAGTCCAGCCTCTTCCGCGGATGCAATACGAAGATTTAAAGAAAATCCCCTACCGCAAACTACCCTTCACATAAAAAATGTTCATTATTTTTTATTTTCTCAAAAATTCCTCTAAAGATTTAGCTTGAATGTGTTTAAGATATCCGCATAACGAATAAAATGTATATCTTGAACTAATTTTCTGGGAATAGCTGGTCTTCTTTATTCGGAAGGAATTTTTGCAATCATGCATAACTGGTAAACATTAGGCGATAGACGAAAAGTTACTATGCAAAAAAGTAGATCTCTTGAAAACACACAATTTATTTCAAATAACTATTTGTATTGCATCAATATATTCGTTATTCATGGTTAAAATTGTTCTAATCATTTTTTTAAAGTCCTGTCGATTTTCAGTTGCATCCAATTCTTAAACATTTGACTATTACTATTCCCTTTGTATCTATAAAGAAACGTGTAATGCAGCTATTTCCAGAATAGTTTATTTGCATTAAAATAAAGTAGATAGGAAAATAAACTCAAATAAACTCCCGTAAAAATAATTCGTATCCCCTAGTAAGCAACGGAGGGTACAGAAAGGCATGTGAATGTATCACATCAGTTTTTATATTACCATGCCAGGCGAAACTAATAAAATGACCATCTTCTTATTAATTTTTACTTTCTCTATAAAGCACCTATTAGGCAGAGAAGGTATTGCATTCCAACAAAATAATCGATAACGGGAATTCACCGGAAATACAGGTTTTGAAGCCCCCAGAATCCAAGAAAAGCATGTTTAGCAAAAATGCCCGCATGTTTTTGTGAACAGCATAACACAAAGCGAAAATTCGGTTAAATACCAAATTTAATATTTAGGTTCAGTACCTTTCAAAGATGCTACACGAAGATTTTCAAGAAAATTCTCCTACCCCAAACTCCCCTTTGCATGGAACATTTGTCGAGATTTTTGATTTTCTAAGAAATGACTAACGATTTTAATTAAAATACCACATATGAAAGATATTTACATGAAAAATTAAGTGCATATCTTGAATTTTCTGGGAATAGCCTGTGAAGTCCTCTTCATTCGGAAGGAATTTTGTACAGTCTTGTGTAACTAGTAAATGTTATACGATAGACGTAAACGTATTATACATAAAAGTAGATCTATTCAAAGCACACAATTTATTTCAAATAAATTTTATTGTAATATAACCCATTTCTGAGTTATCCGTTTTTATAGATTGGATTTCTTTAACCCTTGGCCTTTCTCTGAAGTCCTGTCAACATTCCTTTGTTTCTCGCGATTGCATGGAAGCAGTATTGAATTTTTAAGGCCAGCATATAGCGTCCAGTTCTAAAACATTAGACTATCGCTTTTCTCTTTGTATCTATAACGAAATGTGTAATGTAGCTATTTCTACAAAGGCTTATTTGAATTAAAACGAAGTAGACAGGGAAATAAGCTTGGAAAGAGTAAGGCTAGCATTTATAGCGCCCAGTTCTTAAATACCTGGCTATCGCTATTCCCTTTGCATTTATAACTAAATGTGTAATCTTGCTATTTCTGCAAAGATTTATCTCGAATAAAATGAAGTAGACATTCACACGACTTTCTATACACTCTATCGCTTATATTGGATATGCAAGCTATTCTTACCAAAGCCTATTTTTCTATCTACTTCAGTTTAATCCAAATAAACCTTTGTAGAAATAGCTACATCACACACTTCGTTATAGATACAAAGAGAACAGTAGAAGTTCAATTGTTTAAGAACCGGTGCTATACACTGCCTTAAAATTCCATATTGTGTCATGCAATCGCGAGAAATAACACTGTTGTTTCTCACTAAAGGACTGGAAGGACTAAAGAATGACCAACCAATGAACAATTCTAACAATTCAAACAATTAATAACGGATATCTCGGAAATGGCTTATGCCACAAAAAGTTATTTTAAATGAATTGTGTGTTTTAAAGAGATCTACATTTCTTGTGTAGGACGTTTTCCTTTATCATTTAACGTTTACTGGTTACACAATATTACACAAAACTCGTTCTGAATGAAGAGGATATCACAGGCTATTCCCAGAAAATCCAAGACATAAATTTTATTCGTCATGTAAATATATTTCAGATATGGTATTTTGGAGCCATTTTTAAAAAAAAGAAAATCCGACAAATGTTCCAGCAAAGGGGAGTTTAGGGTGGGGGGAGTTTCCTGAAAATCTTGGCGGTTCATCTTTGAAAGGTACTACTTAATCTAAACACCAAGCTTGGTGTTTATTCGAGTTTTTGTTTTTAAGTTATTCTCTTTCACAGACACACACACGAAAGTTTTTCTAAAAATCCTTTATTTTGTTCAGGGGCCTCAAAACGTGTATTTTCGGCAAAATCTCAGTAAGTTTTTGGGTGGAATACAATAAATTCCCTACCTACTATTACGTGGTAGAAAAAGCATAAATATCCGATGTGCTACATCCACATGACTTTCTCTATAATTTATTAATGGGTATAAAAACCATTTTTGCGAAAGCTTATTTTTCTACTCGTGTATACTTTATTCTAACCGAGACAAACCTTTTAAAATTTCGTTATAGAACAAACGAAATGGCGGTAATCAAGTCTTTAAAAACTGAACGTCATATACTGGCTTTAAAATCCAAACTCTTTCCCTGCAACCACGAGAAATATGTAAATGACTTCAAAGGAATGACAAAGTTGAATGCAAACCATTAATAACGGATATCCCGGAAATGGCTAATAACATAAGAAAAGTTTATTTGAAATAATTTGTGTGTTTTAAACAGATCTACAATTTTTGTGTAGTGTATTTTCGTGTATCGCTTAACGTTTACCAGTTATACAAGATTATACAGAATTCCTTCTGAATAAAAATGACTTCATGGGCTATTCCCAGAAAATTTAAGATATGTATTTTATTTGTATATGTAAATATCTTTAATATATAATATTTTAATCAAAATAGTCGGGACATATTTTGAGAAAATAACAAATTTCTAAAAACGTTCCATGTAAAGAGTATTTGGGGATAAGAAGATTTTCTTAAAAATCATTATGTCCAATCTTTGGAAACTACCGAACTTAAATACCAAGTTTTGTATTTATCCGACTTTTAGTTTTTGAGTTTTGTTGTTCATATTGACCCCCCCCCCACATACACACAAAAAAGACTTTTTTTCGGTCCCCTGGGTCCTCAAAATATGTACGTATTTCCGGTGAAATCTTGGCACTGATTCAATACCTTCTCTAACTACTATGTATGTAATATATAAGCTTTCGCAAGAATAATTCTATAGCTGCTAATAAACCATAGAGGGCATAGATCTTGTAAACGTATTATATCGGATGTTTGAAACTAATATATAATTATGATAACACCAGCCCAACTGCGGCTGTGGTCTGGTGGTTAGCAAACTTACCTCCAAATCAAGAGATTCTGGGTTCGATTCCCGGCTGTAGCGTGAATTTTTTTTTAGCCAAGATTATTCCCTATCCTATGTAGAATCTGGAAGTGTGACTGTGTCCGTAAATTCAATGTAATAACCCAAAGTATTACTTCCCAATGTGTAACATTAATATGAGCAGTAATTATTTAATTATTTTTCCACTTATACCCCGACTTTAACTACAATGGCGACGTTGTCTTATCGGCAGCATTTTATCTTTAGAACATACTGCCTATTCGCAATGGTGTCAACTCGCATACACTTGTCAGTGGATTTCTATTTTCCTTTGAGTTTTGTACATTAGACCACACACACACACACACACACACACACACACACACACACACACACTCTCTCTCTTTCTTATTGCCAGACTTTCGGGAGAATAGGAAACAATCTTGGTTAAAGAAAAATTCCAGCCTTAGCCTGGAATTGAACACGGAACCTCTCACACAGGTACTGAATATCATTAACGACTAGCTGTTCCAAAATGTTAGATGTCATTGATATGACCAGATGTATAATGAATATTGTTTTATGGAGGAGCTAACATATTTTAAAGCTACCTTTCCAATGAGCAAAATGGAGTCTCACTAATCCGCTGGTCAGGGCTAGGTAGCGCGTGTTGTTCCTTTGTTCTAATAGCGCAATGCTTAACGTGCTGCGAAGTTATGCTTAAAGTCGGGGGTTCAAATCACACTTGAGAATAAATCAGTTTTTTATTCGTTTCTGTTCATGTTTTGAGAACGTTCTAACACATCATGATTTATTTCCGAATGCACTAGAAAGTAGATTTGCATATTCTAACAATTGTGTTATAATGAAATTCACATAATTAAACTAATTAATTGAAACGACACATCCATGCAAAACTATCAGTTCTTAATAAATTTACAGAGCACAAAACAGTCATTTCGGCCGAAATTGATACGACGCGATGCAAAGGACAGTGTTTACGGCATAGCCTGTACAACGCCGGACTGCTTAACATCTCAATACACAGACTCGCCCGGTATATATAAAGTATCCTTTGAGGCAAATATTAAATAAATTTTGAGAAAACTTTTGAAGTGATTTCTTAAATAAAAATCTGATGTTACACTCACATGACTTTCTCTACTCTTGTACAAACTATTTTTACAAACGCTTATTCTCCATCTACTTCATGTTAATCGAGATAAACATTTGCAGACTCTATTTTATTGCTAAGTTTCTTGTAGATGTAAGGGGAATATATATTTACAAGGGCAATATGGAAATACAGTAGCCTTTAAGCACATACATATCTCTTAATAGCTGGTTGCTAGGTGCAGCACCATTCCCTTTGCCACAGATTAATACTCTTTGCATATCCAAGACAAAAAATGAATAACGAATTCCCATTTGAGAAAATAAGTATTGAAAAATTTAAGGGAATAACAAGCAATATCTCAAAAATGGTTCACTCAACAAAAAAAATGTATATGACATAAATTGTGTATTTTAACGCGATCTATATTTTTTGTGTAGTCACATTTTGTCTATCTCTTACGGTTTACCAGTTATGCAAAAGTCGTTCACAATGAAGAATACTTTTGGAGACATTCCCAGAAAATTCAAGATGTACATTTTATTTGTCATGAAAATATCGTAAACATATGATATTTTAATCAAAATCGTTAGTCATTTTCGAAAAATCTTCCATGTAAAGGGTAATCTGGGGTGGGGGATTTCCTTGAAAACCTTCGTGTCGCATCTCTGGAAGATGCTGAACCTAAATACCAAGTTTGGTGTTTATCCTACTGTTCGTTTCTGAGTTATACTGTTCACAGACAGACACACAGACACACACACACACGGACATGTTTCCAAAACTGCTTTTTTTGGATTCAGGGGGTCTCAAAACATGTATTTCCGGTGAAATCTCGATATCGAATTTTTGGGTGGAATACAATACTTCCCCTACTTACTGTACGTAGTAGAGAAAGTAAAAATCTGATGTGTCATATTTGCGTGACTTTCTCTGCCCTCTATTGTTTATTAATTGTTATAAAGATTTTTCTTACGAAGGGTAAAATAATACGACAATGCAGTAGCTGGGATTTGAACTACGGGCCTTGGAGTTTCTTTCCAGTTGGCCTAAGGAGCTGAGCTACTACGACAACGTTGCGGTGTGGCATTAAATTCCTTAAATGACTGGCCTTTTATCCCGGTAAACCAGAAGGAGATCTCAAATTATTTTGAAATGGCATGCCTTACTGGGGACATCCAATGTTACCGGGCTTCATAGTTTAACCAACTATTGGTCAGTCTATAGTTTTCAGTTGTGTGATTATCCCTTTCAAACACTGTCATATAGGGCTTATGTAGCAGAACAATTAATTCCACCATATTCTTACGAAATTTTATTTTTTTCTTTCGAATCGACGCAAACGTTTGCAGGAGTAGCTACATTACACATTTTGTTATCAATGCAAAGGGAAAAGCGATAGTCAAATGTTTCAGAACTGGATGCTATATGCTGGCCTTACATATTTTTTTCCATGCAGGTGAGTGAAACAACTGAATGTCGATAGTACTTTAAAAGAGTGACGAAGAATTGAATAATTCAAATCATTAATAATGGCTGATGCTACCAAAAGTTTTATTTGAAATAAATTGTTTATTTTAAACAGCTCTACATCTTTTGTGACTGCGTTTTCGTCTATGAAAGCCAGTGTTTACCGGTTATATGTACAAGATTATAGATAATTTCTTCCCAACGAAGAGAACTTTATAGGCTACTCCCAGAAAATTCAAGATATACACTTTTATTTGTCATGTAGATATCTTTAATACGCGGTATTTTAATCAATTCGTTACAACTATTTTTTAGAAAATAAAAATGTTCTAAATATGTTCCATAAAAAGGGCAGTTTGGGGTGGGAGGATTTTCTTAAAAATGCTTCTGTCGTATCTTTAGAAACTACCAAACTTAAATATCAAATTTTGGATTTATCCGAAGTTTCGTTTCTGAGTTATACTGTTCACATGTCCTCAAAATGTTAATTTGCGGTGAAATCTCGGTATCGAATTTTTGGGTGTACCTTCTCTATGTACTGTGTGGGTAATAGACAGTTTAACTTTCGTAAGAATAATTTGTATACCTGCTAATAAACAGAGGTAGAGCTGGTCTTGAAAACCCATCGGATGTTCTAAACTATGTTACTATTATAACACAAGCAGCTCAGACTGCCTCTGTGGTCTGGTGGTTATCATGCTTACTTCCAAATCCAGAGGTCCCGGGTTCGATTCCCGGCTGGAGGGTGGGGATTTTTCTTTAGCCAGGATAATTCCCTATCCTCCCTAGAGCCTGGAAGTATACATGAGAGTATGAATGTGTGCGTGAATTTAATGTAATAATCTTAAGTTAACAGTATTGAAGTATAGACATAAATGTTAAAATAATTATTTTCTTTGTTTTCCCACTCCTACTAAAACCGCAATGATTTTTCGGCGCATTTTATATTTGGGACGTACTGCCTATTCGCAATGGTGTTAACTCGTTTACAATTGTCGTTAATTTCTATTTTCTTTGGGTTTTATGCACTAGATCACATACACATCTCTTAGAAAATAAACAATTTTTGAAAATGATTCATGTAAGGGGTAGTTGGTGTGGGGGATTTTGTTATAAATCTCCGTGTTTCATCTTTGGAAGGTGCTGGACCTATATATCAAGATTAGTATTTATCCGATTTTTCGTATTTGTTTTATCTATCTTGTTCACACACATGTATCTTTTTTAAAAATGCTTTTTGGTTTAAGGAACCTCAAAACTTGCATTTCCGATGAAATCTCAGTATCGAATTTTTGTGTAGAGTGCAATACCTTCTCTGGCTACTGGGTGCGTGGTAAAATGCCTTTTGAACGTAATGTTTAAATAGTTTTATTACTGAATTTTATTGCTACTGATTTCCATTATCTTATTCAGAAATTATTTAAGGATAAATGCAAAACATATTTCATTCGTCCTGTTTGTATTTTACTTTCTCTACTACGTGTAGTAATTAGGAGAAGTGTTACATTCCACCCAAAAAGTCGATACCGAGATTTCACAGGAAATATATGTTTTGAGGTGTACTGAACGCATATAAAGAATTTTAGAAACATATCCCTGTGTGTGTGTGTGTGTGTGTGTGTGTGTGTGTGTGTGTGTGTGTGTGTGTGAACAGTACAACTCAGAAACGTACAGTCGGATAAACACCAAACTTGGTATTTAGGTTCAGTATCTTCCAGAGATGTGACACGAAGGTTTTAAAGAAAATCCCCCCTACCCCAGAGTACCCTTTACATGGAACATTTTTCGAAAATTTTAATTTTCTCAAAAATGGCTCTAACAATTTGGATTAAAATATCATATGTTTAAGGTATTTTCATGACAAATGAAATTTATATCTCGAATTTTCTGGGAATGTCTCCAAAAGTGTTCTTCATTCTGAACGATTTTTGCATAAGTGGTAAACCATAAGAGATAGACAAAATTTTATAACACAAAAAATGTAGACCGTTTTAAAATACACAATTTGTCATATATATTTTTTTTGTTGAGTGAACCATTTTCGACATATTGCTTGTTATTCCTTTAAAATTTCCAATCCTTATACTTTTTCTCAAATGTGAATTCGATATTCATTTTTTTTTGTCCTGGTAATACAAAGAGAATGGAATACTCCACATAGCAACCAGCTCTTAAAAAATTTGACTATCCCTTAAAGCCTACCAATTCCCCTTGCACCACAAGAAAATTAGTAATTAGATAGTTTGTGTAAATGTTTATCACGATTAGCATGAAGTACATGGAGAATAAGGACTTGTAAAAATAGTTTGTACAAGAGTAGACAAAGTCATGTGAGTGTAACACATCAGATTTTTACTTTCTCTACTATGTATAGTAAGTAGGGGAAGGCATTGTATTACACCCAAAAATTTGATACAGAGATTTCACCGGAAATACATGTTTTGAGACACCCTGAATCCAAAAATAGCATTTTTGGAAACAAGTCCGTGTGTGTGTCTGTGTGTCTGTGTGTCTGTCTGTCTGTGAACAGCATAACTCAGAAACGAACATTTGGATAAACACCAAACTTGGTAGTTGGATTCAGTATTTTCCAGAAATGCGACACGAAGGTTATCAAGAAAATCCGCCCACCCCAGAGTAACCTTTACATGGAACATTTTTCGAAAATTTTATTTTTCTCAATAATGGCTCTAACAATTGTGATTAAAATCTCATGTTCAAGATATTGTCATGACAAATGAAATGTATATCTCGAATTTTCTGGGAATGTCTCCAAAAGCATTCTTCATTGTGAACGACTTTTGCGTAACTGGTAAACCATAAGGGATAGACAGAACTTTACTGCACAAAAAATGTAGATCGCATTAAAATACACATTATGTCATATACATTTTGTGTTGTTGAGTGAACCATTTTCGAGATATTGCTTGTTATTCCCTTAAATTTTTCAATACTTATTTTCTAAAATGGGAATTCGTTATTCATTTTTCTGTCTTGTATATGCAAAGAGTATTAATCTGAGGCAAAGAGAATGTTGCTGCACATAGCAACCAACTATTAAGAGATATGTATATGCTTAAATGCCGCTTCAGATACAAAACAAGGGGAACATAGTACGCCTTAAGCGATAGTCAAATATTTTTAGAACTGGTCGTTATGTGTAAAATGTAATTCTCTTTGCATGTCAAAAGATGGTTTCTGCAAATGTTTATCTCGATTAATATGAAATAGATGGAGGATAAGAGTTTGTAAAAATAGTTTGTACAAGAGTAGAGAAAGTCATGTGAGTGTAACGCATCAGATTTTTTACTTTCTCTACTACGTATAGTAAGTAGGGGAAGTATTGTATTCCACCCAAAAATTCGATACTGAGATTTCACCGGAAATACATGTTTTGAGACCCCCTGAATCCAAATAAAGCATTTCTAGAAACGTGTCCGTGTGTGTGTCTGTATGTCTGTGAACAACATAACTCAGAAACGAACAAAGGATAAACACCAAACTTGGTATTTAGGTTCAGTATATTCCAGAGATGCGACACGAAGGTTTGCAAGAAAATCCCCCACCTCAGATTACGCTTTACATGGAACATTTTTCGAAAATTTTAATTTCCTCAAAAATGGCCCTACGATTTAGATTACAATGTCGTATGTTTAATATATTTTCATGACAAATGAAACGTATATCTCGAATTTTCTGGGAATGTCTCCAAAAGTACTCTTCATTGTGAACAACTTTTGCATAACTGGTATACCATAATAGATAGACAAAATGTTACTACTCAAAAAATGTAGATGGCGTTAAAATACACAATTTATTTCATATTCATATTTTTTGTTAAGTGAACCATTTTCGACATATTGCTTGTTATTCCCTCAAATTTTCCAATACTTATACTTTTTCTCAAATTCGTTATTCATTTTTTTTATGTCCTGGACATGCAAGGAGAATGAAATGCGCCACATAGCAACCAGCGCTTAAAATATTTGACTATCGCTTATAACCTATTATATTCCCCTTGCATCTACAAGGAAATTAGTAATAAGATTGACATCTCGATATCTCAATTAACATGAAGCATATCGAGAATAAGCGTTTGTAAAAATAGTTTGTACAAGAGTAGAGAAAGTAATGTGAGTGTAACACATCAGATATTTTTCATTCGAGTTAGTGGAATATTGTTAAGATGTATTCCACCATATGATAGGGTATGCTGTGTAGGGTATACAACGGAGATGGACGCCTCGCACACTGCGGCCTACGGGACGTCTATCGTGTCAGCCATCCCCTAGGACGAAGGCATGTAGTAAAGGAACCACATAACACTACAAGTAGACAGGACACACAGACGCGCCGAAGTCCTTAGGACTTCCTGGTTCGAAGATTCGTTCCACTGCTGTAGAAGCCCAAAGAAGACGATGAACGACCCGTTCAACCAGGCAGCTCTCTAGTGTTAAAGGAGATTACTCTTTCCTTTGAGCGAGCAACCGCGCAATCTTTCCGGCACTGCCATACGCCACAAAACCTAGAAGCATAACTGAAAGATGAGAAGGAAACGGAATGAAAGCGGAATCATGGAAAAGAAATCGTAGCGATTGAAAAAATCTTGTGTTACACTCACATGACTTTCTTTACTTTGTATTTTTACAAACCCTTATTCTCCATCTATTTCATATTAATCGAGATAAACATTTGCAGAAATGATCTTTTGACATGCAAAGAGAATTATATTTTACACATAGCGACCAGTTCTAAAAATATTTGACTATCGCTTAAGGTGTATCATATTCCTCTTGTTTTGTAGTTGCAAGGGCAATGTAGAAATACAGTAGTCTTTAAGCATAGACATATCTCTTAATAGCTGGTTGCTAGGTGCAGCACTATTCTCTTTGTCACAGATTAATACTCTTACCATATCCAAGACAAAAAAAATGAATAACGAATTCCCATTTGAGAAAAAATACAAGTATTGGAATATTTAAGGGAATAACAAGCAATATATCGAAAATGGTTCATTCAACAACAAAAAAAAAAAATGTATAGGACATAAATTTTGTATTTTAACGCGATCTACATTTTGTGCAGTAAAATCTTGTCTATCTCTTATGGTTTACCAGTTATGCAAAAGTCGTTCTCAATGAAGAATACTTTTGGGGACATTAAGAAAATTCGAGATATAAATTCCATTTGTCATGAAAATATCTTAAACATATGATATTTTAATAAAAATTATTAGAGCCATTTTTGAGAAAATAAAATTTTCGAAAAATGTTCCATGTAAAGGGTAATCTGGGATGTGGGGATTTTCTTGAAAACCTTCGTTTCGCATCTCTGGAAGATACTGAACCTAAATACCAAGTTTGGTGTTTATGCGACTGTTGGTTTCTGAGTTATGCTGTACACAGACACACACACACACACACACAGACACGTACACGGACATGTTTCCAAAAATGTTTTTTTTTGGATTCAGGGGGTCTCAAAACATATATTTCCGGTGAAATCCCGGTATCGAATCTTTGGGAGGATTACAATACTTCCCCTACTTACTATACATAGTAGAGAAAGTAAAAACACCCCAGCGTTCGCCTACCGACCAGGGAAACAACCTCAGAGTGGGCGTTAGACGGAAATGGACCACGGGATCTCCCGAAGCGAGACTCACGGGTTACAATGAGGCCATATTTGTGGTTCTGGTGTAAGTAAAAAATAAAAAAGTAAAAAAATACAAACAAAAGCGTTGATTTTAATTTTACCAAAGCAACGTCATTTACACTATTTTTCAATAATTAAGGCGAGATATAGCTTCTCTCAGTCCGTCCCTGGATCCGTCTATTTATCACAGTATACTATTCCTTTCTCTACTATGTATAGTAAGTAGGGGATTTATTGCGTTCCACCCAAAAATTCGATACCAAGATGTCACCGGAAATGCATATTTTGAGGCGACCTGAATCCAAATAGAGCATCTTTGGATACGTCCGTGTGTGTGTCTGTCTCTCTGTGTGTCTGTGAACAGTAACTCAAAAACTCCCCCCACCCAAACCCAACTTCTCTTTACATGCAACATTTTTCGAAAATTTTATCTTCTAAAAATGGCTCTAACGATTTTGATAAAAATACCATAAATGAAGGATATTTACATGACAAATAAAATGTAGATCTAGAATTTTCTGGGAATAGTCTAGGAAGTCCTCGTCATTTGGAAGGAATTTTGTATAATCTTATATAACCTGTAAACGTTAAGCGATAGCCAAAACACACCACACAAAAATGTAGAGATTCTTAAAACCCACAATTTACTTAAACTAATTTTTGGGGACATAAGCTGCCTCTGGGATATCATTTATTAAAGGTTCAGATTCTTTTTTTTAAGTTCCGCCTTTAAGCACATTGGTCTTGTCGGTTGCCTTTCCTTTAGAGTTTATTCCCAATTGGCAATGGTGTTAATTTGTATTCACTTGTCGTTTGGTTTCTTGCACTTTGGGTATTTTGATCATTAGATCACACGCAAATTCACACTTTCAGAATGGGAAATAATCTTGACTAGAGAAAAATTCCTACCCCCACAGCCGGGAATCAAATCCGAGACCTCTCGCACGGGAGCCAGTTATTCTACCGACTGAGCTACGGGGCCAGCCAAAGGTTCGAATTGTTCAATGCTTGTCATTCTTTTCAAGTTCCATCGAGTTTCAGTTGACTCTTGCGATTGTATGGAATATTAAGCCAGCATATAGCGCTCAGCTCTTAAACATTTGAATATCGCTGTTCTCTTTGTATTTATAACGAAATGTGTAATTTAGCTATTTTCGCAAAGATTTATTTCGATTAAATATAGTAGATAAAAATTCTGATGTGTTACACTCACATGACTTTCCCTACTCTTGTACAAACTATTTTTACAAAACTATTTTTACAAACGCTTATTCTCCATATGCTTCATGTTAATCGAGATGTTAATCTTATTGCTAATTTTCTTGTAGATGCAAGGGGAATTTGTAGGCTTTAAGCGATAGGTAAATATTTTAAGAGCTGGTTGCTATGTGGAGCATTCCATTCTCTTTGCATTACCAGGACAAAAAAAAATGAATACGAATTTGAGAAAAAGTATAAATATTGGAAAATTTAAGGGAATAAGGAGCAATATCTCGAAAATGGTTCACTCAACAAAAAGAAATGTATATGACAAATTGTGTATTTTAACGCGATCTACATTTTTTGTGTACTAAAATTTTGTCTATCTCTTATGGTTTACCAGTTATGCAAAAGTCGTTCACAATAAAGAATACTTTTGGAGACATTCCCAGAAAATTCAAGATATACATTTTATTTGCCATGAAAGTATCTTAAATATATGATATTTTAATCAAAATCGTTAAAGCCATTTTTGAGAAAATTAAAATTTTCGAAAAATGTTCCATGTAAAGGGTAATCTGGTGGGGGGGATTTTCTTGAAAACCTTCGTGTCGCATTTCTGGAAGATACTGAACCTAAATACCAAGTTTGGTGTTTATCCGACTGTTCGTTTCTGAGTTATGCTGTTCACACACACAGACATACACACGGACATATTTCCAAACATGGCTTTTTTGGATTCAGGGTTCTCAAAACATGTATTTCCGGTGTAATTGCGGTATCGAATTTTTGGTTGGAATGCAATACTTCCCCTACTTACTATACGTAGTAGAGAAAGTAAAAATAAGCTTTAGTAAAAACAGTTTGTATACCCACTTACAAAGCTAGAGGTAGAGAAAGTCATGTGAATGTATCACATGAGATATTATGGCGGTTTCATATAAGTTATAAGGGTGAATAAATAACCGCGTATCACATAAAATGTCTCATATGTAAGTTTTCATGGCCTCCTTGTAGTCTCCATGGCAACCTAACCTTTTAATTTGCTTCATGTATCTCATCTAGCCAGTTAATTTTCAACCCCTTGTTCTCTATGCGGTTGTTTTGCGAGTCCCCCTTTTCTGCATTTAATTTAGGTTCGAATCCCAAAAGTGCAGTTACATCCCTAGGAATTTCCGAGAGAGTGAACATGGCACGGGGCTATAACAAAAAAAAAAAACAAAACGAAGGGGTAGGGGTACGAAAAAAAAACAATAACCCGGTGTAGCGGAGGAATCTATTAGGGGAAAATGAAATTCGAGATGACAGAGACACCTTGGGGAAATGGTTGGAACACGGAAGGTGTCATGTTCGCCGCATTTATCGACGGGGGAGGTTTCCACGGTATAATTGCATCTGGGAATATCTTAGCATCATGTTGTCGGCCTTGCTCAAAGAGCGCAGCCGCCCCCAGGGAGGCGGCACACGAAAAATATCCATTAACTCTTCCACTAGCGTCTATTTAACTCCCGTACCGAGCAGTTCTTTTGTGATAGAAATTGGTGTTAGATTTATTAGGAAATATACAGTATGTTCATTTTAAAAGCATTTAGTTTGTTTGTTTAGAGATAAATTTATTATACAGGATGTACAAAAATATATTTCAAAGTTTTTGGAGTATATTTCTCTCATATAAAGAAGAAAATATGCTGCAGAAATACGAGTCGACACACGCTGCATCTCTGCTTATGTTGTATGACGCTCAATCTATTCGGTTGTATGTGCAGAAAGTCGTCATTTATTATCGTGTAGCAACAACCTTACACCATAAACATGGTATTTCAACTAGACGCTATTTTTTTCTTACTTTTAATAAGGGTAGGTGGAGGAAGAATTTTCATTTCACCCAAAAATTCGATATTCATATTTTACCATAAATATCCCATTGAGGTACATACCCTGAATTCTAGGTGTAACTTAGGACCTAGCTTTGGAAGGGAAAAATAAATGAAAGCCACACAATGAAGCGTATTATAAAATACGTTTAAAGGAAGCTTTCAATCATTTTGAGTGAAATAAAACATTAATTGCTTTAAATAACAATGATACTAGTAATGACAATTCAGAATAGAAACACTCAGGGCAGAAAAGGGATATCCCTACTCAATGGAATAGTATAGGACAGATATATCACGAAAAGGGGAAAAAGTAAAAGTTATAGAAAATAATAAAATATGGTTCAGAAATATGGCCAATAGTAAGAAAAGAACAAAGGAAATTATTAGCAACCGAAATGGGTATTTTGAGAAGAGCAAATAGAACTTCTAGGCTGGAAAGAATTAGAAATGAAGTAATTCGGAAATAAATGGAATTGCAACACACTATAATAGATTAAATTAAAGAAAAACAACTTGTATGGCATGATCATGTGACAAGGTTGAGGAAGGAGACATTGCCAAAAAAGATCTTCAGATGAAATCCTTCAGGCGGAAAAAAGAGACATACCAGAAGACATGGTTTTAAATACCAAGTTTGGTGTTGTTCCGACTTTTGGTTCTTTAGTTATGCTGTTCACAGACACAAAGACAGACACACACACACACATACACACACACACACACAAATTTTTCAATAATTTTCTCAAATGGGAATTCCTTATTCATTTTTTTGTCTTGGATATGCAAAGAGTATTAATCTGTGGCAAAGGGAATGGTGCTGCACCTAGCAACCAGCTATTAAGAGATATGTATGTGCTTAAAGGCTACTGTATTTCTATATTGCCCTTGTAAATATATATTCCCCTTACATCTACAAAGAAATTAGCAATAAGATAGAGTCTGCAAATGTTTATCTCGATTAACATGAAGTGGATGGAGAATAAGCGTTTGTAAAAACAGTTTGCACAAGAGTAGAGAAAGTCGTGTGAGTGTAACACATCAGATTTTTATTAAAACATCTTTTGCACGAGTAGTATAATGCATATTGCAAATCCTCTGTGAAGTCCTTTTCATTTTATAAGAGGAGTTTGGTGTGTGTATATGTGTGTGTGTGTGTGAGTGAGAGAAAGAAAGAGTGAGACAGAGCAATATAACTCAAAAAGATCAACATCTTCCAAAGGTGTGATACAAAGGTTTTCAAGAAGATCTCTCACGCAAAACTATTTTACATTTCTGGATAATTGTTTGGTATTTTGTTGTTTTTGTTATTTGTGCTTTTAGACTCAAAATGGCTCTAACGATTTTGATTATCATAACTTAGATTTAAGATATATGCATGATTAATAACGTGTATATCTTGATACTTTTACGAATAGTCCATGGATAGTCTGAATGTACTTTGTGTGGTTTTATATAACTAGTAAACAATAATACTACGGAGGTTTACTACACAAAAATCTGATGTGTTACGCTCACATGACTTTCTCTACTCTTGTACTAATTATTTTTACAAACGCTTATACTCCATCTACTTTATGTTAATCGATATACAAATTTGCAGAAACTATTGTATTGCTAATTCTCTTGTAGGTGCAGGGGGAATATGGTAGGCTTTAAGTGATAATCAAATCTTTTAAGCGCTGGTTGCTATGTGGAGCATTCCAATGTCTTTGCATGTCCAGGACATAAAAAAATAATAATTAAAAGAATTCCCATTTGAGAAAAAGTATAAATATTGGAAAGTTCAAACAAATAACAAGGAATATCTTCGAGATGGTTCACTCGACAAAAAAATGTATATGAAATAAATTGTGATTTGACGAGAACTAGATGTTTTGTGTAGTAAGATTTTGTCTATCTCTTATCAGTTATGAAAAATTCATTCAGAATGAATACTTTTGGGGAGATTACTAGAAAATTCATAATATACATTTCATTTGCCATAAAACTATCTTAAATATATGATATTTTGATCAAAATCGTTAGTCATTGTTTAGAAAATCAAAATTTCGAAAGGTGTTCCATGTAAAGGGTAGTCTGGAGTAGGGGATTTTCTTAAAAGTCTTCGTGTCGCATCTTTGAAATATACTGAACCTAAATACTTAGTTTGGTATTTACAAGACTTCTAGTTTTTGAGTTATTCTGTTCACAGACACTTAGACAGACAGGCACACACCCCCACAGATATACACACGGACCTTTCTCTAAAAATGCTGTTTTTTGGATTCAATGGGCCTCAAAACATGTATTTCCGGTGAAATATCGATATTGAATTTTTGGGTGGAATGCCATATTTCCCTTACGTTCTAAACAGCCAAAACTGGCCAAGCTTGGGCACATACTTAGTGGAAGTACACTTACTAAGAGGTTAGGTGTTTATGTAAATTTTCTTTAAATATATGTGGCGCTTGAGTACCTGTGTGGGTGAATGTGTGTGTGATTCAGAGTATTTTTCATTTTATATGTATGTATATAATATGGTGATTATAAAATAGTTGTTTTCTGGTCGATACTACAACTCACGTATACAGAAGAGCTATTTCTCTAGAGAGCATGTACGGTCTTATGACCCATGTGATTGTGTTATGCAATTAATGTAATACTAAGTACTTAATAAATACCACCACCACCACCACTACTACTACCACTACTACTACTACTACTACTACTACTACTACTACTATTACTACCACTACTGCTACTATATGTAGTAGAGAAAGTAAAAATTAGATCTCGTCAAAATTCAAAATTTATGCCTGATAATTTTTTGTGGCATTAATGGTTTGGAAATATTCGTTATTAATGATTTTAATTTTCCAGTAACCTTTATATTTTTAAGTGCTTTTTGTTATCTCGCGATATCATATACAAGATGTTTGTAATGAAACTATTTCTGCGGACATTTGCCTCGGCTAATATGAAGTATATAGAAAAGTATGCTTTTATAAGAATAGTTTGTTGAAGATATATAAACATTAACAATCATGTCGTTACTAAGGCTTGTGATATAAGCACTTAATGCATGTTGCATGTAGCTAAGTCCGTGTTACTTAAATTGAAATCGATTCTAGGCAAACATTTATCTTGAATAGAAGCCTTTTTACTTCCTCTTCTAAGTATAGTAAGTGGGGAAGTATTCCATTCCACCCAAAAATTCAATAGCGAGATTTCACCGGAAATACATGTCTTGAGGTCCACCCCCCGAATCCAAATAAAGCATTTTTGAAAACATGTCCGCGTGTTTATGTGTCTGTGAACACCATAACTCAAAATCGAAAAGTCGGTTAAATACCAAACTTGGTATTTACGTTCAATATCTTGCAAAGATGCGACACAAAGATTTTCAAAAAACTCTCCTCAAACTACCCTTTACATAGAAAATTTTTGGAAATGTTTGTTTTCTAAAATATGGCTGTGCCGATTTTTATTGAAGTGCCATATAATAGAGATATTTACATGATAAATAAAATGTATATCTTGAATTTTCTGGGAATAGCCTAGAAGTCCCCTTCATTCGGACGGAATATTGTCTGGTATGACTTGTAAACGTTAAGCAATAGACGAAAACGTACCACGCAAAAAAATGTAAATTTCTTTAAAATACACAATTTACTTGAAGTAAGTCTTTTGCGGCATAAGCCGTTTCTGAGATATCAGGTATTAAATGCTCGAATTGTTCAATACTTGTCATTCTTTTTAAGTCCCATCGATTTTCAATTGTTTCTCGCGAATATAAATTTGTATCTAGGTTATTAAACTAAAATGATTTGATGTATGTCTATTTGTATTTAAATATATATTTTAGCATTAAATAGTAAGTGTGAGGATATGTATGATATGTTTTAAATAATTTTAAAGGGAATAAATAATAGAATTTTAGGATTAATTATATAATGGCATGTAGTTATAGATAGGTAAAGAAAACATAAATTACAAAATAAATGTGTTAAAATAATTATAAATATATATGAATATAAATAAGCTAGATGATTTTAATTTTCTTTGGTAAATTAAAGGAAATTAATAAATAAAAATGTAAATGAAAGAAATATTGTTAACTTTTATATAATTATTTTAGTGTAAAAGTATAAATTTAAAAGTACAAGTAAATTTGTAAATTATTATAATAATGTAAATAGATTTTATTATATATTGATTTAAATGTGTAATAGTATACAAGAAAGAAAAAAGTACTTATTTAAGCTAGAAGATTTTTAAATAGTGCTGGATATCAGTATGTAAGCGCTGGATACAAGTGGAGTAGTTTTTACCTTTGTATTAAGTTTTGTTAGTTAAGTGGCTGGATACCAGTATTAGTATAGATTTAGTAGATTTTGTAATTATTATTTATTTACACCTTTACTGTCTATTATTTATTTTATTTACTTATTTTTTCTATTTTATGTTTTCTTGTTTGTAGTTAGGTAGTAGCTAAAGACTTAATCTGTAAAATGAATGTATATAAGAATTGAAAACATTGATTCAATAAATAAAACATTTGGATATATGCCGCGGTATAGTAATCTAGATGCCAGGGTTGAATATTCAGATTTTATTTTATGTTTTGTTTCTCGCGAATGCATGGAATCAGTATGGAATTTTTAGGCCAACATATAGCGCCTAGTTCTTAAACATTTGACTATCGCTGTTCCCTTTGTATCTGTAATGAAATGTGTAATGTGGCATTTTTGCAAAAGTTTATTTGGATTAAATTTAATAGAAACATAAGCTTTAGTAAGAATAATTAGTATACCACTAATAAAGATGGAGGCTAGAGAAAGTCGTATGAATGTAAAACATCGGATTTTTGTATATTTGTAATAGGTAAGAATGTTGTGTGAGCGTTTGCAAGTCCGCTGTTATCTTTTATTTTGTATTTAGTTTTCGGTGCATCAACTTTGGTATATGAGGATCGTATCGCGCTCCTGAAGTTTTTTAATGTGCCTGTGAGAAATACTTAGTTTATATCAGACATATGGCCCTAGAGTTATCTAAAGTGCCATGTGATTCTTTTTATTCTGTACTGTTTACTTTGATTTCATTGCCTTGCCATGATGGACTTGGAAGGTGATGTAAGTTATATATTTAATAGTATACTAGAAGTTTACTACGTTAATTACGTATAGTAATGTACGTTATTTGTTTTCAGAACCTTCTCTCACCTTTATTGTAAGTATAGGAAACATTCCAGTAAAATCACATTGCAATTAAATTTAGGAATTTAATGCACATGACAACAATATCATATAAAATAAGATAAACATATCCAATTCGATTTTGACGTTTCGTTTTGATTGTAGGAAGGCAGAAAATAAAGAAAAACGCCCATCAGTGCTCCATAAAAAAGAAGCCACGAAACATACATTAAGTTAGTCGTTAATGCTAACTGAAAATATTCCATAGCCCTTCAAGTGCATATGTTTTCATTTAATGCAGTGATAATTGAAAATAAATGTTGAAATTTTTTGTGTGTGTGAGAGAGCGGCAGCTGAACAGTTCGACAAACAATAGAGCGTGTAAAGGAAAGCTTGCTGAACTGTAAATGGATCATACGTCAGTATCAGCTGATACGGGGGCCTGTTCAAATGTTTTCACAAGGTAGATACGTTTTTTGCGGATTATGCCGGCTCCCGCAGTATAACGTGGTAGACAGTGTTGGGCTTATCTTTTACAGGTCAGTTCATATTAAGTATTCCAATGTCCTTACTTTTAAACCAAATTGCAGCATTTTTACGAAAAGTAGAGGAAATATTGTATTCCACTCAAAATTTCGATACCGAGATATAACTAAAATACACATTTACAGATCCTCTGAATAAAAAAGTTAGAAAAAGATCCGCGCACACGTGTGTGTGTCTGTAAACAGCACAACTAAAAACGATGCCGAATGAATACTTGGTGTTTAATTTCAGTATCTTCCAACGATGCAACAAGAAGGGGAGCTTGGGGTGGGGAACTTTTTTCAAAATCTTCGAGTCGCATCTTCGAAAGGTATCTCTCAATTTAAATACCTAGCTTGGTATTTATTCAAGTTTTCAATGTTAAGTTATTCTGTTCTTCGACACACACACACATGTTTCCAAAACTGCTTTATTTGGTTTCAGGGACCTCAAAACATTTCCGGTAAAAACCTGGTATCGAATTTTTGGGTGGAATGTAATACCTTGTCCACCTACTATGTATCGTAATGGAGAGAAATCAAAATGTGATGTGTTGCACTCACATGACTTTCTCTACTCTTGTAAAAACTGATTTTACAAACTCTTATTCTACATCTACTTCATATTAATTGAGATAAACATTTGCAGAAAGTATCTTATTGCTAATTTTCTTGTAGATGCAAGGGGAATTGGTAGGCTTTAAGCGATAGTCAAATCTTTTAAGAGCTGGTTGCTATGTGGAGCATTCCATTCTCTTTGCATGTCTAAGACATAAAAAAAGGGGACATTCCCAGAAAATTCAAGATATACATTTAATTTGCCATGAAAGTATCTTAAACATGTGACATTTTAATCAAAATCATTAGAGCTATTTTTGACAAAATAAAAAATTTCTAAAAATGTTCCATGTAAGAGGTAGTCTGGGGGGGATTTTCTGTGGCGCATCCTTGGAAGATACTAAACTCAAATACCAACTTTACGTTTTTGAGTTATGTTGTTCACAGAACAGATAGACACACAGACAGACACACACATGGACATGTTTCCCAAAATTCTTTATTTGGATTCAGGGTACCTCAAAACAAACATACATTTCCGGTGAAATCTCGGTATCGAATTCTTGGGTGGAATGCAATACTTCCCCTACTTAATATACGTAGTAGAGAAAGTAAAAATAGTGAAGGAGGAAACAGAATCAAATCAGTTACAATGTATGGCAAAGTTATAAGGCAATGAAATTGCTTCTGGAGTGGGTTGGAAAACTATGGGCAAGCTCTCCTCTCTACAAAGGTATCTAAGGTGGCTATTGGACAAAACAAAAGTAGGAGAGCATTATTACAAAATGGCTAGTATCAATAAAATACGAAATGCAAGCTTATATATGCAAAGTATTTTCATAATGCAAGGGTTTCCATTCAGGAAATGGATTTTTACTCATTTCCGAAAAATAATTGGCTATATGAGTAGTTAATAGTCAGATAAAATTGCGGGAATAGACAATCAGAAAATCGACTACAAGTTTCAAAGGTTGCTGCCAGTTTGCGCTACAGTTGCAAAAACAGCAGCAGTTGACCTTCGCCCCTTGATTTAAACTTTTTACCAGCTGATAATCATTTAGAGTATTAACTCGTATAAATATACCAAAAGTACCGAGCGATATAGCTCAGGCGGTAACGTCGTGCCCGCATTAGGGAGGTTCCGGGTTAAAATCTGTGGGCCGACCAATTTAACTGTTTTTTTGCTTGGTTTCCGTCAGTATCCAAGGTAAATACCGGATTGGATATTTAGTACCATGACCCAAATTTCCACCTTAAGTCTAAAACAACAGTAAAAATGAAAATAAATCGTAATAGCAAATGCCTACCATCTATCCATAGATAATGAAAGCAGGTAGACTGGACGGCACCTAATGCTATCTACTCGACGCGTGTAGAAGCAGAGATACAGTTGCCTAGCACTAGGGCTACTGTGGACACGTGTCGAAGCCTGCCATCTGCCCATCACAGAAGCAGAGGTACAGTTGCCTAGAACTAAGGTCACTGTGGACACGTGTCGAAGCTGCCATTTGCCCATCACAGAAGCAGAGGTACAGTTGCCTAGCACTAAGGTCAATGTAAACACGTGTCGAAGATCCCATCCACCTATTACAGAAGCAGAGTCATAGTTGCCTAGCACTAAGGTCTCTGTGTATACATGTCGAAGCTCCCATCTGCTCATCACAGAAGCAGAGGTACAGTTGCCTAGCACTAAGGTCAATGTAAACACGTTTCGAAGCTCCCATCCGCCTATTACAGAAGCAAAGTCACAGTTGCCTAGCACTAAGGTCTCTGTTTATACGTGTTGAAGCTCCCATCTGCTCATCACAGAAGCAGAGTCACAGTTGCCTAGCACTAAGGTTTCTGTGTATACGTGTCGAAGCTCCCATCTGCTCATCACAGAAGCAGAGTCACAGTTGCCTAGCACTAAGGTCTCTGTGTATACGTGTCGAAGCTCCCATCTGCTCATCACAGAAGCAGAGGTACAGTTGCCTAGCACAAAGGTCAATGTAAACACGTGTCGAAGCTCCCATCCGCCTATTACAGAAGCAAAGTCACAGTTGCCTAGCACTAAGGTCTCTGTGTATACGTGTCGAAGCTCCCATCTGCTTATCACAGAAGCAGAGGTACAGTTGCCTAGCACTAAGGTCACTGTGGATACCTGAGGAAACAAGATGGTATGGTACAAGGAATAAGACCTAGAAGGCTAACTGTCCGTCACACATTGAACCACAAGGTTCCTATCAGATCCATAGCGATATAGGTTAAAGTTTCGTTAAAAAGGTTAAAGCCTAAAAAAAAGAGAAAAAAATCATATATACATCACGTGATTAATCATTCGATTATTCTGCATCGTTCTGAAAAGCATTAATATGTAAGTATTAATTATCTTATATAACAAATGCTGATTTACTCTGATTTATGCAAATTTATATATTTTAACTTTATATTCATCATTAACCAATAAATTATTTCCTGTACCGCAAAATAACAGTCCAGTTGTTCACATATGTGTGCATCCGTGCGTGAATAATCCAGCAAAACCGCTTTTTCAGCACTACATGGAAAACCCAAAATCTATCACTAGGGAACGAAAGTAGGAATTTAAACTCTCCCCAGCTATAAAATTCCCAGTGATAAAACTTTCCATATCTCAATAGATTTAGCACCTGTGTTTCAAAAACATTTCTATTTCACCTTTTTAGAGAATCGCCTCCGTTGAGAATTAGCTTCAGCACAGTGATAAAACCTGACAGGAAACGAAAAATTCGGTACCTTCTTTTTTTACGTTTATTGCACTAATTTTTTTTAATTCCTCTACCGCTTAGCTGTTGATAGATGCAGTAGGAATTGTATTCCACCAAAATATTTGTTATTGAGATTTCACCGAAATACAACAGGTCAAAAGTTGCGTTTTCAGAGAAATGTCCCTCTGTATGTGGACAGCACAAATAAAAAATATCTGATGTGTTACACTCACATGACTTTCTCTACTCTTGTACAAACTACTTTTACAAACGCTTATTCTGCATATGCTTCATGTTAATCGAGATATTAATCTTATTGCTAATTTCCTTGTAGGTGCAAGGGGAATATGGTAGTATTTAAGCGATAGTCAAATCTTTTAAGAGCTGGTTGCTATGTGGAGCATTCCATTCTCTTTGTATGTCCAGGACATAAAAAAAATTAATAACGAATTTCCATTTGAGAAAAATTATTGGAAAATTTAAGGGAATAACAAGCAATATCTTGAAAATGGTTCACTCAACAAAAAAATGCATTTGACATAAATTGTGTATTTTAACGCGATCTACATTTTTTGTGTAGTAAAATTTTGTCTATCTCTTATGGTTTACCAGTTACGCAAAAGTCGTTCACAATGAAGAATACTTTTGGAGACATTCCCTGAAAATTCGAGATATGCATTTCGTTTGTCATGAAAATATCTTAAACATATGATATTTTAATCAAAATTGTTAGAGCCATTTTTGAGAAAATTAAAATTTTCGAAAAATCTTCCATGTAAAGGGTAATCTGGGGTGGAGGGATTTTCTTGAAAACCTTCGTGTCGCATCTCTGGAAGATACTGAACCTAAATACCAAGTTTGGTGTTTATCCGACTGTGCGTTTCTGAGTTATGGTGTTCACAGAGAAATTAAATTGAGTTTTATTTATGGACGCTCTTTAATTACTATGGTCCTTAACGTCCCATTCTATATTGGGCGTGAAACATAGGTAATTTGCTCAGAGGCGTCTTTATCAGACTTGAGGTTCTTTTACGTGCCGTAAATCTACGACACGGGACCACCCTTCCGAAGGAAGCCGTGCAAAGGATTTTTACGCCCGAAAAAGTCCATCGCCCTCCGCCGGGTTTGAACCCGCGACCTTGGGAGCTAGAGTTCACAGACACACACACCGACATGTTTCCAAAAATACATTTTTTTTGGATTTAGGAGGCTTCAAAGCATGTATTTTCTGTGAAATCTCAGTATCGAATTTTTAAGTGGAATGCAATACTTCCCCTACTTACTATACGCAGTAGAAAAGTAATAAATTTTCGTAAAAATAATTTGTATGTCTATAATAAGCGATATAGGGTAGATAAAGTCATTTTCTTGTAGAGTAGAAGAGGCTCTATGATAAATAAATATGTACACACAAGAATATTTAAGTAGGTCGTAGAAGATTTTGTTCAAGACATTAGACTACGCCACACAATGAGGATTGTTTGCCGTGGTTTGTGTTTTAGTTGCAACTGGGGCCAGTGCGTCTTGCCGCGCGGTTTGTTGAAGTTGCACGCTCGGGGGAGAGAACAATGATGCAATCGCATTAGCGGCAACGACCGCATGTCAAACCTCATTCTGGAACGGTTTTAATGCATTCACATTATGATCCCATACATACACAAAAGGCTGCAAACACACAAATTTAGCAAAGGATCGATGGACATAATGGCTGCATTTTGTGTACATTTCGGTCAAAACCTTTTCCCTGCAGAAACAAAAGAATAGGCCAGCCATTTTCTGCAGCGGCGTAATGCGGTGCGAAAATTCAATGAAAACTGTAACCCGATTTCCACCGACGGGCATGGTGCAGTGGGTACGGGAGATGCGGCGTAGCCTCGCACCAGTAACGTAGTCACGTGAGGTTACATGAGACATTTCAGCCTGAGGCCAGCGAAAAGTCACGTGAGCTCTTGTGTGTCAGGGTCAGGTAACTCTACACATAACTAATGTTGGTGTAACATGACATTACACTAGACAGCCTAGCCTGGCGTCAGAAAAATAGTTAGGTGAGCTCACGTGAGATAGACAAATCTGCTCCATACTAGTACTGTAATCACGTGATCTTACATGAGACATTTCAGCCTGAGGCCAACGAAAAGTCACGTGAGCTCTCGTGCGTCAGGTAACTCTACAAATAACTAATATTGGTTTAACATGAGATTACACTAGACAGCCTAGACTGAGGTCAGAAAAGTAGTTACGTGAGCTCACGTGAGATAGACAAATTGTCCCAGACTAGTACTTTAATCACGTGAGCTCACATGAGACAAATGGCCTTGCCTCAGGGCAGAAAACCAGTCACGCGGGATCACTGAGACGGGTAATAACGCCTCACGGAGGTAAAACAGTCCGAGAGCTCATAAGAGTAGTCATGCCTCAGGGTACTAAAGCAATTACATGGCCTCACATGAGACGAGTAGCAATGCCTCAGGGAGTAAAGCATTCTCGTGGGCTCACATGAGATATGTAGTTCTACCTCGGGTCAGTTAAACAGTACGTGAGATTACATAAGATATAACCCTGACTCACACCAGTAGCGTATACACATGTGTTCGCATGTGTCATGTAGCTCTGCTTTAGGCCAGTCACGTTGGTTCACAGGAGACGAATAGAATGCCTCAAGGCAATAAAACAGTCACGTGAGCTCACATGAGTAAGGTAGCTGTACCACACACCATAAACTCAGTCACACGAGATCACATTAGACGTGTGGTCTTGCCTAAGGCAAGTAAAACTGCTAAGTGAGCTTATGTCAGACATGCAGAATAGCCATACACCAACAACAAACACCTGAGATTACGTGAGACTGCTTTGACCCATACTTGTAAAACAGTAACGTGAACTCACATGAGACATGCAGAATAACCACACATCGACAAACACATGAGATTTCGTGAGACTCTGGCCCATACTTGTAAAACAGTAACGTGAACTCACGTGAGACATGCAGGATATTCACACATCAACGACAAACACATGAGATTTCGTGAGACTCTGCTTTGACACATACTTGTAAAACACTTGTAAGCAGTAACGTGAACTCACGTGAGACATGCAGGACATCCACACATCAACGACAAACACATGCGGTTTCGTGAGACACTGCTTTGACCCATACTTGTAAAACGGTAACGTGAACTCACGTGAGACATGCAGGACATCCACACATCGACAAACACGTGAGGTTTCGTGAGACTCTGCTTTGACCCATACTTGTAAAACAGTAACGTGAACTCACGTGAGACATGCAGGACATCCACACATCAACGACAAACACATGGGATTTCGTGAGAATCTGCTTTGACCCATACTTGTAAAACAGTAACGTGAACTCACGTGAGACATGCAGGACATCCACACATCAACGACAAACACATGGGATTTCGTGAGAATCTGCTTTGACCCATACTTGTAAAACAGTAACGTGAACTCACGTGAGACATGCAGGATAGCCACACATCAACGACAAACACATGAGATTTCGTGAGACTCTGCTTTGACCCATACTTGTAAAGCAGTAACGTGAACTCACGTGAGACATGCAGGATAGCCACACATCAACGACAAACACATGAGATTTCGTGAGACTCTGCTTTGACCCATACTTGTAAAACAGTAACGTGAACTCACGTGAGACATGCAGGATAGCCACACATCAACGACAAACACATGAGATTTCGTGAGACTCTGCTTTGACCCATACTTGTAAAGCAGTAACGTGAACTCACGTGAGACATGCAGGATAGCCACACATCAACGACAAACACATGAGATTTCGTGAGACTCTGCTTTGACCCATACTTGTAAAACAGTAACGTGAACTCACGTGAGACATGCAGGATAGCCACACATCAACGACAAACACATGAGATTTCGTGAGACTCTGCTTTGACCCATACTTGTAAAACAGTAACGTGAACTCACGTGAGACATACAGAATAGCCAGACACCAACGACAAACACCTGAGATTTCGTGAAACATTCTGTTTTGTCCTACACCTGTGAAATAGTAGCGTGAGCTCATCTGAACTTGTTCTGACACTGGTAGCAGTCAGATGAGACCACGTGAGGCATCCAACCTGGACCCGAACCAGTGTCACAGTCATGTGAGCTTACGAGAGTCATGAAGCACTATACTACTTTCAGTATTTCTGAAAATGCTAACGCGATTTTATGGGTGTTCGGGTGCACCGAGTACGGGAGATGCGGCATGACGTGACACCAATTACATAGTCATGCGAGCTATGCAATAGCCATATGCTAGCTGTCTTGCCGACGTTGCACTGCTGGCTTTATAAACCTCGAGTGACTTTGTAATTAATTTCATTACGTACCCAGCATGAAAAAGTCCCTGATATTCGAGCAAATGGCCACGAAAAGTCAAAGCCTTCTCCGCAAATATGTTCTTCTGTGACCATAAAGTGTTCGCATTCTAGTATACAGACCATGTAAACTTTGCATTTTTGCTACTGTTATTATTGCCTGATTACGATGTAATTTTTTTCTAATAAAGTTTTACTCTTATCTACCACGTACATAGTAGGTAGAAAAGGTGTAACATTCCACCCAAAAATTCCATACCACTATTCCATTGAATGTATATGTTTTGAGGTCCCCTGAATAATTTTTTTTTAAAAAATGTCCATGTGTGTGTGAGCAGCATAACTCAAAAACAAAAAAGTAGGATAAATACCAAACTTGGTATTTGGGTTTAGTACCTTCAAAAGATGTGACACAAAGATTTTTAAAAAAATCCTCCACCACAAACTACATTTACTTTGAAGATTTTTCGAAGTTGTTTATTTTCTAAAAAATCTGATGTGTTACACTCACATGACTTTCTCTACTCTTGTACAATCTATTTTTACAAACGCCTATTCTCCATATGCTTCATATTAATCGAAATATCGAGATGTCAATCTTATTTGTAATTTTCTTGTAGATGCAAGGGGAATATGGTAGGTTTTAAGCGATAGTCAAATATTTTAACGCTGGTTGCTATGTGGCGCATTCCATTCTCTTTGCATGTCCAGGACATAAAAAATGAATAACGAATTTGAGAAAAAGTGTAAGTATTGGAAAATTTAAGGGAATAACAAGCAATATCTCGAAAACGGTTCACTCAACAAAAGAAATGTATGTGACATAAATTGTGTATTTTAACGCGATCTACATTTTTTGTGTAGTAAATTTTGTCTATCTCTTATGGTTTACCAGTTATGAAAAAGTCGTTCATAATGGAGAATACTTTTGGAGACATTCCCAGAAAATTCGAGATATACATTTTAATTATCATGACAATATCTTAAACATATGATATTGTAATCAAAATCGTTAGCGCCGTTTTTGAGAAAATTAAAATTTTCGAAAAATGTTCCATGTAAAGGGTAGTCTGGGGTAGGGGGATTTTCCTGAAAACCTTCGTGTCGCATCTCTGGAAGATACTGAACCTAAATACCAAGTTTGGTGTTTATCCGACTCTTCGTTTTTGAGTTATGCTGTTCACAGACACACAGACACACAGACACACAGACACACAGACAGACACACAGACACACAGACACACAGACACACAGACAGACACACACACGGACATGTTTCCAAAAATGCTTTTTTTGGATTCAGTGAGTCTCAAAACATGTATTTCCGGTGAAATCTCGGTATCGAATTTTTGGGTGGAATGCAATACTTCCCCTACTTACTATACGTAGTAGAGAAAGTAAAAATGACTAATGATTTTGATTAGAATACATATGTTAAATATAATTTCACGAGAAATAAAATGTATATCTTGAATTTTCTGGTAAACGCCTGTAAGGTCCATTTCATTTGGCAGAAATTTTGTATAATCTTGAATAACTGGGAAACGTTTAGAAATAGACGAAACCGTACTGGACAAAACACACAGATCTGTTTAAAACACGCAATTTATTTCAAATAACTTTTTTGTGGCATAAGCCATTTCCGAGATATCCGTCATTAATTGTTCGAATTGTTCAATACTTTGTTATTCTTTTCGCGCTCTTTCGATATTTAAATGTTTCTCGCGATTGCATGCAAAGAACATGACATTTTAAGGCCAGCGTATAGTGTCCAGTTGTAAAACATTTGAATAATGCTGTTCCCTTTGTATTTATAACGAAACGTGTAATGTAGCTATTTTCGGAAAGTTTTATCTCAATTAAACGAAAAAGATAGGAAAATAAAATTTCATAAAATAATTTGTATACCCATTAACAAACACTAGAGGTTAGAGAAAGTCACATGAATGTAACACGTGATTTTTTTTTAGATGTAAAATTAGTTGAACTTTTGTGTTCCTGTAATTTATTCTGTTTCAATTATTATGTTTTATTCATTTTATGTATTCTGGGTCTTTATTGTCATCTGTACCCTTCTCTACTCAGACAACCATCTTATACGCCCGTTCACCTTATGTGACTCTAATCTGAATATTCATAACTTCAACATAATTGATGTCGAATAGTTTTTTTACGTTAATATAGGATTATAATTTTAATGTATTAAATAAAAAGTGCGAAGAGAAGGTAAAGCAATAAACATTAAAACTACAGCTGGTAAGACTGTTTTCAAAGAGTGACGTTAAATATTGACCCTGGAGGACGAAGATTAAAATGAACTGAGACGAAATGAGGAACAGGAGAATTCTTAGTAGTATACAATCCACTACTTGGAATATCATAAAACCCAAGGGTAGTTTAAATAAAATATGAGTTTTAGAAATTAATAATAAGGTTATCTTTCATTTGAAGTTTAAAAGTAGATCTTAATTTTGGTTTACAACATCATTATTTTATTTTAAACCATTATCTAGATAAGCATAAAGTACCATGAATAATTATTAATAAAGATGTTATATAAAAGCCTCAAGCGTTATAGTGGCAGGTCAAAAAAAGTTCGAACCCAGAGGTGCACCTCCCGAATGCGAGCCTCGGATTCTAGTGCTTAGCTATTCCGTTTAGTGCTTAGCCTATATACACACATAAACACATACACGCACACACTCTCTAAATTTCTCTCTTTATATTACCATAGGTTCTTGAAAGCATAAATGAGACATGGTATAGTGAATATGGGAGATGCGACTCACTTCATTCCGTACAAAAAATTTAATATCGACGTTTCATTGGAAATTCACGGTTTATGATCGCCTGAACAGAGAATAAAAACAATATCAGACAATACCGCATTACTTCTTCAAACAAGAATAGCCAAAGGTTGGCCCCGTAGCTCAGTCGGTAGAGCTCCTGCTGTGCGAGGTATCTCGGGTTCGATTTGCGACTGGACTGGTGGGACTTTTCTCTAGCTAAGATTATTCCCTATCCTCCTCAGAGTCTGGAAGTATGAATGAGAGTGTGAATGTGTGTAGGTGTGATCTAATGGTTAAAACGCAAAAAGTGCAAGAAACCGAACGACAATAGAATACGAGTTAACACCATTGCCTTAGGCAATAAGTTCCAAAGGAAAGGGCGTCGATAAGACAAATGTAGTTAAAGGCGGGGTATTGGAACTAAAAATAATCTGATGTGTTACACTCACCTGACTTTCTATACTCTTATACAAGCTATTTTTACAAACGCTTCTTCTCCATCTACTTCATGTTAATCGAGATGTTAATCTTATTGCTAATTTTCTTGTAGGTGCAAGGGGAATTGGTAGGCTTTAAGCGATAGTCAAATGTTTTAAGAGCTGGTTGCTATTTGGAGTATTCCATTCTCTTTGCATGTCCAGGACATAACAAAATGAATATCGAATTTCCATTTGAGAAAAAGTATTGGAAAATTTAAGGGAATAACAAGCAATATCTCGAAAATGGTTCACTCAAAAAAAAAATGCATATGACATAAATTCTTTATTTTAACGCGATCTACATTTTTGTGTAGTAAACTTTTGTCTATCTCTTATGGTTTTCCAGTTATGCAAAAGTCGTTCACAATGAAGAATACTTTTGGAGACATTCCCAGAAAATTGGAGATATACATTTCATTTGTCATGAAAACATCTTAAACATATGATATTTTAATGAAAATCGTTTGAGCTATTTTTGAGAAAATTAAAATTTTCGAAAAATGTTCCATGTAAGGGGTAATCTGGGTTGGGGGATTTTCTTGAAAAGCTTCGTGTCGCATCTTTGGAAGATACTGAACCTAAATGCCAAGTTTAGTGTTTATCCGACTGTTCGTTTCTGAGCTATGCTGTTCACAGACACACACACGGACATGTTTCCAAAAATGCTTTTTTTGGATTCAGGGGATCTCAAAACATATATTTCCGGTGAAATCTCGGTATCGAATTTTTGGGTGGAATAAAATACTTCCCCTACTTACTATACGCAGTAGAGAAAGTAAAAATGGCCAAACGTTTATGAAATTCACATATAGCATACCTTAGGTTCCATATGAAGAAGCTATATTGCATCTTAATTTCTTTCCCTCAAAGGGAGAGATTCAAATGTGGCGCGAAGTTAAAATGTCAAATTTGTCACTTATTAGTGATTTTTTTTAATTAAGAGAAGTTTTTAAAACAATTATTTGCGTGTTAATGATTGTGCCCTAAAGTCCGAGAGCTGTTATGCTGCCCAAGGGTATAAGGATTAATAATTCCGCTGTGCATACCATAATTTATGGTGCATTAGTTTGTTAATGAATAAATAAATAAATAAATAACTCACGGGGAAATTGTAAATTAAAAATTCGATTCGTGAGTTTCACTTTTAATAGATAACCTACATAGGTATTCTGAATTTCATAAACAAATCTCATTCATTTTGAACAAAATAGAGGAATCTGGTGAAATTGTATTTAAAGCTAAAGAAGCTACAGATAATCTTGTCAATGGTATTTATATAGTAAGGAATATATCAGCTTTGTAAACTGGCTTATGAGGAAATTCTGTGGATAAAATTAATGAAACAGTACTTTCTGTCTTACTTAAGGAATTTGGTTAAGACATTTTCTCCTAACTGTAGGCAAAGTATTTAATGCTGGTAGTTAACAGAAATGTGAACATTGGAAACTACAGTATGTTGTAAGGAGATGTAAAGCTTCGAAGCAAACATTTTCATGATCAAGGTTGCTATATTGCTTTGTATTTTTGGCGTATGCCTACTACAACAAGTTGTGAATATGCTATTTAGTTATTTAGAAGATAAAGGTTTGGTTATCTTTTTAATGTACCTGAAACTAAGATTGATTAAGTGAGTTTTTACTTTAATAGAACAGAACGAAATGAACAGTCCACGTTAGAAAATTTTCGTTACGACCACCCTCTGAGGGAAGATTCTTCGTGAATTACAAGAAAAGTTGTAGCTCTGTAAAGCCTGTGGAAATATTATATTCGGGAAAATTCCAGGAAAATAGCAAACTATCCACGCTTAGCTAATACAGGTAAATTCACAGGCCGTTGCTTACGACGAACTTCAGCAACTCCGCTAGCGCTAGACTAAGTATGACAGTTTAAAGCAACATGGACAGTGGAAAGATATATGACTGGCATAAAATATGGCCTAAAATGGAACGCAGCTGTTTGTAGGTGCTGATAAATCTAGCCCCATCCTCTGCCACTTCTATTGCTTGAGCATAATCGTAGCTACTGGATTGGCAGAGTACTTTACCGCTCCCAAAATATGCCCGAACTGCCGAAGGATAACATCACAAGCTAGTTGTCTATGTTTTCACTATCGGATTATCGTTAAAACAAAGGTTCATTTAATTTCGGCGCAACATATAAAATATAATAAAATAAAAGCGCAGAAATAATGTCACTGATGAAATCTCTCATAAAAATGTCGTAGCTGTCGTCCACTTTAACCACATGTGCAAATGATTCTCCATACCTTCCCGTAGAAAGCCAAATTATGTCATATTTGTCTAGCGTTTTCCTCTGTATACATCTTCTTTCATAGAGGCGGTATACGAACCACCCCTTTATTTCACATAGATTATATTACCGTTCATTGGTTCACTTTTGTGTCTCTGGATTGTTTTAAAGGCCAGTCTCGTAGAGAACTGATACATGCTGGGTGGAGTCAAAGGTTGGACCTAAAAGTGAAAAAATCACGGAGGGAAAAACACCATTGCGGTTTAGGGAATTAGTCAGTTTTTATGCTCGTTAGTTTATATCTGTTGCCGGAGGAAATTTAGAAGACAACACGGCATTTCCAGTTGTTAGTTGAAATTTCTACCACATTTACATGTATTATGATATACAGTGTAAATGGATTAAGTGCAGAACATTAAACAGCATTTTCTTCAAGCAGCATCGCCATCAAAGGTTCAATTAATCATTGTAATTTCTATCTCAGCTCTAATTGTAGTTGTGTGTCAAGAACTTAATTAAGTTGTTTATATTGAGGGCAAAGTTGTTAAGTAATGGTTAAGTTGGTTAAAAGTTCAGCTTTTGTATTATATTATCTTAAACTTGTCTGAAATTGAATACATTAAAATAGTTCTGTTTTCTTGGCTACCGTGGTAAATCCTTTACTCCCGCGCGGCGCAAAATAATCATAAAAATTGATGTGATATATTAACAAGTTCTTCTTTACTCTCTGACGTTTATTAGTGGGTATACAAACTATTCTTGCTAAAGCTTATTTTTATGTACACTGTCGTTTGTGAAAATTGCAACACCTAGAAGGAAACGCATGAATTCAATGAATTTAATATCACAGGTTAGGTACATGACAAGTAATAAATGATAAACATTTCAAAACTATACATGACCTTTGAGCTCTAATATTCAGTATTTGGTGTGGCCTCCATGCGCTGCAATTAGAGCTGCTATACGCCGTGGCATTGAATCAAAAAGGTTCTGAATAAGCTCCGGAGGGATTTCCCTTCACACAGTTTGTATTCGAGTCCACAAATCTGTGATACTGGTTACTGGAGAACCGTGACGCACCAGGTGCCGACCAACCATATCCCAGACATGTTCGATGGGCGACATGTCAGGCGAACGTGCAGGCCAGGGAAACAATGGTACCCGTCGCTCTTTGAAGAAGGCTTGTACATTCCTCGCAATATGTGGCTGGGCATTGTCCTGTTGAAATGTGGCCCGTGGAGATGCCTGAAACAGGGGGAGTACCTCAGTCTCTACAACCACCGTTAGGTACCGGTTGCTGTTCAAAGTGCCCTCAATTCGCAGGAGGCGAGATCGGTTGGTGTAACCAATGACGGCCCAAACCATTCCACCTGATGTTTGTTCGCTATGCCGCTAACAATGCAGCTCTCCAGGTTGCGCTCACCGCGGTACCGCTGGACACGTATGCGGCCATCACTGACGGACACGTTGAAGCGGGACTCGTCGGAAAAGACTATATTTTGCCACTCAGCACCCCAGTGACGGCGTTCAGGTGCCCATTGCAGTCGGAGGAGCTTGTGTGTTCTGGACAGTGGAAGTCGACGTAATGGCATGCATGCAATCAGTCCAACCTGCAGCAGACGACGAACCGTTGATGCAGACAAGTTCACACCTGTCGCAGTGCTCCAGCGTCGAGCTAACACTGATGAAGCTGTACGGTTCGTTATGGCCATGATGACGGTCATCCCGTGCTGTGGTCATGTTCCGTGGTCTAGTACCCGCTCTTCGCTGCGTATGGCCTTCAACTATCCACTGCTTCCACACACGCATCACTGTCGTAGCAGCATGAACCTGTACGAGCCGAAATGTCACGATATGACAAATCCACTTACCGGAGACCGATCATTCTGCCCCGTTCGAACTCGCTCATGTCGATATGGCTCTCTTTGACGTCGACGAGGCATACTGGCCCCTTCTTTATTGTTTCCACCTAGTTTGACAGCTCTGCACTCACTACACTGGACGGAACACTGACCTTGTCGGACCGACACGAGAGAGCTCTGCTCGGCCTACGTGTACCCCATCTCTCTGCAACTCTAATCACTTATTGCTTGCACACTCTTCTACACTTCCATCAAGTTTGGAGTTATTCGGGAGATTCTTTCTTGGTGTTGCAATTTTCACAAACGGCCTTGTATATTTCATTTTAATGCAAATCAACTTTTGCTGAAATAGCTACATTACATATTTCGTTATGGATACAAAGCGAACACGACAATCAAATGTTTAAGAACTGAACCTACACGCTCGCCCTAAACTTCCATACTGTTTCAATGGAATTGCGAGAAACAACTGAATGTTGACAGGGCTTTAAAAATGGCTGTTTGAACAATTCGAACTATTAATAACGGATATCAGGCTGATACCACAGAAAACGTTATTTGAAATAAATTGTGTGTTTTAAAGATATCCACATTTTTGTAGTACGTTTTCGTATATTAGTAACATTTACGAATTACACAAGGTCGTAAAAAATTCCTTCCAGCTATTCCCAGAAAATTCAAGATGTATGCTTTTGTTTATCATGTATATATCTTTCATGTATGGCATTTTAATTAAAATCGATACACCCATTATTTAGAAAATAAAAATTTTCGAAATATCCTCCATGTAAAGGGTAGTTGTGGGTAGGAGAATTTCTTGAAAATCTTCGTGTCGCATCTTTGGAAGATATTGAAATTTAATACCAAGTTTGGTATTCATTCGACTTCGACTTGTTATGCTTTTCAGACACACACATACATGGAAATGTTTCCAAAAATGCTTTACTTAGATTCAGGTGGCTTCAAAACATGTCTTTCCGGTGAAATCTCGATATTGAATTTTTGGATGGAATGCAATATTTTCTCTACCTACTAGGTACGTGGTAGAGGAAGTGAAACAGCCCGGGGGAATATTAGCAATTCTGTGACATATCTCTAAGCAATATACAGGATGGACCATTTAAGTTGAGACTGTATAATAACTCCAAAACTAAGCGTTATAGTAGGAAATGTCTTGAATAAAAGTTGCTTTATATCATGGGGGAAAGTAAATACCATTAGTCGTGTTTTGTTTGGAGGACTTTATGATGGTGATTTTAGGGTAAATTTAATTTTTACTTTCTCTACTACGTATAGTAAGTAGGGGAAGTATTGTATTCCACCCAAAATTTCGATACCGAGATTTCACCGGAAATACATGTTTTGAGACTCACTGAATCCAAAAAAAGCATTTTTGGAAACATGTCCGTGTGTGTGTCTGTCTGTGTGTCTGTGTGTCTGTCTGTGTGTCTGTGAACAGCATAACTCAAAAACGAAGAGTCGGATAAACACCAAACTTGGTATTTAGGTTCAGTATCTTCCAGAGATGCGACACGAAGGTTTTCAGGAAAATCCCCCTACCCCAGACTACCCTTTACATGGAACATTTTTCGAAAATTTTAATTTTCTCAAAAACGGCGCTAACGATTTTGATTACAATATCATATGTTTAAGATATTGTCATGATAATTAAAATGTATATCTCGAATTTTCTGGGAATGTCTCCAAAAGTATTCTCCATTATGAACGACTTTTTCATAACTGGTAAACCATAAGAGATAGACAAAATTTACTACACAAAAAATGTAGATCGCGTTAAAATACACAATTTATGTCATATAATTTCTTTTGTTGAGTGAACCGTTTTCGAGATATTGCTTGTTATTCCCTTAAATTTTCCAATACTTACACTTTTTCTCAAATTCGTTATTCATTTTTTATGTCCTGGACATGCAAAGAGAATGGAATGCGCCACATAGCAACCAGCGTTAAAATATTTGACTATCGCTTAAAACCTACCATATTCCCCTTGCATCTACAAGAAAATTATCAATAACATTGACATCTTGATATCTCCATTAACATGAAGCATATGGAGAATAAGCGTTTGTAAAAATAGTTTGTACAAGAGTAGAGAAAGTCATGTGAGTGTAACACATCAGATTTTTTTAAATAGAAACCTACAATTAGGGTCAAAATAAATTGACCCTAAAAATAACGTTTCTGTCAGGTTTGTTGTTTAAACGGTTTGCATAAGTTAGAATATTTAAGATATTATTAAAGCTTACTCGTTCTCTGTACGTAAACTAGATACAGCGGGATCGATTAGGTATAAAGTATAGAAATAGGCACACCTTTGTACGATATTAAACGTTTGAATTATGATTTAATTATTATTAACACCCCAGAAAAAGTCATACTGGCTATTTGTAAATCAAATTGCACAGACATAAAAGGGGGAAGTGAGAGACAGAACTGCCAATTTTTACTTTCTCCACTGCGGATGGTAAGTAGGGGAAGTATTGTATTCCACCCAAAAATTCAATACCGAGATTTCACCGGAAATAATGTTTTGAGGCCCTCTGCATCCAAAATTTGAGCAACATAATTCAAAAACGAAACTTGGTATTCAGGTTCAGTATCCCTCAAAGATGCGAAAAAATTCTGATGTGTTACACTCACATGACTTTCTCTACTCCTGTACAAACTATTTTTACAAACGCTTATCCTACACATGCTTCATGTTAATCGAGATGTTAATCTTATTGCTAATTTTCTTGTAGGTGCAAGGGGAATATGGTAGGCTTTAAGCGATAGTCAAATATTTTAAGTGCTGTTTGCTATGTGAAGCATTTCATTCTCTTTGTATGTCCAGGACATAAAAAAATGAATAACGAATTCCCGTTTGAGAAAAAGTATTGGCAAATTTAAGGGAATAACAAGCAATATCTCGAAAATGGTTCACTCAACAAAATAAACGTATATGACATAAATTGTATATTTTAACGCGATCTACATTTTTTGTGCAGTAAACTTTGTCTATCTCTTATGGTTTACCAGTTATGCAAAAGCCGTTCACATTGAAGAATACTTTTGGAGACATTCCCAGAAAATTCGAGATAAACATTTCATTTGTCATCAGAATATCTTAAACATATGATATTTTAATCAAAATCATTGGAGCCATTTTTGAGAAAATTAAAATTTTTGAAAAATGTTCCATTAAAGGGTAATCTGGGTAGGGGGATTTTCTTGAAAACCGTCGTGTCGCATCTCTGAAAGATGCTGAACCTAAATACTAGTTTGGTGTTTATCCGACTGTTCGTTTCTAAGTTATGCTGTTCACAGACACACACACAGACACACATACACACGGACTTGTTTCTAAAATGCTTTTTTTGCATTCAGGGGGTCTCAAAACGTATATTTCCGGTGAAATCTCGGTATCGAATTTTTGGGTGGAATACAATACTTCCCCCACATACTATACGTAGTAGAGAAAGTAAACAATTCTCCGTAAATGGAACATTTTTCAAAAAATTTGATTTTCTCAAAAATAGCTTTAACTATTTTGATTAAAATATTATATGTTTAAGACATTTTCATGACAAATCAAATTTATATCTTGAATTTTTTGGGAATGTCCCAAAACTCCTATTTCTTCTGAATGACTTTTGCATAACTGGTAAACCGTAAGAGATAGACAAAGTTTTACTGTACAAAAATGTAGATGTAGTTAAAACACACAATTTATGTCATATACATTTTTTGTCGAGTGAACTATTTCCGAGATATTCCTTGTTATTTGTTTCAATTTTCCAATACTTATACTTTTTCTCAAATGGGAATTCGTTATTAATTTTTTTATGTCCTGGACATACAAAGAGAATGGAATACTCCACATAGCAACCAGCTCTTAAAAGATTTGACTATAGCTTAAAGGCTGCCATATTCCCCTTGCACCTACAAAAAAAATAGCAATGGGATTCTGCAAATGTTCATCTCGATTAACGTGAAGTAGATGGAGAATAAGAGTTTGTAAACATAGTTTGTACAAGAGCAGAGAACGTCATGTGTGTGCAACACATCGGACTGTTTTTAGTTTCTCTACTACGTATATTAAATGGGGGAAGTATTGTATTCCACCAAAAAATTCGATATCGAGATTCACCGGAAATACATACTGTGAGGCTCTGTGAATCAAAAAATAAAGAAACATTTTTTAAGAAAAAGGTCCGTGTATGTGTGTGTGTGAACAGCACAGCTCAAAAACGAAAAGTCAGATAAATACCAAACTTGAGATTTAGGTTCAGTATAGTTCAAAGATGCGACAAGAAGATTTTCAATAAAATCCCCCTTGCCCCAGACTACGCTTTACGTGGAACATTGTTAGATAATTTTGATTTTCTCAAAAATGCCTGTAATAATTTTGGTTAAAATGTGATATGTTTAAGATATTTTCATGTTAAATGAAATGTATAACTTGAATTTTTTCGGAATAACCTTTGAAGTTCTCTTCATTCGAAAGGAATTTTGTATAATCTTGTATAACTGGCGAGTGTTAAGCGATAGACGAAGGCGTACCACACAAAAAACGTAGATTTCTTTAAAATACACAATTTACTTAAAATACGTTTTTTCTGTGGCTTAAATCGTTTCTGAGATATTTGCTATTAAAGGTACGAATTGTTCAGTACTTGTAATTCTCTATAGTCTCATCGATTTTCAGTTGTCTCTCGCGATTGCATATAGATATTTTTGTAAAGGTTTATTTGGATTAAATGTAGGAGATAGATAAATAAGCTTTAGTAAGAATACTTTGTATACCCACTAATAAGGATATAGGTAGAGGAAGTCAAGTGAATGTAACAAATAATATTTTTAAATGTAGATACATTGTTACAGCCACTCAGAATTATATATTTGCGCCCAAAATTGTCGTACATTAACAAATGTAATAATGCTAAAATAATCCTGACGACAATAATGTTGATTTTTATAGCACTCACAACATGGATGGGTTTAGCCGGGATTAGCACACGCCTTTCCGATCTACTCATCTTCACTCTAAACTTCTGTAGCAGCATACACATTTGGTGTCGTAGAATTTAACATCTCGGTGGCTTGGATGTTTTTAGACCCACCACGGGGATGATAGAATGAGCCTATTGTCTGTATCTATTTCCAATCTATTCGGAATTTTAGTACTATTAAACTCACTTTAGAAAAGAACTCATTAACAAGAAGCGTTACAATAGGAAAACGAAATCATTTGTCATTGCAAATTCGGCTAATTCTTTGAAATAATTATTTCATTGAGGTAGCACAATGTTTAGTAACAGCAGCAGCTATTAGATTCAGATATATTATTTATTTCGCAAGGAATGTCAGTTATTTAGAGCTTCTCTGCATCACCAATTTTCTGTACAGTACTGCATTCACTGCGGTTGAAAATTCTAGGCACACTGGCAATGAGAGGAAAAGGGAAGGTTTTCTGGTTTATGTGGTGGATGCTTTAGAAGACCGTGGGGCCAAAGGTTCAGTTAGGAGTCAGTTTTGTTGCGTTATACATCAGCATTAGGAAGGTGGTGGTGGTGGTGGTGGTGGTGGTAGTAGTAGTAGTAGTAGTAGTAGTAGTAGTAGTATGAGGCAGTATTTTTAACACTTACAGATTTTAATAAAATTATATGAATATAAATTTGAATAACAGCCCGCCTTAAAACAATATCTAAAATGTGTATATTACAGTCATTGTATACGTTTATATTATTGTATCCATGTGTAATAATGTTATGTGAATGTATTACGTAATTTAATAATGTAGGAGCTGTGAGAATAATAAGTTAAACGTTGCTAAAATGAGGTAACCTTGGGGCAATAATGGGTAAGTAAGTTTAAATGTAGTACGCATTATTAGAGCAGCAATAATGTAAATTTTCAGACAGTTTAAAAATAGCCAATCAATAACCAGAAAAAGCTTTAGTTAAATGAAGGTATTCTATTGGAGTAGGATTAGCCAATCAGAGACTTGAAATACAGAAATTTACAAGTTTAGACGGTTGAAATCAATTCAGTTGCCTCCAAACAGTGCTCATAAGCAGACGTGTTGCTTCTAGACAGTGCTCATAACCAGACGCGAGATGTGTCCTCGAGAAATTAAACACGTATTTGTGTGAGACGAAAATAGTATACGTGTTAAAAAAGTGCAAGTATTAATTAAAAGAATCTCACAGCTGTATGTATCAGTGAAGTGCTATTTAATTTTTATCAAGGATTAATGAAAAGGAGTAAATTAAAACTTAAAAATCTGTGTAAGCCTACATTCTTGTTGCACCACAACCCTACTAAGAGAAAAGTGTCTCTAACAATAATACTGACGCAGCCGAGGCAAACATAAATATAAAATATCTAAAGAAACAGTCAAATTACAAAGCTAATATTTTTAAACTTGGGGCGAAGACTACCGGAAACCGGGTAATATATGTGCGGTTGCAACGAATTTCAATTTCGGCTCCCCAACAGTTGAACTACAATACAACTCCTTCAATACTCCTACTTCAAATCGGCTTTTCAATACGTAGCAGCAACTACCTACTTCAAATTGACGTCCAAACGTGGAGCTAATAAATAACTACTTCAAGTAGTAGTGGTAGTAGTTGTACATTAATTGCATAACATAATCGCATGGGTCATAAGACCGTACATGCTCTCTAGAAAAATAGCTGGTCTGTAAACTTGACTTGCAGAATTGACCAGAAAATGACTATTTTATAATCACTACACTATATGCATAAATATAAAACGAAAAAATACTCTGAATCACACACACACACACACATACACTCACGCACACAAGTGCTCAAGTACCACATATATTTAAAGAAAATTTACATAAACACCATATCTCTTAGTACACGTACTTCCATTAATTATGAGTCCAAGCTTGGCTAATTTTGGTGTTTAGAATCAAGTCCCAGCATGCTGTCCTCTGTCTGTTGGAGCCAAAAATACTTCCGGTAATAATTTTTAGGGAGAAGGTAGTGTCAGTCTCGTTTTATTTCGCTGGGGACAAACATGACAGGAATATTGTCGTATGTTTAGAATGTGTCATTCAAATTATCGCATGTTCTAATTATGGTACGAGTTGGCAACCCTAATGCGAGAGTAGGAGTAAGTACGGATTGGGACTTAACACTTTGACTTACAAGTCTTTTGTGACCAAGCCCCTGACGGGGTATAACCAGGAGGAATGAGATCAGAGAATTCAGAGAGCGGCCGGACCAGGAGGCACAACAGGGCAGAGTCCCTACTTTTTGAGATTGAAACTCCCCAGATGGCAGCTGGTGTAACTGGCCTCTCCCCCTGCAGGCTCGCACATCCCACTGGGGTCCCGGGATTCGGAGACCTTTTCCCCTACTATGCAACGTCGATACTCCCGCCGACACTTTGAATTCTGAAACAGACTAAGGTGAAGTGAAATGAGAATGCAGGTGAAATGGAGGGACAGGAAATTCGGGGATGTAATAAACATTCTCTCGCCTAGCGATCCGGGGAATGCTCCGAAAAGCCCATGGGTCATGAAGGTCTGCCGCGGGAATCGAACCCACAAACTCCCGAATGCGGGCCACACACGTTACAGCCTGAACCATCCCGCTCGGTATGAGAGAGTAACAGAGGGAGAGAGACAAGAGAGAGAGAGAGAGAGAGAGAGAGGGGGAATAATTACCGAAGTTAACATTATAGCTTGTTAGCAATTCCCAAAACGTAAACCAACACAACAAACATTTAAAGCAATGTATTTTGTAGCATATCCTGATGCAGATACCTTCATCTCGTTAGGGCCTTAATATTCCAAAAGCCCAACAACAAAGATTTTTTTTTCCCAAACGGAAATAAGGATTTATTATCCTAACGCACCCCATATGGCGAGGGGGCGACCGTCAAGATTTCAACCCCTAAGTAGAATGTTTCTTCATTCCATCACCATCAGAATGAACGATGGGGTAGCTCGGCATTTCCATCATCCCCTTGTCACAATGTCGACCGAATGGGGCGGCGGGGGGTAAACACGCTTTATATACATATATATTTTTATTCTGCTGTATAAGTGGTTTCATCCCCTGGAAACATATTGCTTGTCGCCATATAGTTAATATGCACCCTGCAGGGAGCGTGCCAGAAATTAAATTTCTTAGGGATAGCCCCCTGCAACCCCTAAGAAACAAAATCTCGTTTCATTTCATTTCTTGGAGAAGCCGTAAGCTCTCCCACCTTCAGCTGTCTACACCTTCAGTTGTTTATTACGTTAGTTAGTGAGCAGTGATAATGTCTGCCTGGAATCAGGCCGCTAGCTAACAAGGCAAACTTACCAAACTGATCCGTCGACTCTTTTTAGTCAAGTAAATGCCATCTTTTGCAGCAGTGTTGTACCAATATGTCTGGTAATTTTGGATTTGGGATAAATAAAACGTCGTGAACGTGTATTATGGGTATCCTGGAGGCAACAATTGCATTTTTAAAATGTGTGTGTCAAATTTTGTACATAAGTTCATCTTTCACAGAGATTTCAAGAAAATCCCCCACTCTAAACTACCCTTTCATGGGACATTTCTCCTTATTTTTGTTTTCTCAAATATCAATCCAACGGTTTGGATTAAAACATTCACACATCTGAGATATTTGCGTAACGGTTTGTGAATAGCCTGTGTAGTCCTGTTACTTCTGAATGAATTTTGAATAATTTTATATGAGATACTTCACAAAAATCTAATGTGTTACACTCACATGACTTTCTCTACCCTTGTACAAACTATTTTTACAAACGCTTATTCTCCATATGCTTCATGTTAATCGAGATGTTAATCTTATTGCTAATTTTCTTGTAGATGCAAGGGAAATTGGTAGGCTTGAAGCGATAGTCAAATCGTTTAAGAGCTGGTTGCTATGTCGAGTATTCCATTCTCTTTGCATTACCAGGACAAAAAAAATGAATAACGAATTCCCATTTGAGAAACAGTATAAGTATTGGAAAATTTAAGGGAATAAAAAGCAATATCTCGAAATTGGTTTACTCAACTAAAAAAATGTATATGACATAAATTGTGTGTTTTAACGTGATCTACATTTTTGTACAGTAACATTTTGTCTATCTCTTATGGTTTACCAGTTATGCAAAAGTCGTTCACAATGAAGAATACTTTTGGAGACATTCCCAGGAAATTCGAGATATATAATTCATTTCCCATAAAAATGTCTTAAACTTATGGTATTTTATTCAAAATCGTTAGAGCCATTTTTGAGAAAATTAAAATTTTCGAAAAATCTTCCATGTAAAGGGTAATCTGGGTTGGGGGATTTTCTTGAAAGCCCTCGTGTTGCATCTCTGACGGATACTGAACCTAAATACCAAGTTTGGTGTTTATCCGACTGTTCGTTTCTGAGTTATGCTGTTCACAGACAGACACACAAACGGACATGTTTCATAAAATGCTTTATATGCATTCAGTGTATCTCAAAACATGTATTTCCTGTGAAATCTCGGTATCGAATTTTTGGGTGGAATGCAATACTTCCCCTACTTACTATACGTAGTAGAGAAAGTAAAAATCACCGAGAAATGACGTCCATTCTAACCATTGGGATTTTCGTGGTTTACCCCTGGTCGCCTAGGCGAATGCCGGGGTGGTGTATTGTCATCCTCCGCGGTGTAATGGTTACAATGCTTGCCTCTAGTTTCCGAGGTTGCGGGTTCAAACCCGGCGGAGGGCGATGGATTTTTGGGGACGTAAATCCTTCGGATGGTCCCGTGTGGTAGATTTACGGTAAGTAAAAGAACCTCAAGCCTGATAAAAAGACCTCTGAGCAAAATTATCAATCTTTCATGCCAAATATGGAATGGGACGCTAAGGACCACATCAGTTAAAGAGCCTCCATAAATAAAACTAAGTTTTTTAATTTGGTGTGGCGTATTTACCACGGTTATTCCTTTACCCCATTATCCTCTCATTTCATCTCTCCTTTCCGCGTTTCAGGTGTGTTTTCAGGACCTATGTGACTATTGCTATAACTTCTTATACCTACAACGAATACGTAAATGTGCAATGAATTTACCTCGATTAACACACGTAGATAGAAGATTCAGATTGCAGATTCAGTTTTTGGATCAATCTTTTTCATAGCAACTGGATTTCCATTTTTTTAGTTTTAATAGTTTACTAAAAACACTGGTCTTGTAAACCAAAAATAAGAATAATTAACTTTTAAAACTTCAAAGGAAAGAAACTCCAAAAATAAAGATAAACTTTTTTTAGAAGTTATTTTAATGGCTACGTATGCAAACTTAGGATTTCAAGATGCGGTGCGGGTAGATGGCGTGGAGGCTTGCGCATTGGAAACATTTCTCCCCGTGAACGCCAAGATGTGTTGTCCCGCTCATTATATGCACTTCGTCGTCCTCTTGGGATTCTACTACTCTATGGGTGCGTAGGTGTTCAAACTGGAAATATTAGGGACTTCTGTACGTCTCTGTGGGTCTGTTTGCCTCGGACTGGGACCTCCTACGGCTCCTTTACCTCATCCCTGCCTCCCCGGGGGTGTAGCCGCAATAGATCAAGCTGGTCGCAGCGGCGAGGTGTTCCCCTCCAATAAACACATTCTATTTCCTACAGAAAAAGTCTGATGTGTTGCATTTACCTGCATGAATTTCTCTATCAACCTTTAACACACTATTCTTATCCTTCTATCTACGTGTGTTAATCGAGGTAAATTCATTGCACATTTACGTATTCGTTGTAGGTATAAGAAGTTATAGCAATAGTCACATTTTTAGTCGGATCCTTTTGTGATGGCTTTGAAACTTCATGTTTCTTGCATGACCACGAGGAAAAAGAAAAACGAATAGCGACTTGCCACTTCAAAAAGTATTTGAAAATTCAATGCAAAAGGATATCTCGAACATGCTTAACATCATGAAGAAATGCATTTTACAACGACTGTGTGTTTCAACAAGATTGATATTGTTTGTGTAATTAGATTTTGTGTAACCCCTACGGTTTACCAATTATACAAAGGTTATTCAGAGTGTTAATAACTTCACAGGCTATTCCCAAAAACTTCAAATATACGTCTAATTTGTCATGAAAATACATTAAACATATGGTATTTTAAGCAATGCTAGAATTTGGGGTAGAGTATTTTATTGAAAATCTTCATGTCGCATCCTTGGAAAACGAACTTAAATACCAAGCTTGCTATTTAACTCGCTTTTAGATTGAGTTATGCAGACACACACACCTCCCCCTCCCACACACACACCTTTTTGCTTTCTATGCTGCATATAGCAAGTAGGAAACTACTGCATTCCACCCAAAAATTCGATACCGAGATTTCATCGGAAATACATGTTTTGAGGCGCCCTGAATCCAAATAAAGCAATTTTGGAAGCATTCGCGCGTGTGTGTGTGTGTGTGTGTCGTGTGTGTGCTGTAAACAACATATCTCAAAAACCAAAAGTCGGATAAATATCAAACTTGGTATTCGAGTTCAGTATTTTCCAAGGATGCGTCACAAAGATTTTTCAGAAAACCACCCCTTTCAAACTACCCTTTACATGGAACGTTTTTCGAAAATTTTGAATTTCTAAAAAATGGCTGCAACAGTTTTTATTACAATGTCATATATTAAGGATATACAGACAAATAAAATATATATCTTGAATTTTTTGAGAATAGCTTTTAAAGTTCCCTTCATTCGGAAGGAATTTTATATAATCTTGTATAAGTTTTAAATGTTAAGTGATAGACGAAAACGTACTAAATAAAAATGTAGATCTATTTAAAACACACAATTTACAGGGTAAGAGTTGCAAATAGTAAGCAAGTTTGATTATTTGGGAGTGAGAATAAGTATTAATGGGAGATGGAATGACCACAAGATAAGTGCCTTAGCTAAGGAAAGAATTAGCAATGACTACTATAAGAATATGCTTAAAGAAAATACCAGATATGCAAATTAAATGGTTGGAAAGGGTTTACAAAGCTGTAGTTGAAGCAAAAATGGTCTATGGATCAGAGATTTGGGTAAGTGACAAAGGATGGGAGATGATTGATAAATTACATAGATCGTTCTGTAAATGTATATTAGGTTTATCTATTTCATCACCTAATGGAGCAGCAATGTTGGAGTTGGGAAGAGTAGGTAGCAAGGGAATGATAGTAGAAAGGATACTTAAATATTGGCATAGATTGAAATTATTGGACGTGCATAATATCTTAAGGCAATGTTTAATAATACAAGAAAAATCCAGTGATGGGATGAACTGGGCTCAAGGAATAAGGAGAATTTTACAGGAAATAGGAATGGGTAACTTATGGGAGGACAGAGAGGGGTTAGTTAAAGGTTTCTGGAAAGAAGTGAGGAACAGAGTGGAAGATATAGAGAAACAAGAATTATTTCAAGTCTGGAAGGAAAGAAAAGTTTGGAACTGTATAGACAATTAAAAGTGGACTGGGGAAGGGAGAAGTATGTGGATGTAGGTAATAGGTTAGTGAGAGAAGTGTGGGCCTGGGTCAGATTAAGTGCATATAGGCTAAGGGGAAATAGGAAGGGAGCGATATTTGAATAGGTGTCCTCTTTGTGGAGAGGCAGATAATGATTTACATTATATAATTGAATGTGAAGAAACTAAGTTGTGGAGAGATCAGTTTTTACCTACAGAATGGGAGAATGTTAACAAAGAAGTATTAAAAGTTAGGATAATGAAAATACAAAAGAGAGAGATATAAAAAGTATAGGAGAATGTATGGGGAGAGTAAGAGAAAAATAGTTTACAAAAATAAAGCAATATGAATTAGTTATGACGCACCATACATAAATAACCACGGTGTTAAAATGCATGATGGACCAAAGAAAGAAAAACTAGCAACTCAAAGTAATGCATTAAAAATTGTAAGAATTTTATATAGCATTATGGAAATAAATATACATACATAAAACAAGTTTTATGTGGTATAAGCCATTCCTGAAACAACCTTATTAAAGGTTTGAATTGTTCAATACTGGTCGTTCTTTTAAAGTCCCATCCATTTTATCAGTTGTTTCTCGCGATTGCATGGAAACGGTATGGAATTTTAAGGCCAGATATAGCATGCAGTTCTTAAAATTTGACTATAGCTCTTCTCTTTGTATCTAACGGAATGTCTAATGTAGCTATTTCTGCAAAGGTTTATTTAGATTAAATGTAGGGGATAGAAAAATAAGCTTTAGTAAGAATAGTTCGTATACCCACTAATAAAGATAGAGGGCGCAGAAAGTCATGTAAATGTATTGCATCAGATGTTTTTAAACGTTTGACTATCGCTGCAACTTCCTGTATTCCTGTTGTAACTACATCGACATGTGTAAAGAAACTATTTTTTCAAATGTTTATGTTGATTAGCAAGAAGTAAATACACTGCCGTTTGTGAAAATTGCAACACCAAGAAAGAATTTCCCGAATAACTCCAAACTTGGTGATAGTGTAGAAGAGTCTGCAAGCAGGTAGTGATTAGGTTTGCAGAGAGATAGGGTACACGTAGGCCGAGCAGAGCCCTCCCGTGTCGGTCCAACAAGGTGTTGCGCCCAGTGTAGTCAGTGTAGAGCTGTCAAACAAGGTGAAAACAATAAAGAATGTGCCAGCATGCCTCGTCGATGTCAAAGGGAGCCATATCGGCATGTGTGTGAGTTCTAACGGGGCAGAATGATCGGTCTCCGGGAAGCGGGTTTGTCATACCGTGACATTTCGGCTCGTACAAGGCATGCTGCTACGACAGTGACACGTGTGTGGAAGCAGTGGATAGATGAAGGTCGTACGAGGCGAAGAGTGGGTACTGGACCACGGAACATGACCACAACACGTGATGACCGTCATCTTGTCCGAATGGCCATAACGGAACGTACAGCTTCATCCACAGTGTTTGCTCGACGCTGGAGCACTGCGACAGGTGTTAACTTGTCTGCATCAACGGTTCGTCGGCGTCTGCTGCAGGTTGGACTGTTGCATGCATATCATTACGTCGGCTTCCATTGTCCAGAAACCACAAGCTCCTCCGACTGCAATGGGTACGTGAACACCATCACTGGGTCTGAGTGGCAAAACGTAGTCTTTTCGGACGAGTCTCGCTTCAACGTGTCCTAAAGTGATGGCCGCATAACTGTCCGGCGGTACCGTGGTGAGCGCGACCTGGAAGGCTGCATTTCTACGAATTGAGGGCACTTTGAACAGCAACCGGTACCTAAAGGTGGTTGTAGAGCCTGATGTACTCCCCCTGCTTCAGGTATCTCCACAGGCCACATTTCAACAGGACAATGCACGGTCACATATTGCGAAGAATGTAGAAGCCTTCTTCGAAGAGCGACGGGTACCATTGCTTTCCTGGCCTGCACTTTCGCCTGACATGTCGCCCATCGAACATGAATGGGGTATGGTTGGTCGGCACCTGGTACGTCACAGTCCTCCAGTAACCAGTGTCACGGATTTGTGGGCTCGAATACAAACTGTGTGGAGGGAAATCCCTCAGGAACTTATTCAAAACCTTTTTTATTCAATGCCACGGCGTATAGCAGCTCTAATTGCAGCGCATGGAGGCCACGCCAAATACTGAATATTAGGGATCAAAGGTCATGTATAGATTTGAAAAGTTTATCATTTGTTGCTTGTCATATACCTAATCTGTGGTAAAAAATTCATTGGATTCATGCGTTTCCCTCTTGGAGTTGCAATTTTCACAAACGGCAGTGTATAATACTAATGTTTAGTAGAAGTAATTTGTGGAATAATGGGCGGAGAAATTCGTGTGATTGTAACGCAACATTTATTTAATATGAACGAAAAACTGAAAAATTCCGAGAAACGCTTTACGTGGATAAAATACGCAGAAAGAATGCCAAATACGAGATTATGGAAACACATGTGAAGGTACAGTCAGAGAGGTAGAAGATTAGTAGGTGGACCCTGAAAGATACAGCTGGAGAATCTCTGAAGACGGAACAGGCAGCTTTTTGTTTTGTTCCATTTATACCTCACCCTTAACTGCAATGTTATAACTGGAAACATATTATCTATTAGCAATATTGTATATTAGCAAAGGTGTTAACTCGTAAACAGTTGTCATTGGATTTCTGTTTTTTTTCATTGGGTTTTTATACATTATTAAGGCACACACAGATTCACATTCTCATTCATACTTACAGACTCTGTGAAGGATAGTGAATAATCCTGGCTAGAGAAAAATTCCCATCCCCAGCCGGGAATGGAATCCGGGACCCCTCGTACAGCAGACAGGTGCTCTAAAAGTTGGGCTATGAAGTCAGTTCGTGGCAATTTTTTGCCTATAGGTTGAAGTGTATAAAACTCTCTGTGAATCGCCTGTGAAGCTGTATTGACTCTGATTGAGTTTTATATAGTTTTATTTAACTGTGAAATCGTTAGAAATAGAAACGTATAACATGAAAAAAGTAGATATCGTTTAATTAAAAATGTTCTGTCAAATAGAAAGGTTTGTAGAATTAACCATTTTTCAGATATTCTGTATTGGTTTAGAAGTAGTTTAAATCATACTTTGACTTTCTCTACTACGTAAAGTAAATAGGAAAAGTATTGTAGTTAATCCACAAATATCGAGATTTCACCGGAAATGCATGTTTTGAGGCCCCTGAATCACAAATAAAGCATTTTAGAAAAAGGTCGGCGTGTGTATGTGAACAGCACAACTCAAAAAATCTAATGTGTTACACTCAAATGACTTTCTCTACAATTGTACAAACTATTTTTACAAACTCTTATTCTCCATCTATTTCATATTAATCGAGATAAACATTTGCAGAAACGATCTTTTGACATGCAAAGGGAATTACATTTTAACTACACCAGGGGTAGTTAAAGTATTTCACTTGTTCAAGTGGTTTGTTTCTTAGGGAGAATTTGTGATCGAAATTAATGAAATTGAGTTTTGTTTATGGACGCTCTTTAACTGCTGTAATCCTTAGCGTCCCATTGTATATTGAGCGTGAAAGACTGGTAATTTTGCTCAGAGGTCTCTTTATCAGGCTTGAGATTATATTAAGTGCCGTAAATCTACGACACGGGCCACCGGGTTTATTTCCCTTCCGAAGGAAGCCATGTTAGGGATTTTTACGCCCGAAAAAATCTATCGCCCTCTGCCGGATTTGTACCCGCGGCCTCGGGAACTGGAGGCTAGTATATTTTTAATCGGGTTAGGTATTTACCAATAAAGGCCATCATTTTTGTTTTCTCTGCTAAATCAATTAAATTATGCTTTAACGTTGTTTTATCAGGTTGGTCGTCTGTTTTCAGTATCTGTCAAAAGACCTGATCATCTGCAAATAGGACTGCAATTTAAGACGGTTCGTTCTAAAAATATTTGACTTTCGCTTAAGACGTTCTATGTTCCCCTTGTTTTGTATTTGCAAGGGCAATATAGAAATACAGTAGCCTTTAAACATAGACATATCTCTTAATAAAAGATTGCTATGTGCAGCACCATTCTCTTTGCCACAGATTAATACTCTTTGCATATCCAATGACAAAAAAAAAAAAACGAATAACGAATTCCCATTTGAGAAAATAAGTATTCAAAAATTTAAGGGAATAACAAGCAATATCTCGAAAATGGTTCACTAAACAAAAAGCTGTATATAACATAAATTGTGTATTTTAACGCGATCTACATTTTTTGTGTAGTAAACTTTTGTCTATCTCTTATGGCTTACCAATTATGCACAATGAAGAATACTTTTGGAGACATTCTCAGAAAATTCGAGGTATACATTTCATTTGTCATGAAAAAATCTTAAACATATGATATTTTAATCAAAATCGTTAGAGCCATTTTTGAGAAACTTAAAATTCTCGAAAAATGTACCATGTAAACGGTAATCTGGGGTGGTCAGATTTTCTTGGAAACCTTCGTGTCGCATCTCTGGAAGATACTGAACCTAAATACTAAGTTTGGTGATTATCCGACTGTTCGTTTCTGAGTTATGCTGTTAACAGACACACACAGGGACATGTTTCCAAAAATGCTTTTTTTGGATTCAGGGGGTCTCAAAACATATATTTACGGTGAAATCTCGGTATCGAATTTTTGGGTGGAATACAATACTTCCCCTACTCACTATACGTAGTAGAGAAAGTAAAAAGAAAAGTCAGACATATACAAAACTTGATATTTAGGTCCATTATGATCATCATCATCATCATCATCATGAACAACCTTCAAGGTAGACTCTAGGCCTGCTTTGGCTCAGAAGGGATCTTCTCCAACATCTATAGTCTTAACTAGTTTCTATTGCAAGGCCTGTTTTGCCAGTCTTTCCTCTGGGATTCGAGTAGTATGATCTTTCCATTTGATTTTATATTCTCTTATTTTCTCATTTGGATTAAATATGTTTTATTGTTCCCTTATTGTTTCATTTTTAATATGATGTTTAAGACTACAGCTAGCTTACGTACCTCAAAAAATTCATTTTGGCGGTTTAAAATATTGTTTTATCGTTCGTATTCATGGTCCAGTTCTCAGCTCCATAAGATATAATGGAAACTGCCATAGTTTTATAAAATTTTAATATTTTATCTCTTGTAGTTTTGTTTTTCAATGTTTGTTTTATAGTGCTACATATGTATTGTTATTTGTATACTTTTGCTTTTAAATCTCTTTCACAGCAGGGGTAGTTAAAATATTTCACTTGTTCAAGTGGTTTGTTTCTTAGGGAGAATTTGTGATCGAAATTAATGAAATTGAGTTTTGTTTATGGACGCTCTTTAACTGCTGTAATCCTTAGCGTCCCATTGTATATTGAGCGTGAAAGACTGGTAATTTTACTCAGAGGCCTCTTTATCAGGCTTGAGGTTATATTACGTGCCATAAGTCTACGACACGGGCCACCGGGTTTATTTCCCTTCCGAAGGAAGCCATGTTAGGGATTTTTACGCCCGAAAAAATCTATCGACCTCTGCCGGATTTGTACCCGCGGCCTCGGGAACTGGAGGCTAGTATATTTTTAATCGGGTTGGGTATTTACCAATAAAGGCCATCATTTTTGTTTTCTCTGCTAAATCAATTAAATTATGCTTTAACGTTGATTTATCAGGTTGGTCGTGGTCTGTTTTCAGTATCTGTCAAAACAACCTGATCATCTGCAAATAGGACTGCAATTTAAGACGGTTCGTCCTAATTTAAAATCTGTTTTAACTGCGCTTGCCACTCGGTAACTGCTGCGTCTATATATATATATATATTATATATATATAAATATTGGTACAGACTATTAAATTTAGAAGAGAAGAACTTGTTGAGGCAGTGTTTGGAATTTCAAGAAAGGAGCTTAAAGAAAAATGGGTGGAGTTACAGTATACAATCTAATTTGGGAAATAGTCGTCTGGGAGAAATTTGTAGAAGGAGGGAAAATAATGTTAAGGATTTTTGTAAAGAAGCTAGTCGGAGGTTTGAAGATATAGAGACACAAAATTTATTTAGTAACATTGGAAGAAACGTTCCTTGGAATCATATGTATTAATAAAAAATGTATGGGATACAGAACAGTATGTGGATAACTCAAATAAGGAACAAAGAGAAAGTATAGCCTTGTTACGAGCAGGTGTATGGAGACTAATAGGAATAAGAAATGGGTTCCCACAGAACCAGTGTCCAATATGTGGGGAAAGTGAAGATTTAGAACATATCGTTTTTGATTTTAAAGGTACACAGCATTGGAGAAAGCAAGCTATAAATGGGAAATGGTTAAAACTGGACAGAATAGTAGCCTTAAGCAAGATTTTTTAACAAGGATAGTAAAAAGGTAGGAGAGTACCTTTCCAAAGTAAAAAAGAAATGGTTATGAACAATAAAAAGAGATGTGAATTAGTTTTATCATGTGATGTGTAGTTATGTAATTATATTATCATTATTATAATATTAGTATTATTAGATTATAATTTTAGTGTTACTATTATTATTATTATAATTGTTATGTATAATTAAAGAAAGTAATATGGTAAAATATGGCAAGATAACAGCTTGGGCTGATGTATAGCCATATTCTAAGGAAGGTTGCTAGCACAAATAAATAAATTAATAAATAAATATATAATTTTATATAAAGACGTAAATTGTTCATTTCTTGGTCATCATTCTTATGAGTCATGCCAACATTCAGTTGTTTCTCGCGGTTACATGGAAACAGTATGGAATTTTAAGGCCAGCGTGTAGCGTCCAGTTCTTAAACATTCGACTATCGCTGTTCCCTTTACATGTATAATGAAATGTGTAATATAGCTACATCTGAAAGGCTTATTTGGGTTAAAATGAGTAGATAGAAACGACAGAGATTAGAGAAAGTAATGTGAATGTATGACAGATGATTTTATTTGAAGTGATTAGGTCATTGTTGTTTTCGTTTTTCGTGATTCGAAACGTATCGAATTCCAAAGCCAGCATATAGCGACCCTGTTTTTAAACATTTGACTATCGTTCTTGCTTTCTGTATCTCCGTTGTATCTACAAATAAATGTGTAATGAAACAATTTCTGAATTAACATGAAGGAGATAGAAAAATAACATTTTGTAGGAACAGCTTTAGAGAGATAAGGCTAGAGAAAGTCATGTGAATGCAAGACATCAGATATTACTTTCTCTACTGCGTATAGTAAGTAGGGGAAGTATTGTATTCCACCCAAAAATTCTATACCAAGATTTCACCGGAAATACATGTTTTCAGATCCCCTGAATCCAAAAAAGCATTTTTGGAAACATGTCCGTGTGTGTCGTGAACAGCAGAACTCAGAAACGATCAGTCGGATAAACACCAAAGTTGGTGTTTAGGTTCAGTAGCTTCCAGAAATGCGACACGAAGATTTTCAAGAAAATCCCCCCACCCCAGATTACCCTTTACATGAAACATTTTTCGAAAATTTTAATTTTCTCAAAAATGGCTCTATCGAATTTGATTAGAGTATCATATGTTTAAGATATTTTTATGACAAATGAAATGTATATCTCAAATTTTATGGGAATGTCTCCAAAAGATTTATTCATTGTGAACAACTTTTGCATAACTGGTAAACCATAAGAGATAGACAAAAGTTTACTACGCACAAAATCTAGATCGCGTTAAAATACACAATTTATGTCATATACATTTTATTTGTTGAGTGAACCATTTTTGGAGATATTACTTGTTTTTCTTTTAAATTTTCCAATACTTATACTTTTTCTCAAATTCGTTATTCATTTTTTTGTCCTGGTAATGCAAAGAGAATGGAATACTCCACATAGCAAACAGCTCTTAAAATATTTGACTATCGGTTAAAGCCTACCAATTCCCCTTGCATCTACAAGAAAATTAGCAATAAGATTAACATCTCGATTAACATGAAGCATATGGAAAATAAGCGTTTGTAAAAATAGTTTGTACAAGAGTAGAGAAAGTCATGTGAATGTAACAATCAGATATTTCTCCTCGTATTTTTATACTTTGGTAAAATAAATTTCATGTTAACAAAGATGTGTACATATTGTGCCTGTCTCTATTTGCTAGCTGTGTACTGGCAATCAACTAGTACTGAACTGTGTGGTATATCATGTCATCTGATTGTTTCCATTTTGTCCTGGAGAATAATCTCTTAATTTAAATGTCAACTTTGTAGGAGCAGCATAATTGTGTCAGGCGTTAAGTAGGACAGGCTGGCAAAGCATCGCTAATAAGTGCTCCACATTAGCGAACAAATCTAAAGTTAATTAAAAAGATATTTTGTTCGACCTTAAGAGATAAAACCATTTGAAAATCAATTTCTTGTGGCATTACAAGGAACTCTTCCGCCAGCAGTAATTATTAGAAGCTGTAACTAAACCTGCCGAAACGATCTGTATATAAAGATGCTTAATAAGATAATACTTAAAGAAGCCTCTACCCAGTGATTAAGCTAAAGAACAATAAAAGGCGTAGTGGGGTGTCGCGTGCAATTTTCTGTCCTTAGCATAACGAATTACAAGGAGGCTAACATCTGTAGTAGGTATGCCTTTGAACTCTCGAGGCCTTCTTTCTGTTATAAAATTATGAGGTAAATAATTTATATGAACTAGCTAGATAGTCGTAGTTGTACGGTTAGCTTTTTAAATTTAAATATATTAATTTATTTACCCTGCCTCGTTTTTTATCAAACTATTGTACATGATCCAGAAATCTTTTATGATCAATCCTCCATTTTACCCTTATAAGAGGCATTGAAAAAGGTAGTAACTGCCAAAGGTTTGAATGTTTCAGGTTTTTAATTGAGAAGGTAGTAAGTGCCAATGCCAATGGCACAGAGAAGGTAGTAAGTCTATATGAAATAAAATGTAGTTGAACACGTAGTTGTTAGAGGGCATTAGTTGTTGGCGCGGACAAGGTAGTAAAGATAAAGGAAGTTCCCGCAGATCACCGACGTGACCCCTGAGAAGGAGGGATGAGGAGAGAGACCCGAAGGGCGACCAGATCCGGATGCCGACGGTCGCAAACAACGTTTCCAGATATAACGCATCCGCCGTCGTACGGTCCCTACCCACAAGCCACCAACCTCCAGGGTTCCCGGGAGCAGAGCCCCACGCTGAGGAGAGACCTAACTGAGCGGTACCGCAGCGACGACAGGGAAGAAACATTTACAGAGCGCAAGCCATCGCCCAGCCGCAACCTGCCGAACAACGTCACCTGGTCCTAGAATCCTGAAACAGATGACAAGGAAGATGATGGGTACGGGGAATAAGAGGAGGGAGAGTCGTGATAGAAGTGAACCACCTCAGCATTCGCCTGGCGACCCGGGGAAACCACGAAAAACCAATGGACCAGAGTGGAAGGACAAGATAGCGTCAGAACTGACAGTACCTTGTCTAGAAGGGCTGCTAACGAGTACTAGTGATTGTTGCGATACGTGACTTTAACAGACAATTTGCCTCGGAAATCTCTTCCATTTAGAATAGTTGATTCTTGCCTTACTCGGTATTTTACAAAAATTATCTGTGTTACGCTTGCATGACTTTCTCTACTCTTGTACAAAATATTTTTACAAACGCTTATTCTCCATATGCTTCATGTTAATCGAGATGTTAATCTTATTGCTAATTGTCTTGTAGATGCAAGGGGAATTGGTAGGTTTTAAGCTATAGTCACATATTTTAAGAGCTGGTTGCTATGTGGAGCATTCCATTCTCTTTACATGTCCAGGACATAAGAAATGAATAACGAATTCCCAAGTTCAAACAAATAACAAGGAATATCTCGGAAATGGTTCACTTTACAAAAAAAAGTATATGACATAAATTGTGTGTTTTAACGAGATCTACATTTTTTATGTAGACAAATTTTATCTACCTCTTACGGTTTACCAGTTATGGAAATGTCATTGAGAAAGAAGAGGACTTTTGGGGACATTCCCAGAAAATTCAAGATATGCATTTTATTTGTTATGAAAATATCTTAAATATATGATATTTTAATCAAATTCGTTAGAGCCATTTTTGAGAAAATAAAAATGTTTGAAGAATGCTACATATCAAGGGTAGTCTGGAGGTAGGGAGATTTTCTTGAAGATCTTTGTGTCACATCTTTGAGAGGTACTGAACCTAAATACCAGTTTGGTATTTATCCGACTTCTCGTTTTTGAGTTATACTGTCCACATCCACACAGACACACATAGAGACCTTTTTTTAAAAATGCTTTTTTTGGGGGGAGATTTAGGCGGCTTCAAAACGTGTATTTCCGGTGAAATCTCGACATCAAATTTTTTGGGAGGAATGCAATACTTTCCCTACTTACTATACGTTGTAGTGAAAGTAAAAATCTTTCCCAGACAACGTGTACGTGCAATTAAAAATGTTGTGAACTCACTAAACAGTCTGTAAGAAAATTTTCACACATTTTGGAAAAACAAGGTATGTTTCTGAACACAACTCCTATAAAATTCAGTAGCTTCAGATGGATTAGACACTCGAGAGCTGATTTTCCTGTAATAAAAACGAGACAGTCATTTGTGGCACTGACATGTGTAATAAATTTTTACTTTCTCTACTACGTATAGTAAGTAGGGGAAGTATTGTATTCCACTGAAAAATTCGATACCGAGATTTCACCGGAAATACTTGTTTAGAGAGCTCCTGAATCCAAAAAAAAGTACTTTTGGAAACATTTCCGTGTGTGTGTCTGTGTATGTGTGTGTGTTTCTGTGAACAGCATAACTCAGAAACGAACAGTCGGATAAACACCAAACTTGGTATTTAGGTTCAGTATCTTCCAGAGATGCGACACGAACGTTTTCAAGAAAATCCCTCCACCGATTACACTTTACATGGAACATTTTTCGAAAATATTTATTTTCTAAAAAAAAGGCTGTAACGATTTTGATTAAAATATCATATATTTAAGACATTTTTATGGCAAATAAAATGTATATGTTGAATTTTCTGGGAATGTCTCCAAAAGTATTCTTTATTGTGAATGTGGCAGTAATTTGTATCACAATAATGTAAATGCCAGAGTGATTGTAGTGTAAATAAGCATTATTGTATGACATTGATTTGAGATGTTTGTTAATTATAAGCATTGTTAGGAAATAAGTTTACTCGGCCTCACTGAAACTGACAATAGGAGAGGATAACAATGTGCGAGGGGGTGAGTTGAATATTAATTAGAAGAGACAAACAAATGACGTCAGATTGGCGCGCTTTTCTTAGAAATAGCGGGAATATTTTCTCTAGAGCATATGTTTTCGTAATTTTTGATTGGATATAAAAATAGACGCTAATGTTGGCGCGTTTTATTAACCAATAGCAGCTCGGTTATAATTTTTAGGCATATCGGGGTGTGGGAGTATAAAAAGCTAAAGTCAGAGGCAGATTTGGTCAGTCCAACAGAAGCATTCGCGCGTTATACGTCACACAGTTAGTTCATCAGAATCGTTCGCGAGTTACACGTCGCGTAGTTCAACGGAAGCATATATAAAGTACACGTCGCAACTCTACAGAATCTCTCGCGTCTTAAAGTTTGTTATAAATTTGAAACGCGAATTAATAATGTGCAGTAAATAAGTGATTATAGTGATATTAGAAAATATAACAGTTTCAGTTTGGCATGTATCACGAATCAATATGTGAACTTAATTGTGACGGTAATAAAAGTGTAAAAACAAATTATTTTATCAGTGTTATCTTTGAGTAACAAAATCCTTTCCGCTTACACACCCTGTTTAAGAGATTTGCTCGACTGAATAATAATAATAGCTAGCCGGAGCACAATGAACCCAACATTCAAAGTAGTAATACAATAACAGGCGCCCAGTAAAAGATAACACGAAGTGACCGCGACAAATTGGCTTCCATACGTTGTGCAGATAAACATGAAGCATCTACCAACTACTAACAAATATACCACTTCATGAACGACTTTTGCATAACTGGTAAACCATAAGAGATAGACAAAATTTTACTGCACAAAAAATGTAGATCGCGTTAAAATACACAATTTGTCATATATATTTTTTGTTGTTGAGTGAAACATTTTCGAGATATTGCTTGTTATTCCCTTAAATTTTCCAATGCTTATACTTTTTCTCCATTGTCTTAATAATTTAATTTTAACAAACTCTATTTTCTTTCTTTGATTTTCACTTTCTCTACCACGTATAGTTAGTAGGGGAAGTATAGTACTCCACCCAAATATTCGATACAGGGAGTTCACCGGAAATACATATTTTGAGGTGCTCGGAATCCAAATAAGGTATTTTTGGAAACATGTCCGTATATGTGTGTCTGTCTGTGAACAGCATAACTCAAAAAAGGAAAAGTCGTATAAATACTAAACTTGGTAGTTGAGTTTAGTGATTTTCAAGATAATGCCCCCAATACAAACTACGCTTTACATGGAATATTTTTCGATTTTTTTCTCAAAAATGACTATAACGGTTTTGATTAAAATATGATAAGTTTAAGATATTTTTATGGCAAATGAAATGTATATCATGAATTTTTTGGAATGTCCCCAAAGTCCTCTTCATTTGGAATGACTTTCGCATAACTGCTAAACTGTAAGAGATAAACAGAATTTTTGTACACAAAAAGTGCAGATCTCATTAAAATACATAATTTATGTTTTTTTTTTGCCGAGTGAAGCATTTTCGAGATATTCCTTGTTATTTGTTTGAATTTTCCAACACACACTTTTTCTCAAATGGGAATTGGTTCTTCTTTTTTTATGTCCCTGACATTCAAAGAGAATGGAATGCGCCACATAGCAACCAGCTCTTAAAATATTTGACTATCGCTTAAAGTCTACCATATTCCCCTTGCACCTACAAGAAAATCAGCAATAAATTTTAATTTTTAATAAATAAGTTTCTGCAGATCTTTATCTCGATTAACAGAGTAGAGAAAGTCATGTGAGTAGAACACAAGATTTTTTTCAGTCAGAGCCCAGGTATTAATGATCCATATGTTAATATTGGGATGGCCAACGTTTTATAGAATTTTAGTATGGTTTCTTTCCGTATTTCTCTTATTAATATTCTGTTAATTGTTCCAATTAACTTATGAATCTGAAGAGTTTCTTTTCTTGATCTAATGATCTTTTATATGTTACGTAGCAGCCTAAATAGTTGAAACTAAAAAATTGTTCTAAAATTGCAACATCAATAATTTATTTTTCAGCTTATTAGTTGTTTTACTTTAAATCCCATTACGTATGTTTTCCTTTTTACCTTCTCTACCATGTATCTAGTAGATAAGAAAATTAAGTTGTGTTTTATTTATGGACGCTCTTTAACTGCTGTGGTTCTTAGTGTCCCATTCTGTATTGGGCGTGAAAGACCAGAAAGTTTGCTCAGAGGCCTCTTTATCAGGATTGAGATTCTTTACGTGCCGTAAATCTACGACTCGGTACCACCGGCTTACTTCCCTTCCAAAGGAAATCATGTTACTGATTTTTACACCCAAAAAATCCATCGCTCTCCACCGGGTTTGAACCCGCGACGTCGGGAGCTAGAGACTAGCATGGTGCCCACAGACCATGGAGAACGGCAGTAAATAGAGAACATATTGCATTGCACTCAAACATTTTGTATCGAGATTTCATCGAAAATACATGTTTTGAGTTCTCCTGAATCTAGAAAAGATATTTTTAGAAAAACGTCTTTCTGCAGTGTCTGTGAACAGCATAACTCAAAAAGGAAAGGTCGGATGGATACCAAACTTCGTACTTAAGTTCAACATCTTCCAAGGATGCAACAAGAGGATTTCCCCCCAGTCGCTTTACATGAAACATTCTTCGAAAATTTCGATTTTTATAAAAATGGCTCTAACGATTTTGATTAAAATATCACATATAAAAGATATTTGCATTAGAAATAAAATGCATATCACAAATATTTTTGAAATAGTCTGTAACCTCCTCTTCATTCGGAAGGAATGTTGTATAATCTTGTGTAACTGATAAACGTCAAGTGATAGACGAAAACGTACTACACAAAAAATGTAGATCTCTTTAAAACACACAATTTATTTCGAATAACTTTTCTGTCCCAAAAAACCTTTCCAGATATCCGCTATTAATGGTTTAAATTGTTCAATACCTTGTCATTCTTTTAAAGTCAACATTCGGTTGTTTCTAGCGATTACAGGAAAACAGTATAGAATTTTAATGCCTGCATATACCGTGAAATTCAAACATTTGACTATCACTATTCCCTTTGTATCTATAACGAGATGTGTAATGTAGCTATTTCTGCAAAGTTTTATGTCGATTAAAACGAAATAGATAGAAAAATAAGAAATGGTGAGAATATAGAAGCTATATAAAAAGTAGTTGATACAGAAATTCATTAGAATTTAACAAATAAATATTTTTACTTTCTCTACTACGTATAGTAAGTAGGGGAAGTATTGCATGCCACCCAAAAATTCGATACCGAGATTTCACCGGTAAGAGACCCCCTGTATCCAAAAAAGGCATTTTTGGAAACAGGTCCGTGTGTGTGTGTCTGTGAAAAGCATAACTCAGAAATGAACAGTCGGATAAACACCAAACTTGGTATTTAGCATCCGTATCTTCCAGAGATGCGACACGAAGGTTTTCAACAAAATTCCCCACTCCAGATTACCCTTTACATGGAACATTTTTCGATATTTTTAATTTTCTCAAAAATGGCTCTAACGATTTTGATTAAAATATCGTATATTTAACATGTTTTCATGACAAATAAAATGTATATCTTGAATTTTCTGGGAATGTCTCCAAAAGTATTCTTCATTGTGAACGACTTTTGCATAACTGGTAAACCATAAGAGATAGACAATATTTTAGTGCACAAAAATGTAGATCGCGTTAAAATACACAATTTATGTCATATTTGTTTTTTTGATTGAACCATTTTCGAGATATTGCTTGTTATTTCCTTAAATTTTCCAATACTTATACTTTTACTCAAATGGGAATTCGTTATTCTTTTTTTTTTGTCCTGGTAATGCAAAGAGAATGGAATACTCCACATAACAACCACCTCTTAAAATATTTGACTATCGCTTAAAACCTACCATTTTCCCTTGTACCTACAAGAAAATTATTAATAAGATTAACGTCTCGATTAACATGAAGCATATGGAGAATAAGCGTTTGGAAAAATAGTTTGTACAAGAGTAGAGAAAGTCATGTGGATGTAACACATCAGATTTTTATATTTACAGTGGTTATTAGTGTGTTGTTTTATTTAGTGTAAAGATTGTTATTTTAAGGTTTGTAAGTGTTCTTCGGATTCTGATATAACAGTCCAATCATCCTCAAACATTAATAAAACTTAGAGAAATATTCGCATTAAATTTTTCTATGGTTGTATTTTCCTTCAGATGATATTACATTGTTACTACACCAGGCTTACTTTAGAGAATGAATGGCCAACTACGCCAATGCCTACTGCAAAACGCTGCATCCTGTGCCTTCGTCTATACAGAACATCTTGGGAAGAATGCAGTAACGCAGTGGATATGGCATATGCAACTTGGTATCTAGGTTTAGTATCTTTCAAAGATGCGACATGAAGGTTTTCAACAAAATCCCCCCATCCCAGACTACCCTTTACATGGAACATTTTTCGAAAATTTTGATTTGTTATCTCATTCATTGATCTTTTGATTCATATATTTAAGATATTTTCATGACAAATAAAATGTACATCTTGAATTTTCTGGGAATGTCCCCAAAATTCCTCTTCTTTCTGGATGACTTTTGCATAACTGGTAAACCGTAAAAGATAGACAAAATTTTTCTACACAAAAAACGTAGTTCTCGTTAAAACACACAATTTATATCTTATCCACATTTTTTGTGGAGTGAACGATTTCCGAGATATTCCTTGTTATTTGTTTGAATTTTTCAATTATTATACTTTTTATAAAATGGGAATTCGTTATTCTGGACATACAAAGAGAATGGAATGCTCCACATAGCAACCACCTCTTAAAAGATTGACTATCGCTTAAACCTACCATATTCCCCTTGTGCTTACAAGAAAATTAGCAATAATATAGTTCTGTAAATGTTTTATCTCAATTGACATCAAGTAGATGGAGAGTAAGCGTTTGTAAAAACGTTTTTACAAGAGTAGAGAAAGTCATGTTAGTGCAACACATCCGATTATTATATTTCTTCCACAAACTATTCTCTCCATAGCTTATTTTTCTATATACTTCATATTAATCGTGGTAAAGCTTTACAGAAACTGTTTCATTACACATTTCGTCGCAGTTACAAGAGGGATACGAGAGGCCGAAGGGATTGTAACTACTCTTTAACTTCAGATACAACTGAATGGTGACAGAACTTAAAAAAATATAAAATATAAACAGTTCAAATCAATAAAATGTCTCGGAAATAGTGCCAAAAAGATTTCTTTGACATACATTATCCGTGTAAACTGAAGAAGGAAGTTTGTTTCTGTTACGTATGGAAAGCCAGTTTGAAGAAGATGTATTATATTTCGACTGTTGGGGAGCCGAACTTGAAGTAGTTGCAACCGCTCGTGTGGTAAAAAGCTTCCGGTAGCCTTCACCCTAAATGTTTAAAAAATATTAACTTTGTAATTTTGACTGTTTCTTTAAATATTATATATTTTGTCTCGGCTGCGTCAGTATCTATATTTTTAGAGACATGAATGTCTTAGCAGGGAGTGGTGCGACTGAAGAATGTAGGCTTACACAGATTATAATTTTATTTCACTCCTTTTATTAATGCTTGACACAATTTAAATAACACTTCACTGATATAGAGAGAGAGGGAGCTGTGAGTTTTTTTTATTAATTACTTGCACTTTTTAACACGTAAACTATTTTCGTCTCACACTGAATATGTATTAAATTTCTCGAGGACGCATTATGCATCCGGTTAGAAACGCTGTCTACAAGCAAATGAATTCTGAATTTGTACAATTTGCCCTATTTCAGTTTCTGTTTGGTTACTCCTACTCCAATAGTATACTTTTATTTAACTAAAGCTTTTTCTGGTTGTTGATTGGCTACTTATTAAACTGTCACAAAAATTACATTATTGCCTCCAAGAAACACAAGTAGCACTATTAAACTTTCTAATTCTTTATTGCCTCAAGGTTACCTCATTGTTACCTCATTGTTACTTCATTGTTAACAACTTTTAACCTATTATTCTCACAGCTCCTACATTAATAAATTACGTAGTACATTCACATAACATTATTACACATGTATAAAATAATATAAACATATATAATGACTGTAATATACACTTTTTTATATTGTTACATACACATATTTCTTTAAGATGGGCTGTTATTGAATTTATACATTATATGATTAGACTGAAATCATTTAAGTGTTAAAAATGCGACTCAAAGCTAGATTACATTATATTTGTGCTAATATTTTATATGTATCTAATAGTTAATCAAGTATACAACATTCTTTAATTAAATTGATGAAGTTGATAAGCGACAAAACATTAAAGTTCAATAAAACAGTGGGAATAATTCATAGTGTCTTCAAACCAGATTAGTTTAAAAGCACACTCGTCTAAGGCTGTACAAAACGTAGCAATACCTGTGCTGTGCTATGGCAGTGAGGCTTGAAACCTAAAGAAAGCGATAGAAACAGCATAACTGCCGCAGAGATGAAGTTCTGCTGAGTGCTAGTTATACAAAGTGGGATCTAAAGAGCAATGAAGAGCTGAAAAAACAACCAGTCCTGGAATATATACGTTACGGAATAAAGAGAACAACTGGCTTGGTTGTATGAAGAAGAAGAAGAAGAAGAAGAAGAAATTCAGAATGACGAGGACTTCAGATGCTACCCCCAGAAATTTCAAGATATAGCTTTTATTTGTCGTATCTTAAATATATGGCACTTTTACTTTCTCTAGTAGATAATGGAGGTAGTGTGTGTGTGTGTGTGTGTGTGTGTGTTCGTCTGTGCGTCTATATGTGTGTGTCTGTGAACAGCACAATTCAGAAACGAAAAGTCGGATAAGTACCAAACTTGTATTTAAGTTCAGTATCTTCCAAGGATGCGATACGAAAATTTTCAAGAAACTCTCCCACCCCAAGTACCTTTACATGGATCATTTTTCGAAAGTTTTGATTTTCTAAAAAATGTCTCTAATGATTTTGATTAAAATACCATACATTAAAGGTATTTGCATGACAAATAAAACGTATATCTGGGACTTTCGGGAAGTTCTTTAAAGCCCTCTTCATTCGGAAGGTATTTTGTATAATCTTGAATACCTGGTAAACGTTAAGCGATAGACCAAAACGTACTACACAAGAAATGTAGATCGCTTTAAAATACACAATTTATTTCAAATAACTTTTTTTGTGGCATAAGCCATTTCTGAGGTAATTGTTATTAATGGTTAGAATAGTTAATTTCTTGGTCATTAAGCCCTTTCAACATTCAGTTGCTTCTCGGGCTTGCAAATAAACAGTATGGAATCTTAAGGTCAGCATATAGCTTCCAGTTCTTAAACATTTGACTATCGCTGTTCCCTTTGTATCAATAACAAAATGTGTAATGTAGCTATTTCTGTAAATGTTTATTTGGATTAAAATGTAATGGATAGAAAAATAAGCTTTAGTAAGAATAATTTGTATACCCACTAATAAACGATACGTGTAGAGACAGTCATGTGAATGTATAACATCAGATTTTGTTTTAATTGTTGCATTTATACCCCGCCTTTAACTACAATGGTCATATTGGCCGCATTTTACCTTTGGAACATATTGCCTATCGGGTATGGTGTTAACTCGTATGCAGTTGTCATGGGATTTCTGGGTTTTTCTTTGGGTTTTATACATTAGATCTCTCTCTCTCTCTCGTACTCATACTTCCAGACTCTGGGGAGGAGAGGGAATAATCTTGGGTAGGGAAAAAATTCCCACCCCAGCCTGGAATCCAACTCGGGACCCCCCCCCTTTTAGTTAAACTATTCACACACACACAGACACACTCGTACACGGCGTTTTTTCTAAAATTATTTTTAGATTCAGGGGACTCAAAACATGTATTTCCGGTGAAATCTGGATATCGAATGTTTAGGTGGTATGCATACCTTCTCTGCTTACTATGTACGAGGTAGAGAAATAATAAAAGTCTGAAAACTTGACCAGTCTGAAAATCTATGTTTTAATCAAAATCTTTAGAGCCATTTTTAGAAAACAAAAAATTTCGAAAATCTTCCACGTAAATGGTAATTTGGAATGGGGGAGATTTTCGTGAAAATCTTCGTGTCGCATTTTTGGAAGATATTGAACTTAAATACCAAGTTTGGTGTTTATCCATTTTTCGTTTTTGAATTATGCTGTTCAGCACATACACAGAGACACACTCACGCACGGACCTTTTTCTAAAAAATGCTTTTCTTAAATTCAGGGGTCCTCAAAACATATATTTCCGTTGAAATCTGGGTATCGAATTTTTGAGTGGAATACAATACTTCCCCTACTTACTATACGTAGTAGAGAAAGTAAAAACTTGTATATGGTTTATGCTACATTTTTAAATTGCTAAAGATATGAAATATTTAATTCCACTACGTAGTATAAATTGTTACAAAAATTAAATTAAATGTTTTTAAGTTTTTTCTGAAACAACCAATACATTGATAAAAATTCTACATGCCAGTTTTGTACATTAACGTTTAAATATGTTGGTATTTTTGTTTCTTCAAAATTAAAATTTCTGCATCGTGTGTAACACAGACTAATTAGCGGATAAAAGGAAAAACAAGTTTTTTATCAATAAATATTAAAAATATCGGCATAAACTTTAAAACACACTCTTAATCGTAGTAGACAACCAAGCGACATTTTGGAAATATTTAGATAAAAATCGCAAGACTTACATATTTCACCTATAGGTACCCTTAAGGCGCTTGTTAGGAAATAAGGCAGGCTAACAATGAGAGTTCTTGTTTTAAATGGCATTTACCACTAAATACGTGTAAATGATAAGGTATTGGAAATAATTACGCAGACGAACAAGAGACCTGTGTGTGAGGTCTTCCTTAAATTTACATAATATATACTTGCTGGTTCCTTTCCCACACCTGCGACCGGCCGGCGCATGCTCAAACGTTTTTATGGCATGATAACCAAGACGCAGGTTCCGTCGTAAAACGAGAGGGGGCAGTAAATGTCAAAAAGTGTGCTGAACAACTTTAATAAAGTTGTAAAAAACTTCTGCCCCAGGCATTTACCTAATTTCTTCGTGAACATAAACAGTTGTAAAATTATCTATTACCGGAGAATACCCTTACTGACTGAGCAAAGTTACCCTATAGTTCGTAAACTCTGAGATAAGAGATTTGGGTAATATATTCTAATTTTGTCATTTGCTGTCAGGGAAATTGTTAAGTGAAAAATTAGACTTGGTGATATTATCTTGCTTTTAAAGTCCCAATAAGTACAATTAACTGAATTCTTGTTGTAAATGAATATAAGATGAACATATGGAGGACAGATGTGGAACCATTAAAGGGGAAAAAAGATAAGAATTTTAATAACATCAAATAAACTTGTAAGAAGACTATAAAACAAGAGATTCAAAATTTAGCTTTGAATACACTATTTATTTATACTACGTTATATTTGTTTTCCTATTCACCTTTGGAATTCTAAAAGGACATATATTCTTTCTTATCTTTTAAATACAAAAATTCTATTATTGATTTAACTATTGCAGCTGGCGGGTGTGGCACTTCCAAGTATAACCGTGATATCTCACCTTGCTGATGCGTTCCAGGTTGAAGTTCTCAGGAGTTCTCTGCCTCGGCTGCCAGTTGTGAGCTGTGAACAAATTCCTATTGTTACATCCTGGGGTGAGGGCCAACAAATTATTAAATTTTAATCACCCCAACACGCACATGGGGGAACGTAGCTCAGAACCTGCAAGAGGACCAGGACCTTGGTGTCACATTCAGATGAAGGCGTGAGGTTTTTCGACAAAATACATAAATTTCACATCACCCGCATTACTATGATTTATTGATAAAACAATTGGTGGCTCTACATTACACACAGGGGAATAAAGGAATGAATGAAGACGCCGCGCTGTCGAGGTCTGGCCACACGCGACCTACTCGTTACACACTCACAAAAGTGACGCTACCACACAAAGAAGTAATGCTAACTTTCTATCCCCCCTCTCCAAACTCTGACTAGGCACGCTAGCCAGAGTTGGCCGGTGTCATACCAGACGGAACTTCCAACATAGCAGTTCTGTTTGGTGTGGTCGGCGGCAAAGGAGAAGGCTCGTTCTGCCGAAAGAAAAATAAGTAACCCCAATAATGCTGTCGACAATGCGACGCAATAATATGTCTAGTATGACAACACCTACTAATACGCCACACTATCTGTATCTCAGGAGATTGTTGGCGAAGGCAATTAATAATCTGAATTCCTTTAACGGTTTGATTTATTCTAACACAACAAATTATCGAGGCGGCTAGCAACTGTTCCCATTCGAATAATAATGAAGTAATCTATAAGCTGTATGATACACCTTCCCACTACTTTGAATGTTGCAGTGGATCTAGCTATCTATATCACGCGCTATCTCCCCCACCCACACGCACACTCGTTACAGATCCTGTCACCAAATACCTCACACGAGAGAATACGAAAGTGTGTTGCAATATTTGGGGTGAATTTTCCTCCTACACCTTGTTGCTATGACGCTAACTTTCGCGCCTTTTTAGCTAATCTTTATTACGATTGCTTATTTACTTCGCGTGCTATGAGAAAGAAATCATTCGCTTTTAGAAGTGAAGCTTCCGTCTGACTCCTTTGGTAAAACCCACTACCTCTGACAGCTGTTTCTAATTTGTTTCTGTGATTTCTGTTTCTAATTTACTGATTTATTATCTAACTCCCTTGATTTTCTAGGAATTGTCCCCTATCTCTGTCCTTGTTTCTCCTCGGATCTCTCTCTCAGCTCATCGTCCTCCTTGGTGTAGTGGTTACCATGCTAGCCCCTAGTTCCCGAAGTCGTCGGTTCAAACCCGGCGGAGGGCGATGGATTTTTTCGGGCGTAAAAATCCTTAGCATGGCTTCCTTCGGAAGGAAAGTAAAGCCAATGGTCCCGTGTGGTAGGTTTACGGCACGTAAAAGAACCTCAAGCCTGATAAAGAGGCCTCTGAGCAAAATTTCCGGTATTTCACGCCCAATATAGAATGGGACGCTAAGAACCATAGTAGTTAAAGAGCGTCCAAAAATTAAAAGTCAGTTTAATTTTTCTCTCTCAGTTCGACGTAATTCTGCCTAATCCTGTGCTTGTTAGCGCGTGTGTGTTAGTGCACTTCTAACGCTGCTCCTACCTCGCTTCCTAGCTAATTACAGTGTTTCTTACATCTCTGTACATTTTCTGGTATAAGTTATCTTACAGTGGTATATTATTAGATATTCCTATTATTAGATATTGTACTATAGTGTATGTTCCACTACACTATAATTCCAATTTGCCTCTTTTAACTGGCATTAAAATACAAGGTAATCCATTTGGGAATAACCAGACTTGCACATGACTTTCTCTTCCCACTGTTGTTTATGTTATCTTTTCTTCAAACTATTCTCACAAAGGTAATTAATTGTTCTTTCACAAGCCGTGTGTAAGACAAGGTTCGAAAGGTAAAATCAGACTAAAAATTCAGTGATATAACCCGGATTTGAACTGGGATCTTCCGGTTTCTGTATGAGCGGGATGGCTCAGGCGGTTTCGTCTGTGGCCCGCCTTTGAGAGTTCGTGGGTTCGATTCCTGTGGCCGACACACATGATCCATGGGTTTTGGAGGCTTTTCTCGGGTCACCAGGCGAATGCTGGGAAGGATTCTTACATCCCCTAAGTTTCCTGTCCTTCCAGTTTATCTCCATTCTCATTTCATTTCATCCTTCGGTTTCTTTCAGTGTTGGAAGTGTTAGCGATGGTGTTTCGGTGCAGTGTGGCAGGGGAAAAGAATGCTTTTTGTGACTCTCTCCGTCCCTTGGCTTTTGGCTGGCTGCCGGGTGTATCAGAACCCCCTTGAGGAGCGTTGGACCCCCTCTGTGCGGGTTGGGATCCCCGGCCTACTGTCCGTCTGCCTGGGAGTCTCTTCTGGAAACTTAGGAACACTGCTATTCCTGTACCGTCACTCCTGGTTCGGGCCACTCGGTGTCTCCTCTCGCCTCATCCTTCCTTAAGGGGACACTCCCTTGTGGGATGTAGGTACAAAATCCCCAATGTGGATCAGTGTCGAGTACCCTCCGTAGCCAATGTAATGCAATCCGGTTTCCGTCCGGTGGCTCTAATCAACTGAGCTACCATGGCAACTCGCCGGTACGGCATTAAATTCCCCAACTAGCTCACATATTTCCCAGTAAATCACAAGAGGATCTCAAATTAATTTTGAAATGACATACTCCAATGGCGACTTAATATCTTAAGTACTTTAAGTCACGGACTTCATAGTTTAACCAACTATTAGGTCAATCAGTGTCAATTAATTGTTCTTTCACACAAGTCCGTGTGTAGGTCACGATTTGGAGTTAGAATCCGGATGGAAACCGGAAGATCCTGTTTGATATACCGCCTATGGCATCGAATTTTTCAGTCTGATTTTACCTTCCCTATTCTTACAAGCCTTGTTTTGCTATCTGCTTTATGTTAATCAAGATGCTTTCAATACATATTTCGTTATAGATACAAGGGGCACAGAGGTGCCTAAAGCATAATTAAGTCTATAAAAACGAGTCTCTATAATCGTTGGCTTTGAAACTATATTATCAATGCATGAAGTCGAGAAACAAAACAATGTTGGCTAAGCTCAAACAATATCAAGTATTGGAAAATTCAAACCAAGATCAACGAATACTTGAGAATTGGTTATTGCCACAAACAATTTATATTTTTATGCAGTACGTTCTGGTATATCACAATTTAGCAGTTATAAAAGTTGTGAAAAATTAATTCAGAATGAAGAGTAATTTCAAGACTATTCACAGAAAATTCAAGATGAGCGTTTTATTTGTCATGCAAATATCTTAAACATATTCGTATTTGAATCCCAAATGTTGGAACTGTTTTTGAGAGAATTGGAAAGAACGAACAACTTTCCATGTAGAGGGTAGTTTGAGGTAGGTGACATTTTCTGGAAATCTTCGTGTCGCATGCTTGAAAAATGCTTAACTTAATTAAGTACCGAGTTTGATATTTATCCGACATTTCGTTTTTGAGTTACGCTGTTCAAAGACAGACAGTCGGACACATACGCACGTCACATACGCAAACCCTTTTATAAAATGCTTTGTCTTTCGATTCGTGGAACTTAAAATCATGTATTTTCGGTGAAATCTGGTTATTCAATTTTTGTTTGGGATGCAGTACTTGCTCTATCTATTATTCTTAGCTGCTGGAAACGCAGTGCAATGAGTCGTTGAAGGGTTATTATGACACATAGGGACAGTAGCCGCACGTGAGGATACATTTTGGGTCTTCACAAAATTTTAGGATCAGATAGCTCTGGAAATGTGAAATAGTGTTTGCTGCGTAATAGTTATGATTATGATCAAACTGATACAACTGCTGCCGCTCCCAACAAACAGAAACAACAACAGCAACAATAATAAAGTGTAAGTTGTCTGACGAAAGAAAGGGTCGTATATGTGGATTTTGTTGTGTACATAATTAAGTAAAGCGTTTTAAGCGAAAACGAAATAATGTGTAAATTAAATTGTAGTTGAGAGTTGGAATAACCGGGAGAAGTTTCCGCGCTCGTGCAGGTACTGTATTACTCTCATACAGGCACTGTCCGACGCTGTGTGCTACCACCTAGTGGCATTAACGTAAAATTGTACTAACAATCGCACCCCAACATGCCATTAGGCAATGACAGCTAAGAGTAAGCTAGTCAGTTGGTAAACCAAAGCCGTACTACACATTTCATGGTGGTGCACTTGTTTTTAATTTATATGTATGCAGTGAGTGAGATCACGTAGGCTGCGACTACAACAATAGCAACTGAAAATGCCGAGCTTTGGAAGTCAAAATATTGGTAATATAAAAGCAGCTGTAGATAATTTAATGCTAGAAAGCACAAAGAACAAAAGTGTGGTGTGGAACCAATTTTCAGAATTTTCTACGGAGAGAAATTATAAAATTGACGGCTCAGTTAGTGACAAAGAGATTACTTCCATTCTACAGGACTAACAAACATGGTTGGCGCTAAATTAGGTAAGTTCATAATAAGTTTTTTCGTGTGATTATCTAGCCGAGTAGCACTCGTGCTACTGGTTTTACATGACAATTTAACTTCGGTTTCAGACCCATGCATCTTTTCATAAGATAATTATTTCTCGATCTTCGGTCTCGAAATAATTATCATGAAAAGAAGCATTCGTTAGTCTCACTTAATTTGTGAAACTATCAGCACTAGTGCTACTGCTGTTGATAGTATTGAAAAAGCTCGTGCACGTCTTCAAGTGTGCACTATCGATATGTATTTGATCCATACGGTAATTGCGTCTTACCAATCGCGCATGTGTAAAAGCTTCTTAAAACGTGCACCAATCAATGATGTGCTAGGGACCCTGTTGCTACATTTCATCGAGTTTAGAGTAGTGCGGTAGATTTAAACGCCCTGTAGATTTTAAATTAACGCATATACTTTGCATTTAATGACATACAAAGAAAGAAAAAAAAATAAATCTCAGGGTGTCAAAAGTTAGGGTGTTCACGTACTCTTGTGCTCTTATGCAGCGGTCGCCACTGTCAAGAGAACAAATACGCCAACATAATTTGCCCTTAGTACTGAGCAAATAATGCCCAGTATTGAAGGCATTATGGACAAATTAAGACAATTACGGGATAACAACTCTCGCTATGTCTACAGTTGAACCATTTTATATTGTAAGTAGTTATACAAAGTTTTATATTAGAGTCCATTTGTGTTGTATAATACAAAGAGAAACCGACCATTATGTACATGATAACTTTGAGTATACGAAAAATACCACTGCAAAAGATTCTGACTAAAGAAATATGGTAGGAATAGCAAGGTTGTAACCTAATTTTATTTCCATTAATTCCTTAGCACTTCAAGCTTTGTGCTCTTACACTAAACTCGTTTTGATTCTCTAAAATTAGCTGAAACGGTTTTTATTAATATACCACATATTTCGGAAGTTTCTATATTAATAAAATGTATACCTTGAATTTTTTCCACTTAGCTTGTGAAGTCATCTTCATTCTAAATGGATTTTGTATACTTTTGTATAACTGGTATAAGCCATAGACAAAAGCTTAGTACACGCAAAAAATAAATCTAGTTAAAAGTGCTAACTAAATCACCGTTCTTTTATCTATTGTGACGTAATACAAAGGACGTCATTCAAAGTATAAATATAGCCACCCGTTTTTTAAAGATTTTACTATAATTTCAGTCTCCTGTATCCCTCTTGTACCTACAAAGAAATATCTAATGAAACTATGTTTGCAAACGTTAATCTTGATTAACATGAAGTAGATAGAAAAATAAGTTTTTGTAGAATAATATTTTTACGGCATGTTACCCACGTACTACTGGTAGGATTATAAATCAGGTATTCCTTTGGTGGAGAGAGTGATTGTAAACAAAGTCTCGATGCGTCATTGTTTGGTCCACCACTAAGTACCTTTCCCCCCGACGTCACTTTCAGATTCATATGCACTTAGGAACCTTTCTGCGAACACTCCATTCTCAGCAAGCTGGTCACGCATTCACTTTACACTGACACCTGAGGAATTTTATGACGTCACTACCATGGTGAGTGATTGTTGGTTGATTCGCCCTTCCCCATCAATCTGTCATGGCGGCGCGTGGAGCCCTAGCGGACGTGAGACGAATTAAAAATTCCCCCGGACCGATACACTTTCTTTCCCTCAGAAAAAAAAAACTGCATCAGTTCCCTTCTGGCGTTACGGCTGGGAAACCTTTAGAATTTCCAAATCTTTCACACACGTGGGCTATAACATATGAAATAGCAAGTAAATCTCAATCTTGTTTCGTTCTTTAGGTTTGTTACGTGTTTAAACCTTTAAACGAATGTATTACTTTCTGTAAAGTAATTTTAGGATAGATTAAATTGCGTTCCGTGAGTTCACTAGTGGCCAATGAGATCCGTAAACATAGAATTTGTTCTGAACATAACAGGCATAAGTCCAATTACAATGTTCATTACAAAAAAATATAGTAACGTACAATCATTTATAAATCTAACTTATGCAGAAGAAACAAACAAAAATTGTAAATAATAATAAAAGTTCCGTAGAAGAGGAACGAAATAAGAAAAAATAATAAAGAATAAACACTAACTAGAAAAGAAAAGGTGGCATGGTAATTACACAATTATTTCTAATTTAAATATTTGTTCATCTTCTTCTTCAGCCAACCCATGTCCTTGGCTGGTCTGCCATTCGACGCCTTGCCTCCCAGTACAGCCGTGGCCTTCCTTCCATAGAATCTTCAACTATAACAGTCTGTAGGGCAGTGCAGGAGGCCAAATGATCAGCAGTGCCTTCCTCTTGCAAGCAGAGGGGACAAATTGGGCTATCAACCACACCGATTCTATGCAGGTGTTTTTGCAAATAATGTGCCCTGTAGTCATCCTAAAGGTGGCTACTGCCAGCTCCCGGGGCAGGTTGTTAGAGATGGGGTTTGAAGCAAGCATCTCCCATCTTTTACCAGCTGCCGCTACCTTCCGAGAGTCTACAATTGCTCCTTTGGTTCGAGATGTTATGACGCTACTGATGTTTGAGTATGTCATTGGTACAACTGGTTGCTCCATTGAGCACCCTTCCTTGGCTTTCTCACTTCCGTCAAGGTCGCAGTGGCCCGGGACCCATTGCAAACAAACTTCTGTCAATTCTTGCAGTTTATACAGTCTGTCTTGGCATTCACTGACCAGATCGTCCTCATGTTGGTTTCCTTGCGAGCAGAGAGCCTGAATGGTTGAAGTGGATAAATATTTGTATTAATCTACGAAAAAATAATTATTGACTATTGTATTTTTGAACTGAGTTTCAGACATATTGAAAATATCTACATCAAAATAGTGAATTTTGTTGTATAAATATACAATTCTGTTTAATGGTGAATTTTTATGGATTTCTGTGTTTGTTCTTGGGGCGAGAAAAACCACACACACGGACATATTTCCAAAATGTTTTATTCGGATTCACCCTGCCTCAAAAAATGTATTTCGGTGAAATCTCGGTATCGAATTTTTGTTTGGAATGCAATACTTCCCCTACTTACTATACGTAGTAGAGAAAGTAAAAACCTGATCATTGCTTTAGCCTATTGTATTCTTCTTATACTTACAACTAAATGTGAAATGAAGGCTCATCTCAATTAACAAGAACTAGATAGAAGAGTAAGGTTTTGTAAGAACAGTTTATAGAAGAGTGAGAAGAGATAGTCGTGTGAATGTAATCCATAACTTTTTTTATTTAGGCATTAGAAATTTGTCTTATGGTGTATGTTGGGGAAGAACAGTGCTTTTTAATGGTAAAAAATAATCAAAATTGTTTGAATGATATTTCTCTCTTTATAATGTTAATTATAAAATCTACCCGGATGAAGAGATAATATTGGTAATGTTCTATGTTTAAGCTAGCGTGTGCTGTACGTATATCAAATACGAACATTTTTAGCTAGATTTTACAGCTCTGAAGGAAAATACTTCAGCTTGAGCTAGTTCTGTTGCAAGAGTAATATTTACATTACCATTTTCTGCCTTGTTTTCCATCAGAGTTCCCTCCCACCAGTATAAACCCGCCTGGTCAAGAGTATCAAGGCAACCCCTCTTGGGTGGCCCCTTTATGGAGTTTTTAGATGTACAAGATTTCCCGCCCTCTCCCAGAACAAGATTACATTAAATCTGGGGTGGAAGGATATAATTTCAAAAGATGACTGTTCTAGCAGCCTATTACCACGTGATTCATGTTCCGTGGTTCCTTTATTTCACGTAGGATTTGTGAGGTCTCTCGTAAACCTGGCAGTGTATCACACCACAGAGGGCAGTACCATCGGCTGTCAGATGTGAGCATAGAGTTCGTTACTCGCGGCTTATCTCACTCTGTGACGTTGATATCGCAGTAAAACCCAGGGACGAACGTTTCATTCTCAGTAATCTTGAAGCAAAATATTTCAATGCCATTTTGGACCATCAGAGGTCACTTAATTACTTTCTCTACCCTTGCCAGCAAGCATTTTATTTCATCAAAAATTTTGATGGCGATATTTTGCAGAAATATATGTTTTGAGGCCCTATGAACCCAGAAAAGGGTTTTTACTTTCTCTACCACATAAGAGAAAGTATTGCATTTTATCCAAAAATTGCATCTCGAGATTTTTTTAAGGCCCCTGAATCCAAAAGGGGGTTTATACAAAACGATCTATGTGTGTGTCTGTGAACAACATAATTAAAAAATCGATGTGTTGCACTCACATAACTTTCTCTACTCTTATACAAACTATTTTTACAAACGATTATTCTCCATCTACTTCATTATTTATCGACATAAACATTTGCAGAAATTATCTTATTCTTAATTTTCTTGTAGGTACAAGGGAATATGGTAGGCTTTAACGAATAGTCAAATCTTTTAAGAGCTGGTTGCTATTTGGAGCATTTCATTCTATTTGCATGTCCAGGACATTAAAAAAAACCGAATAACGAATTCCCATTTTTAAAAATGTATAAAATGGAAAATTCAAAATAAATAAAAGGAATATCTCGAAAATGGTTTCCTGGACAAAAACTGTATATGAAATAAACGGTATGTTTTAATCAGATCTACATTTTCAGTGTAGTAAAATTTTGTCTATCCCTTACGGTTTACCAGTTATGCAAAAGTCATTCCGAATGAAGAGGACTTTTGGGGACATTCCCAGAAAATTCAAGATATACATTTAATTTTTCATAAAAATATCTTAAATATATTATAATTTAATCAAAATCGTTAGAGCTATTTTGAGAAAATCAAAATTTTCGAATAATGTTCCAATTAAATGGGATGGGATGGGATATTTTCTTGAAAATCTTCGTATTGCATCTTTGAAAGATACTAAACCTAAATGCCAAGTTTGATATAGATCCTACTTTTGTTTCTGAGTTATGCTGTTCACAGGCACACACGGACAGGAGGCGCCAAAACATGCATTTCAGTGAAATCTCGAACATCAATTTGAGGTAGTATTTTATATCACAACACTGTGAATGCCAGAGTATTTGTAGTGTAAATTAACGTTATTGTATGACAATGATTTGAGATGTTCGTTAATTATAAGCATTGTCATAAAATAAGTTTACACGGCCTCACTGAAACTGACAATAGGAGCGGGTAACAATGAGCGAGGGGGTGAGTTATTTATAAATTAGAAGAGACAAACAAATGACGTCAGACCAGCGTGCTTTTCTTTAGAAATGTAGGGAATATCTTGCCTAGAGCATATGTGTTCGTAATTTTGATTGGATAAAAAAATAGACGCTAATGTTGGCGCGATTTATTAGCCAATAGCAGCTCTGTTATAATGTTTAGGCATATCGGGGTGAGGGAGTATAAATTCTAAAGCCAGAGACAAGTATCGCACTGTTCAACAGAATCATTCACGAGTTACACGTCGCGCAGTTCTACAGAATCATTCACGGGTTACACGTCGCGCAGTTCAACAGAAGCATTCACGAAGTACACGTTACGCAATTCTACAGAATCTCTCGCATCGTAAAGTTAGTTATAAAATGTGAAATACGCGAATTAATAATGTGGGGCAAATAAGTGATTATAGTTACATTCGAAAATATAACAGTTTCAGTCAGGCGTGTATCAAGAGTAATTATGTGAAATTAATAAAGTGTAACGGCAATAAAAGTGTAAAAACAATTTCTTTTATCAGTGTTATCTTTTAGTAACAACCCCTTTCCGTTTACACACCCTGTTCAAGAGATTTGCTCGACGAGTAATAAAAGCTTGCCGGAGGACAAAGAACCCAAATTTCAAAATAGTAAAACAATAACAGGCGCTCAGCAAATAAGATAACACGAACGATACCGCGACAAATTTTGGCGTGGAATGCAATACTTCCCCTACTTACTATTCACAGTAGACAAAGTAAAAATTTATTCTCTTTAAAACACAATGTGTTACCAGTCATCCCCGAGATATCCATTATTACTTTCTCTACTACGTATAGTAAGTAGGGAAGTATTGCATTCCACCCAAAAATTCGATACCGAGATTTCACCGGAAATACATGTTTTGAGACCTCCTGAATCCAAAAAAAAGCATTTTTGGAAACATGTCCGTATGTGTGTCTGTGTGTGTGTGTGTGTGTGTGTGTGTCTGTGAACAGCATAACTCAAAAACGAACAGTCGGATAAGCACCAAACTTGGTATTTAGGTTCAGTATCTTCTAGAGATGCGACACGAAGGTTTTCAAGAAAATCCCCCCACCCCAGACTACCCTTTACATGGAAGATTTTTCAAAAATTTTGATTTTCTCAAAAATGGCTCTAACGATTTTGATGAAAATGTCATATATTTAAGATAATGTCATGAAATGTATATCTCGAATTTTCTGGGAATGTCTCCAAAAGTATTCTTCATTGTGAACGACTTTTGCATAACTGGTAAACCATAAGAAATAGACAAAATTTTACTGCACAAAAAATGTAGATCGCGTTAAAATATACAACGTATGTCATGTACATTTCTTTTGTTGAGTGAACCGTTTTCGAGATATTGCTTGTTATTTCCTTAAATTTTCCAATACTTATACTTTTTCTCAAATTCCGTATTCATTTTTTTTATGTCCTGGACATGTAAAGAGAATGGAATACGCCACATAGCAACCAGCGTTAAAATATTTGACTATCGCTTAAAAGCTACCATATTTTCCTTGCATCTACAAGAAAATTACCAATAAGATTGACATCTCGATATCTCGATTTACATGAAGCATATGGAGAATAGGCGTTTGTAAAATTAGATTGTACAAGAGTAGAGAAAGTCATGTGAGTGTAACACATCAGATTTTTTTTATAAAGGTTTACTCCATCCAAGTGAAGTAGAAAGATAACAATACCGTGTAGAAAATATACAATAATAAATGATAGTTTGTAGAGAAAGAATGTAAAACATCACATGTTTATAAAGGGTTTCGCGTGTCTATGAAGAGCTTAACTTAACTCAAAAATTCGGATAAATGCCAAAACAAGTGTTTAATTTCAGAATGCGATACGAAGTGTTTCAAGAAAATCTCCCACTCCAAATTTCCCTTTATATTGAGCATTTTCCTTATCTTTTATTTTATTAAAAATCTGATCTGATACATTCACATTAAATTCGCTACCGATTTTACATTACACATTTTGTTATAGATACAAAAGGAACAGTGATTCTCAAATGTTTAAGAACTGGACGCTATATGCTGCCATAGAATTAGGTATTCTTTCCAGCAATCACGAGAAACTACCGAAAAGCTACAGGACTTGAAAAGAATATAAATCCTTGAACCATTCGAACCATTAATAACAGATATCTCGGAAATCGTTTATGCCATAATAAATTGTGTATTCTAAAGAGGTATACATTTTTACTTTCTCTACCACGTATAGTAAGTAGGGGAGGTATAGTATTCCATCCAAAAATTCGATACCGAGATTTCACCAGAAAAATATGTTTTGAGACCCCATGAATCCAACAAAAGCATTTTTGGAAACATGTCTGTGTGTGTCTGTGAACAGCATAACTGAGGAACGAACAGTCGGATAAACACCAAAGTTGGTATTTAGGTTCAGTATCTTCCAGAGATGCGACACGAAGGTTTTCAAGAAAATCCCCATACCACAGATTACTCTTTACATGGAAAAGTTTTCGAAAATTTTAATTTTCTCAAAACGCCTTAATGATTTTGATTAAAATATCATAGGTTTAAGATATTTTCATGACAAATGAAATGTGTATCTGGAATTTTCTGGGAATATTTCCAAAAGTGTTCTTCATTCTGAACGACTTTTGCATAACTGGTAAACCATAAGAGATAGACAAAATTTTACTACACAAGTAATGTAGATCGCGTTAAAATACACAATTTATGTCATATACATTTTTTGTTGTTGAATGAAGCATTTCTGAGATATTGCTTGTTATTCCCTTAAATTTTCCAATACTTATACTTTTTCTCAAATTCTTTATTCATTTTTTTATCCTGGTAATGTAAGGAGAATGGAATACTCCACATAGCAACCAGCTGTTAAAATATTTGTCTATAGCTTAAAGCCTACCAATTCCCCTTGCATCTACAAGAAAATTAGCAATAAGATTAACATCTCGATATCTCGATTAACATGAAGCATATGGAGAATAAGCGTTTGTAAAAATAGTTTGTGGAAGAGTAGAGAAAGTCAATTGAGTGTAATACATCAGATTTTTTTTGTACAGTACGTTTTCGTCCATCGCTTAAAATTTACCAATTTTACAAGAGTATACAAATTCCTTCCGAATGAAGAGGACTTCTCAGGTTATTTCAAGTAAATTCCCGTTAAACATTTTATTTGTTATGCAAATTCTTATTTACATGATATTTTAATCAAAATCATTAGAGCCATTTTTTAGGAAATCAAAAATTTTGAAACGTGTTCCATGTAAAGCATAATTGGAGGTGGGATTTTCTTGAAAATCTTAATGTAGAATCTTTGGAAGGTACTGAACTTAAATATCAAGCTTGGTGTTCATCGGACTTTTCGTTTTTGAGTTATACTGTTGTTATTGGGGGAGAATTAAAATTGCGTCTTTATTTACGGACGCTCTTTAACTAATTTTGCTCAGAGGCCTGTTTATGAGGCTTGAGGTTCTTTTACGTGCGGTAAGTCTACGACGCGGGACCACCGGCTTTACTTCGCTTCCGAAGGAAGCCATGCTAAGGAATTTTACGCCCGAAAAAAATACATCGCCCTCCGCCGGGTTTGAACCCACGACCTTGGGAATTAGAGGCTAGCATGGTGTTATTGGATGGAATGCAATACTTCCCCTACTTATTATACTTAATAGAGAAGGTAATAACAGATCGTCGGTAGAGTAAATCGTTTGAAAGTATTACACCAGATTTCTTTTTACTCAAAATATACGTAAACGTTTTGTTTAAATATAGTATATTTGAGAATTTGATACAAAATTTCCAATATTTCTCGTACATGTTTTCCTGTATTCCCTTGCTTTTTTTTGGAATCATGGGTTCTCAAAACAGTATTTATGGTGAAATATCGATATACAATTTTCGTATTGAATGCAATATTTCCACTACCTACCTACTAAGGGAAAGTAATTAATGTCCATGGACAAAGAAAATTGTGTGGCTGTTACGCATGCAATGCTTTAAAATAGAAACACAAAGGCAACTGAGCTTAGTAATTTATTCAATAAATTGAAACGAAAAGTGCTGTAAACACAGCCTACAGTATTTGGTTATAAAAACTATTTTACGCAAGGCTAGAGAAGGTACGTAAAATAGTAAACAGGTGTGACCGTGAATTTGCGGCTCTCATTGTTTTCTCACTGTCTGGTAAGGAAAGATTAAGTTCTTCCAGCGACCACAATGTGATGCTGATATCGTCCCGTCCCTAGGCTACCTGCACAACATGTCCAGCAGACAATTGACAGCTAACATGGAAAACCTTTATTTCTATTGGGGTCTCCTGTCTCACTGCCTCCTTACGGTCCTGACAGAGTAAACATTGTGTCGCCTTGAAATCCGATGTCTCCCGATCACCTGTAACAAGAAAACTTCGTTGACAATTTGATTCATAACTTTCACTTTGTACCTCGTAACTTTTAGGTAATTTCTTCATGCAGTGTACACTTTGAAAACACCGTGCGAGATGGCTCCGCGATTATATGTAAGGCTCCCGGGTTCGAGTCCCGTTGACCGCCAACTCTGACTTAGGATTTTTGGTGGTTTTTCATATCGTTAGACGAATGCTGGGGTGGTTTCTCATCTAGCATGATATTATTTCCCCTTCATTATGTTTCTTTCTTATTTGTCAGGTGTACTTCTAGATTTCGTGGCATATGGCAGTGAGTGCCGAACAGATGGCGCGGATGTTTGCTCCTAGGAAAGGGTATTCCCCATAGACACCAGAGGGCTGCTTGGTTGACGAATCGTTCATCGCCCTCTCTCGGCGACTCTCGTAGTAAGATGGGTCTTTGAGCCAGGAACGGTTAGTGACTTCCGCGCGTCTCTGTGGCCTGTCTTCCTTCTACCTATAGCCTCGTATGCTTCCTTCTTTGTGGTTCCCTCACTTTATTACTTCCTCCTGGGGGAAGTAGTAGCAATAGATATCCCATAGGTCGCAGTGTCCGAGTTGTCCACCTCGTTGTATACCTTGTCCTTTAAGCAAAAACTGGATGATACATGGAGACCAAATCTTCACATTTCTTCTTCCTCTTTTTTGTAGGGCTTACAAGCCAATGTCTTAGGTCAGTAGCCTGTCGTGGAGCAAGCAAACTCTAGATCATAGCAAACCCGGGATGGTCATAAACCCAATGCCTGGTATGGTGGTGAAGAAGAAGAAAATCAAATGTAGTGATGAAAGGGATGATAGGAAAATTCGCGGATAAGATTATACAACCCAGCAGTCACTTAGGGGGGTTTGAATCCGGGACCTCCCGAATTCGAGGCGCACACCTTATCGCGAAGCTACCTCACTCGGTATTTTTGTTTTTTTATAGTAAAATTAATTATTTTATTAATATAAAATGAACTATGTATTATATTAATACCAATAATATCATCTTTTGTAGCAAAAGCATTTCATCTTCACAAAATTATGTCCTCCATTTCTGCATCGACACACTGCCAAACTACTTGAATGTCGTCAAACAACTTTTGTAACATTTCGACTAGAATAGCATTAATTTCTCTGTGGATATAGTTTTAAGATTTTAACGCACTCTTCAAATCTCCCAGGAAAATTAATCAAAAATAGAAACATCTACGGGTCTGGAGGCCATACGAAGTATCCGTTTTTCGAGATGACTTGATTCCCAAAGTGCCGACATAAAATTGCCAAGGACATTCTAGTAGTGTGTGCTGTGCCACCGCCTTGTTAGAACAATTTTTACTACTCCCTTCTAAACCTTAAAATGCAATATTTATAGGGATATTTATGCTATTCCAGTTGAAATGTTACAAAAGTCGTTTTATTATAGGCTGTCAGATTGTCGTGGCAGAAATAGATGCCATTTGTGGATTACAACTTTCAAGAAATGAAATATTTTCCTATGTTGCACAAGATGGAATAATTTTTGGGACTGATCTCATACATTTGTGAAATTATATATGTAGTTTAGTTAAGAATTTTTTTTACTTTTGAAAACCTCGGTGTAATAAAATTCAACCACAATTTTGTTGTAATTTTTTAGTTTCAATGAATAATTGATAATAATGTAGAAAATGGACTACCAAAAACTAAAAAATAACATTACTATAACTATTTATCTATGAAGTACGGTAAGGCTTTTGCGTATGTCGTGCATGCAATAATTTTTAGTAGAAGCTTTCTAAATTATATTAAATGGAATAAATAAGTATAAGTACTATGAAGTACTTATAAAGAGCATAGTCAGTCATTTGTTGGCATATTCCAACAGCCGTCTGAATCCTACGCTATGAACCGTACCAACGCCTACTAGAAGCGTTGCCCGTAACAATAAGAAATGCGGATGTAGATTGTAGTGCCTATTATGAGCTTTCGTTTCTAAACAACAAGCTAGTGATTGATTACATAGCTAATCGGACCTGCTGCCAGCAAAACCTCAACAGCAGGATGAGAAGGTTTAAAGGCTAAAGGCCGCAGTCAGAAAGGCCACAGAGACACGCAGAACTCCTTAACGTTTCCTGCCTAAAGGACCCGACTCACCTAAACGACCCAGAGAGAACGATGAACGATCCATACAACATAGGTATCCTTCTGGTGTCCATGGGAAATGCTGTTTCTTTAGAGCAAGCATTTGTGCCATCTGTCTGGCACTTCTTACACTCACGCCGCGAAACCTAAAAACGCATCGGAAATAGAGAGAGAAACGGAATAAAAGGTAGAGAAAGTCGTGGCAGAGAGAAATTACCCGAATATTTGCCTACCCACCAGGGAAAGATGACGAAAAAATCAAGGTCAGGCTGGGCGGACAACGAAAAATCTGATTTGTTACACTCACATGACTTTCCCTACTCTTGTACAAACTATTTTTACAAACGCTTATTCTCCACATGCTTCATGTTAATCGAGATGTTAATCTTATTGCTAATTTTCTTGTAGATACAAGGGGAATTGCTAGGCTTTAAGCGATAGTCAAATCTTTTAAGAGCTGGTTGCTATGTGGAGTATTCCATTCTCTTTGCATTACCAGGACAAAAAAATGAATAAGAATTCCCATTTGAGAAAAAGTATAAGTATTGGAAAATTTAAGAGAATAACAAGCAATATCTCGAAAATGGTTCACTCAAAAAAAATGTATATGACATAAATTGTGTATTTTAACGCGATCTACATTTTTTGTGTAGTAAACTTTTGTCTATTTCTTATGGTTTACCAGTTATGCAAAAGTCGTTCACAATGAAGAATACTTTTGGAGACATTCCCAGAAAATTCGAGATATACATTTTATTTGCCATAAAAATATCTTAAAGATATGATATTTTAATCAAAATCGTTAGAGCCATTTTTGAGAAAATTAAAATTTTCGAAAAATGTACCATGTAAAGGGTAGTCTGGGGTGGGGGGGATTTTCTTGAAAACCGTCGTGTCGCATCTCTGGAAGATACTGAATCTAAATAACAAGTTTCTGAGCTATGCTGTTCACAGACATACACACGGACATGTTTCCAAAAATGTTTTTTTGGTTTCAGGGGGTCTCAAAACATGTATTTCCGCTGAAATCACGGTATCTAATTTTTGGGTGGAATACAATACTTCCCCTACATACTATACGTAGTAGAAAAAGTAAAAAATTGAACCCGGGATCTCCCGAATGTGAGTCAACTCGTACGGTTAGTTTTTACTAGCTGAAATATTCAGCGTTACCCAAGGTTTGACGGTTTATCCGTATAACATTTAGCTTAGGTTGCTACCCAAAAGTCTTGAGTTCCTTTGGAGTCATTTAAAATGATTACACAACATATTAAAACAAAGAATTCCATAAAATTTCGGGACTCTATAAAGAAAAAAAAATAAAAATACTGAGAAAGCATCACACAAAAGCACTGCTAAACAACCACAAATACCACAGTAATGATGATTTCTCGTAAGTGCAGCTGAGTGAATTCCACGTTGTCACATTCGGGCTGCTCGTCGTTATTTATAGAGAAAATCTCAGTTGAGAAGAAATAATACCAAGGGAAATAAACCTCGTTCATTCTCAGTAACCAATGTAGACAAAACTACTAAGAAAACCAAATAAATTGAAGGCCAAAATTAACACACAATAAGAATACGTGGTACTACGACTATTTTGATGATGTTGCTGTTATCCATACCCGCTGTAATTACTTTCTCTACTACGTATAGTAAGTAGGGGAAGTATTGTATTCCACCCAAAAATTCGATACCGAGATTTCACCGGAAATACATGTTTTGAGGCCCCTGAATCCATAAAAAGCATTTCTGGAAACATGTCCGTGTGTGTGTCTGTTTGTGTGTGTCTGTGAACAGCTTAACTCAGAAACGAACAGTCGGATAAACACCAAACTTGGTATTTAGGTTCAGTATCTTCCAGAGATGCGACACGAAGGTTTTCAAGAAAATCCCCCCACCCCAGATTACCCTTTACATGGAACATTTTTCGAAAATTTTAATTTTCTCACAAATGGCTCTAGCGATTTTGATTAAAATATCATATGTTTAAGACATTTTCATGACAAATAAAATGTATATATTGAATTTTCTGAGAATGTCTCCAAAAGTATTCTTCATTGTGAAAGACTTTTGCATAACTGGTAAACCATAAGAGATAGACAAAATTTTACTACACAAAAAATGTAGATCGCGTTAAAATACACAATTTATGCCTAATACTTTTTTGTTGAGTGAACCATTTTCGTGATATTGGTTGTTACTCCCTTAAATTTTTCAATACTTATTTTCTCAAATGGGAATTCGTTATTCATTTTTTTGTCTTCGATATGCAAAGAGTATTAATCCGTGGCAAAGAGAATGGTGCTGCGCATAGCAACCAGCTATTAAGAGTAATGTATGTGCTTAATGGCTACTGTATTTCTGTATTGCCCTTGTAAATATATATTCCCCTTACATCTATAAGAAAATTAGCAATAAGATAGAGTCTGAAAATGCTTATCTCGATTAACATGAAGTAGATGGAGAATAGGGTTTGTAAAAATAGTTTGTACAAGAGTAGAGAAAGTCATGTGAGTGTAACACATCAGATTTTTTTATGTCACTCGGTTTTTGTTTCTCTGATTATCAAACTTCCCACAGAGAAAAAAATACCGCTGCTTACGAAAAATGAGAAACTACAAATTATAATAAGTGAATTATCCGAACATCGAAGTATGATCGCAGAATGAATGTATATAAACTTCGACTTGTTTATTACTGTTATGTTAGCAATTTTTGAGCATCATAGAGACTTTTATACTCATTGTGATTATATTGAATGCTTTTGTGTTGTTTTATATCAATACACAAAACATAATCATATGAAGATAAATAATAATAAGAACGGTATTTTGTGTGGTTTGAAGCTGTTGTTCTTACAGTCTAATATAATAGGTTCGAAATTTTCTTAATTTTTACTTTCTCTACTACGTATAGTAAGTAGGGAAAGTATTGTATTCCACCCAAAAATTCGATACCGAGATTTCACCGAAAATACATATTTTGAGGCACCCTGAATCCAAAAAAGCATTTTTGGAAACATGTCCGTGTGTGTGTCTGTCTGTGAACAGCATAACTCAGAAACGAACAGTCGGGTCAACACCAAACTTTATAGTTCTATAGAAAAATCTTTATAGTTTTAATTTTGATGTTGAGAGGTTATTTTCTGTGAAAGCAGCCAAAGTGATTGCTGGCACATTGAGCCAAAATAACGACATATTTGGTGAGGTTAAAAACACAATGCACAAGCAACTCGGAGATGGTATTATACTTTTCAACTGTAATAAATGTTGATGCTTGGAGTTCTGAAGTAACTGATAAAATTCTTCATTTAGGCAATGATTTGCACTTAAAATCAATTTCAAATGTTGATGGTGTTATGCCATATCCGCCTTACTTGTGTGCTGATGAGGTTGGGCTGCAGGATATTGTAATTGATGATGTAAAAGTAATCTGTAATGCGGTGACAAGTAATTTTGCATTACAAGGGATCATACCGAGGGATTTAGGCAGTGTGTTAAAAATATTTTTCCAGTGCTATCATTACGGTGTGTTTACTGCACAGTTAAAATCTATAGCTCTTATTTTTTTGTTCTGGTAATGCAAAGAAAATGGAATACTCCACATAGCAACCACCTCTTAAAATATTTGACTATCGTTTAAAGCCTACCATTTCCCCTTGCATCCACAAGAAAATTAGCAATAAGACTAACATCTCGATATATCGATTAACATGAAGCATATGGAGAATAAGCGTTTGTAAAAATAGTTTGTGCAAGAGTAGAAAAGTCATGTGACTGTAACACATCAGATTGTTTACCAAGCGATTGTAGCACTTTTACATTTGCGCAAGTTTAGACAGAGTTGGCATAACTGTTCTAATTATATATTTCACAGTGTTATTACTCCGTGATCAAAGCCAGAGAGTAGTTCAACGAATAAGATGTGAACTCGTTGTTCATTTGTTATTTTGCGAGGTCGTGAAAGTAAGTAATTATTATTCTTGTTAGTAATGTTCAAACTATTATGATTTCGTTGAGAAATCTTGCGAACTTGTAGGCATCACATAAAATTAAATAGCTGATGTGAAATGGAATAGAATTTGAATTCTAAGTTACAGTAATTTGCAGCTTCTGCCAAAACTTATCTGTGCTAAGTTTGGTCGAAATCACAGAGCGGGATGATTCAGACGGTTATATCTGTGGCCCGCGTTCGGGAGGTCCTGGGATCGATCCCTGGCGACCGCCCACTGCGGCCCATGGGTTTTTCGTGGCTTCCTCGGGCCGCCAGGCGAATGATGGGTTGGTTCATCTTTTACTACGACTCTCCTTCCTCTAATTTCCTCTACCCATCATCTTCCTTGTCATCTGTTTCAGGGTTGTAGAAACAGGCAACGGTGTTCGACGGGCTGCGGCTGGGCGATGGCTTGCGCTCTGTAAAAGTTTCTTCCCTGGCAACCGCTCAGTTAGGTCTCTCCTCATCGTGCGGCTCTGCCCCAGGAAACCCTGGAGGTTGGTGGCTTGTGGGCAGGGACCACGTGGCGTCGGATACGTTCTATCTGGAAACGTTTGGGACCCTGTCCATGTTTACGCCGGTCGGCATTCGGATATGATCGCCCTTTGGTTCTCTTCCTCATCCCTCCCTCCCAGGGGCCACGTTGGAAGCAAAAAGGGCCGACTGGCCTGCGTCGCGTGCAGCCTATAAGGAACACACTCGCACACACACACACACACACACACACACATATATATATATATACACACACACATACATTGACTTTCATATACTAAGATAAATAGGTGTAAGAGGAAGTAAAATTAGTTTGAGTTACATTTTTATTATATCAACATTTTCCTTAACTTTTGAGGTTAGGTATTGTTTTATAATCCAGCAGTTGGTACTGATTGTACCAACAATGTACAATGTACTACGATGTGCTGATGGTTTCTTTTTCTAAGCAAAATATTTAATAATAATAATAACTATAAGAAGAACATTATTTATATTGTCATATTTGATAATCTCAAAACCTGTTGCGATATTACCTACGAAAATAGTCAAAAGTTACTATTCGTGCGTGTTTAAGCTGATTGGCGCAGCATAATTTGAATTCGCACGCAATATTATTAGTGGTGGATAAGTTTTGTGGTGTCCCTGTGATAAGGACGGCTCCCTTTTGATGACGTCAGGCTTATCACATCACGGCACATGTTAATGAGAATGTTAGCGGTCAGTTTCAGCACCTGATGCCTCCATTAACATCGCCCAGGCTTTGATATGCATTTAATACGTCCGGTCGTCCTCGACTTGGGTCTCCAGTAATCCCGTATTGGTAAGGGCTTAATTCTTTATGTTCCTGCAGAGCTTCCATAGGCAAACTAAAACAGATTTTATTTAAAATGTAGAGGCTTTAATTTGATGTGTAACAGTCACATTATCGCTTGGTAGAAATTCCCTGGAGTGTTTATTACAAGTACATTAGAATGTTACCGAGGGAGGTGTCAGCGTTAATATGCACGTCTCGCATTCGGGAGGTACCAGATTCAATCCCGGCGGACGCCCACTCTGACCAATGGTTTTTCGTGGTTTCCCCGGGTCGGCAGGCGAATGCTGGGGTAATTCCTCTTCTATCACAATTTTTCTTTCCCTCATTTGCTGTACTCACCATCTCCTTCATTGCCATGTATTTCAGGGTTGTAGGACAAGGCGAGTGTCCGGCGGGTTGCGGCTGGGCGGTGAATGTGCGCTTTGTAGAGGTTTCTTCCCTGGCATCGGTGGGGACTGCAGGGGGTTAGGATTTTTGGGACGGTGTCGGATGCGTTCGAACTGGAAAAGTTAGGGACCCCGTCCACGCTTACGCCCTTCGTCATCCGGGTTTTTGTCTCTCCTCTCATCCCTCCCTCTTTCCCATGGGTCAGGTTATAAGCAAAAAGGGCCGCTGCGACTCACATGTGCTGCTCTGCCCCAATTTCGAGGACCCCTTCGTAATATGCACACTGTTATGCAGTCACCACAGCTACGATGGCATTTTACCAACCTGCTCAGCGGGCGCGTACTTAGCAGGGAGGGGTGTGTCTGGAGCGTTCTACCTTTGTTGTTCGGCCAAGCAGTGGTGTAGCTCATGCGATGTATGCAGATATTTCGGAGATGCATCGGGAAAGAATTGTGGGATGTGGGAAGCCATTTTGCCATTTGAAGACATTGCAAGGCAATTCCATGCAGAATTCGCATAGAAAGATTATTAAAATATTGTCTAGTAAATGTGTCCTTTTTGAGAGTAAAAAATATAATTTACCTCAGTTTTACATTAAATTGTCATTTAAATTGTGTGAAGCAATGTTGTATTTAGTTGTACACTTAGCTTGTACAATAATGTCTAGTAAATGTGTCCTTTTTGAGAGTAAAAAGTATAATTTACCTCAGTTTTACATTAAATTGTCATTTAAATTGTGTAAAGCAGTGTTTTATTTAGTTGTACACTTAGCTTGTACAGATAATTCCAATAATGTCTAGTAAATGTGCCCTCTTTGGGAGTATTTCTGTTTTACATTATGTTGCAGTTAAAATGTTTTTTCTTGGAGATATTCTGCAAAACAGGGTTTTTATTTAGTTATATACAATGTCTTATTTTCGACTCCTGGCGATTATAGCTGCGTGCGTGTAGTGCTTCTGGTTCGCGCTGTTCTTCTTCCACTCCGCGCGTCTGTGCATGTGCGACTGCAAAGAAGTGCGTTTACTTTAGAACACCGCATTTGCATGTATGATTCCTATGTGCGAACAGAGTCTTGCAGATAACTGACACGGCTATTTATAGACAATTTCCTCGAATCCGTGCGCCTCACGGAGAAACAGTTCGTAGTCTTGTAAACCGATTTAGAGAAGCGGGTTCTGTTCTTGATAAGAAACCCAAAGTAACTCGCTGTGTTCTTACAGAGCAAAAACTCGATAAGATAGGATAAAAGTTAGAACAGTCCAAAAGAATCTCTGAGTAGGTTATCACAGGAAACGGGAGTTTCACAAATCTCGGCTTGGAAAGCCAATAAAATTTTAAAATTAAAACCTGATAAGATAACCGTGGTTCAGGAACTGCAACCACGTGGTACTGTGAGTAGAGTAAATTTCTGCAATTGGATGTCGGGTAAAGTTAATGATGGTTATATAGACGCAAAGTTAATTATTTTACTTTCTCTACTACGTAGAGTAAGTAGGGGAAGTATTGTATTCCACCCAAAAATTTGATACCGAGATTTCACCAGAAATACATGTTTTGAGACCCCCTGAATAAAACAAAGCATTTTGGAAACATGTCCATGTGTCTGTGTGTCTGTCTGTTTGTCTGTCTGTGTGTCCGTGTGTCTGTGTGCCTGTCTGTGAACAGCATAACTCAGAAACGAACAGTCGGATAAACACCAAACTTGGTATTTAGGATCAGTATCTTCCAGAGATGCGACACGAAGGTTTTCAAGAAAATCCCCCACCCCAGACTACCCTTTACATGGAACATTTTTCGAAAAGTTTAATTTTCTCAAAAATGGCTCTAACGATTTTGATTAAAATATCATATGTTTAAGATATTTTCATGAAAAATAAAATGTATATCTTGAATTTTCTGAGAATGTCTCCAAAAGTATTCTCCATTGTGAACGACTTTTGGTAAACTGGTAAACCATAAGAGATAGACAAAATGTTACTACACAAAAAATGTAGATCGCGTTAAAATACACAATTTATGTCATATACATTTTTTTGTTGAGTGAACCATTTTCGAGATATTGCTTGTTATTCCCTTAAATTTTTCAATAATTTTCTAAAATGGGAATTCGTAATTCATTTTTACTTTCTCTACTACGTATAGTAAGTAGGGGAAGTATTGCATTCCACCCAAAAATTCGATACCGAGATTTCACCGGAAATACACGTTTTGAGACCTCCTGAATCCAAAAAAAGCATTTTTGGAAACATGTCCGTGTGTGTGTCTGTGTGTGTGTGTGTGTCTGTGTGTGTGTCTGCGTGTGTCTGTGAACAGCATAACTCAAAAACGAACAATCGGATAAGCACCAAACTTGGTATTTAGGTTCAGTATCTTCCAGAGATGCGACACGAAGGTTTTCAAGAAAATCCCCCCACCCCAGACTACCCTTTACATGGAAGATTTTTCGAAAATTTTAATTTTCTCAAAAATGGCTCTAACGATTTTGATGAAAATATCATGTGTTTAGGGTAATGTCATGAGAAATGAAATGTATATCTCGAATTTTCTGGGAATGTCTCCAAAAGTATTCTTCATTGTGAACGACTTTTGCATAACTTGTAAACCATAAGAGATAGACAAAATTTTACTAAACAAAAAATGTAGATCGCGTTAAAATACACAACTTATGTCATATACATTTCTTTTGTTGAGTGAACCGTTTTCGAGATATTGCTTGTTATTTCCTTAAATTTTCCAATACTTATACTTTTTCTCAAATGCGTTATTCATTTTTTTTATGTCCTGGACATGCAAAGAGAATGGAATGCGTCACATAGCAACCAGCGTTAAAATATTTGACTATCGCTTAAAAGCTACCATATTTTCCTTGCATCTACAAGAAAATTACCAATAAGATTGACATCTCGATATCTCGATAACATGAAGCATATGGAGAATAGGCGTTTGTAAAATTAGGTTGTACAAGAGTAGGGAAAGTTATGTGAGTGTAACACATCAGATTTTTTTGTCTTGGATATGCAAAGAGTTATAATCTGTGGCAAAGGCAATGGTGCTGCACCTAGCAACCAGCTATTAAGAGATATGTATGTGCTTAAAGGCTACTGTATTTCTATATTGCCCTTGTAAATATATATTCCCCTTACATCTACAAGAAACTTAGCAATAAGATAGAGTCTGCAAATGTTTATCTCGATTAACATGAAGTATATGGAGAATAAGCGCTTGTAAAAATAGCTTGTACAAGAGTAGACAAAGTCATGTGAGTGTAACACAGATTTTTTCACAGACGAAGCATGGTTTTCTTTAAATTGCCATGTATCGACACAAAACAACAGATACTGGAGTGCAGAAAAACCCGATATTGTACACGAAATGCCATTGCATGACCAGAAATTTGGTGTTTGGTGTGCTGCAAATGTGTACCGAATTATAGGGTCTATATTCTTTGAGACTACAGTTAATGGACAGAGGTACAGGGATACAATAATCAAAGCAGTCCTGGAATATTCCTGTGACATTGAATGTACACAGGCATATTTTCAACAAGACTCTGCTACAGCACATACAGCTGATCTCTCGTTGAAATTAATTGCGGAAGTTTCAGAAGATGGATCATCAGTAATCGACCATGGCCACCGTGCTCTCCAGACCTTACGGCAGCCGACTTTTATTTATGGGGGAACTTAAAAAAAATCTGATGTGTTACACTCACATGACTTTCACTACTCTTCTACAAACTATTTTTACAAACGCTTATTCTCCATATGCTACATGTTAATCTTATTGCTAATTTTCTTGTAGATGCAAGGGGAATTGGTAGGCTTTAAGCGATAGTCAAATATTTTAAGAGCTGGTTGCTATGTGGAGTATTCCACTCTCTTTGCATTACCAGGACAAAAAAATGAATAACAAATTTGAGAAAAAGAATAAGTATTGGAAAATTTAAGGGAATAACAAGCAATATCTCGAAAATGGTTCACTCAACAAAAAATGTATATGACATAAATTGTGTATTTTAACGCGTTGTAAATTTTCTGTGCAGTAAAATGTTGTCTATGTTTTATGGTTTACCAGTTATGCAAAAGTCGTCCACAATGAAGAATACTTTTGGAGAAAATTCGAGATATACATTTGATTTGTCATGAAAATATCTTAAACATATGATATTTTAATCAAAATCGATAGAGCCATTTTTGAGAACATTAACATTTTTGAAAAATGTTCCATGTAAAGGGTATCTTGGGAGAGGGGATTTTCTTAAAAACCTTCGTGTCGCATCTCTGGAAGATACTGAACCTAAATGCCAAGTTTGGTGTTTATCTGACTGTTCGTTTCTGAGTTTTGCTGTTCACAGACACACACACACACACACACACACACACACACGCGCGCGAAATCTCGGTATGGAATTTTTGGGTGGAATACAATACTTCCCCTACTTACTATACGCAGTAGAGAAAGTAATAAAGTGTATTGGAACAACCTGCATACGTTTGAAGAACTCAAAGACAATATCAGAACAGAAATTACTGCAATTTCAGAAAAAGAATTAATGCGTGTTAATGGAAATTTTCTTAAAAGGTATGAGTGATGCGTGGCAGTACAAGGACATAATTTCCAACACCTTCTGTGATAAACGTATGTGCATATTGTATGCATTGCCGGCACGCTATGACTTGAGTTCAGGGTCTGTGAATATTCAACTCGGCCGGCAGCAGCGGGCCGCGAAGCAGCCGGCCAGGAGTCAGAAATAAGGCACTGTATTTAAACATGGTTATTACAAGTGATGTAGGAGTGAAGCTACTGCTCAAAGTTATACATTCATATGCAAATAATCCAAAACTGTGCACGTAAAACAGGACGTCACTGCATGCGGGAAAAGGTAGATATACACACCTCCTCCTTGCTGTGCATACTTCATCTGTGAAGACCAGTAAAATGTCGCCTGAAGCTGCGCTGACGGCGTATATAGAAGCGAGTTAGCTTTATCTTTAGCTTTTACGGCATATTACATTCTTCCCAAATATTCCACATCGAGAGTTTATCACAAATACACGTTTTGAGGTACATCGAATCCTTAAAAGCACTTTGGGAAACAACTCCATGTGTGTGTGTGTCTGAGAACAGCATAACTGATGTTTACCAAATTTGGTATTTAAGTTGAGTTTCTTCCAAATATGCGACACGAAGATTTTCAAAACATTTTTCCTACTCCAAACATTTTCGACATTTTCTGTTTTCTGAAACATGACTAAGGATTTTTATTGAAAGGCTATAATTTAAGATTTTTATATGATAATTAAAATGTGTATGATGACATTTCTGAGACTAGCCCCCAAAGCTCTCTTCAATCGGAAGGGATTTTAAATAATTTCGTATAACGGCTAAACCATAAAAATGTACACAAAAACTATCTCTCTTTTAAACACAATTTCAAAGGTAAAGGTTACGAACGAACGGAGGGCCCCCCGTAACCGGGGAGATCACCGCAAGTAGGTCTCAACGGCCCTTTTTGCTTCTACCGTGACCCCTGGGAGGGAGAGATGAGGGGAGAGACCCAAAGGGTGTCCAGATTAGGATGACGACAGACGGGGTCCATGCTTGCCCGGGCCCACTCACACGCCACGAACCCCAAGTGGTTCTACCGGGGCGGGGCCCACTAGGAGGTCAGGCCTACGAGCAGTCCCGCAACAACAGTAGCGAAGAAACCTCTACAGAGCACAAATCCAATGTCCAGTCGCAGCCCGTGAGGCAGTATTTTTAACACTTAAATGATTTTCAGTCTAACTATAATATGTAAATTCAATAACAGCCCACCTTGAAGCAATATGTGTATGTAATAATTTGTAAAATGTATGTAACAGTCATTGCACTTGCTTATATTATTGTAAACAGGTTCAATAATATTATATGAATGTATTACGTAATTTAATAATGTAGGAGCTGTGAGAATAACAAGTTAAAAGTTGCTAACAATGAGGTACATTGAGGTAACCCTGAGGCAATAATGAGTTTGAGAGTTTAATAATACTACTTCTGATTATTGGAGTAACAATAATGTGATTTTAGTGACAGTTTATAAAAAATAGCCAATCAACAACCAGAAAAAGCTTTAGTTAAATGCAGGTATTTTATTGGACTAGGATTAGCCAATCAGAGGCTTGAAATACAGAAATTGACAAGTTTGGGCGGTTGAAATCAGTTCATTTGCCTGCAATCAGTGATTGTAACCAGACACAAAAAATGTCCTCAAGAAATTTAATATGTATTCGTATGAGACGCAAATAGTTTACGTATTAAAAAGTGCAAGTATTAAGTAAAAGAATCTCACAGCTCTCTATATCAGTGAAGTTTATTTAAATCGTGTCAAGGATTAATAACAAGGAGTGAATTAAAACTTAAAATCTGTGTAAGCCTACATTCTTGTCGCATCACGCCCTGCTAAGAGAAAAGTGTCTCTAACAATAATACTGACGCAGCCGAGGCAAACATAAATATTTAATACTTAAAGAAACATTTAATTACAAAGTTAATATATTATTTTTAAATTTTTGGGCAAACAACGTAAAGACAATAATAATCTTCTACAAATTGGCGTCCATACGTGGAGCTAATAATCTTCACACCCGCCGAGCACCAAGCCTGACCCTAAAAGACCAGGAAGGAGAAGGACAATGAAGGAGACGATGGGTACAGGAAATGAGGGAAAGGAGAGTCGTGTAGAAGAGGAACCATCCCAGCATTCGCCTGCCGACCCGGGGAAACCATAAAAACCGTGGACCATCGTGAGTACTAACCGGGAATAGGACCAAGGACCTCCTGAATGCAAGTTACACACATTGTTAAGCCACTTCGCTCGGTGGATGTAGGAAAATTGTTTGTGTGAATAATTTGTAACATGTAAAAGAAAATTGATTACACCAAGTAAAGAAAAGCATGCGACTGTTACGCAACAAATTGTATATTTATTTCGTTCATATTCTGTATTGCTGAGAAATTTACAAGTTTCTATCCTATATTTATTAATGCCGGAGACACAATGAAAATATCGAATCGTAAAAAAGTGGACCCCACTTATGAATATCCGACCTGACGAAATGACGACAGTGTGACCTCTTTGTATTCCACAAGACAGTAAATAATGCCATTCTGTGACAGGCCCTTGTTCCCTGACAATTGTTTCTGAGGTTTTCTTGGACTTTGTGTTCGCCGCAAAACGAATTTAAATTAAGGGGCAGAGGAGAGGAAAATGTGACGACCGGCAGAGAATAAAAACAGTACACGCCAATTTTCATTCTGTCCTCGAGAAGAAGGAGTTTCAGAAACAGGTTCAGATCTCATTAACTGTAAATCAATATCAGGCGAGGCGAAGCGAGCCCGTGTTCACAGAAATCAAAACTACACTCTCGTCACAAGTGTGAATTCATCTCTATTATATAAGTTTATCGACGCTTTGCAAAGCGAATTATACTTCATCTGGTGCCCGGAAAGACTCCAGCTTCTAGCAGTTAAATACACACCAGGTTTGCGAAGTACGAACAGGGGACGGAGAAGAGTGCTAGTTAGGCATTTGTTTCCACAGTAGTATCAAACAAAGTGAACCAAACGCCTTTTATTTTGGCTTCTGAGAAAGTAATTTATTACGCCACACGTTTTGCGCCAATTTGAGAAAGTAAATTTATTGACTCCACGTATGGACGCCAATTTGAAGTACGAGGGCTGATCAACAAAGACTGAGACCTTATTTTTTTCACATATATTTGTTACTCCAATTCAATGTTTACATGACCTTTTTCAAAGTAGTCCCCTCCTACTTCAATGCAATTTTTATAGCGTCTCTGCCAGTCCTTGAACACGTGCTGCAGACCATTCTTTGTCAGGTCCTTGAGAATCGCCTCACTTTTCTTGAGCACTGCTTCAGAGTTCTCAAATCGAATACCCCTAAGCTTTGCCTTTAGTGATGGGAATAAAAAAACGTGCAAGATAGGGGCTATAAGGTGGATGTGGTACACAGGTAATGTTGAATCGAGCCAGAAACTGCATGACTTGATTTGCGACGTGAGGCCGTGCATTGTCATGATGAAGTCGCCACCCAGTCCGAGAAAGCTCTGGTCGTTTCTTTGCAATGCGCTTCCTCAGTGTAGCCAATACTGACGTGTAGTATGCTGCTGTAACAGTAGTGTGAGGGGGAACTGCATGCTGGTAAATCATTCCATTACAGCCAAAAATGTGATCACCATCACTTTCCTTGCAGATGGAACAACTTTTGCCTTTTTTGGTGTTGGAGAACCTGGCGATTTCCACACTGTGCTGGCTTGTTTCCTTCAGGATCATAATGATGCAGCCATGACTCATCACCGATGATAATCGATTTAAAAATGCATCACCTCCAATGTCTGGTATACGAAATGCACGTAGGGTCTACAAAATAGAGCATTACTACCAACCTACCAATACGAGAGTGCTGCCGCCTACCAACATTATACATAAAATCCCGCTCTTTTCAAATATTTATGTTACAGATACGAAACTATTACGGAAGCTACAGGAAAAAATCAGTCTCAGTCTTTGTTGATCGGCCCTCGTAGGTTGTATTGAAGGAGTTGGGGAGCCGAACTTGTAGTAGTTGCAACCGCACGTATGGTAAACAGTTTCTGGTAGCCTTCGCCCCAAATGTACTTTTAGGTGGTCTTTGCCCCAAGTTTAAAAAAAAATATATTAACTTTGTAATTTGACAGTTTCTTTAAGTATTAAATATTTATGTTTGCCTCGGCTGCGTCAGTATTTATTTTAGAGACATGGATGTCTTGTGAGGGTTGTGATGCGACAAGAATGTATGCTTACAAAGATTATAATTTTACTTCACTTCTTTTATTACTGCTTGACACGATTTATATAACACTTCACTGATAGAGAGCTGTGAGATTCTTTTTATTATTAAATACTTGCGCTTTTTAACAGTAAACTATTTCCGTCTCACACGAATACGTATTATATTTCTCGAGGACGCATCACGCATCCAGTTATAATCACTGTCTGCAGGCAACTGAACTGATTACAAGCGCCTAAACTTTGTAAATTTATGTATTTCGAGTCTCTGATTGGCTAATCCTACTCCAATAGAATACCTTCATTTAACTAAAGCTTTTTCTGGTTGTTGATTGGCTAGTTTATAAACTGTCACTAAAATTACATTATTGCTTCCAAGAATCACAAGTAGTATTGTTAAACTCTCAAACTCATTATTGCCTCAAGGTTACCTCATTGTTACCTCATTGTTAGCAACTTTTAACCTATTATTCTTACAGCTCCTACATTATTAAATTACGTAATACATTTACATAACATTATTAAACATGTATACAATAATATAAGCATGTGCAAAGACTGTTATATACATTTTAAAAAGTATTACATACACATATTGCTTCAAGGCGGGCGGTTATTGAATTTACATATTATATAATTAGACTGTAGTCATTTAAGTGTTAAAAATACTGCCTCACTTCAAAACCAATTCCATGACTTTCTCTCTCATCCACAGTAGACACTCTTGTAAACATCTTTTTAGAAGACTGAAGATATTAACCCTACCTTGCATGTACATAATTTAAATCTTAAAATTCTATGTATGCAATCGAAACACATTTATTACAAACATGGAAATTCATGAGATAAATACTAGACAAAAGTGTAAAATCCATCATCCCAGTGCAAAGCTTTTTTGCCTTCCAGTTAGGTGTATATTATGAGACCATAAAAATATTTAATACTCTCTCTAATGATCTTAAGGGAAAAGGTGACAATTTCAATGCCTTTAAAGCTGCTGTTAAAGAGTACCTATGCTCAAAAGCATATTATTCTGTACAAGATTATCTGAATGACAAATTATCCAGATGATAATACATATATAGCTTTGTGAGTAGTATTTAGTAAATATTAATGACAATTGGCACATTTGATGCCTGCTCTAGAATTAATGAAGCTATTTAAATGTATGTATATTAAGAAGTGACAGTAAATGTTATGTATTACAAATCAAATAGAACAAAATGATGAGACGAACAAAAGGTACAATCCTAGTGAAAGTTAAAATAACTGTTCTTGTCTATAAATATATTAGCCATATAACGGTAGGGAGGTATTCAATTTTGTGCAAAATTACACCTGATTTGTTTCATTTTGTATATAATGTCTTTATTTTATTTAAATGTTCTGTATTTTATATAATATTTATATATATATATATATATATATATATATATGTAACTATATAGTACAATTCCTTGACACGCATATAGTATGTGAAATGTTCTATATTCCGGGTAATATTTATGTTTATATGTAATTTTTATGCATTTACTTGACATGTTCTATGTTTACAAGCCTTTATGGCTGCTAGTGAACTCACAGAATGCAATCTAATCTAATCTAATCTACCTACCCTTCTACAAACAATTCTGTGTTACCACTTTCTCTCCATGTACGAAAGTTGGGGCAGTATTTCTGGCCTTAATCAATTATCGTGATAATAATATTCATATTAATGTAATAAAATAATAGCCCGCCTACCACTGTTAAATACTCTATGTAATTATACAGGGTGATTTATGAAGAACTGACACATTTCTTTCTTTAAGTATTCTGTTCGAAATTCACTCATTGCCCTACTTTTAGCACCAAATTAAGCAGCGTGTTCTGGAGTTTCAATTGCCTGTCACTAGATGCGCAGATGATCATGTTTTATTCGTAATTGTTAGTTTTATTGTCGGCAACTGGTTTTGAGATCTTGTTTAGCCAACGTAACAATGAAGTACACATTAAATGAACGCTCTTCCTTGTAAAGCAATACTGGATTACGAATTAATTCCAGCTGCTCAAAGGACATACAAGAGAGAATGTGTTCGGAATCCTCCTCAAAGAAACACAATACTGGGACTGGTAAACAAATTGGAAACAACTGGATCTCTGGTGAGTGAAAAAGGCAAAACTCGTTCATCTAGGCTTCCCAAGGTGGTTGTTGATGTAAGAGTCGCCCAAAAAATCATTAAGACGTTTGTCGCAGGAGACAGGGTACAGCTACTCAATGTGTCAGAGAGCTGTGAAAAGTGCAGGCCTAAAGCCGTATACGATTACGGTTGTCCATCAGTTACAGGAACCAGATAAGGATAGACGACTGAGTTATTGTCGTTGGTTTCAGGCGTTCATTGTGCAAAATCCTGCCATATTGTCCATCACATGGTTCACAGATGAAGCATGGTTCCATTTATCCGGCTATGTGAACTCAAATAACTCACGCCATTGGGCCACCCACATGTTATTCATAAAGCAGATATGCACCCGGTTAAAATCGGAGTTTGGTGCGCAATATCCGCACAGAGAACAGTGGGACCAATTGTTTTGAAAACAATGTGAACACTGCAGAGTACCGACGGATTTTCATGGAGTTTGCTGAGCATCTAGACGACGTAGAGCTGAGTCAAGGATATTTTCAGCAGGACGGCGCTACTTGCATACATCAAATGAATCCATGGCACTAATTGCAAGTTTCTTTGACGACCGGATCATTTCCAAGAACCTGTGACCACCGAGTTCTCTAGACTGGACATTGCTTGACCTCTTTCTATGGGGTTACTTAAAAGATAGGGTTTATGTCACACGTCCACAGACATTGGACGATCTGAAGCGCATTACACAGGAGATTCAAGCTATTGACAACAGAGTCCTCCAACATGGAACGAGTGTTGAGTTGTGCCTTATGCAAGATGGAGAACATTTTCAAAATTTGCTATGGAGGTAAATAATCTCCCAAGGTTCCTCTGCATTTCAGGTATAATAAGTTGTCGCTAGTATAACTGTTTTGAAACAATTAAAGAAATAAATGTGTCACTTCTTCATAGATCACTCTGCACATGGAAAATATAGTGTATACAATGTATTATTCGAAAAAAGGTTGCCATATATACAATTATACGATAAGTACATTCCTTATCATAAGAGATATTGGAAATGTCCTTCTCTATCCACATATTTCTGGCACCTCGGGATATTTTCATTCACATTCGAGAGTTTAATATCCGAAATTGAGTGAATTTCCCGCACTATGTTTTCTTTTAGATCTTTTTTACACACTTTGCATTTTTCAAGCTCTTCCATAGATGAAAATCGCATACTTCATAAAAGGGGATTTTGAGGGCCGTAATCCTTTACTAATTAACTTATCTTCAAAACAAAAAATCCTGAATTGAACTTAATGTCTCATGTATGCTGATAGCTAAAGTTTTGTTGGAAATACCCAGACTGACATTTAACTTCAATCAGCTATTCAAAAAATTGTGTGAGCAAGTCGTTCCTATACCACTAGGTATTTATTAATTATAAAAAATATATATAGATCCTATTATTCTGTGTTCATTTACTGCACAGCATACACCAATTGTCGCGTCATGCAAAGGAATCTCATGTGTAAAATGGGGTTTCTCTGAGTTTTATTATCTGTTATTTTACGAAGGGACATAACCATGTAAATGGAACCATGTTTACCGGACTCTAATGACCACGTGAAAAATAAAGTGTATGCACTAGTGATTGGACGATACTACTATTTCTCATACTCGATACCGATAATGATTTTTGAGCATCGATATTCGATTCTCGATATTCACTTTATAATAAAGTGTAGATAAGTTGTTTACTGAATTACATTCTTATTAGTAGTTTTCTGCGTATAAACGCATGTAACCAATGCTTTCTTTTGGATTCAGGGGGTCTCAAAACATGTATTTCCGGTGAAATCTCGGTATCGAATTTTTGGGTGGAATGCATTACTTACCCCACTTACCATACGTAGTAGAGAAAGTAAAAAAGCATTTTTGGAAGCATGTCCGTGTGTGTGTCTGTGTGTGTGAACAGCATAACTCAGAAACGAACAGTCAGATAAGCACCAAATTTCGTATTTAGGTTTAGTATCTTTCAGAGATGCGACACGAAGATTTTCAAGAAAATCCCCCACCCCAGATTACCCTTTACATGGAACTTTTTCGAAAATTTTAATTTTCTCAAAAATGGCTCTAGCGATTTTGATTAAAATATCATATGTTTAAGATATTTTCATGACAAAAGAAATGCATATCTCGAATTTTCTGGGAATGTCTTCCAAAATATTCTTTATTGTGAGCGACGTTTGCATAACTGGCAAACCATAAGAAATAGACAAAATTTTACTACACAAAAAATGTAGATCGCGTTAAAATACACCATTTAAGTCATATACATTTTTTTGTTGAGTGAACCATTTTCGAGATATTGCTTGTTATTCCCTTAAACTTTCCTTTTTCTCAAATCGGAATTCGTTATTCATTTTTTTTGTCCTGGACATGCAAAGAGAATGGAATGCGCCCCATAGCAACCAGCTCTTAAAATATTTAACTATCGCTTAAAGCCTAGCAATTCCCCTTGCACCTCAAGAAAATTAGCAATAAGATTAGCATCTCGATATCTCGATTAACATGAAGCATATGGAGAATAAGCGTTTGTAAAAATAGTTTGTACAAGAGTAGAGAAAGTCATGTGAGTGTAACACATGAGATTTTTTTAAACCAGCTACTGCTTGGAGTTAAAGTACATTTAGAGTAGGACTTAACTGGTAAATGCAGTAATTTTCATCTCTTCTGCGTAATTTAATTTCTATCATTACCTACATTTTCTTTTTTTACAAAAGGTGAAATAGCCGCAGACAAAATATATATGTACATCTTTATTGAAAACCTACATTTCTAAATTTCTGTGCAAATAAATGTTTTTACATGTGAGAGTCGGGATTGTCATAATTTGTGACAGATTATATTTTGTGTATGTGTGCTAGGCGAGCCTAAGTTTCATGGGAGTTCAATTTTACTTTAACTTTATCTTGTTTGTAACAGATATGTAATAAAAGTTTGATGTAAGGGAAGGTGAAGTCGTATTGGGCAGCATGAAATATACATGCTGTGGCTATTTAATGTGTAAATGTGTTATCTAACATTGTGGTCTTACGCAGCACTGAGTTTAGCTTAGTTTTGTGCTTATTTAAGTGAACCCTTTACAACACCATGGTATAAACTTTGTAGTTTCTTTAAGTAGTTCAGCATTTGTGCCTACCAACTATTACAAATTATCTCGTAACGCATTCATGTTTATTCAAGAGTCGTGGCCAATTTTGGGGTATTCTCTTGAATAAGCTAATATATAGACATTACCTGGATACGACCCATGGTTTCTTATTCAAGCTGTGCATTATTCCATGGGGGTGCTTTTGATTTTCCTATAATATCACTTCTAAATTCTTTGAACCTTATGCGAATGCTCTGTTAATTCCACTTTATTGGAATTTCACTCAGTGGCAAATTAAGTGCATGGTTTTCATTATTTTATATTTCTGCACTTTATTAGAGTGATACTTGTATTAATTATGCAGTATTAATAACTTTAGGATTCTTAACATGAAAGAGGTGTTATCATGGTGCGTGTAGCTTTCACTTTCTTTACTTATTTAAATGTTTTTCTCTATATTTACACAGTGTCCCATTTGTATAGCAATATCAGTCTTTAAACCTAAAGAAGGTGACTTAATAATTTGTTGTGTGTTTGATGAGCTTTTCAAAACTATATTAGCCTGCTTTAAGAATTAACTTTTATCTTGGCTTCTAACTTTTGCTATAAGTATAATATACACTTGTGTGTTCTAAGGTTTTGTGACAGAGTTAAGACATTGAAGTTCTGCTATGCTTTACATTTTTATATGAATGTGTTGAAATCTTTAAGTTTCAGTTCATTTCATTAAATTGTTGAAATTGATTTATTCCATTTAAGGAGTTTTGTTTGTACAGCTAGCCTTGTTGTTTTATTAGTCATTTGCCCTCAACATTAAGCATTATATTTTTGGTCTTTATTTCTGCATAGCACTTCTTCATATGCTAGATTATCATTCATTATCTCAGTTATGAGGAGGTATTTTTAACACGTTTCAAATTATTTCAGGTCAGTGTAAATTAAATTAAAACTAGTTAATCCTGCCAGCTCATTTAACTACAGAGAGAGCCAAAGGACTACGAACCGGCCGCACGGTGTTTTTCCTGTCCGCGTTCTCGGCGCTCGTTGCCGACTGACGCTGTCATAGAAAGGCGCGGATGAAACCATACAACATTTTTACTTTCTCTACTACGTATACTAAGTAGTGGAAACCAAACCTTCGATACCGATATTTCACCGGAAATACATGTTTTGAGGCCCCTGATTCCAAAAAAAGCATTTTTTGAAACTTGTCCGCGTGTGTGTGTGTGTGTGTGTCTGTGTACAGCATAACTCAGAAACGAACATTCGGATAAACACCAAACTTGGTATTTAGGTTCAGTATCTTCCAGAGATGCGACACGAAGGTTTTCAAGAAAATCCCCCCACCCCAGATTACCCTTTACATGGAACAATTTTCGAAAATTTTAATTTTCTCAAAAATGGCTCTATTTTGAATAAAATACCATAAGTTTAGGACATTTTTATGGCAAATGAATTGCATATCTCGAATTTTCTGGGAAGTCTAAAAAAGTATTCTTCATTGTGAACGACTTTTACATAACTGGTAAACCATAAGAGATAGACAAAATTTTACTGCACAAAAAATGTAGATCGCGTTAAACCACACAACTTATGTCATATACATTTTTTTAGTTGAGTGACCCATTTTCGAGATATTGCTTGTTATTCACTTAAATTTTTCAATACTTATTTTCTCAAATGGGAATTCATTATTCATTTTTTTTGTCTTGGATATGCAAAGAGTATTAATCTGTTGCAAAGAGAATGGTGCTGCACATAGCAACCAGCTATTAAGAGTAATGTCTATGCTTAAAGGCTGCTGTATTTCTATATTGCCCTTGTAAATATATATTCCCCTTACATCTACAAGAAAATTAGCATTAAGATAGATCTGCAAATATTTATCTCGATTAACATGAAGTAGATGGAGAATAAGCGTTTGTAAAAATAGTTTGTACACGAGTAGAGAATGTCATGTGAGTGTAACACGTCAGATTTTTTAAACTACTTTTAAAGGCTTTACTTACCAACTTTATGAAAGTGTGTTTGAGGACAGAATTATTAGTAGAGATTTGTGGCCCCTCGGTCCCCCGACCTAACCCCCTGCGATTTCTATCTCTGGGGTAACTTAAAACAAAGTGTACAAGATTAACCCACACACCCTGGAAGAATTAAAACAAAATATACGCCAGGAAATTGCCAGCATTTCTCAACGTGAACTACGGCGAGTGATGGATGGTTTCCTAAAGAGGTGCAAAAAAGTATGGACAACGACGGTGGCCATTTTCAGCATCTGCTTGCATTAAGGTGGTAAGTAAAGCCTTTAAAAGTAGTTTTAAAAATGTTATATGGTTTCATCCGCACCTTTCTATGATAGCGGCAGACGACAACGAGCGCCGAGGACGCGGACAGGAAAAACTCCGCGCAGCCGGATCGTAGCTTTTTGGCTCTCTCTGTATTATTACCTAGTTAAGGCACATTTATTCATTCTTTGGTTTCAAATGAGGTGCAATGTGTTTGTGTTATACAGTGGTGAGAGACAGTACGGAACTGAAGTTTCTTAGTGCTTATACTTTTGTACCACGTTATTTAGGCAAGATATTAGTACGTTTCTGTTTTACTTTGACGCGTTAAAACCACAAACTTATCAGTTTTAAGGATAGCGAACGGAGTGAATTCTTCTCTGGTGTAACTTGTTCATTGCAGTGCAAAGTTTGGGCTAGTTTAGTCTCCCTTTTGTTATTAATTGTTCTTATTTGAGATTTGTTTTCTAATAGTTTGTTAATAATAGGACTAAAGTTTGGATCTGGACTGCTTTCAGTTCCCCAGTGTCCTGGTTCCCACGTCCTCTAAGGCTTGTTTATTCTTCTTTTAATTAAGTTATTAACAATTAACAGGGACACTTCTCAGCATGCAACAAATCCCATATATTTGATAAATTAAAATAATATATCAGGTGAGAAATTCACTGAATTTCAGATATTGAACTCTCCAGTGTAAAATATGAATATTTTCTGAGAAGATGCCAGAAATGTGTGAGTAGAGAAGGACAAAATTAGTAACCTCTCTTATGATAAACTATGCGACTATTATCATCATAATTATACACCTGAGAAAGTGAGGCGGTTGTGCGAATGTTATAATTGTTTCGGCGGTAGTCCGTACTGTGGCAGCCGGCACGCGAGCATCCGTGCGGCGGCCACAGTGTAAAGGAAAAGCGCTGAACTTACCTATAATAACTAAAGGAAAGATTGCACTTCACCCACAAATTTGATACGAGTTTTGAGGTGCCCTGAATAAAAAAAAGAAAAGCATTTTTAGAAAAAGTCTCGTGCGTGCGCTTGTGTTTGTGTATGTGTGTCTGTCTTCTGTCTGCATGTGAATAGCATAGCTCAAAAACGAAAAGTTGGTTAAATGTCGGATGTGACACATTACTCCAAATTACAATTTAAAGTAACTGCAAGGCGGAAACAGCCCAATTGGGCCAGAACGTTTCCTTCTTAAGCCCACCCGAACCGAGGACGTATGCCAACGCCCGGGGCAGAGGGCCTACAGATCAGAGAGTGAGAGACCAGGATGGGTGATCTGCCACACGCCCAGGATGAGAGCGAGGAAGTAGATGATAAATACAGATGAGAGGTGAAGGATAGAAAAAGTGATGGAGTACCGGTGGAATAAAACAAGGTGGGGGAAAACGGAGAACCCGAAGACAACCCAACTAGACGCCGCTTTGTCCATAAAGCCCACGTGCTGGTCCCTGGGATTGAACCAGGCGCCACCAAATTACCATTTACATAGAAAAAATGTACTTATTATTTAATTTCAAAAATGCCTCTCAGGATTTTGATTAAAACACGATGGATTTGTTTAAAATATTTGCATGACAAATAAAATGTAGATTTTAAAATTTCTGCAAATGGCCTGGAAGTCCTCTTCAGTCTGAGTTAATTTTGTGCAACCTGTAAACCGCAAAGACAGACAAAACTTAATGCATTTAATAGATCAACTTAATACACACTTTATAAATGTGTCTATGGCATTAACCATTTACGAGATATTCCTTAAATTTGGTTTGAACTCTCAAATACTTCATACGTTTTCAATTACTAAGTGACGATTTTTTACCCGGGGTTGTTAAAAAAGGACGTCGCTTAAACCTTCTGTATTCTCCTTATGTCTGCAATGAAATGTATAATAAAACAGTTTCAGATTTTTTTATCTGTATTAATGTGAAGCAAGTATTTGTAAGAAATGTTTTTAGAAGAGTGAGTAGAGAAAATCATATAATTGTAACTATCACTTTAGCCCTCGTTATAACTATAACGAAATGTACAGCGAAAGTTTATCTCGGTTGACAAGAAGTAAATATAATCCACCTTCGTGGTGTAGGGGTAGTGTGGTGTGCGCGCCTCACATTGAAGAGGTCCCGAGTTCGAACCTCGGTTAGTGTGAGTTACCTGGATAAGATTTTTCCGGAATTTCCCCTTATCCTAAAAATATGATTATCGAATAACTCGAAGAGCCTGTTGCTGTTCCTCCACCTCCTGAGGGCGGTATGCATAAAAGATCCGCGTTGGGTTGAGGTGCGAAAAATTAAATTGAGTTTTTGCTTATGGACGCTCCTTAGCTGCTGTGGTCCTTAGTGCCTCATTCTATATTGGGTATGAAAGATGGGTAATTCTACTCAGAGGCCTCTTTATCAGGCTTGAGGTTCTTTTACGTGCCTTAAATCTACGACATGCTAAGGATTTTTGCGCCCGAAAAAATCCTTCGCCCTCCGCCGAGTTTGAACCCGCGACGTCGAGAACTAGAGGCTAGCATGGTAACCAGTGCACCACGGTTGGTTGTGGTGCGGGGTATCCCCCCCGTTTCCTGGTCATTGTCATTGTTATTGATATAAAGGTAAACCCTTGAGTAACAAGACGCGAATTCCTTACATAACCAGAGTGCAATTTTCACAGAACGCACGCACTCACAGAAACTATCCCTACATCTTAGCCGCCTCCGGTGGATCGAGTTCTCCCCGGTTCCTGCAGAGGGAAGCCTTCTCTGAGCTCAAAAGTCCGTTGTGACTGGGTTTTCCTTCATCTCCCGTGGGTGGTAAGCGCACATGATCCGTTTTGGGTCAAGGTGCAAGGTGCCCCCCTCGTTCCCTGGTCATTCTTATTGTCACTGTTATAAGAGTGGACTGTTGAATGACAAGAAGCGAATTGTTTGAACCAACCAGACTGCAGTTTTCACAGCACGCGCTCACAGTAACGTACTCCTGCATCTTAGAGCACCTTTGCTCCTTGAATGCGTTACAGGAGGAGATGTTCATAGCTGGTGGCTGCGCTACCTCTTTGTAACGACACGTGAACGTGACATAGAGAACGTTTTGATGGCGACGGTGTCCATTATCATAGACAGGGCTGCGGGCAGCTAGATATCCAGCGACAGAAAAAAAAAGCCCTTTACTCAAATGGCCGTGACGCGGTATTGTGTATTAATGAAGCTGAAAGGACCATTTGACCGCAGTGGCAGTGACATCTTTTTTGCAAGAGAGGAGACTACGCAACACTGACAGTCTCATCTAAGTTTGATCGGGTCCCCGTCTCCAGTGTCAAACCGTATAGTGACTGTATTTTGTCTGCTGATACAGCCAACTCCAATACCTGCCCGCCTGCCTCTGTTTTAACCCCATCATATCTTAGTCTAATTGAGATTGTAAATCCTCTAGTTGAATTATTGTAACCTTTAAGAAAAACTCTTGCGTTGCAGTCACATCGCTTTCTCTACTCACTCTTCCACAAACTATTTATACATCATGTTAATCGAGATCAACTTTCATTACATATTTAGACATAAGGAACCCTGCGAGATGGCTCAGGCGGTAACGTCTGTGACCCGCATTTGGAAGGCCATGGGTTCGATTCCCGCTGTCGGCCTTCCTGACCCATGAGTTTTACGGGGTTTCCCCTGGTCTCTAGGCGAATGCTAGGAAATATCATTACATCCCCCGAATTTCCTGTCCCTCTATTTCACCTCCATTTGAAAAATTTATGGTGCTTCACGTATGGAAAGCCAATTTGAAGTAGGAGTTGTATTGTAGTTCAACTGTTGGGGAGCCGAACTTGAAGTGGTTGCTACCGCACGTATGGTACCCGCCGGCCTTCGCACCAATGTTTAAAAATATTAACTTTGTAATTTGACTGTTTCTTTAAATATTAAATATTTATGTTTGCCTCGGCTGCGTCAGTATTATTGCTAGAGACATGAATTTCTTTGCAGGGAGTAGTGCGGCTAAGAATGTAGACTTACACAGATTATAATTTTTACTTCACTCCTTTTATTAATTCTTGACACGATTTAAATAACAATTCACTATTATAGAAAGCTGTGAGATTAATTATTAATTACTTGCACTTTTTAACATATAGTCTATTTTTGTCTCACACTGAATACGTATTAAACTTCTCGAGGACGCGTCTCGCGTCCGGTTAAGAACGCTGTCTGCTAGCAACTGAACTGATTTCTACCGCCTAAATTTGTAAATTTCTGTATTTCAAGACTCTCATTGGCTATTCCCAATCCAATAGAATACTTTTATTTAACTTAAGCTTTTTTCTGTTTGTTGATTGGCTATTTATAAACTGTCTAAAAATTACATATTGCTGCTCCAAGAATTACCAGTAGCATTATTAAACATTCTAATTCATTATTGCCTCAAGGTTACCTCGTTGTTAGCAATTTTAACCTATATTCTCACAGCCCCTACATTATTAAATTACGTAATACATTCACATAACATGTGCATAATAATATAAACATTAATACAATGACTGTTACATGCATTTTATATATTATATTATATTACATTATACACATATTGCTTTAAGGCGGGCGGTTATTATATTTTGTATGTTATATAATTTGAATGAAATCATTTTAGTGTTAAAAATACTGCCTCACCTTCCCATTTCACTTCACTTTACATCTGCTTGGTCGTTTCAGGTTTTAAAGTGTCGGCGGAAGTCTCGGTGTTGCTTAGAGGGGGGAAAAGGATGCTGTAATCCTTCGTCCCCCGGAATGGGGGGTATCCGAGTCCGGCGTCCTCTAATGGAATTTGCAAGCCTGCAAATACGGGGAGGTTCAATCTGTAAAAGGTAGAGACCCTGCCCTCTGCTCTATCATGCCTCCCGGTCCTGCTGCCTTCTGTCTCCACCCTTCACCCTTCCCTCCCGGGGCATCCTGTCAGAGGGATAGGTACAAAAGATTTTGTAGGTCGAGTCCCCCTTTGTACCTACTCCTACACATATAGGAGGATACGCTAAGCTAAAGCGATAGTCAAATTTTTAAACAGTCTCTATATGATGGCTTTGATATTCCATGATCTTTTCATGATCACTGGAAAAAAAAACGAATAGCGACTTTTCATTTGAAGTAAGTATAATTATGTGTAGGTTCAAAACAAAAGCAAAGAATGTCTCAAAAGTGGCTCACTTCACAAAAACATTCATTTGAAATAAGCTATGTTCTTTTACGAGATCTGGATGTTTATGTAGTAAGTTGGTACCATTTTTGAGAAAATAACAAAAACGTTTTCATGTAAATGGTAGTTTGGGGTGGGGGACTATTTTTCCTCCCTTTATTTTACGTCGCGTTAGCTACGTGGCTATATTGCGACGGAGCTGTTAGTGCATCGGTGTGTGGCGGACAGTTAGCCTTCTAGGTCTCATTCCTGTACCTTACTATCTTGCTTCGTCGCATGCCCACAGAGGCATGTGCATAGCAACTGCGTCTCTGTTTTTACACGCGTGCCGGGCAGATGGCATTAGGGCGCCGCCGCTATCCAGTCCACCTGCTTTCATTATCTGTGGATGAACAACAGAGCATTCGCTGTTACCATCTATTTTCCATCTGATTATTATTTTAGACATGTGTTGGAAGTTTGGGTCGTGGTATTAAATATCCAAGCCGGTATGTACCTTGGCGGCTGAGGGAAACCACAAAAAAATCAATCAGATTGGTCAGCCCTAGGGATTTGAAAGCGGGACCTCCAGAATGCGAGCCCTGGACGTCATCGTTTGAGCCATCCCGCTGAACTTAAGTAACAAGTTTGGTATTTATAGGGCTTTTTGTTTTTGACTTATGCTGTTCACAGTCACACATATATGCACATGTACCTTTTTACTTTCTCCACTACGTATAGTAAGTAGGGGAAGTATTGTACTTCACCCAAAAATTCGATACCGATATTTCGCCGGAAATATATGTCTTGAGACCCCCTGAATCCAAAAAAAGCATTTTTGGAAACATGTCCGTGTGTGTGTGTGTATGTGTGTGTGAAAACAACATAACTCAGAAACGAACAGTCGGATAAACATTTAGGTATTTAGGTTCAGTATCTTCCAGAGATGCGACACGAAGGTTCTCAGGAAAATCACCCCACCCCAGATTGCCCTTTACATGGAACATTTTTCGAAAAGTTTAATTTTCTCAAAAATGGCTCTAACGATTTTGATTAAAATATCATATGTTTAAGATATTTTCATGACAAATGAAATGTATATCTCGAATTTTCTGGGAATGTCTCCAAAAGTATTCTTCACTGTGAACGACTTTTGCATAACTGGTAAACCATAAGAGATATACAAAATTTTACTACACATAAATGTAGATCGCGTTAAAATACACAATTTATGTCATATATATTGTTTTGTTGAGTGAACCATTTTTGAGATATTGCTTGTTATTCCTTTAAATTTCCCAATACTTTACTTTTTCTCAAATGGGAATTAGTTGTTCATTTTTTTGTGCTGGTAATGCAATGAGAATGGAATGCGCCACATAGCAACCAACTCTTAAAATATTTGACTATTGCTTAAAGCCTACCGATTCCCCTTGCACCTACAAGAAAATTAGCAATAAGATTAACATCTCGATATCTCGATTAACATGAAGCAAATGGAGAATAAGCCTTTGTAAAAATAGATTGTACAAGAGTTGAGAAAGTCACGTGAGTGTAACACATCATATTTTTCTAAATATGTTTTCTTTCTTTGTTTCAGGAGCTTCAAATATGCATTTCCGGTGGAATACAATATTCTTCTACTTACTGTAAGTACGTAAAGTAGCTTACTGTACAAACCTGCGCACTGAATTTTCCCCTACATTTTGTAGAAATTTTAAGGTGATCTTGTTTCACAAGGTTGAGCTTCTGTATTTCTCAAAATTTATAACAAGACATTTTGAACTGAATTTTGCATGGATTTTGGTCAACCTAAAGCGTTCAGTTCCAGGAGCACAATTAAAACATACGAATGTGTCTCTAAAGACGCAAGACAAAGATGGTGCTAGTGATCACGTCTGGGTCGCTACATTTCCTGCCGGACTGTTAGTAATAATTAAGCTGGTCTGGCTCCCTGGCAGTGGCGGCCCTTGCTGCACGTTCATACAGGACGGACATTTACTACCACCACTTCTAACAACTACAATTTGTTTGCATAAGCGTTCTACAAATAATTTTTTAAATTTATTTATTTTAAGTCGCTTTAATTCACAAAGATCTATCGCGACTCTTAAATTAATACAGTAGTGATTGTACATTAATATTTTAGGAATTCAGGCAGTGTTTTAACACTTAAATGATTTCAGTCAAATTATATAATATGTAAATTCAATAACAGCCCGCCTTGAAGCAATATTTGTATGTAATAATTTGTAAAATGTATGTAAAAGCATTGCATATGCTTATATTATTGTATCCATGTATAATAATGTTATGTGAATATATTACGTAATTTAATAATGTGGAAACTGTGAGAATAATAAGTTAAACGTTGCTGACAATGAGGTAACAATGAAGTAGCCTTGAGGCAATAATGAGTTTGAGAGTTTAAATGTTATTTGTGATTCTTGGAAGCATTAATGTAATTTTAGTGACAGTTTATAAAAAATAGCGAATCAACAACCAGAAAAAACTTTACTGAAGTGTAAGTATTCTATTGGAGTGAAGGTGGCCAACCAGAGACTTGAAATGCAGAAATTTACAAGTTTAGACGGTTGAAATGTAATCAGTTGCCTGAGGACAGTGTTAGTAACCGGTTGCTCGTGCGTCCTTGAGAGATGTAATACGTATTCGTGTGAGACAAAAATAATATAAGTGTTAAAAAAATGCAAGTATTAAATAAAAGAATCTTACATCTTTCGATATCAGTGAAGTGCTATTTAATTTGTGTCGAGGATTAAAAAAAAGGAGTGAATTAAAACTTAAAATCTGTGTAAGCCTACATTCTTGTCGCATCACGCTCTGCCAAGTTATCCATGTCTCTAAAATAATACTGACGCAGCTGAGGCAAACATAAATATTTAATACTTAAAGAAACAGTTTATTACAAAGTTAATATTTTTTTAAACTTGGGCAAAGGCCACCTAAAAATAAATTTGGGGCGAAGGCTACCGGAAACTGTTTACAATACGTGCGGTTGCAACCAACTACAAGTTCGGCTCCCCAACAGTTGAAATATAATACAGCATCCACAAACTGACTTTCAATACGTAGCAGCAACTAACTACTTCAAATTGGCGTCCATACGTGGAGCTAAATACATAAACAACTCCAACAAAATATCTTCTCAGAATATACATACGTAATATTATTTGATAATTTCTTATGTGAACAATACAATTAAAGAACAATTATAATTATATTACAATTGTTTTAAATTTCATTATATAGTTTGTATATTTTATAAGAACATTATAATATTTTTATACATTTTTGAATCATTAAGACAGTTAATATTATTTGGGATGCTATATATTTTCCTGTGTGTGTTATAACGTTGGCATTCTGCGAGTACATGGGAAACTGTTAATAGAGTTTTGCATGTTGAACACTGCGGTGTGATCAGATAGGAGTGCGTCATCCTTGTATGTCCAATTCTTAAGCGGGTAATGATAACTTGATGTTTCATGTTTAAGTTTTAAAAAAATACATTTGTTGTTAGAAGATCCTCTTACAGTAAGTAGCTTGTTTCCCTGATTTTGAGACCATATTTTTTCCATGAAGTAATGATTTTGTTTCGGATGAATAGGGCTAAGTCTGAATGGCTTGTTGTTATCTCTGCATTTGGATGGCCGCTTGAAGTAGATGGTTTGTTACGTTATTTTTTACCACGCTTTGGGCGTCAATTTGAAGTAGTTTATATTGAAGGAGTTGTATTATATTTCAACTGTTAGGGAGCCGAACTTGAAGTAGCTGCAACCGCAAGTATGGTAAACAGTTTCCGGTAGCCTTCGTCCCAAATGTACTTTCAGGTTGCCTTTGCCCCAAACATTTACTTTGTAATTTGACTGTTTTTTTAAATATTATATACTTATGTTGGCTTTGGCTGCGTCAGTATCATTGTTAGAGACACTATCTCTTGGCAAGGTTTTGGTACGACTAAGAATGTAGACTTACACAGATTATAATCTTTAGTTCACTCCTTTTATTAATACTTGATACGATTTAAATAAAACTTCACTGATATAGAGAGCTGTGAGATTCTTTTTATTAACTAATTACACTTTTGAACACGTAAACTTATTTTTCTCTCACACGAATACGTATTAAATCTCTCGAGGACGCACAAGCAACGCATCCAGTTATGAGCACTGTTTGGAGGCAACTGAATTGATGTCAACCGTCTAAACTTGTAAATTTCTGTATTTCAAGTGTCTGATTGTCTATTTTTACTCCAATAGAATACCTGCATTTAACTAAAGCTTTTTCTGGTTATTGATTGGCTATTTTTTTTATAAACTGTCACTAAAATTACATTATTGCTTCCAAGAATCACAAATAATATTTAAACTCTCAAACTCACTATTGCCTCAAGGTTACCTCATTGTTACCTCATTGTTAGCAGCGTTTAACTTATTATTCTCACAGCTCCTACATTATTAAATTACGTAATATATTCACATAACATTATTACACATGGATAGAATAATATAAGCATATGCAATGACTGTTACATACATTTTACAAATTATTACATACACATATTGCTTCAAGGCGGACTGTTATTGAATTTACATATTATATAATTTGACGGAAATCATTTAAATGTTAAAAATACTGCCTCACGCTTTAGCTGCTTTGTCCGCTCTTGATCTGGTTCCTAGCAGCCTAAATACTGGTCTGGTTTTAATCACAGCAATGAATTTAAACATGTTATTCCATATGCCACAATGTTTTTATTGCATAGCTGAAACTAGACTCCAAGTGATACTAATTAACAGATCTAAATTCCCAACAATTACATACCTATATATTCATATCCCATAATAGAATATGGCCACAATAACGATGGCTTGCATTAACTTATCTTTTGTGAAAGATATGCTAGAACAATATTTTCCTTAACTCTCTACACCTTCCTTCGCTTTCTCCATTCACAAAATTACGTGTGCCCTTTATCATATAGAAAACCATTAGGTCTTCAGGAAGAAATCTGTTTGCCTTTTCCTAGCTTACTCATTTGAATTTTGAGGCAGTATTTTTAACACTGAAATGATTTCAGTCAAATTATATAGATGTAAATTCAATAACAGCTCGCCTTGAAGCAATATGTGTATGTAATAATTTGTAAAATGTATGTAACAGTCATTGCACGTGCTTATATTGTTGTAAACATGTTCAATAATATTATATGAATGTATTACGTAATTTAATAATGTAGGAGCGGTGAGAAATAAGTTAAAAGTTGCTAACAATGAAGTAACAATGAGGTAACCTTGAGGCAATAATGAGTTTGAAACTTTAAAATTAAATTGAGTTTTATTTATAGACGCTCTTTAACTAATACGGCCCTTAGCGTCCCCTTTCTATATTGGGCGTGAAAGATCGATAATTTTGCTCAGAGGCCTCTTTACCAGGCTTGAGGTTCTTTTACGTACTATAAATCTACGACACGGGACCACCGGCTTTACTTCCCTTCCGAAGGAAGCCATGCTAAGAATTTTTATGCCCGAAAAAATCCATCGCCCTCCGCCGGGTTTGAACCCGTGACCTTGGGATGTAGAGGTTATCACGGTACCACTAGTCCACGGAGGACGATATTGAAACTTTAACAATACTACTTCTGATTCTTGGAAGCAATAATGTATTTTTAGTGACAGTTTATAAAAAAATAGCCAATCAACAATTAGAAAAATCTTTAGTTAAATGCAGGTATTGTATTGGAGTAGGATTAGCCAATCAGAGACTTGAAATACAGAAATTTACAAAGTTTAGGCGGTTGAAATCAGTTCAGTTGCCTGCAGACAGTGATTGTAACCGGATGCAAGATGCGTCCTCGAGAGATTTAATACGTATTCGTGTGAAACGAAAAATAGTTTACGTGTTAAAACGTGTAATTAATTAATAAAAAAGAATCTCACAGCTCTCTATACAGCGAAGTGATATTTTAATCGTATCAAGTATTAATAAAAAGAGTGAAGTAAAATTATAATCCTACATTCTAGTATCACCACAATCCTGCTAAGAGAAACGTGTCTCTAACAATAATACTGACGCAGCTGGGGCAAACATATATATAATGTTTAAAGAAACAGTCAAATTACAAAGTTAATATTCTTTTAAACTTGGGGAAAAGGCCACCTGAAAGTACATTTGGGGCGAAGGCTATACGTGCGGTTGCAACTACAAGTTTGGCTCCCCAACAGTTGGAATATAATACAACTTCCTCAATACAAACTACTTCAAATTGACGCCCAAAGCGTGGTGTAAATAACATAACCAACCATTTTATCACCCTTTATCATATAGAAAACCATTAGAACGTCTTCACGAAGAAATCTTTGTGCCTTTTCCGTGCTTACTCATTTCAATTTACACCTATACTATGTGCCATCAATTTCAGTTTATTTATATCCGTTATCTCCAAGACAAGTAGCATTGTGTCATAACGTTCCCATCCAGCAATGACAAATCTGCACATCTAATTAAAATAATTACTCTGATTTACGTTTTAGTAGTGGAAAAAATATTGCATACCACACGATAATAATACAATACAATTTTCACTCAATATTAAAACATTGTAATAATCGAGAACCAGTTGCTGCTAAACACAATTTTCTGCCACTTAGGTGCTCAACTTTACACTTTTGACACACACTAGAACAGAACACAACTGATCCGTCGAATCGAATCACCAAACTGCTGAGTAACAAATAACAATAAACCTCAGCGTCAAAACCCATAACTGAACCTTTAACTTCATAAACTTTTAACTACTTAACTTCATAGCTTGTAAACCAGCTCCCAGATAAGAGCAGCCGCCTGATATCGGCCCCGCATACAAAGAGGAATGCTCTAGAAAGGGAGGCTCTAGATCATGCAGAAGTGAATGTTATGGAACAAAAATAAATAAATAAAATCTGAATATACTATCCCGGTACCTTGGTTACTTAACCGGGACATACATTCAAACTTTACATTTATTCTCACAACACATTTACATTACCCAAGGACTATAAAATCAAAAATAAAAAAGAATAGAAATTATCAGATTAGAGAAAAAGCGTAAACAAACTTTAATTACAATTTAAAATTTTATGTTTATCTACTTGCTGAAAATCAGCAAAACTTAGCAACTGGTAACTAGCTACTGTCTACTTATATTTGACTACATTCAATAGAAACCAGCAAAAACGTACTGATAGCCAGCACGAAACCTTCTATTATGCTATTAATGATTTTAATAAGTTTATTTATATCTCTATTTTATTTAAAATTTCCTTAATAAAATTATAAGGTTAAAGTTATCTATTTGTAATGTTTCATTGTTTTCATAATAATTCATTTATGTATTTATGTAATTATTTGTTTGTTTATTTACCTTAAACATTTTATTTAATGTCCATATTAATTATTCTATTATCTTCCTTTTTATTTTATATGTCAATTTTAAATTTTATCACTATATACCAAACCTTTATCCCATTTAACCAAACACTAAATCTTCTTTCTTCTATCACCACATATCCACCCACTTTACCCCACATTCATTTCACTTCACTCACATCCTCCATTTTATTCCAACATCAACTCCACCTCCAAATCTACATAAACTCCAAACACCCTCCTATTAATAACATACTAGCAACTCCATGCCTCCATGCATCTAACTCACCATAACTCCACACACTATCCTTCCCAATCCACGTTAACTGCTCCTCCAACAATGACAAACCTGCTAGCTGCTCCTCCAACAATGACAAATCTGCTAGCTGCTCCTCCAACAATGACAAATCTGCTTCACAACAGTTCTGGAACAGTAAACATGTGCGGGGTAGTGGCACATAATGGGTTCGTTACGCGGCTATTATTCTGAAAGGACCAGTCATTAGCCACATCCAACCGGCCAGGTAGACGAGTCGGGATGCGCTCTCACCGTTTGCTGCATTCTGTAGGTCATGCGTAATAGCAAAGAGCTTGCAGTAGAAGAGATGTTTCGCAATAGGGAAGATGAACAAGTGCTCATAGCTCTTAAAATATGCATTTTAGAGCTGATATTTACTGGACATATTTTTTTCTTGTTTTGTCCCATAATACCATCTTTCAAAATATGAAATATATTTTCTTTAACATTCTGTATATACAGCCTATTACGTAAGTTAGCACTTTTTGTTTTTTCTAATAGTATAGTAACTAGGGGAAGTATTGAATTCTTTAAAAGTTTGATGCCGAAATTTCACCGGAAATTTATGTTTTGGAAACCCCACCCGAACTCCAAATAAAGCTTTTTTAGTAAACTGCTCATCCGTCTGTCTCTGTGTGTATGAACAGCATAATAAATGTCGGATACATACCAAGGTTGGTATTTAAGTTCCATAGCTTCAAAGGAGGCGACACGAAGATTTTCAAGAAAACTTCTTCACCTCAAACTACCTCTTACATGAAACAGCTTTCGTAATGTTTGATTTTCTGGAAAATGGCTGTATCGATTTTGATTAATATACCACATATTAAAGACATTTACACGATAACTAAAATGTATATCTTGAATTTTCTGGGAATAGCTTGCGAAATCCTCTTCATTCGGCAGGAATTTTGTATAAACTTGTATAAGTGGTCAAGTTAAGCTACAGACAAGAAATGTAGATCTGCTTATTTCAAATAACTTTTTTGTGGCACTAGCCATTTCCGAAATGTGGGTGCGAATTGTGGTGTGAATTGTTCAATATTATAATACATGGGGGATACATGTGAATTTTTCACGGGTAGACAAACTATAAGTGCACAACCTATATCTTTTGTCTTATATAATACAGGGTTATTCAAAAAGATGGAACAGACTTTAAATATTTATTTCTAATGAACATCAATAGACGGCGACACATGCGATACTTCACTGAATATAGGAAAGTTCAAAATTTTATTTTGTGTGTTCAAAATGAGCACCATTTGTTATGCGAGGATGGCCAGTGCTTTTCCGTTTGCATATGCAACCATCTTCTAGGAATTTATAGTATCAATTGTAATTTTTTTATTACGAGGCGGCTCGTTGTTGAACTTATAACGAAATGCACGCTGCAATGAAACAATGGATTCACTCTTTGCATAATGCAGCACACAAAACGACTTTTCCTGTAGCGTTGCCATTTTCTCGTAAATAAACCCAGCGCCGCTGTAGGCATTGAATGGAACTAATAGGTGGGTGCTTAAAACTTTGAACTTTCCTCTATTCAATGATTTGTCGTATGTATTGGTATCTACTGTCGTTCATTAAAAATGAATATTTAAAATCTGTTCCTTCTTTTTGAAAAACCCTGTATATTAATAAATGTATTATGGTTTAACGTTTGAGATGATTTTTGAAGTAGGCTATACATTCTAAATACAAATAGAACAACAGAAATAATAAAGGCTTTTTCCACAAATTATACAACATTATGTACTATTAAATATTTAGATATTGAGATTTCAGTGATTTTCGTGCAAATAAAGATTTTGAAGCTTGCTGTATAAAAACAGAAAAAGATTTAGAAAAACAGACATCTGTGTGTCTGTGAACATATAAATAAAAAACGAAATATCGTCTCCTCGTCGTGTAGTGCTTACCATGCTAGCCTTTAGTTCCCGAGATCGCGGACTCAAACCCGGTGGAGGGCGATGGATTTTTTCGGGCGTAAAAATGCTTAGCATGGCTTCCTTCGGAAGGGAAGTAAAGCCGGTGGTCTCGTGTCGTAGATTTACGGAACGTAAAAGAACCTCAAGCCTGATAAAGAGGCCTCTGAGAAACATTTCCGGTCTTTCACGTCCAATATAGAATGGGACGCTAAGGACTACAGCAGTTAAAGGGCGTCCATAAATAAAAAACTCAATTTAATTTGAAAACGAAATATTGGATAAATACCAAAGTTTATATATAAGTTCAGCATCTTCCAAGGATACGATTTTCAAGAAATCCTTCCTACCTGAACTACCCTTAAGTATAAAATGTTACGATTTTTTTTTATTTTCTCGAAAATGTTTGACGATTTCCATTGAAATGCTATATGATTAAAACACATACATTACATCTTGAATTTTTGCGAATACCTATTAAGTCATCTTTATTGTGAATTAATTTCTTATAGGTTGGAAAGGTAGATTCGGACGACTGAAAAATTCAATGCCATAGTTAGGATTTGAACCACGCATACCTCGTTTTCCGTCCGGTTGCGCTAACCATCGAGCTACCATGGCAACGTGCCAGTAAGACGTTAAATTCTCCAGGTGATTCGCATTTTCCCGGTAAACCGCAAGGAGATCTCAATTTGTTTTGATGTCATACCTCAATGGCGACTTATAATGCTGTAAGTACTTAAGTCCTGGGCTTCATAGTTTAGCCTCTATTAGGCCAATTAACAAATAAGTTTGTTCTTCCATACTAGCAGACAATTGAGTGTAGTCTACCGTAAAAATGAGAGTCGGCTGGAGAATTTAATGTCATATCGACATGTTGCCATGGTAGTTCAGTGGTTAGGGCAACAGCATGGAAACCGGAAGGGCAGTAGTTCAAATCCCGTCTAAGGCTTTGAATGTTTCAATCGTCTGATTCTACAGGATGATTTATGAACTGACACATTTCTTTCTTTAATTATTCTGTTCGAAATTCACTCAATGTCCCAATTTTAGCACCAAATTAAGCAGAATGTTCTGAAGTTTTGATTGCCTGTCACTAGATGCGCAGGTGTTCATGTTTAATTCGTAATTGTTAGTTTTATTATCAGCAAATGTATTTGAGATTTTGTTCAAGTCAACGAGAAAATGTAGTACACATTTAATGAACGACTCTTCCTTGTAAAGCAATACTGGATTACGAATTCAATTATAGCTACTCAAATGGCATATCAGAGAGAATTTGGTGTTCGGGATCCTCCTTAAAGAAACACAATGCTGAGACTGGTAAACAAATTGGAAACAACTGGACTATGTTCAGTGAAAAGGGCAAAACTCGTTCATCTAGGCTTCCCACGGTTGTTGTTGACGTAATAGCACGACTGGATCAGTCACCCAAAAAGTCATTAAGACGTTTGTCGCAGGAGACGGGGTACAACTACTCCATGTGTCAGAGAGCTGTGAAAACTGCAGGCCTAAAGCCGTATAGGATTACGATTGTCCATCAGTTACAGGAACCAGATAAGGATATTGTCGTTGGTTTCAGGCGTTCATTGTGCAAAATCCTGTCTTATGGTCCTCACATGGTTCATAGATGAAGCATGGTTCCATTTATCCGGCTATATGAACTCAAATAACTCTCGCTATTGGGCCCGCGAAAATCCACATGTTATTCATGAAGCACCTATACACCCGCTTAAAATCGGAGTTAGGTGTGCAATATCCGCAAAGAGAATAGTGGGGTCAGTTTTTACTTTCGCCACTACGTATAGGGGAAGTATTATATTCCACCCAAAAATTTGATACCGAAATTTCACGGAAACACATGTTTTGAGGCCTGCTGAACCCAAAAAAGTATCTTTGTAAACATGTCCGTGTGTGTATCTGTGTGTCTGTCTGTCTGTCTGTCTGTGAACAGCATAACTCGGAAACGAACAGTCAGATAAACACCAGTATCTTCCAGAGATGCGACACGAAAGTTTTCAAGAAAATCCCCCCACACCAGATTACCCTTTACATGGAACATTTTTCGAAAATTTTAATTTTCTCAAAAATGGATACAACGATTTTGATTAAAATATCATATATTTTAGATACTTTCATGACAAATAAAATGTATATCTTGAATTTTCTGGGAATGTCTCCAAAGTGTTCTTCATTATGAACGACATTTGCATAACTGGTAAACTATAAGAGATAGACTTTTACTACGCACAAAATGTAGATCGCGTTAACATACACAATTTATATCCTATATATTTTTTTGTTGAGTGAACCATTTTCGAGATATTGCTTGTTATTCCCTTAAATTTTCCAATGCTTATACTTTTTCTCAAATTCGTTATTCGTTTTTGCTTTCTCTACTTTTATCTACAAGAAAATTAGCAATATGATTAACATCTCGATATCTCGATTATCATGAAGCATATGGAGAATAAGCGTTTGTAAAAATACTTTGTACAGGAGTAGAGAAAGTCATGTGAGTGTAACACATCAAATTTTTTTTAAAGCAATGTGAATACTGCAGGGTACCGACGGATTTTCATGGAGTTTGCTGAGCAACTAGGCGATGTAGAACTGAGTCAAGGATATTTTCAACAGGACGGCGCTACATGCCATACATCAAATGAATCCATGGCACTAATTGAAAGTTTCTTTGTCGACAGGATAATTTTCGAGAACCTGTGGCCACCGAGATCTCCGGATTTGACATTGACGGAATTGTGTGGAGGACATTTTCAACATTTGCTATAGAGGTAAATAATCTCCCAAAATTCCTCTGCATTTCAGGTATAATAAGTTGTCGCTAGGATAACTCGTTTTGAAACAAAGAAATAAATGTGTCAGTTCTTTATAAATCACCCTGTACCGTTCCAGCCTTGTCCAACACACATCACTAGTGTGGACGAACAATAAATTTATTAATTTTCTGTAATTTTGTATTACTGGTAAATTGTAAGAGACAGGCAAGACCTAACGTACAAAAACTGTAGATCTCATTAAAACACACAATTTATATATTACTTTTAGTGACAATAACCGCATTCTGGTTTGAATTTTCCAATATACTGTTTGGATGGTTGGTCGCTATTTTCACACTTTTTGTACTATTCACGCATTATCACTCCTTTGTTTTCTGTGATACCATGGAAAAAGTATGGAATTTCAAAGCCAGCATATAGCGAAGCGCTTTTTAAACATTTGATAATCGGTATAGCCTCCTGTATCCCCCTCGTACCTACAATAAAATGTGTAATTAAGTTATTTGTGCAAACGTTTATCTCGATTAATAAGAAGTAGATAGAAAAATAAACTTTCGCAGGAATGGTTTGTAGAAAAGATAAAAATCTGATGTGTTACACTCACATGACTTTCTCTACTCTTGTACAAACTATTTTTACAAACGCTTATTCTCCATATGCTTCATGTTAATCCAGATGTTAATCTAATTGCTAATTTTCTTGTAGGTGCAAGGGGAATATGGTAGGCTTTAAGCGATAGTCAAATATTTTAAGACCTGGTTGCTATGTGGCGCATTCCATTCTCTTTGTATGTGCAGGACATAAAAAAATCTGATGTGTTACACTCACATGACTTTCTCTACTCTTGTACAAACTATTTTTACAAACGCCTATTCCCCATATGCTTTATGTTAATCGAGATATCGAGATGTCAATCTTATTGCTAATTTTCTTGTAGATGCAAGGGGAATATGGTAGCTTTTAAGCGATGGTCAAATATTTTAACGCTGGTTGCTATGCGGCGCATTCCATTCTCTTTGCAAGTCCAGGACATACAAAAATGAATAACGAATTTGAGAAAAAGTATAAGTATTGGAAAATTTAAGGGAATAACAAGCAATATCTCGAAAACGGTTCACTCAACAAAAGAAATGTATATGACATAAGTTGTGTATTTTAACGAGATCTACATTTTTTGTGTAGTAAAATTTTGTCTATCTCTTATGGTTTACCAGTTATGCAAAAGTCGTTCACAATGAAGAATACTTTTGGAGACATTCCCAGAAAATTCGAGATATACATTTCATTTCTCATAAGATTATCTTAAACATATGATATTTTAATCAAAATCGTTAGAGCCATTTTTGAGAAAATTAAAATTTTCGAAAAATGTTCCATGTAAAGGGTAGTCTGGGGTGGGGGGATTTTCTTGAAAACCTTCGTGTCGCATCTCTGGAAGATACTGAACCTAAATACCAAGTTTGGTGTTTATCCGACTGTTCGTTTTTGAGTTATGCTGTTCACAGACACACACACAGACACACACACAGACACACACACACACAGACACACACACGGACATGTTTCCAAAAATGCTTTTTTTGGATTCAGGAGGTCTCAAAACATGTATTTCCGGTGAAATCTCGGTATCGAATTTTTGGGTGGAATGCAATACTTCCCCTACTTACTATAAGTAGTAGAGAAAGTAAAAAGGAGTAACGAATTCCCATTTGAGAAAAAGTATTGGAAAATTTAAGGGAATAACTAGCAATATATAGAAAATGTTTCACTCAACAAAAAAATGTATATGACATAAATTGTGTATTTTAACGCGATCTGCATTTTTTGTGTAGTAAAATTTTGTCTATCTCTTATGGTTTACCAGTTATGCAAACGTCGTTCACAATGAAGAATACTTTTGGAGACATTCCCAGAAAATTCAAGATATACATTTTATTTGTCATGAAAATATCTTAAACATATGATATTTTAATCAAAATCGTTAGAGCCATTTTTGAGAAAATTAAAATTTTCGAAAAATCTTCCATGTAAAGGGTAATCTGGAGTGGGGGGATTTTCTTGAAAACCTTCGTATCGCATCTCTGCAAGATACTGAACCTAAATACCAATTTTGGTGTTTATCCGACTGTTCGATTCTGAGTTATACTGTTCACAGGCATACACACGACATGTTTTCAAAAATGCTGTTTTTGGATTCAGGGGATCTCAAAACATGTACTTACGGTGAAATCTCGGTATCGAATTTTTGGGTGTATACAATATTTCCCCTACTTACTGTACGTAGTAGGGAAAGTAATAAGCTTTCTTAAAATAGTTTGTGGAAGCTATATGAAAATAGTCGATAATGGGTAGAGAAAATAATGTGAATGTAACCCATCATTAAAGACGAATTCTTTGTGGAGTAATTGCACGTTTAAGACTTGAGTTATCCGCCACTGAGACGGACGGGATGGTCATTCTCCGGTCACCGGGAGGCAGGAAAACCTCGCTCTGAGGCAGGCCATTCGATGAAATATTTATCACGAAGCCAATGTCTTTCTGCATAGTATATGCGTAGCAGACGGAATGTTCGGTGTCATAAACATGGAGCGGGAGGGGTTGCCTGCGAATGTGTCCCCAGGTACCTTCCCCGGGGGCAAGAAAGGTGGCAGCCTTGGCCATCAATTATACACGCTCGCTCAGTGTTGCCAAAACAAACTTGCCTCAAATCACCGACAACGACTTACGAGGGCATTAAACATGATGGTGTTACCTTCTCGCGTCTATTGGCTCATTTATATTCCTGGCAAACTGGTACGGCATTTTGTTAAGTTGGCATGTGTCATACCTCTTTAGCAAGGGACTGGGTCACTAAAATCTTGACATTCACATGACTTTCTTCATCCATATAATTTATTTGATAGTTACTCTACAGGCGATGCAGTTAAATATAATAAAGGCTGGTTCACAACCAACGAGAACGGTAACCAGAACGAGAACGGGAAAGTTGAAATACTTGTATTCAAATGGGAGTGTTCACAACCGACGGGAAGCCTTCCCGGGCCCGGGAACGGGAAAGAAGAGTTGCCCAACTTTTAACTTTCTCGTTCTCGTTCCCGGGCACGGCATATTAGATTCCTATTGTGCATATTATACTCTTCACTCTAGAGGTTATTCTAAGAGGCCGTGACATGAAACAACCAATAGTGCTCTCTATAGTCGCAAGCTGGAAACATGAAACTCGAAGGAATTAGTGGTAAATGTGCTTCCTAACCTCATCCCGACACCCGCAAATCTAATCAGTGTTGGTTCCTCTGGTGAAGGGATCATTTGTAGTTTGTTTATATGCAACTCAAAACTGGCTATTACCTAAAAAACAATGGCAAAAGCTACAAAGAACAGCTAAAGCCGGTGGAAATGAAAAAAGAACAATAAACAATTTTAATGTATGCCATTAAATAAAGGAATGAAAGTTTGGCATAAGTAGAGGGATCGGAAATGCAATGAATATACATTTAGATAATGTTTACTGTATCGAATTTTGATGTTGGCTTGGCTAAATTGGAAGTAGGTGAAAAAATGACACTGGTCAGTTAAAAACAAATGAAATCCCAATGCGCAAAATCGACTTTCACTTTGTTATCGATATGCATTCCCGTTCTCGTTACCGGGCTGTTGTGAAGCAAAATTTCTTGCTTCCCGTTCTCGTTTCCGTTCTGGTTACCGTTACCGGGTGGTTGTGAACCAGCCTTAATAACTAAAATTATGAGGATTTATTTATGTTTTACTGATTACAACTCCATAAGAGTGCTAAGTGAGCAGGGAAAGAGAAAGGTTGTGCTAGTAAGGAGCTCTGTGGCTGAAGAGGAAAAGTGAATTAAGGGACAATGGCAGTTGAAATTACAGTATACAGAATGAGAACTGGACTGTTTATGGCATTAATTGTAAAATTGATCGAAACATGTTGATGAATTGGTTGACAACAGGAAGTGTGAAACTTATGCTCCTAGTGTTCGGAGGGATTGAATTAAATCCAGGTCCAAAGAATAAGCAAGAAATGATGGAGGATCTCGTAGAAAAAAACAAGAAGATGAACGGAATGGAACAACGCATAAAAGATAATTTAAACAAAGTGGCTGAAGAAATAAAAGAAAATGTTAGTAAAGGTGTGCAAGGAATAAATATAGAAGTTGATAGAATCAAAGAGAGAATGGAAAGAATAGATGAAAGGAGGAGGAGACTCAATTTGGTGTTCACAGGAGTTGAAGAAAGAAGGGGTATCTGGCCACATGAAGAAATAAGAAAAATTTCAACAAATAAACTAGAAATGGATCTGATAGGATGGGAGATTGTGGAAGCATACAGAATGGGTAGGCAAGGCAGGAAAAGACCAATAATAGTACAATTTGCAACATCCAATATAAAAATGCTAAAAGGAATTAATATATTTATAAACAAAGACTTGAATCCAATCCAGAGGGACCTCAAAAGAAGCCTAATACATAAGTTGAAGAAGGCAAGATCAGAAGGCAGACGAGCTGTCATTCGAACTTAATGCTCAATAGATTAATATATTATTATGACCAAAGGAGGGGAGATGATTATAAAATGGCCAGGACCAGAAGCAGTCACTCCCAATATGATTGTAATTATTTTGACACTCAATAAATATTACATTACAACTCCATATGGTTCTACCGATTCAAGCGGATTTACACAATACTTTTGATACAAGCCGAAAAAGAATGTAACTTAAAGTTTATATTCCACCTTTCAACATTCTTCTTATTCTGTCTATTTTCTGTTAAATATAGGTTGTGGAAAAGCAATGCACAGAGAATTGTAGATTTGAAAGGCAGTTCAACCATTTTGAGGTTAGGAGCATGGGATCGTAGATGTACTAGGTATAACAACATTGATGCTATAAGAACTATAATTGAAATTTGACTTCAAGAAGTATCAAAATAAAATATAACTCATACGACAGTGCCGCGGTAACGTGAGGCAGTATTTTTAACACTTAAATGATTTCAGTCTAATTATATAATACGTAAACTCAATTCAATAACAGCCCGCCTTAAAGCAATATGTATATGTAACAATATATAAAAAGTGTATATTACAGTCGTTGTATATGTTTATATTATTTATACATGTAATAATGTTAAGTGAATGTATTACGTAATTTAATAATGTAGGAGCTGTGAGAATAATAGGTTAAAAGTTACTAACAATGAGATAACCTTGAGGCAATAATGAGTAAGAAAGTGTAATAATGCTACTAGTCATTATTGGAGCAACAATAATGTAAATTTTGAGACGGTTTAAAAATAGCCAATCAACAACCAGAAAAAGCTTTAGTTAATGCAAGTATTCCATTGGACTAGGGTTAGCCAATCAGAAACTGAAATATAGCAACATTTTCAAATACAGAGTTCAGTTGCTTGTAGACAGTGCTCATAACTGGACGTGTTGCTTGCAGACAGTGTTCGTAACCGGACGCGAGATGTGTCCTCGAGAAATTTAATACGTATTTCGTGTGAGACGAAAATAGTTTACGTCTTAAAAAGTGCAAGTAATTAATAAAAGAATCTCACAGCTCTCTATATCAGTGAAGTGCTATTTAAATTGTGTCAAGGATTAATAAATGTAATGAAGTAAAAATTATAATCTGTGTAAGCCTACATTCTTTAGTTGCACCACAACCCTGCAAAGAGAAACATGTCTCTAACAATAATACTGACGCAGCCGAGGCAAACATAAATACATAATATTTAAAGAAACAGTAAAAAATTACAAAGTTAATATTTTTTTAAACATTTGGGGCAAAGGCTACCGGAAACTTTTTACTATACGTGCTGTTGCAAACATTCTTCAAGTTCGGCTCCCAACAGTCGAAATATAATAACAATACAACAATATTACAACTCCAAATTGGCGCCCAACATGGGGCAATATTAATAATAAGGACAAAAACAAAAAAACTTCTTCAAACGTGAGGAGGTTTCGATTCCCGGCTACTACCTACTCTGACGCATAGGTTTTTCGTTGTTTCTCGGTGTAAGCAGACAAATGCTTGGGAAGGTTCATCTTCTACCACGACTTTCCTGCCCATCACCTCATGTACCCATTATCTTACTTGTCATTTGTATGAGGATTATAGGACTAGGAGACGCGTTTTGCGGGTTGCGGCTGGGCGGTTGTTGTGCGCTCTGTAAAGGTTTCCTTGCTGGCGTCGTAGCGTAATTGCTCAATCAGAACCCGCCTCCGAAGGCTCTTGGGCGCCCCTTCGGAGAACCACCTAGGTTAGGAGTGGATGCGTTAATCATGAGACATTGGGGGCCCCATCCATGCTTGCGCCCATAATCCGGATCTGGTCGCCCTTCGGGTCTTTCACCTCATCCCTTCCTACCAGGGGTCACGGTAGAAGCAAAAGGGTCGTTGTGGCCTACTTTTACTGCTTTGCCAGTTGCGGGAACACCTCCTTTACCTTTACCCCTCCTTACCGTTCGCCCGTACCTTTACCTTTAACTCTCACGACAAGTGGTACGTACTGTCCTAACTATAGCGTACTGAACTTTAACAAGACGGCATTACTTCACCATTCATTAGGCTTCACATCAGACACACCTGATGACAGTGACTAGTACTGTACAAGAGTGCGTTTTGTTTACATCCAACATACCACAATCGGAGACTCTAACATGACGGATTTAATGTAGCACAGTAAAAAAGCTTCTGGTACCCCGTGTTTCTAACCTCAAGATGATTATTTTGTTACTGCCTTTCGACTCTACAATTTTCTGCACATTGTTTTTCCGCACCAACATACCCAGTATGCGAGGAAGTATTGCATTCCACCCAAAAATTCGATATCGAGATCCCACAGACTCCCGAGTTCCCCAAACTTTTACGAAACATCCGTGTGTGTGTGTGTGTGTGTTGGTGTTGGTGTCTACATCTGTGAGCAGCATAACTCAAAAACAAAAAGTCGGTTAAATACCAAACTTAGTACTTAAGTTCAGTATCTTCCAACTATGCAACGTGAACATTTTCAGAAAATACCTCCAATCCAAATTACCCTTAACATGGAAAATGTTTTATTACTTTTTATCTCTCAAAAATCACGCTAAGGATTTTAATTACAATACAAAATGCTATTTAAATCACCAATAACACATATGCCTTGATATTTCTGTGAAGAACCTGTGCAGCCCACTTCATTCCGAAAAAAAAAATTCGGATAATTTTGTATAAACTGGTGAACTGTAACTTACTGCACAAAAAACATAGATCTGTTTAGAAGCATTATTTAATTTCAAATACCTTTTTTTTCTTTAACATCAACCATTGCTGAAATTGGTATTGGATTGAATGTTTCAATAATTCCTTATTTTTACTTTCCCTACTACTAGGGAAACTATTTATCTTCTACTGCTTCTTTCTCTGTTTACCCTCCTTTTGTTAGGGCTTACACCCCCAGGACTTACAAGCGGGTGCCTGGGGACAGAGAGAACAGCCAGGATGGGTGATCAGCCTGAAGCCCAGTATAAAAGTGAGGAAGGAGATGATATGAAATGAGAGTAAGTTAAATGAAAGAAAATGTGATAATGAAGCAATTGGTGGAATGAATGGCGGGGGAACCCAGAGAAAACCCTCCCAGTCGCCGCTTTGTGCACCACAAATCCTACATGCAATTCCCTGGGATTGAAGTCGGACCTCCTTGGTGAGAGGCGAGCGGTCTAACAACTCGGCATTGGCTGCGCCCGAAGTGTTTTATTTCACCCAAAAATCCGATGTCCAGATTTCATCAAAAATAAATTTTTTGAGACCTCTCGAATAAAAGAAAGAGTTTATAGAAAATACATGTGTGTCTGTGAACAGCATAACCCAAAAACGAAAAGTTGAATAAACACCAAAATCGGTATTTAGGTTTAGTACCTTCCAAAGACGCGACACAAAGATTTTCAAGAAAATCCCCCCCCCGAAATTACGCTTTACATGAAACCTTTTTTACATTTTTAATATTCTAAAAGTTGCTCTAACTATTTTGATTAAAGTACCACATATTATATATATTTAAATGAAAAATGAAATGTATATGTTGAATTTTTTGAGAAGAGCCTGTAAAGTCCTCTTGATTCGGAAGGTATTTTGTATAATCTTGTATAACTGGTAAACGCTACTCGATAGACAAAAATGTACTGCGCAAATAAATGTAGATCTCCTTAAAATAAACAATTTATGTAAAATAATTTTTGTGTCATTAGCCATTTCCGAGATGTCCGTTATTAATGGATCAGATTTATGAATACTTAGCCATTGTTTCAAGTCCTTCAATTTTCAGCTATTTCTCGCGATGTTATTGAAAGAGTATGGGATTTTAAGGTCAGCATATAAGCTTTTGACTATCGCTATTCCCTTTGTATCTATAACGAAATGTATAATGCAGCTATGTCCGGAAAGATTAAAATGAAGTAGATAAGAAAATAAACTTTCGTAAAGTAATTTGTTTGCTCACTAATAAGCACTAGAAGGTAGAGAAAATCATGTGAATGTAACACATAAGACCTTTCTTTCTCCACCACGTACATAGTAGGTAGAGAAGGTATTGCATTCCACCCAAAAATTCGATACCAACATTTCACCGGAAATACATGTTTTGAGGCCCCCTGTATCTATAAAAAGCATTATTAAAAATCTGATGTGATACATTCACATGAATCTCTACCCTCTATTGTTTATTATAGGGTACACAAATTATTCTTACTGATGCTTATTTTTCTATCCACTACATTTTAATCTAAATAAACCTTTGCGGAAATAGTTATATTACACATTTCGTTATAGATACAAAGAGAACAGCGATAGTAAAATGTTTAAGAACTGAACGCTATATGCTGGCCTTAAAATGTCATGTTTCCATGCAATCGCAAGAAACAACTGAATGTTAACAGGGCTTTACGAGAATGACCAAGAAATGAACAATTCGAACATTTAATAACGGATATCTTAGAAACGTCTTATGCCACAAAAAAGTTTTTTTTAAATAAATTGTGTATTAAAGACATCTACATATTTTATGTAGTACGTTTTCGTCTCATCTTACGTTTAGTAGTAATACAAGATTATACAAATGAATGAATCAGACTTCATAGACTATTCACAGGAAATGCAAGATATGCATTTTGTATGTTATGTAAATATCTTTAATATATGATACTTTAATCAAAATCGTTAGAATAATTTTTAGAAAATAAAAAATTTCGAAAAATGTTCCAAGTAAAGTCTAGTTTGAGGTGGGGGGATTCCATTGAACAGTTTTTGTCGCATATTTGGAAGAAATTGAACTAAATACTAAGTTTGATATTTATACGACTTTTCGTTTTTGAGTTAATGCTGTGCACAGACATACAAACACACACACACAAGGACATGTATGCAAGTCAATCGCCTTTACATATGTTAGTGCAGGGAATAACAAAAGAAAACACTATCCCTCACACATATAGCCAACAAGAGCATCTAAACTTCTCACAACAAAATTGTATGTGTTTTCTAAAAGCAATAATTGAAAATAATAATAATAAGATAACTGAAAAGATAACTGAAACTAATGAAGAGTTAAGTAATAAGTTAACTGAAACTAATACAGAGCTATCTAGTATAAAATGATCTAGCTAAGCAAATAGAAAATTGTATGAAAGAAAGCAAAGCAGAAAGTAGGAGGTTAGAAATCAAAATAGAACAATCTTCTAAAGCACTTCAAAGTGATATAGATTTAAAAGTAAATAAAGGTCGTAAACAGCTAGAACAGAAATTGTCAAATCATATTGATAAAAATCTAACTGAAATGGAGCTGAAACTTACTACTACTAAACAGGGAATTTGTAACAAGTTGGATAAACAGGGTGAAGAATTAAAAACAATGGTAGGAAATACAAATGCAGATCTTGAGCAAGTACAAATAGATTTAACAGGGAAAATATACAAAATGCATGCAATGGCAAAAATAAATGCAAATGCAATAAAAGAAGCAAACAAAGGGCAATGACAAGTAACGTCAATGATATATGAAATTAAAGATAAAGTATAGAAAGTAGCAAAGAAATAGATTAACTTGGAAATAGTTCCAGTGTACCAAAGGTAAATGCAAATGTAACTAGTTTAGTAAATGCTAATCAAATGCATGGCAATAATAGAAGTGCTGAAAGAAGTGTATCACCTTTATTAATTAATAATACAAGAGACGCTACTGCTTTCTACATAGCATCAGCAGCTCAAACACAAAACAATAATGATGACACACATGTGCATGTAACAAATCAAATGTCAGACTATTATTCTGTGCTTAATGAATTACCATTACCTTATTTTAATGCTTCTCCAAGTTCAGTACAATTTATACATGATCTAGTAGAATATTTTAAATTGAAAAGTATGCCTGAAGCTTTAAAAATGATGCTTGTTAGAAAATGCTTGGATAACAAAACCTTAGAATGATTATATATGATAGCAAACAGTGAAATGAATTTTGAAACATTTAGAGTTTTATTTATGAATAAGTTTTGGAATACTACTGTGCAATATAAGATTAGGGCAAGTCTAAAAAGTCTGTGGCATAAGAAGAAAAATAAAATAAAGTATGTAGGTTATGTGTGGCACAAGAATAGACAGAAAAAGAAGAGAAAAATAAAATAAAGTAACTGGAACATAAAACGGGAAAGCAATGTAATTTAAAAATGTATAAAAATATCTTTACTAAATGCAACAAATTGTGAATATAACAAAAGAGGATTTAGATAAAAAGATGTAATAGAAGAAAATCCATTGTTAGTAAGAAAAACATAATAAATCTGATTAGCAACTGCGTTTATATTGTATAAGATATACATTGTTATAAATTGTAAGAAATATAACAATGTTTAAGAAATAGGTTGTAAAGAAAGAGTAACAAGAGTTAATATGCCTAATTAAGTATTAAATGTCTAGCAAATAAAATACTTAATAGTGGCTGTGTTAGTGAATAAACAAACTTTACCCAGGTCATTGAACACCGAATTATTGACCTTACACCAGGTCGTTGACCTTAAAGTGTCGAACATGTGGCAGAACAAATGTGAAGTATTCTGCTATACACGAGTGTAGTGAAAACCAGTGAGTGTTAAATAAAAGTGACAGTGAAAAATAGCATGTGTTATAATATAAAGGTTATGTTTCTTTCTTGCAGAAAATATTTAAAAATTTAGAAAGACAAGACAAAAAGAACATAATGTTTAAATATTTCTAAAACGGGGCAATTTGAGGCAGTATTTTTAACACTTAAATAATATCAGTCTAATTTTATAATATATAAATTCAATAACAGCCCACCTTAAATCAATATGTGTATAATATAATACATAAAATGTATGTAAAAGTAATTGTATTATGATTATATTATTATGTACAGTACAATAATGTTATGTGTATGTATTACGTAATTTAATAATGTAGGACCTGTGAGAATAGAAGCCGAAAGTTGCTAACAATGAGGTAACCTTGAGGCAATAATGAAATGGAGAGTTTAATAATGCTACTAGTAATTCTTGGAACAATAATGTAATATTTAAAACAGTTTATAAATAGCCAATCAAAACCTGAAAGCTGAAAGTAAAATAAAAGTATTCTATTGGAGTAAAATTAGCCAATCAGAGATTTGAAATAGAGAAATTTGCAAATTTAAGCGGTAAAGGCCAGCCGCTTGTAGACAGCGTTCCCAACCGGACGCTAGACGCTTTTCCGAGCAGCTAAATACGTATTCAGTGTGAGACATATAAACTTCATTACGGCGTGAATAATATAAAGTTTACGTGTTAAAAAGTGCAAGTAATTAATAAATAATCTCACAGCTTTCTACATCAGTGAAGTAGTATTTAATCGTGTGAAGGATTAATAAAAGGAGTGAAGTACAAATTATAATATGTGTAAGCCTACATTCTTTAGCCGCATCATCCCCTGCTAAGAGATACATGTTTTTTTTTGCAAATTAATACTGACGCACACGAGGCAAACATACATATATAATACTTAAAGAAACATAAAAATACGAAGTTGATTCCTAAACGTTGGGGCGAAGGCCACCGGAAACTTTGTATCATACGTAAGGCAGCTACTTCATCAAGTTTTGATTTCCCAACAATGGAACTACAATACAACTCCTAATTCAAATTGGCACCTAAACGTGGGGCAAATAGTAAAGACAAATAACCTTCTCAAAATGAACCATTTAAGTTGAGACTGTACAGTATCTCCAAAACTAAGGGTTGTAGAAAGAAATGTCTTTAGTAAAAGTTGCTTGATATTATGGGGGGAAAGTAAATGCCATTAGTCATGTTTTGTTTGGAGGACGTTGTGATGGTATTTTAGGGTCAATTTAACTTTTTAAAATCGAAACCTACCTTTTTATGTTGTTTTCTCACTCTCAACTAACAACATTTATATAAAAACTTTGAAATTGTTCTTACACCAACGTAAATAACAACGAAATTCTGAATGACTGTGTACGAAGAGTGCAATGAAAGGTTAGACCATCCATGGATACTTATTTTAGGGTCAAGTTGCGTAACGTAATTGGGAACAAAGATTTTTTTTTACTTATTCATCACAAACTAAACAGATTTTTATAAACTATTTTCTGATGAGAAAAACATACAAAATGTAGGTTATTATTTAAACAATTAAATTGACCCTAAAATAACTATCTTTACGTCCTCCAACCGATATACGACTAGTGATATTTTACTTTCCCCCATAATATCAAGCAACTTTTATTAAAGTCATTTCTTTCTACAATGCTTAGTTTTGGAGATATCGTACAGTCTCAACTTAAATGGTCCACCCTGTATATATAGAAATTATAATTATTTATTAATAAAATAACGATATGAAAAATATCATGGCCAACTATAATAAAATTTATACATAAAAAACCTATATGTGTGTATATACATTACTTCATATGACCATGGAATAAACAAAACTGTTTATTTCTATAAATAAAACTAAACAAATCAAAGAAAATATTGTCAAAGAGAAATAAATAACATTTTCTTCTATGTAGTTACTAATCAGTTCTTTTTCAGCTCTCATCCAGAGCTCATCAAGCTCTTAATCATTATTTACCTAGCACATGTCAACTTTTCCTTGAGCACTTAATTAGTGCATACTTACCTTATTTATTATTAATAAATATTACGTATATCTTTATAAAATAGTAATATCCTCTGGATATATACGTGGATTTATTAAATTAACAAAGAATTGGAAAATTGAAAATTATAAAGTTTAAAACGGAATTTGATTGAATAATTACAAATTTATTTTGGAAAGGTAAACAATTGTCCTTCAGTTCTACATTAAAGAATCTAACCTGTTACCATAGTCCTGCGGATATAAAAGAGATCTCATAGGGCAAATAAAAAAGAACTCAACATCTAATTAATAATTCCATTACAACAGAAACTGTCAAGCTATAGGGTCGATTATTGGATAACTACAATTGATGCCATGTAGCGTAAGAGCAGCGGCCGAAACGAGCATAGTGCATACAAAGATAATTGATTTGTGCTAGTGGTATTGCTCATTTCACAAATGACCTCTAATTAATTACTCTCCCTCATTTTATTACGTAAAGGTCACCATAGAACATTATACTAAAAAGGTAGAGTATTGTTTGTTTAAAATGAATTAAATTTAGCCTAGAACGATTTTAACGAAACATTATTATTATTATTATTAAACTTCAATTCTTTTTATTTACATCATTTATAACAACTCGGACCTTTTCCAGAAATCACAAACACGCTGTGAATGTTTAATTTTGATTTCCTAATCGTTTACAAACAATATACTACACTATATATCCTGTTAGGCATTATGACTGTAATGCTATAGATACTAAAAATGCCCAACATGCCAACAAATGCTTTGATTTAAGACAACTTCACTATATCATTTCATAACAGTATTTTGAAAAATCCTTAACACCATCACTCAAACGCAATAAAGCCGGTAAAATAGTTGATGCACTGCCACAGTGGTTAACTCAGAAGTTCTCGGCTCGATTCCCGGTTGGTGTGTTGAATTTTTCTGTATCCCCCACAGAGTTTTGAAGTATAAATGTGGGAATAATGTGAGCGTGTTTCATAGTAAAAAATATGATGTTTACACTCACATGACTTTCTCTACTCTTGTACAAAATATTTTTACAAACGCTTATTCTCCATCTACTTCATGTTAATCGAGATAAACATTTGCAGACTGTATCTTATTGCTAATTTTTTTGTTGATGTATGGGGAATATATATTTACAAGGGCAATATAGAAATACTGTAGCCTTTAAGCACACACATATCTCTTAATAGCTGGTTGCTAGGTGCAGCACTATTCCCTTTGCCACAGATTAATACAAAAAAATGAATAACGAATTCCCATTTGAGAAAATTAGTATTGAAAAATTTAAGGGAATAACAAGCAATATCTCGAAAGGGGTTCACTTAACAAAAAAAATGTATATGACATAAGTTGTGTATTTTAACGCGATATACATTTTTTGTGTAGTAAACGTTTGTCTATCTCTTATGGTTTACCAGTTATGCAAAAGTCGTTCACAATGAAGAATACTTTTGGAGACATTCCCAGAAAATTCAAGATTATCATTTTATTTGTCATGAAAATATCTTAAACCTATGATATTTTAATCAAAATTGTTAGAGCCATTTTTGAGAAAATTAAAATTTTCGAAAAATCTTCCATGTAAAGGGTAATCTGGGGTGGAGTGATTTTCTTTAAAAGCTTCGTGTCGCATCTCTGGAAGATACTGAACCTAAATACCACGTTTGGTGTTTATCCGACTGCTCGTTTCTGAGTTATGCTGTTCACAGACAGACACACACACACACACACACACACACACACACACAGAGACAGACAGACACACACACGGACATGTTTCCAGAAATGCTTTTTTTGGATTCAGGGATCTCAAAACATGTATTTCCGGTGAAATCTCGGTATCGAATTTTTGGGTGGAATACAATACTTCCCCTACTTACTATACGTAGTACAGAAAGTAAAAAGAGCTGTTTAAAAGCGGCTCACTACAGCTTTAAAAGTCCACTCTCTTTCCATGCTATTGCGAGAAACACGCGAATAACGACAGAACTTTAAAAAAAATCATATATGTTACATTCTCATGACGTTTTTCTAGCCTATATCACTTATTAGTGTGTATAAGGATTATTAGTATAAAAGTTTATTTTCCTAGCTACTTTCCGGAAATAGGTGAATTACAGATTTCGTTACAGATACAAGAATAGCGATAGTCAGTAATGTTAAAGAACTGGGCGCAAAAATAAAAAAAAATTCGAAAAATGTTCCACGTAAAGGGTAGTATGGAATAGGACAATTTTCTTGAAAATCTTCATGTTGCATCTTTCGAAGGTACTGAACTTAAATATCAAGTTTGATATTTATTCCACTCTTCGTTTTTGAGTTATGCTGTTCATACATTTTGGACTTTTTCTAAAAATGCCATTTTTATTCAGGAGGCCTTTCTGGTGAAATGTTGATATCAAATTTTTGGCTAGATTACAATACGTTCTCTACCTATGCTGCGTTAAAAAGTAAAATTTAAACTATTGAACAATGGAAAACAATATTAAACAATATCTCGTTAGTGGCTCATGCCACAGAAAGGTTATTTAAAATAAACTGTGTTTCGAAGAGATCTACGTTTTTAGTGTAGTGCATTTATCAGTCTCTAACGTTTACCAGTTATACAAAATTATACAAAATTCCTTCCGAATAAAATGGACTTCATATGCTCTTTTCAGAAAATTCAAAATATACATTTTATTTGTCATGTAAATATCTTAAATATACGGTATTTTAATCAATACATGTCAGAGCCATTTTTGAGAAAATACATTTTGAAAAAAATATTCATGTAAAGGGTAGTTTGGGGCAAGGGAGTTGCTTTAAAATCTTCGTGTCGTATTTTTGAAATATATTGAACTTAAATACCGAGTTTGGTATTTATCCGACTTTGGTTTTTGAATTAGGAGGACGTACTGGAAATTTTTAGAATGCCATGCTTCTAAAAACAACATTTTACGCGTTCATTGCCGTGTAGTTTGGTCGATTTGTTCTAATAGTTGATTAATTATTATGGTTTAAAGATTTGGTGTTCACCCAAAAATGAATTTCACTAGATAACATTTCCGGACTATGAATTTTTACGATTTTAAATAGTCATTAATGCCTAAACGGCGGCGCCGTGGCCGAGTGGTTAGACCGCTCGCCTCCCACCGAGGCGGCCCGGGTTCAATCCCAGGGACCTGCATGTGGGATTTGTGGTGGACAAAGCGGCGTCTGGGCGGGTTTTCTCCGGTTTCCCCCGCCATTCATTCCACCAACTGCTCCATCATCACCTTTCCTTTCATCCATTTCACCAACATTTCGTTTCATCTACTTCCTTCATCCCATACCAGGCATCGGGCTGATCACCCATCCTGGATGCTCTGTCTGATCCATGAGTGTCTGCTCCTCGACGGGCCTCTGACCCCAGGCACCCGCTTGTAAGTCCTGGGGGGTGTAAGTCCTACATAAGAGGAGGGTAAACAGATAATGAATGAATTAATGCCTAAACAATGTAACGTTCGGCTTAGAAACGCGTTTGGTGAAGAAGCCCCATCTAAGGCAGCAATTTATAATTGGTGCGGCGAATTCAAAGGATATCGGCTTTTTTTTAGTGATGAATTTCATGAAGGACACCCAAAAACTGCTGTTACTGACGAAAATATTGCCGCAATTCGAACATTGTTTGATGAAGATCAGGGACAGCGTATGAATTTATTCGGGTGATATTGGGTATTATTATGAGTCAAATCCAAAACGTTGTACATCAACAGTTAGACCAAAGAAAACTTTGTTGTCAGTGGATTCCACATAAAGTGATTCCCGATCAAAAACAACAACGCATTGATTGGTGCAGAAAATCACTGGAAAAATTCCTAGGCAGCACTTAAAATTTGGTTTTAAATATTGTTACTGGTGATGAATCTTGGATTTATTGTTATGATCCTGAAAAGAAAAGTCAAGTAACGCAATGGGTCGAAAGCCTACGAAAGTACGAAGAATTCGCAGTGTTGGTAAGAAGATTGTTGCTAGTTACTTTCTCTAGTATGTATAGTAAGTAGGGGAAGTATTGTATTCCACCCAAAAATTCGATACCGAGATTTCACCGGAAATATATGTTTTGAGACCTCTGAATATAAAAAAAGCATTTTTGGAAACATGTCCGTGTGTGTGTCTTTCTGAGAACAGCATAACTCAGAAACGAACAGTCCGATAAACACCAAACTTGGTATTTAGGTTCAGTATCTTCCAGAGATGCGACACGAAGCTTTTCAAGAAATTTTCAAGACGAATGAAACGTATATCTTGAATTTTCTGGGAATGTTTCCAAAAGTATTCTTCATTGTGAACGACTTTTGCATAACTGGTAAACCATAAGAGATACACAAAATTTTACTACACAAAAAATGTAGATCGCGTTAAAATACACAATTTATGTCATATATATTTTTTTTGTTCAGTGAACCATTTTCGAGATATTGCTTGTTATTCCCTTGAACATTTTGCTCAAATGGGAATTCTTATTTATTTTTTTATGTCCTGGACATACAAAGAGAATGAAATGCTCCACATAGCAACCAGCTCTTAAAAGATTTGACTATCGCTTAAATACTACCGTATTCCCCTTGCACCTACAAGAAAATTAGCAATAAGATTAACATCTCGATTAACATGAAGCATATGGAGAATAAGCGTTTGTATAAATAGTTTGTACAAGAGTAGAGAAAATCATGTGAGTGCAACACATCTCTTTTTTTTAAACGGACCTCATTAGTATTATAGAATTAGAATTCAGACTGCCATTGGTACACAAATGTCTTTACCGCATTTTTTTTTTCAAAAAGTTCCTGAAAAAGTTCATCATGACAACGCATCGTTGCATATACGAAAAATAACAACTGAGTATCTGGATGCTCCAAAGGTCAGCACCATAGACCCTCCATAGACCATTGACCTAGAACCTTGCGACTTCTTTTTGTTTCCGAAAATTAAAGATAAAATGCGTGGAATCACTTTTACGTCGTCAGATGAAACAGTGGAACATTATAAACACCTGGTTTTTGAAGTACCTCAGCAAGAATGGTATTAGTAAGAATTTGAAGGACTGGTTTCATCGAATACAAAAATGTATTGATGTAAAGGGGAATATTTTAAAAAATAAAAAATCATTAAAAATTTTTAAAAAACAAACCCTTGTTTGATATCCTAAAAATGTTCAGTGCCGCCCTCGTGTGCTGTTAACAGACATACAGACACAGATCTTTTGCTAAAACTGTTATATATTTATTAAGGGGCCTAAAGTTATTTATTTAAGATGAAAAATTGAACATTGATTTTTTTTGGGTGAAATACAATACTTCCTCTTAACTACTTTAGGTAAGAGACAGATAAATTAGTTAATTAGTGAAAATATCTAACACCGTTAGTTGTTTCTCAACTCAAAGTCCCCGATATAACCATAGAAGTTAAAGGAGGCTGTGCAAATGGAACAATTAATATATAATTTTAGGGGGGCAGAATCACTTCCTTTTTAAAAAAAATTCCCCCTATTCATGTTAAGTGTCCAACACAATAAGCCAATTTACCGACGAAATTTGACCAAAATTTCGATTTTTTGTTAGGATTGTACATAGCTTTTTCACACTACAGTATTCTGTCTTTAACACCAGGTAAGTTAAAAGTTGAACATCACTTTTTAAATATTTTTATTTAGCATTCTTCCCTAGCCTTGTTGGACCGTTTTGGTTGGGAGGGGGAAACATTTGGTAGATTTTTACAAAAGTTTATGCAGCCCAGATCGGAGTATAAGGAAGAGGTCGAGGTGGGAGGGGGAGGGTTAGTAGCTTAGAACCGGGTATTTGTTTGTTTTGTAAACAACAGTGTGCGTTTGTGAACAAGTTTTTCTTCTTGTTTTTCTGCTTTGTTTGTGTGACTTTTTGTAAGTTTATTTTCTTTTCACTTCTTCTAGATAAGTGATCTAGAGAAGAAATGTGAACTTATCTTCTAGATAAGACTTTAAAGTTAAGTGTGATGAGTATAGTCCGAAAAAATATGAACTGCAGTGTATTATATCAGCACATACGGTCTATCTGACCCGTGCGATCTATGAGTTTGAACTCTAATCTACTACCCTCCCTACTTTTATTTGAAACTTTCAGGAGAGCTTCAATGAATTAAAATGTATATTAAAATATTTATTGACAAAATGAATTTGTTGAATTCTCTGGGAATATTCTATGAAGTCCTTTTCCTTCAGAAGGGATTACCAGTATAACTGGTAAACGTTAAGCGATAGACGAAAACATACTACACAAAAATTGTAGATTTTTTAAAGCATACATTTTATTTATAATAACATTTTTGTAGCATTAGCCGTTTCCTAGGTATTCGTTATTAATGATTCGAATTGTTCAATACTTACCATTCTTTAAGTCCTGTCGATTTACAGCTGTTTCTCGCGATGTCATGGAAGGAGTATAGAATTTTAAGACAAGGATGTAGCGTCCATTTCTTAAATATTTGACTGTCGCTGTTCTCTTTGTATCTATTACGAAATGTGTAATGTAGCTATTTATGCAAACGTTTATCACCATTAAAATGAAGTAGATAGAGAGATAAACTTCCATAAAATAATGTTTTTCCCACTTTTAAGACATGAGAATGTAATAAAAATGAGATTTTTTAAACTAAAAATAAAACTAGGGGAATTTATTACTCCCTATTTTCGATAAATATTTGAACGTTGTTTCTACATGTATGTAATTAAGTACGTATTGCATAATTAGAGTATCATTACCTGAAAAAATGTGCTGTGAATAGAAGAGAAACTTTTTAATGAATTTTATAATATGTAAGGTATGTACGCGAATGCCTAGAGAAGAGCACATGACGGTGTAAAATCGGATTTTTCTCCTAGTGAGAGCATCTGTGTTTTATGTTGATCACTAAAGGCTCTTGAATCGACAGGAATGTTAATTAAAGCTTATAAAAGAAAAGAAGAGCTGTCTCCCGCACAAAGAGACGCAGGTGGTCCTCTTTTTATATCCCACTTATTACACATTGCACTCGCTTGTCGTGTTACAAGGGGAAGACAGTCGTAATAAAGATTTGTCTTCTGCAGAACGCTGCCAGCATGTGGTGAATTATTACTGGACTCAATTAACTTGGCCAGCCGATCATGTCAGCAGGCTTTGTTAACATAGAGAATGAAACCAAACAAAAGTTCTGGTTAGCTCGATCTCCCTGGTCTATCAACCTAAGGGTCCCGGGTTGGATTCATGCTGGGGCAGGGGAACTTTAGACTGAATGTGGGTGTGTTTCACTATAAAAATTAATATAAACCCAGCAATGGATAAGAAATCTGATGTGATGCGTTCACATGACTTTTTCTACCCTTTATCGTTTATTAGTGGCTGTACAAATAATCTACAAAAAGAACAGTGGGGCAGTATTTTTAACACTTAAATCATTTCAGTCAAATTATGTAATACGTAAATTCAATAACAGCCCGCCTTGAAGCAATATGTGTATGTAATAATTTGTAAAATGTATGTAACAGTCATTGCATATGCTTATATTATTCTATCCATGTGTAATAATGTTATGTGAATATATTACGTAATTTAATAATGTGGATCTTTGAGAATAATAAGTTAAACGTAGCTAACAATGAGGTAACCTTGAGGAAATAATGAGTTTGAGAGTTTAAATATTATTTGTGATTCTTGGAAGCAATAATATAATTTTAGTGACAGTTTATAAAAAATAACCCAATCAACAACCAGAAAAAGCTTTAGTTAAATGCAGGTATTTTATTGGAGTAAAAATAGACAATCAGAGACTTGAAATACAGAAATTTATAAGTTTAGACGGTTGAAATCTAGTCAGTTGCCTCCTAACTGGATACGTTGCTTGTGTGTCCTCGAGATATTTAATATGTATTCGTGTGAGACGAAAATAAGTTACGTATTAAAAAGTGCAAGTATTAAATAAAAGAATCTCACAGCTCTCGATCTCAGTGAAGTGCTATTTAATTTGTGTCAGGTGTTAATAAAAAGGAGTGAATTAAAACTTAAAATCTGTGTAAGCCTACATTCTTAGTCGCATCACACCCTGCCTAAAAGAAACGTGTCTCTAACAAATACTGACGCAGCCGAGGCAAACATAAATATATAATATTTAAAGAAACAGTTACATTACAAAGTGAATATATTTTTTTAAAACTTGGGACAAAGTCCACCTGAAAATACATTTGAGGCGAAGGCTACCGGAAACTATTTACTATACGTGCGGTTGCTACTACTACATGTTCGGCTCTCCAACAGTTGAAATATAATACAGCATCTACAAACTGACTTTCAACATGTAGCAGCAAATAACTACTTCAAATTGACGCCCAAAGCGTGGTGCAAACTCCTACAAAAAATATACCTTATCTCAAACTGACTAATAAAATAACGTAATAAACAATTTTCTCAAATTGGCGTCCATAAGTGGGGCAGAAATTACTTCTTCAACAGCCATAGTCAAATGTTTAAAAACTGGCCTTAAAATCGCATGCTGTTTCCATGACATCGCGAGAAACAACTGAAATTCGGCAGGACTTAAAAGGAGTGACAAGGTAATGAACTAATCAAGCATTAATAACGGGTATCTTGGAAATGACTTATGCCACAAGAGAGTTCTTTCAAATTAATTGTGTATCTTAAAGAGATCTACATTTTTTGTGCAGTACGTTTTCGTCTATCTCTTAACGTTTACCAGTTATAAAAAATTCCTTCCGAATGAAGAGGACTTCAAAGGCCATTACCAGAAAATTCAGTATATACATTTTATTTTTCATGTAAATATGTGGTATTTAATGAAGATCGTTGGTTTAGAAAATAAGATTTCGAAAGTGTTCTATGTAAAGGATAGTTTGGGGTGGGGGAGTATCTTGAAAATCTTTGTATCACATCTTTAAAAGCTACTGAACTTAAATACCAAGTTTGGTGTTGATCCTGTTTTCGTTTTTGAGTTATGCTCTTCACAAACACACACGCATCCCACGAACCCTGTTTTAGAAATGCTTTTTGGAGGGGATTCAGGGGCCTCAAAACAAGTATTTCCGGTGAAATCTCAGTATCGAGTTTTGGGTGAAATGCAATACCTTCTCTGCTTACTTACATGGTAACGAAAATAATGATATACAGTTCGTCCAATTAATGTTACTGGGATGAATCAACAAACCAATGGTCACCGACAAAAAGCTTTCAAAATATGAGTATGTTTCATAAACTACTCTTTGGATATTTATGGAAACTTATGATCATAAATAAGTATGATTTAATAATAATAACTATTCAGATATAACAGTGAGATATGTGTGTTGAATTTAATGTATATAGTAGTTAAGTGGAGTGCATCTGGTAGGTTCGTGGTGAACCTAAGTGAGTTTGCTTTGTACCTACCCTTGGAAGGGCTTTACCATAGGTAGGATGGATTGTTTTAGGCTGACAGTTTGGTGTTGAAGTTGGGGGTGTGATGGGAGGTAGTTCTATGTTTTTATAGGCTCCTCATTGGCTGCCTTTTCAGGGGCAGCGCCAATACCCTGCTCCGCTGCTGTTTAGTTTGTTTAAATATTAGGTTGGTTGAATTTTGTTAACCACTCCCATAGGGGAGGGGTATACTTAGTGACAGTATGTTTCGCTATTACCAGGTTAGTATATAGGCAATCCAGCAATCCAGCAATCGAGAACAGGTCGCCCAGGTTCACCTGGGCGGAATATAATCGCCACAGTACCTAGCCGCGTTTGCGGCTTTACCTGTGCGATATAGGATAAAAAGAATATACACAAGCTTTCGATTTATGTCTGTAGGTTAATATATAGGCATATCTTCACCGAACAAGATGTTTCAGTCGGTAACGTCAGTGGCCCACATTCGAGAGTTCCAGGATTCAACTCCCGTGAGCCGACCAATTGACTGGGTTTTTAGTGGTATACCTCAATTGGCAAGGTAAATACCGATTTGGATATTTAAAACCACGACTCAAAGTTCCACCCTAAGTCTAAAACAATAGCAAAACATGAAGAATAGATGATAATGGATAGTGCACTGCCATCTATCCACAGATAATGAAAGCAGGATGGCACCCTAGTGACATCTGCCCGGTGCGTGTGGAAGCAGAGGTACATTTTCTGTACACACCTCTGTGAATCCGTCGCGATATGACCATGTAGTTAAAGCGACGTAAAATAAATAGATTAATAGCCTCTGAGGACACGTGAAGAAGTAAGATGGTATAGTACAGAAATTAAATTGAGTTTCATTTATAAGCGCGCTTTAACTGCTGTGGTCCTTAATGTCCCATTCTATAATGGGCGTGGAAGACCGTAATTTTACTCAGAGGCCTCTTTATCAAGCTTGAGGTTCTTTTACGTAGTATATCTACGACAAGGGACCACCTGCTTTGCTTCTCTTCCGAAGGAAGCCATTCTAAGGATTTTTACCCCGAAAAAAATCAGTCGCCCTCCGCCGGGTTTGAATCGGCGACCTCGGGAACTACGTTTAGTACACGGATGAGATGTAGAAGGCTAACTGCCAACCTCGCACCGATCCACAAGGTATCACCTAACAGTTCCGTCGCGTATGACTACATAGTTAAAGCGGCGTAAAATAATAAATAGAAAAAAAAATGTTTTCAACATTCAGGAAGCAAAGTTATTGTAAGGTGCAGTTTATTCGACTCGGCAAAGTTACTTAATCCTTAGCATTTAAATGATTGAGGAATAGCTGGTAACAACGAAATCAACAAACTTTTTGCTGTGGTATCCATTAAAGATCTCACTTTCTTGCTTCAAAAAGAAAACATAAGGCAAGATGAATTTGACAGTCCACAGTTACAGAAGTGGTCGAGCATACATCTTTGGGTATATGTGCTTCCCAAAAAATCTTTAAACTTTATTTTAGTCCGTTTATTTATTGTTTTCAGGGAACAAAACCTAAACGTTAAATTGTAATAAAGCGCAAAAACACCTTTTACAAATGCAAATAGCTTTGAAGGCAATGATATGAGGCGCATTGTTTCAAGTTGTATTATAACCTCCAATGGACAAAATTGAATTTTATACGTTTTCGTAGATTTTCGAAGCAATCTTTCATACTGTGAAGTCAGATTTTAACAAATCATATTCACTAACAATGTAAATGGCTACTAAAAACTAGGTGCTGTTTCAAATCGTATTCAGTCTTCTATAGAGTGTGTTTCAAATCGTAATGGTGTCCAGCATTAATACTACATGAAGCTGGACAGTCACTTTATTAAGTTGGTTATACTGACTAGTGTGAATATTTACTACGTAAACGTTTTAGGGATGATTGGAGGAGAATAAGAGATTTAGATTTCTATGGTAACTGTCAATGAGGAAGAAGTTAGTATGTCAGCTTGTGGTTGCTTAGAAGATTTAGGATTGAACCAAATTTGAAGAGAAACCAACTGGGCATTCTGAACATTCTATAAATCAAAATGTTTAAAGAAACAGATTTTGTATTAAAAGTTTTGTTTAATAATAAAACAAACAAAGCATTAAAGTAATACAGTACACATTAAATAATTATAGCAGAAAGACATTGTAAATTGTATATCTTAGTGATTAATGTGAATATCTTTATTGTATAATAACATGGTTTTCAATAATAACATCTTAGTTTGATATAAATCTTATCAAAGTCAATTGGCAGCAAGGAGGATGTTATCAACATCATATACATACGAATATTTATTGTACAACATTTAATTTTGTATTAACAGATAATGTTCATCTACAATAATAACAAAACAATTGGTTAATTTTTTATATACCTTATTAATTGATTTTTATTTGTACATTTTACAAATTATTGAGTCAAAGCATATTAAGTCCTACACATTTTCGTTAAAATTGGAGAGTACAACTGAAAACTGATTTGACTTTTTCATGTTTCTAGAAGCAGGTCTCAAACACAATAAATTCACATTTTACAATTTGTGAAAAATTTTCCAAGCTAGGAGTAATCAGTTTTTGCTTCTCCTGTAAAATGTTGTTTGTTGTACATAACACGATTTGAAACGATGCTACTCATATCATGATTAGCTTTCGTTGCCTGAACACGATCAAACAATCGTGCACTTTCATAACAGTAGTAGAAAAAAACTTCCTTTTTATACGCTGTATTGAAATAAAATGTATTTATTCCAAGATATACTAGCACACAATTCTTTAAAAATGAAGTAAACAGAAACAAATCTGATGTGTTAGATTCACATGACTTTCTCTACCCTCTATCGTTTATTAAGGATATACAAGCTAGACTTACTAAATCCTATTTCATTATCTATTGCATTTTAATCCAAATAAGCATTCGCAGTAACAGCTGCATTACCATTTCGTTATACAGGGTGAGCCAAAATACTACAAACCGGCTGCGCGGTGTCTTTCCTGTCCGCGTCTTCGGCGCTGTCTGCCGTCTGCCCTATCATAAAAAGGCGCGGATGAAACCATACAACATTTTTAAAACTACTTTTAAAAGCTTTACTTGCCAACTTTATAAAGGAGATGCTGAAACTGGCCACCGTCGTAGTCCATATATTTTTGGCATATTTTTTAGGAAACTATCCATCACTCGCCGTAGTTCACGTTGAGAAATGCTGGCAATTTCCTGGCGGATATTTTGTTTTAATTCTTTCAGGGTGTGTGGGTTTATCTTGTATACTTTTAATTTACCCCAGAGATGGAAATCGCAGGGAGTTAGTTCGGCGGACCGAGGGGGCCACAAATCTGTACTAATAATTCTGTCCTCAAACACACTTTCAATTTTTCTCGTCGAAATATTGACCGTATAAGCTGTTACTCAGTCTTGTTGAAAAAATGCAAAATCACGCTCCCTGGCTGTTAATTCTCTAAAAAAGGGAACAAAATTGAATTTACATATGTACGGACTTCAACTGTTGACTCGAAAAAAAATTGGCGAGTGATAGATAGTTTCCTAAAGACGTGCCAAAAATGTATGGACAACAATGTAGACAGTTTCAGCATCTCCTTTCATAAAGTTGGTAAGTAAAGCCTATAAAACTAGTTTTAAAAATGTTCTATAGTTTCATCCGCGCCTTTCTATGATAGCGACAGACGGCAGCAAGCGCCGAGGACGCGGACAAGAAAAACACCGCGCAGGCGGTTCGTATTTTTTTGACTCTCCCTGTAGATGCAAAGGGAACAGTGATAGCGAAATGCTTAGGATTCTCTTATTCGTCTCGCAGAGTAGCTTCACTTTTGGAGAATACTTCTTAACACCGAAAATACAAAATTTAAGACATATCACTAACCCCTTCCCTGCATATTCATAGTAAACAAATCCTCTGGCTAACTTCTACAACTCCTGTCAAGCATAAACTCACTTGGCGTGCCCATATCGGTCGCATTATTTCATTAGCATATGGAGGACTTCCTACTCTATCCACTGTTTTAAAAACGCACACTTCTTGGTCTTGAATGCTCTCTTCTACTTTACAAATCTCTTGTCCCACCCATCCCCATGCTTCTGAGGCACTGCTAGGATCTCACCTCGGCCTTTACAAGTGCTCCAAAACAGATTCCTAATGCTTGTTGGTGTGTCAGGAACCAGCAGCTCCATCAAGAACTCGGTCACCCTCCTGTTCACCAGTTTGTACGTAAGATCGCCTTTCGCTTCTTCTCACATTTGTCAGACGTTCCAGGAGCTGTGACGTAAACATTGGCGTGCGCACCCACCAGCCCTCACGCCTGAAAACACAACTACCACAGGATCCTATTCAATGACTCCGATCACTAACTACACTAATTTTCTCTCCGAGTATCACTTTTAATCACCACGTAATATTGTATCCATATGCCATAGTTAAATGGAGCCACTTAAGTCTTCCTTAGGTGTTAATAATCACTTGTATTTATTATTCACAGAGTTCTGTAAAGCATGTATGCTGATCGACCATAATAAATTTAAAAAAAATGTTTAAGAAGTGGACGTTATAAGCTGGACTTATAATCGCGAGAAACAACTGACAGGACTTGGCTAAGTATTGAACAATTCGAAACATTAATAACCCATATCTCGGAAATGGCTCGTGTCACAGAAGAAGCTATTTGAAATAAATTGTATGTTTCAAAGAGATCTACAATTCTTGTGTAGTACGTTTTCGTCTGTCGCTTAACGTTTAGAGTTATACAATATTATATAAAATCCCTTCCGAATAAATGAAGACTTTACAGGCTATTCCCAAAAGAATGCAAGATATGCATTTTATTTGTCAAGTAAATGTGTTTAATATATGGTATTTTAATCAAAATCACTTGAATCATGTTTTAGAAAATGAAAAATTTCGAAAAATGTTTCATGTAAGGGGTAGTTTTAGGGAGGGGGATTTTTTTGTTGTTGAAAATCTTTGTGTCGCCTCTTTGAAAGATAGTGAACTTAAATACCAAGTTTGGTGTTGATCCTTTTTGCGTTTTTGAGTTATGCTGTTCACAAACACACACGCACACCACAGGCCCTTTTGTAAAAATGCTTTTTGGAGGGGATTCAAAACAGCGAAATGCTTACTTACATGGTAACAAAAGTAATGATATACAGTTCGTCCAATTAATGTTACTGGGATGAATCAACAAACCAATCGTCACCGATAAAAAGCTACTACTCTTTGGATATTTATGGAAACTGGTGGTCATAATAAGTATGATTTAATAATAATGATAATAACTGAGGTGTGCTTTAAATTTTATGTTTATAGGCATTTACTTCATCGAACAAGATGTTTCAGTAGGTAACGTCAGTGCCCCACATTAGTGAGTTGCAGGATTCAAATCCCGTGGGCCGACCAATTGACTGGGTTTTTTAGTGGTATCCCTCAATTGGCAAGGTAAATTACAATTTGGATATTTAAATCTACGACTTAAAGTTCCACCTGAAGCTTAAAACAATAGTAAAACATGAAAAATTGATGACAATAGAAAGTGCACTGCCATCTATCCACAGATAATGAAAACAGGATGCCACCCTAATGACATCTGCCCGTTACGTTGATGCAGTAATTTGTATCACAAATTACTTAAATGTAAATAACGATTGTAATATGAATATGCATTTTTATGTGACATTGATTTGAGATGTTTATTGATTGTAATTATTGTTGGGAAGTAAGTTTATACTGCCTTACTGAAACTGACAATAATAGCGCGCAATAATGCAACGAGGGGGTGAGCTGTTTATCATTATTGGAAACGAGGAAGTTACGTAATGTTGGCGCGTTTAGAATATTCTGGAACGTTTCCCTAGAGCATATGTATTCATAATTTTCATTGGATATAAAAATAGACGCTAATGTTGGCGCGTTTTATTAGCCAATTGCAGCTCAGTTATAATCTTTAGGCATATCGGTGTGTAGGAGTATAAATAGGGTAGGTTAGAGGTAAAGTCCGTCAGTTCATCAAAATCCTTTGTACACTACAGGTCGCATTCCCGTCAGTTCGTCGAAAATATTTTGTATGATACACGTCGCCTTCAGTCCAGCAGAAATATTACACGTCGGCTATAGATTCACAAGTTACGCGTAGCAGAATTATGAAAAATCTAAAGTGTTGTAAAGTTAATTATACAAAAGGTTGAAGTACGTGGATTAAAAGTGATCAGTAAGAAGTTATTATAACAGTTTCAGTTTGGCGAGTGTTAAGATCAATGTGTAAATGTGATAGTTAACGTGTTCGACAATAAAAGTGTAAAACAAATTTCTTCATCAGTGTTATCTTTGGATAAAAGATTCCTTTCCGTTTACACAACCTGTATAAAGAGAAGTGCTCGACCCAAAAGCTAGCCGGAGGACAAAGAACCAAAATTAAATAAAATAACTAGCAATTTTTTTAAACAAAAAACTAATGCTGCCGCAAATTGCTAACACCAGATGGAGCTAACAAGCCTAACAAATGAATCACGTCACAAGATGGCTTCAACGCGTGAAGTAAACACAAATACACAAACATTATAAGAAATACACTCGCAAATTGGCCACCACAACGTGGGGCTACAATAATGTTAAATAAATAACATTAAAACACTCACAAATTGGCCACCACAACGTGGGGCTAACAAACAAAACCATAACGTAATAAAAACTATCGCAAATTGGCGCCCAGAACATAAATACTACTTCAACGTGTGGAAGCAGAGGTACATTTTCTGTACACACCTCTGTGAATCCGTCGCGATATGACTATGTAGTTAAAGCGACGTAAAATAAATACATTAATAGCCTCTGTGGACACGTGACGAAGCAAGATGGTGTAGTACGGAAATTAATATACTACACGAATTAAACACACCACTAAACCTAGAAGGACACCAGAAAGATGAGAAGGAAACAGAGTGATAGGTAAATGCGATCGTGAAAGCGTGAAAGGACCGTAGTATTCGCCAACCGATCAGGGAAAACCACTAAAAGCCAAAATCAGTGTGCGGTCGACGGGAATCGAACCTGAGACCTTCCCTAATGCACGGAGCTAACTCGTTCGATATTTAGATACAGTAGTTTAACAGATGGATAGACGGACACTTTCTGTAAAGGTGCTAAATCATCAAAATACTTTGTGTTTTCGTAGGAAGGTTTCTGCGCTGGACGTAAAATCGCCCACCTGAAGACATGTGCCTATCGACAGCGTGTTAATGATCTCAGCGCCACCTGTGACGCCTAACAGGCTCGGTTTTATTCACTTCCTTTTTTATTCACTTGTGCACTCATCTTTTTCCGAGAGAAGTAAAGGGGAGAAAATAGCCAATAAAATATCAGGAGGGTCGTCCCCATTTTTATGAGTCGGTATTAGCGTCCTGGAAAGATTTCCAAAAAGGGGAGGGGATGACGTCTCTCTCTCTCTCTCATTCTTTATCTTTTGCACATAATTCGGATGTATTGCGTTCTTTTTAAACAGCCAGCAGGAAATAGTATGAGCTTCTTTCATAAAGAAATATTTATAAAAAGCACTAAAGCAGTTTATTTATGCGTGTCTTAAAATGCAAATGTATAAAATAGATTTTTACCATCTTAAGTAGCTAACATTACACCGGTCAGTTACTATGAATGAACGAGTGCATTTATTTACATAACGGTATACATACATGAGTTCTATCAATCGCACGGTTCCACAGGCCATACTGTTATAATACACAGAAGCAAGATTAATAATAATAAAAAGAAACCACAACAAATACAAGGAAACAGAAAGAGTATCACTACAAGAAAACACTATTGCGCGAAAAAAGGTAAAACATATTTAAATATAGCATCTTGAATATGCACAACCCCCGAAACAGCAGTAAACCGTATTCCGATGCATTATTATACCCTATTATAGTAAACAAAGAACAGTTAAGAGAATATGATGTGGCATGTATGTGTGTGTATTGTCACGCCAGACACATTATTGCGTCGTTGGCGACAGTATTGTTGGGGTACTTCTTTCGGTTTTGAAGTTCGTTTGGTGTGGCGAATCGCCACCGTCTAGCTGGCGAGGATTAGAGTGGGGGAAGTGAGCGTTATTTTTTGTGTTGTGTAATAGCGTGACTTTTGGTCGAGTGAAAGAGCGTATGTGAATTGTGTGAATATAGACTCGTGTGTGTAGCATCTCCCTTCAATTTCTTACTTTTTATTTTTTGTCTGTGATGTAAGGGCACCGTGTTTATACTGAATACTCCACAGGTAATGTGATTAATGTGAAATTCTGTGTATTTTATTATAACTATCCCACGCCTGCTCTGGAACGCGTAGTTTAAGGTTCTGTTCCTCTTGCTACCTCTACAGCTATGCCTCCCAATGTATATGCTGGGGTAATTAAAATTTAGTATCTAGCTGCAACCCTTTTGGCCTCACTCCGGTATATAACAATATATAGTACATTAACAATAAGTGAAAAAAGACAAAAAATACAGCTCCAACACCAACGATTAGCTTTCCTATACCCCTGCTTCCCTACTATCAGCCTTCTTAGATCTCAGCTGTCTTGCCTTAAGTAGAAATTTACCTATGCCCTCTATTTCTTCTCTACCTGCCAGTAGCGTCCAACATACCCATAACTTTTCATATCGAGGTGGTAAAGGATCGCCGTAAATACTTTTCCCTCCATTCCCCTACATCTTGCCAAGATATGCACCTATGACTCTTCTTCCTCGAAATTGGGCAGATTCTCCTATCACTTCCATCAGTAATTTTTATCATGGTCAGTTACTAAGGGGAAATGCTTCGTTGTAAAGTTAGTAATACAAATGTAAATGCCTTTAATTTAATTTTGAGTTAAAGCTTTATCTGATGTACACTCGGTCAAAATAAATATGGCCGGTATCTTCAGCAGTTAAATGTTTTCAAAGTTCCTTCAACTTCTGTACGCCGCTTTGGCTAACTCTATAATACAAGTCACAAGGCAGTGATTTTGGTACTTCCACACCGTTTGGTTATAAAATTAAATTGACCGAGTATGACACCTCTTCCGTTTAATGCAATTGTTGCCATCTACCGGTATGAAGGACATACATAAAATTTGAAGAAAAGATGTTATTATTTTACTCGTGTATTTAAAATCAAGGGGAAAAATACTGAGCAGTTCTATGGAGACTTTAACTTGCAACCTTGGAAGCAGTAAGCCTACTCGCTATCACTGAGCTAAGAGTGCTGCAGTAAAACGAACTTTAGTCATACTACATTTGAGAACCATTGAAGGTGATCGGAGACACCGGACGAACGGAACCAGGAGCGACGGCACTGCAATGACAGGGTTACTACAGTTACCAGATATAGACGCTCCGGCATTCAGATAGGCAGACTGGGAACCCCGCCCCATACATGGTCCAACGTCCACCCAGGGGGTGGTCCTTATACTGCGGAAACCAGCCGATGGCCGAGGTACAGAGAAAGTGCACAAAGAGCTCCTTTTTTCCTGCCGTGCTGCACCGAAACACCAGACACTTTCAACCCCGAAACAGACAAAATGGGTTTAGGGATGAATGAAATGGTTAATGGAACGAAATGGAGGGACAGGAAATTCGGGGGATGAAGGATACCACTGCAGCATTCACCTGACTACCTGGGAAAACCCCGAAAAAATACTATGGATCAGTGTGGGCGATAAATTTAATTTGTTTTATTTTTTTTGAAGGAAGTATAATTCCAACTTTATTTTTTATTTTCGGTCGCCGGGGTTCGAACTTGGGATCTCCCGAATGCGGGCCATAGACGTTACCGCTTGAACCATCCCACTCGGTTGAAAACCATAAATCAATAAAGTGTGTTTTGGGGAGAAGTTGGACATCCTTCATTGGCTAGAGCAGAGTTCGCTGCTACCCCGACTCCATCCAGTAGGAATCCATTCATATCTAACCTTAGCCAATCAAAGCCTTCAGAATATCTTTTCCACGTGGAGTAAATCACGTGGTAGCAGTTGGTTCCGCTTTACTGCTGAGAATACCTTAGGTTCGATGATGGATTCCCTGTCCCTGTCCATTCCGTTTTGTATACCGAATGGGTATATGACTCATTTCCAGTTCGAACGCCCAGAGTGACCAAACCCAAGGGGAAGACTCAGTGCATTTACTTCACTAGCGTAGTTGCCTTCCTTATACGTAGCTCAAGTTCGCGTGGTAATACAGTTATGATACAAGTGAAATACAAGCGCGGGCAACGGTCACAATTGATATATGAATGTATGCACTAACAATGACTTACTAACAATAATATGCTTTGTCAGCTGTTTTACAATTAGTTTATTATTCGCCTAATGTGCATTTAAATTATAAGGTATATTCTTGCTTTGAAGCCATCAAAACATTTCAGCGTTCCTAGAATTTGTATTGGAGATTTTTTCTTTAAGCATTGCTCATTACGATCACACACCCTTCTTCGAGTCTCTGAAGGAGATCGGTAAACCATTCCCTAAACACTCCATTACTCATCGCTTTGTGATACTCACCACGTCTTTTGACTGAAACACTAAATCTGCCCTTTCTATGAAACCATATGTGCCTATCTGGCATGCGGATTATTAGAGTATTATGAACCTTTATTTAATGGAATTCATTCACGATAACGTTCATATGTCGGAAGCGTAAAATGCTAAAACAAAAATAAATTATTGTTTTTATTATAAGTTATGTTATATTCTCTTTCACCTAAAAAAGTTGATCAAATTCCTAAAACAAAACTAAGTTATTGATATATTATATTTTATTTCACCCGAAAATGAATTTGTATTCACAGTAACGTTCATTTACCGGAAGCATAAACTGCTAAAAGAAAAATAAGTTATACTAAGTTATTGATTCCTTACCTCGAAGCATGCGAGATAGAGCACGATAATGTAAGGTTTTTTTCCCGGAGTTTCTCATTTAGATTTTGAAAATAAACTCCATAATGTACACATGAAATTAGTCCAAAAAGCAGGTCATACATATTTAGCCTGAATATAAATTCTGTAAAGTGTTGTTTTAAATTTCCTTTGGTTTTATTTCTCTACTACGTATAGTACGTAGGGGAAGTATTGTATTCCACCCAAAAATTCGATACCGAGATTTCACCGGAAATACATGTTTTGATGCCTCCTGAATCCCAGAAAAGTATTTTTTGAAACATGTCTGTGAGCCTGACTGTGAACAGCATAACTCAGAAACGAACAGTCAGATATACACCAAACTTGGTATTTAGGTTCAGTATCTTCCAGAGATGCGACATGAAGGTTTTCAAGAAAATCACCCCACCCCAGATTACCCTTTACATGGAAAATTTTTCGAAAATTTTAATTTTCTCAAAAATGGCTCTAACGATTTTGATTAAAATATCATATATTTAAGATGCTTTCATGACAAATAAAATGTATATCTTGAAATTTTTGGGAATGTCTCCAAAAGTATTCTTCATTGTGAACAACTTTTGCATAACTGGTAAACCATAAGAGATAGACAAACTTTTACTACACAAAAAATGTAGATCGCGTTAAAATACACAATTTATGTCATACACATTTTTGTTGTTGAGTGAACCATTTTCGAGATGTTGCTTGGCATTCTCTTAAATTCTCTCAAATTCGTTATTCAGGTTTTTTTTGTCCTGGTAATGCAAAGAGAATAGAATACTCCACATAGCAACTAGCTGTTAAAATATTTGACTATCGTTTAAAGCCTAGCACTTCCCCTTTCACCTACAAGAAAATTAGCAATAAGATTAACATCTCGATTAACATAAAGCATATGGAGAATAAACTTTGTAAAAATAGTTTGTACAAGAGTAGGGAAAGTTATGTGATTGTAACACATCAGATTTTTCTTAGGGGTAATTTTAAAACAAAACATGAAAATGGAAGTTGCGCATCATACTGTAGTAAAACAAATCTTGTCCGCGACAATAGGTAGAAACAAAGTAGAAAACGCAGTAACATGGCATAGGCTATTGTTATTCGTTTGCCTTAATCCATTGAAGCTATACGTCTGACAACACCGCTGTGATGTGTGCTCCCGAACGAGCGAGTACCTGAACGGGTAAATGCCCAATGGGACTATTTCCCACGAGCGGGCATGTGAACCAGAAGCTCGACCATAGTTCGGTATATTCGTTGCTGCTTTTCGAACGAGTTGGGCTGGGAGAAACGGGAGTGTCCCTCATGTACCATATGAAATGAACGAGTAAAACACATGTCTTTTAACAGCTCTAGTCCGTGGTTCAATTCCCGACTCCAGGGTGGCCGTTTAAAGTCGGCCTTATGCACGCCTTCACCTCTGACTAGCTCATGTGAAGTTCCCCAAGTCCCAACGTGGCTCGGAGTCCACGTTAAAAACTGTAGGTCCTCTCATTTCACCGCCATCCTCATCACCCTACCAACGGATTCAACCTTCTGGGTGCCTCCAACTCAGAAATTGGTCCAGTCATCGCTTAGTGAGGGGAGCGTTGGAAACAACAACTTCCTTCATGACAATTTCAAGTGCTATGCCAAACAATCCTTGAAAGATATTCAACTTAAATACAATGTTTGTATTTAACTGGCATTTCGTTTTCAGTTCCGCTGTGCACAGACACAGACCTTTTCAAAAAATATTTTTGTTATTCACGGACCTCAAAACATGTATTTCCAGTTAAATCACGAAATCGAAGTTTTGACTGGTATATAACACGTCCTCTTATACACTAAGTGCAAAGAACACAAAAAGAAAAATTATAACACGAAGGAAATGAGCAATATACCTACTAGGGTCGTCCAATAAGTAAGTTTCCCTATTTTATAAAAAAATCTGATGTGCTACACTCACATGACTTTCTCTACTCTTGTACAAACTATTTTTACAAACGCTTATTCTCCATATGCTTCATGTTAATCGAGATGTTAATCTTATTGCTAATTTTCTTGTAGGTGCAATGGGAATATGGTAGTATTTAAGCGATAGTCAAATATTTTAAGAGCTGGTTGCTATGTGGCGCATTCCATCCTCTTTGTATGTCCAGGACATAAAAAATTGAATAACAAATTTGAGAAAAAGTTTAAGTATTGGAAGATTTAAGGGATTAACAAGCAATATCTCGAAAATGGTTCACTCAACAAAAAAAAATGTACATGACATAAATTTTGTGTTTTAACGCGCTCTGCATTTTTTGTGTAGTAAAATTTTGTCTATCTCTTATGGTTTATCAGCTATGCAGAAGTCGTTCACAATGTAGAATACTTTTGGAGTCATTCCCAGAAAATTTGAGATATACATTTCATTTGTCATGAAAATATCTTAAACATGCGATATTTTAATCAAAATCGTTAGAGCCATTTTTGAGAAAATAAAAATTTTCGAAAAATGTTCCATGTAAAGGGTAATCTGGGGAGGTGGATTTTCTTGAAAACCTTCGTGTCGCATCTCTGGAAGATACTGAACCTAAATATCAAGTTTGGTGTTTATCCGACTGTTCGTTTCTGAGTTATGCTGTTCACAGACAGACACACACAGACATGTTTACAAAAATGCTTTTTTTTTTAATTCAGGGGGCTTCAAAACATGTATTTGCGGTGAAATCTGGGTATCGAATTTTTGGGTGGAATACAATACTTCCCCTACTTACTCTACGTAGTAGGGAAATAAAACAATTACACACAATTAATCATGCTGAACTAATTTTATGTGTATTTTGCAATCCTCCTGTTACTTTTCTACATACGTTTCCAAGCATTTTTGGGGACTTGACAGAAGTTTTTCCAAGCCAGTGTTGTACTAGGTCGGGTCCTGTGCTCGTAACCAGCCGTTCACTTCTGACTGATCTTCGTCACGTTGTTAAAGTGCTTACCTCCACGATGACCTTTGAGTCAGGGGAACAAGTGAAAATCACTTGGGAAAAGATCTGGTGAATATGGTGGATGCGAGAAAACTTCCCAGTTGAATCTCCTGAGCTCCGCCTGGGTCAAGATTCAACTTGAAAGTTTTCTCGTATCCTCCGTATTCACCGGAGCTTGCCCCAAGTGATTTTCACATGTTCCTCCAACTCAAAGGTAAGCACTTTTAACATCGATGATGAAATCAAGTCAGTGAACAGCTGGTTGCGAGCACAGAACCCGACCTGGTACAACATTGGCTTGGAAAAACTTGTGTCACGTCCCCAAAAATGCTTGGAAAAACATGTAGAAAAGCAACAGAAGCATTGTACAATATAAACAAAATTAATTCAATACGTTCAATTGTGTGTAATATTTTTTTATAAAATAGGGAACTTACTTACTCTACGCCCCTCGTAAAAAGAACATAATATTTTGATAGATCAGACGAGTGTTATTTATGCTGAGCTAACTTCAAGAAATTTTATCTTTATTTGCATTCCAATTTCCTTTTTATGTTGTCTTCGCTTGCAATTTGGAATGCAAGGCTTACGAAATCGCGTTATTTCACGAATGCGTGAAACGTGAAGATTTAAAATGTTATACCATTGTATATCCAACGCAAATCGGACCTGAACGGCCGTGTTGCATGTTCCAGTACCTTGATGCGGCAGAGGATATGGGTAAAATATTCAGGAAGCTGTGGAGCGGACTTGAACCCGGGTATTTCCTCTTGGGGCAGGTTGTGCGACAGCGCATATCTCCCGGGTTTGGTTCAAATCGGGACAGACTAGCATGTGCGATTGAATTACAATCAGATGAGGGAATATCTGCCTTAGTAAATGAATAAACATCATACAACATGAAGTCTCGTAACACAGCTCGGCCTATTCGTTTGGTAGCTTTATTATCCTACATCACAAAGAATTCTGTGTTACATTCACAGGACTTTCTCAACCCATTCTTTCACGATCTACTCTTTCTAAATCCTATTACTTTCTCTGCTACGTATTTAGAGAAAGCGGAGGAAGTATTATATTCCAACATCAATAATTTGCTGGAAATACATGTTTTGAGGCCCCTGAATCCCAAAAAAGCATTTTTAGAAAATACCCCATGTTTGTGTGTGTGTTTTTATGTGCGTGTGTTTGTGAACAGCATAACTCAAAAACGAAAAGTCGGTTAAATACCAAACTTGGTATTTACGTTTAGGACCTTTCAAGGATACCATACGAAGATTTTGAAGAAAATCCCCAACACCTAACTACTCTTGACACGGAACTTTATTTTTGATTCTCTCAAAACATACACTATGTGATCAAAAGTATCCGGACACCCTTACAAACATACGTTTTTCATCTTAGGTGCATTGTGCTGCCATCTACTGCCTGGTACTCATTATCCGCGACCTCAGTAGTCACTAGACATGTAAAACAGCAGAATCGGACGCTCTGTGGAACTCACGGACTTCAAATGTGGTCAGGTGATTGGGTGTCACTTGTGTCAGAAGTCTGTACGCGAGATTTCCACACACCTAAACATCCCTAGGTCCACTGTTTCTGATGTGATAGTGAAGTGGAAACGTGAAGGGACATGTACAGCACAAAAGCGTATAGGCGACCTCGTCTGTTTACTGACAGAGACCGCCGACATTTGAAGAGGGTCGTAAAGAGTAATAGGCAGACATCTATCCAGACCATCACACAGGAATTCCAAACTGCATCAGGATCCACTCCAAGCACTACGACAATTAGGCGTGATGTGGGAAACCTTGGATTCCATGGTCGAGCGGCTGCATAAGCCGAAAATTTTGATTTTCTCAAAAATGGCTTTAACGATTTTGATTAAAATATAATATGTTTAAGATATTTTTATGGCAAATGAAATGTATATCTTGAATTTTCTGGGAATGTCCTCAAAATTCCACTTCATTCTTAGAGACTCGTATAACTGGTAAACCGTAAGAGATAGAGACAATTTTACTATACAAAAAATGTAGATCTTGTTAAAACACAAAAATTCATTTCAAACATTCTTTTTTCTAGTGAACGATTTCCGAGATATTCTTTGTTGTTTTTTAAATTTTCCAATACTTATACTTTTCTCAAATGGGAATTCGTTATTGGTTTTTTTATGTCCTGGACATGCAGAGAGAATGGAATGTTCCACATAGCAACAACCAGTTATTTAAAGATTTGACTATCGCTTAAATACTACCATATTCCCCTTGCATCTACAAGAAAATTAGCAATAAGATTAACAGCTCGATTAACATGAAGCATATGGAGAACAAACGTTTGTAAAAATAGTTTGTACAAGAGTAGAGAAAGTCATGTGAGTGTAACACATCAGATTTTTTTTAAATTTTCTCGCCATTCCCCCTCCCTTTAGTAGTTTCTTTAACCAGCCTGTACACAGAATATATCTCTGTGGTATTAGTATAAATTGTTTTGTTTGGCATTCCATCTAAAACAAGTATACGTTCACTTTTACTGCCTACATGTGCGCATGCTCGGTCGAGATGGCTGCAGGCCCGCCACTGGGACATGGGCAGGCAGTTGTGGAGGGGTGGGGTGATATATGTTACTATAGGATCGTGTGCCCCACAGAACGTAATAGAAAATTCCTTAATTCCATCAGCGCACCGCAACACACACACACACACACACACACACACACACACAAAACAGCATGCCTCCCTTCGCTGAGTCACTTTGCATTCCCCCGCAGTTATCACTGGGTTCGATGTCTCTTACTCCTTCAACCTGGTGCTATGCCTACTTCAGGAATATGCAGGCAATATTATGTGTAACAGACACATGACTGTCTTAGTATCATACTTGTTATACAAACAATTTATTCATGTAAAAACTTGTTTTACTACTCGCTACAGCTACCAAGATTTATGTTAGTCTTGCTGTTTGTGTGTGAACAAAATAAAGTTTCATTCTTCAGGAGAGACTCTTTAAGGGGTAGTTTACAGTTTTGCTTCGAGTGCTCAGAATGTAGAAGTCTCTATGTTTCTCAAAATACTACAGGTAATTAATTACATGACATTGCACCACAATATAAACTAACTAAAATAATTTTAATACACATTAGAGGTAATAATTACTTTGTACGCTAATGTTTTAGATTTTTCTTAATACTCTTTACTTTATCTACTATTTTATTTAGTATGCACTCATTTAGGTGCATGTTTCTCAGAAATGGTTTGACCTATGATTGTAAAGTTGTATATGTTGTTGTAAATAACATTTTTGACAATTTACAGCACACGTTTGGTCAATATGTCATATATTAGTTCAGGAAAGTTTACACTTTTGGAATAAAAATAATTTTAAAATAAAAAAACCGAAAAACACAATATTTACTGGAAATTTTAGTAGTTATCACCAAAACTATACACTCAAAATTTCATCAAATATTTCAAATGCTTTCTGACAAACGTGTATTTCAGTGAGTGCATGTTAAATAAAAAAATCTGATGCGTTACACTCACATGGTATTCTCTACTCTTGTACAAACTATTTTTACAAAAGGTTATTCTACATCTACTTAATGTTAATCGAGATAAACATCTGCAGAAACTATCTTATTCCTAATTTTCTTGTAGATGCAAGGGGAATTGGTAGGGTTTGAGCGATAGTCAAATATTTTAAGTGCTGGTTGCTATGTGGAGTATTCCATTCGCTTTGCATGTCCAGGAGACAAAAAAAAAAAAAAACCGAATAACGAATTCCCATTTGAGAAAAAGTTTAAGTAATGTAAAATTCAAACAAATAACGAGGAATATTCCGGAAATGGTTACTCGATAAAAGAAGTATGGGGCATTCCCGTCAAAAGGGACCTATACATTTCATTTGCCATGAAAATATCTTAAACCTATGATACTTCAATCGAAATCGTTAGAGGCATTTTTGAGAGAATCAAAATTTTCAAAAAATGTTCCATGTAAAGGGTAGTCTGGGGTGGGGGATTTTCTTGAAAATAGTGCTATCGCATCGTTGAAAGACACTAAATTTAAATACCAAACTTTTAGTTTTTTAGTAATGCTGTTCACAGACACACAGAGGGACCCATTTCTAAAAATGCTTTTTTTTGTTTGAGAGCGCCTCAAAACATGTATTTCTGGTGAAGATATAAAAGTTTTGGGTGAAATGCAATACTTCCCCTACTTACTATTGTATTAGAAGAAAGTAAACATTAGTCCACAGCCAATGAAAAATATACCGGAAATGGCATGTAAGGTAATACATTTTTTATTATATGCATTAAATCTGATTATCTGTAATAGTTTGAAAAATGCAGATACATATGGATGCCAAGAGAAGATTTTCAAGGATTTTTCTCACCCTAAGCTATCCTTTTTATTTACTCGAAAATGGATCTAAGGATTTAAATTAAAACACCAAAAGTCTAGGACTAACGTGGCAAATAAATGTGTACCTTGCCTTTCTGTAAACAGCCTGACATACTCGCTTTATAACTGTGGATTATTGTTTTATTTATGTAACTTAACTGGGAAAGCAAGCATAGGAGATAGACATACACCTACTTCGGGAGAAAATATGAGTTCGTTAAGAAATTCTTTTATTTAGCGATCTCATAACCTGTATTTCCGGTGAAATTTCGATATCGAAATTTTGGGTAGAATGCAATACTTCCCCTACTTCCTATATAGGTGGACCATTTAAGTTGAGACTGTACAATTTCTGCATAATTAAGCGTTGTAGAAAGAAATGTCTTGAATAAAGGTTCTTGATATTATGGTGAAAGTAAATTCCATCAGTCGTGTTTTTTTAAGGACGTTGTGATGGCCATTTTATGGTCAATTTAAGTTGACCCTAATTGTAGGTTTCCATTTAAAACAATTAAATTGACACTAACATAGCTATCATAACGTCATTCATACAAAACACGAGTAATGGGATTTACTTCCCCCCCATAATAGTTGAAGTAGTATTGCTCTTGGAGTTTATTTTACTTATTTAACTCCACGTATGGAAGTCAATTTGAAGAAAGTGTTTTGTTGATGATTTTTTGAGTTGATGGATTTGTTTATTTATTTAGCTCCTATTTTTGCATCACGCTTTGGGCATCAACTTGAAGTAGGTGTTGTTTACGTAATATGCTACTACGTATGTAAAAGGCGATTTGAAAATGTATTTTTGTTGTTACGCTCCAAGTTTAAAAAATATATTTTAACTTTGTTATTAAATTGCTTCTATAGATAGTATTTATGTTTATGTTTGCCTCGGCTGCATCAGTATTACTTTATAGACACGTTTCTCTTAATCAGGGCGTGGTGTGACAAGAATGTAGGCTTACACAGATTTTAAGTTTAAATTCACTTCTTTTTATTAATCCTTGACACAAATTAAATAGCACTACACTGATATTACGAGCTGTGAGATTCTTTTATTTAATACTTGCACTTTGTTAACGCGTACACTTATTTTACGATTCACACGAATACGTAATATTTGTTTAGAGAACACATCTTCCATCCGTTTGCTATCAAGGTCTGCAGGCAACTGAACATATTTCAACCGTCCAAACCCTTAAACTTTTGTATTTCAAGTCTCTGATTGGCTAATCCTAGTCCAATAGAATACCTGCGCTTAATTAAAGCTTTCTTCTGGCTGCTGATTGGCTAATTTTAAACTGTCACAAAATTTACATTATTGCTGCCCTAATCCTGACTAGTAGCATTTAAACTCTCAAACTCATTATTGCCTCAAGGTTACCGCATTGTTAGCAACTTTAAGCTTATTATTCTCACAGCTCTTACATTATTAAATTACGTAATGCATTCACATAACATTATTAAATATGTTTACAATAACATAAGCATATGCAATGACTGTTACATACATTTTAAAAAGTATTACATACATATTGCTTCAAGGCGGGCTGTTATTGAATTTACATATTATATAATTTAATTTAAATAATTCAAGTGTTAAAAATACTGCCTCATAGCAAAAACTTTTATTACAGATATTGCTTTCTACAACGCTTAGCTTGTACAGTCTCAACTTAAATGGTCCACCCTGTATGTAGTAGAGCAAGTAAAATGTCTGAAAATATTATATGAAAACATGCATATTTAAGCATTTATATGAAAAATAAATGCAAAATTTGTGTAAGCGATACAGAAATGGAAAGGTAGAATCAGATGACTGAAAAATTCAATGCCATAACCGGGATTTGAACCACGGATATCCCGGTCTCCGTCCGGTTGCTCTGGTTCTACCTTTCCAACCTTATCCAACACACTGCTTGTGTGGAAGAACAATTAATTCCAGATACAGAAATCTTATACACAAAAAAGTATATCTTGTAAAAGGGCACAATTTATGTCAAAATTTTTTTTTGTAGAGTTAACCATTTCCGAGATACTACTTGTTGTTGATTTGAGTTTTCAAATACTTATAAGTTTTTCAATTAGGGAGTAGTTATTCTTTTTTTTCTCATGATAATGCCAAGAGCATGGAATTTCAAAGCCAATACATAGATATGCACTTTTTAAAAATCTGAATATCGCTTTATCTACTGTATCCTAAAACGAAATGTGTAAATGTAAATTGAGAAGTTTACCTGGGTTAACAAGAAACAGAATAATAAGCTTTTGTAAGAATAGTCTATAGCAGAATGAGTAGAGATAGTCATGTGAACGCAACACATATTTTTGAAACAGCAGTTTAGCTTCGTTGTAAATACTCGTTCTTAGTTAAAATGAAGAGTTGTTCTACTGAGGGCAGTAAAATCGCTACTTGACCAAAACACGCGTCTGCTCCGAGGGTCTAGCCCACTCTGTTAGATCCATATTGTCAACTCACTCTTCAGGACACCCTGCCGTGAGAAAGCCCAACACTCATGTTATTGTGTAAGGATTACATCGTGCGATAAATTTTAACTGAGGCTCATTAACCTTCCACCTCGCCCATATTTTAATCTAATTGATCATCTCGACCGGTTCCTTCCTTGTCAGCCCACTTTCAAGGCGAGCGTAACCTGAGAACAGTCGCTGTGTCTAAACTCGCGAGACGATATTGTAACAAGTGACGCCAACCTAGCCGTTCTGAAGACGCAGTTAGCCACTAGTTTGCGAAAAGAGCCTGTAAAGGCATCTCCAGTTATTCTGCATACATAATGATGGAGCTAATTTTAGTTAATTTTAAAAAATTCAACAATTTCTAGCCATTTTCAGTATTACTTTTCCAATTTTTAAACTGAAATCACTAAAATATTGTGAGTTTTGTCCAGTTTTCTTTGCCACTTCATTGTTTTGGTCCAATTAAACTTTCACTGTGACTTCACTTACAAGGGGCCACTCTCACTTTGATTATGTAGATCAAACTCGGATTTTTTTAACGAAATTACATAAAAAGTAAAAATACCAGATTAGAATTGTTCCCTAACAATATACGAGTATAATTCCTTGCATAGATGGGTTTAAAAGTATTAAACAAGAGAGCTTATAACCTGTGTAGTTTATATCTCATCAGTTTTTTTCTTGGAGGGGAAAAAATGAAACGTAACTGTAGCCGAGTTTCTCTTTGCTACAGGAAATCTTGTCATCTTTAGCGCATTGTGCGCAGATACTTGTAGCCTCGGTGCGAGGCAAAGTTTATTATCCCGTTCCATTCGTGGTTGTGTTGATTGAAGCAGTATTTTTAACACTTAAATGATTTCAGTCAAATTATATAATATAAAATATAATAACAGCCCGCCTTAAAGCAATATGTGTATGTAACAATATATAAAAAGTGTATATTACAGTCACTGTATTAATGTTTATATTATTGTATACATGTGTAATAATGTTATGTGAATGTATTACGTAATTTAATAATGTAGGAGCTGTGAGAATAATACGTTAAACGTTACTAACAATGAGGTAACCTTGAGGCAATAATGAATTAGAAAGTTTAATAAGACTACTAGTAATTCTTGGAGCAACAATAATGGAATTTTTGAGACAGTTTATAAATAGCCAATCAACAACTAAAAAAAACTTAAGTTAAATAAAAGTATTCTATTGGAGTAGGATTAGTCAATCAAAAACTGAAATAGAGCAAATTGTGCAAATTCAGAAGTCAGTTGCTAGCAGACAGTGTTCCTAACCGGACGCGAGACGCGTCCTCGAGAAGTTTAATAATTATTCAGTGTGAGACAAAAATAGTTTACGTGTTAAAAAGTGCAAGTAATTAATAAATAATCTCACAGCTCTCTATATCAGCGAAGTGTTATTTAAATCGTGTCAAGGATTAATAAAAGGAGTGAAGTAAAATTATAATCTGTGTAAGCCTACATTCTTCAGCCGCATCACACCGTGCTAAGGAATTTATGTGTCTACAAATTAATGCTGACGCAGCCGAGGCAAACATAAATATATAATATTTAAAGAAACAGTCAAATTACAAAGTTAATATTTTTAAACTTGGGGCGAAAGCTACCGGATACTTTTTACCATACGTGAGGTTGCAACTACTTTATCAAGTTCGGCTCCCCAACAGTCGAAGTACAATACAACTCCTCCTAAAATAATCCCTCCTCATGATACATTGACGAAGGAATGCAGTATTTTCTTTCCATTAGTTCTACGTCTCCATGCAGCGTGGTGTGAGTTAATTCTCCCTAAACATTAATTTGGGAATAAATATATTATTTATGAATTATCGAACTGCTGGAAGGTCTGAATTGGTGTGTTATATGTAAGTTTACTCAATTCTATAATACCTTATTTCTAAATAAAATCATGTTTTAAAGATGTGTCTGGTTTAATTTTAATTTTTTTTTAGTTTGTTTTTAAAGTTTTTAAAGTTTGGAGTAATATTTTTATTTGGCCTACGTTACCACATGAAAACTGTTTAAGCATGCATAACAAATTATTTTTTATTCATATGTATTACGCAATTCACTTGTCAGTTCCGAATTCAATATTCCGATTCTTGAGAAATACGACCTTTATTTCCCTTGACCTTACATGCATATACTGCAGCGTCTGGCATAGTATTAGGCAGCTGATCTTTGAATGGATGACAGACCTAGTTAGCCGTTAGAACTTAAAGCTTTACAATTTCTTCCCGTTGAATAGGGTCCACATGTGAGAGAAAGCCAAGACAAGGTAATTTAGTGTTCGATGTATTTTCACTACAAAAAATTGCAACTCAATATGCGGCATCAGTGTGACAATGACCCCTTGTTAATTCACACTGTCACTTCACTAATGTGATCTATTTAACTTTTTCCTCTATTTCACTTTCTTCGCAAAGTAGCGGCGTAATGAAATACGCACGACATAGGCTCTTCTTCGGTCTACTTCACTCACTGGGGAGTCGAACACAAGAGGTCTCTAATCCCTCACAAAAGCACCACTCACTGTACGTCACAAACTCACTTCTAGAACCGCACTTGATGTCGCATCAGAAACACACTCACCATTTCACTTACTAACTAGCGACCATGCTGGATTTTCCACAGAGGTCCAGAACGTTCTAGAAGCAGAGAGAAGGGAAACTTCCAAAAGGCTCTGGTTATCTCTTGATAGCAATTAGTCGGTTGGTCGGCGTGTTCTACAGTTAAGCTAGGCCCACAGCTTCGTCACAATATCAAAATGAAGCCGTATACTTTGCTTCAGATTTTGATGCTGATATCTTGAAGTTACATCTATTAGATCACGTTTAATGTTGTCTGCCTTTTTGACGAGTTCTACGATGAGTTCTCCGGCTCGTTCTGCTTCGTTTGGTCCACCAGCGCTTCAGTGGTAGAGGTATGAGTCTCAGGGTATGCATGAGTGTAATGTGAAAGGATAACACCAGTTATATTTTAATGTTGACTAAAATGTTCGTTGAAGAGAGTTGCCGACTGTTGAATTAAAGAATTAAATTATTTCTAGAATAATAATTATGCGAAACGTCAGTTGCCGTAAGTCGCAGAAATGTTACTCGGAAAGATCCCTCACAACAGCCGATAAATCCTTCTGACCCAAGCGCATCATCAAGTTAAAAATAAAACTACATATCAGAAGAGTCGTCATACGAGTACGTCACATGATTTAATAAATAAGTGAGTGAGTCTGATTTAGAATGCATGCACTTTTCTTAACTTAAGCTCCACTTTCCTGTTGTTACCCCTACCACGTTCCTACTTATGCGGATGTGACACTGTTTCTATGCGGTGTCTTCTCCAATTCCAGAATTTGATTTTCCTTTCTAATTTACAGAATTTCTGCCTATGTGTCTTTGCAAACGTACCGAACTCATTCCTTAACTGCATTTCAGGAACCTTTGGGCTAATGCGTTAGCTACGCGGCTGTTGCTAATGACTTTCCTTAACATGACTGGCTAATAACTTTTTTCTCCTCACAAATCTTATTGTTATTTCTTTATTTAATTATTTATATCCTTCTGTCAATACATTCGGAATCAAAGGATACGCTGATTATGTATATAAACTTAAATGAAAAATAGAACTATCAAGTAAAAGTTGTGAGTCTCAATATCTCACTTCCAAATTTCCACTCTTTGGTGTCTGCGCAGAGGGGTGGGGCAGAGAGCTTCCGAAGTAAAACATACTATTTATAAGCTGCTCCACACCGCTTAGGCATTTCTGGCCGTTTTGACAATCACTTTTAAGGCGCTTTTCATCACCAACAGTTGTCAACACTGATCATGCCTCTTCTGTGCTTCATAATCGAATTTTAGAATATGTTACAAACTGAGGTTTTGGTGTAATTAATAGTCGTGTCGTGCATTTACTTATTTATGCTGCGGTAGGTTTCATTGAATAAATAAATATTTGGAGAAAGGCTATAATTTGATATGACTTTCTCCATACCTCCTATTCCTGCAAAAGCTAATTTTAAGCTAATCGAGAAAAACATTAGCAGAAATAGTTTCATGACACATTTCGTTGTAAGTAGTTGGGGATGCAGGAGTCTGACCTTTTGTCAAATCTTTAAAAAGTGGGTCATTACATTCTGGCTTTAAAAGAGAAGATAGAAAAAATGTTAAAAATCGTTTATTTACAGTACCACGTTCATAGTTATCTCACGTCTTAAATTCTGATTTGTTTCTGCTGGATTCACAGATTTTGGTCACCAGAGTAGGTGAATGTAATGGCTGAGAGTGAGTCACCAAGCCAGGCTGTTGCAGAAACATTAACTCAGTTAACGCCCCACGTTATTGAGTACTCCCCTATTTACCCCATCATTTTGCATGTTTTCGATTATACACAAGAGTCTATGGAATGCGGCATTGATTTACACACAGGAAACGCAGTCAAGGTCTATGAAGAACTATAATCCAGTAACTCTTTGAAGACATGTGCGAGGCAAAAACGAGCAGTCTAGATATCTTTCATTCCTTATTTAGCATAAAGTTAAACGCAATAACTTTCAGTAATGCAAAACTTTAAAATCCGATGTGTTACACTCACATGACTTTCTCTACTCTTGTACAAACTATTTGTACAAACGCTTATTCTCCATATGCTTCATGTTAATCGAGATGTTAATCTTATTGCTAAATTTCTTGTAGATGCAAGGGGAATTGATAGGCTTTAAGCTATAGTCAAATATTTTAAGAGCTGGTTGCTATGTGGAGTATTCCATTCTCTTTGCATTACCAGGACAAAAAAATGAATAACGAATTTGAGAAAAAGTACAAGTATTTGAAAATTTAAGGAAATAAGCAAAATCTCGGAAAAGGTTCACTCAACAACAAAAATGTATATGACATAAATTGTGTATTTTAAAGCGATCTACATTTTTTGTGTAGTAAAAGTTTGTCTATCTCTTATGGTTTACCAGTTATGCAAAAGTCGTTCACAATGAAGAATACTTTTGGAGGCATTCCCAGAGAATTCGAGATATACATTTCACTTGTCATGAAAATTTCTTAAACGTATGATATTTTAATCAAAATTGTTAGAGCCATTTTGGAGAAAATTAAAATTTTCGAAAAATGTTCCATGTAAAGGGTAATCTGGGTGGAGTGGGAGGTTTTCTTGAAAACCTTCGTGTCGCATCTCTGGAAGATACTGAACCTAAATAGCAAGTTTGGTGTTTATCCGACTGTCCGTTTCTGAGTTATGCTGTTCACAGTCAGACACACACACACGGACATGTTTCCAAAAATGCTTTTTTTGGATTCAGGGGGTCTCAAAACATATATTTCCGGTGAAATCTCGGTATCGAATTTTTGGGTGGAATAAAATACTTCCCCTACTTACTATACGTAGTACAGAAAGTAAAAATTTAAAACTATCCAAAAAGTATCGAATGTTTATCTCTAAGTATTAGATATACTTCCTTAGGATCTAGTACCGAGAGTATCGAGGTATCGACGGTATCATGGTCTCATCCCTAACAAATACGCTTCAACCTAAAAATGAGTGCTTATTTAAACGTACTGCCAACATCGAAATAACATAATAATGATTGATTATATTAACAAATATTAATAGATATAACATATTGTGTAATGTAATTCGCTGTCACAGTAGAACTGTTTTATATTCATTGCACTTAAGGGGACAAGGTACTCTGAAATGGTAAAAAAATCACATTTTTTGTTTTAGGCACTAATAAAAGTCTATTATTTTATGTTTAAGAAAATATATACTTTTAGGGGATTAAGAGGTTTTTAAGACGTTTAAATAACATTTAAATGCTACTCTGTATTCCTTTAAAGCTGCCATGCAACGCCCCTTTTTGTATCTTTCAACAACGAACGACTATATCATGCCCAGCGAGTAGTTCAGCAATTTACAAAAGAGGAGAGGACCAAGAGAAGGCAATCAGAAAAGCTGAAGTAATCCAGGAATGATGGTGCAGATGATTATGACCCTGGAATGTACTGAACTTTAGATTCAGTTTTCTCAAAAAAACATTTCTGGATACTTATGTACTTTTTCTCAGAAACTATGAGAGATAAAGAGCTGGAGTTTTCAGTACATGTATACAACTCATAGTTAAACTTTCCGAACCACAATTATAATTTTATAATGTATATTAGTGTTATTAAGAAAGCAACAACATTGCAAATTTCCATATTTTTACGTTTTGACTTTACAAATAATTGTTTTTCAATTTCTAGTGAACTGATATACATAATAAAATAATTGAGTTTCAGAAGATAAATGATTATACTAAGAACAAGCATGCAAAAGTGTGATTCTGTATTACAGGTAATATCAGTGAAAAAAGTACATGAATTCACATGTTTTAAGAGTAAATTTTATTACTTTTCCGCTGAATGAAATAATTTTTACGGACTAAACTACATAAGTCATCAATGCAAACAACCATGAAATAATTGTCAGAATTTATAGAATAATTAGTAACGTTTTCAGGAAAAGCCATTGAGAAGTTTAAGAGCAGTGGTAATTTAACACACTTAAGGTGTAATTTCCATTTGTTCAGACTACCTTCCCCTTAACAGCTTTAAAAGTATTGTATATTTTTTCCAGCATCGTACGTCCTAACGGCGTTAAAATTATCGCATGTCTCCAAAATTTTATTATTACCATCCTGGTTAGCATCCGTGTGCAACACCCAAAGGTCTTTAGTGGCTATGTCCTGTCCTTAGGCATCTGGATTTGAATGCTAAAGACCTCCTTTACGTACTAGTTATTATGAATCCGTTACATTTTAGAAGGTATTGTGAGTGTCAGGATCTGTGCGTAATATATTCTTTATTGCATGCGTGCCATAATGGTTGCCTAGTAACAATGACGTAATTGAATCTATTGAAGCGAATGCATTCATACTCGATTCCATTCTAATTTCCTCTTGACCTGCAAAATTCTAAAGCCTTCTGTAATATCACCCTTTTGATTCCTTCTGATTTGTGTTGACAATAGAAATGATGACGGGTCCTAAAGACCAATCGTTTGCCTTGATAAGCCAAACTTTACAATTATTAAAGGGACAGTGCGAACAGCGAAGCTGCAATCTGGTGGAAACTAGCGCAAACAGTTGGCGAACAAATTAATTAAGTTACATTTGGCAGGATAAACCTCATAAAGGCTCACCTTAGTATTGTGGAGCTTGCGTGTCTGTCTCGCATCCAAGAGGTCCCGAGTTCTAGTCGGTGCTCCTGTCCATGGTCTCTAGAGTTTGGTTTTGGTATTCTGTCATGTGGAGGACCACGGGTTTGAATCTCGCCTTGTGTATGGGTGTATAAAACAGACAAAAGAGTTAAACATCGGTTAGGGTGAGTTATCGCTTGCAGTTTTCTTTAATCCTATAAGATGAATGTCAGGGCTGGGTTTTATTTCACCTATTTTATCAATTCACAGTTGAAGAACGTTAAACTACAAAAAAGAGAAAAATACATACAGTGACTAGAGAAAGCGCTTATCTCCAAATTAAAAAAATTCTGATATGTTAAACTCACATGACTTTCTCTACTCTTATACAAACTATTTTAGAAACGCTTATTCTCCATCTACTTCATGTTAATCGAGATAAAAATTTGCAGAAATTATCTTACTAATTTTCTTGTAGGTGCAAGGGGAATGTGGTAGACTTTAAGCGATAGTCAAATCTTTTAAGACCTGGTTGCTATGTGGAATATTTCATTCTCTTTGCATGTCCAGGACATTAAAAACGAATAACGAATTCCTATTTGAGAAAAAAGTAGAAGTATTGGAAAATTCAAACAAATAACAAGGAATATATGCGAAATTATTCACTCCACAAAAAGACGTATATGACATAAATTGTGAATTTTAACGAGTTCTACACTTTTGTATAGAAACATGTTGTATACGTCTTATGGTTTACCAGTTATACAAAAGCCATTCAGAAAGAAGAGGACTTTTGGGTACATACACAGAAAATTCAAGATATACATTTTATTTGTCATCAAAATATCTGAAATATGTATTATTTTAATAAAAATCATTAGAGCCATTTTTGAGAAAATCAAAGTTTTCGAAAAACTTCCCATGTAAAGGGTATTCTGTGGTGGGGGCATTTATTTAAAATCTTCGTGCCGCATCTTTGAAAAACACTGAACCTATATACGAAGTTTGATATTTATCCGACTTTTTTTTAGTTATGCTGTTCACAGACACAGACAGACAGGCACACAGACAGTTTTACGACAATTTGAGGCTAATGAATGCTTCTTTTCATGCTAGTTATTTCGAGACTGAAGTCGAGAAGTAATTGTCTTATAAAAACATGCACGAGTTTGAAACCGAAATTAAATTGTCAAGTAAAACTAACAGCACGAGTGTTACTCGGCTAGATAATCACACGAAAAGCTTATTATGAACTTACCTAGTTTAGCGCCAACTATTTTTGTTAGTCCTGTAGAATGGAAACAATCTCTTTGTCACTAACTGAGCCGTCAATTTTATAATTTCTCTCCGTAGAGCATTCTGAAAATTGGTTCCACACCATACTTTTGTTCTTCTTTGTGTTTTCTGGCGTTAAATTATCTATAGCTGCTTTTATATTATCAATATTTTGACTTCCAAAGCGCGGCATCTTCGGTTGTTTATTATTGTAGTCACAGCCTACGTGATCTCACTCACTGCATTCATACAAATTAAAAACAAGTGCACCTCCATGAAATAATATCAGTGTAGTACAGGTTTGATTGGCCAACTGACTAGTATACTCTACCTGTCATTGGCTAATGGCATATTTAGTGCAATTATCTACCTCAATTTTACGTTAATATCACTAGATGGTTACATTAGGACAGAATTAGGTAACGTGCACGAGAGCGGAAACTTCGCCTAGTTATTCCAGACCATACACTCTCTCAACTACAATTTAAGTTACACATTACTTCGTTCCTGCCCTAAAACGCTGTACTTAATTATATAATAACAATAATCCACAAAAACAACCCTCTCTTTTGTCAAACAACCTATTATTATTGGGAACGTCTGCAGTTATATAAATTTGTTCATAATTCTGTTATGAAGCTGATCCTATTTGACATTTTCAGGGCTATCTGACTCTAAAATTTTGTGAATAACCAACATGTATACTGACGAGCCGCTACTGTATATATCTATGTTTTAATCCCATTTTGTCCATCATGTTTTGGTGGTATCTTCTGCCTCATTGATATTACCTCACTTGTTACTTCGCCCCCTGCTGTAGAAGCATTCCCAGAAAGTAGGCTGACATTGTTACACACTTTGCTCGCACCAACAAGTTGCCGGGGACACACCCTCCCCGTATTATTTCCAATCAATATCATCCCCCGCTACATTGTGAATCACACGCTCTCTTGATTAATGATCTGCATCCACGTGCAATCGTCTTCACACTGTCCAATAAAATACTCTTCATTTGTACTTATGGCTCCCATGTCACACTGTTCATCTTCCTTTTACGGGCCTTTTCTGACTTCTGTCTTAAGAGAAGTTAACCAGCATCTAGTTCTCCTTGAAAAATTTTCAAGTGTTACATTCACATGAAATTCTCTACCACGTACATAAATAGAAAGAGAAGGTCTTGCACTTCATCCAAAAATACGATATCAAGGTTTTATCTTAAATGCATGTCTTGCATGGCTACCTGTACCCCAAAAAAGAAAAGAAAAGCATTTTAGAAAGAAAATGTCAGTTTTATTCAAGTTCAGCACCTTCCAAACATGCGATACGAGATTTAAAAGATAATCCTGCCAAACTGTACGATATCGAAAGTTTTGATTTTCTAAAAAATGGCTGTAATGATTTTTAAAAATACCATATATTTGAGACATTTCATGACAAACTGTATATATCGAATATATTGGGGGGAATAGGCTGTGAAGTTCCAATTATTAGGAAGGCAATATAAGTATGTAATCTTGCATAACTGTTAAACTTTAAGCGATAGATGAAATGTAGATCTCTTTAAAACACACACGTTATTTCAAATAACCTTTTTATGGTTGGGATTGTTCAATAAAGTTCTTTTTTACACAGAATAGCCTAAAATTAGAACTTCTAACACAGTGTACGCGAGCCAAAAGCTTTGCATTGTGACGAACTTTAGTTTCAAGTTCAATCACATCGCAATTACCCCTTGTATTTTTACATGTTTAATAACTTGTCTTGGTTTTATTACGTTTTACTTTTTATTATGTCCTTTCACATGATTAATTTCTCATGGCGCTCGTATTATCTGTTTAAATACAAATCTGTCATACCTCAATTTATTGCAATTCGTTGTAGAGTTAACCTATGCGTTATACTGACAACTTTCTTTGATCTAAAACGTTGCTCTTTTATCTAACCTACATAAAGATTAAATGGCAGAAGTTGCGAATTCAGAAGAAGCTGAAATGGAAGTGAAATTACAAAAGCAACAAAACGAATAACTCTAGAAGTACTATCCAAAAATCCAGAAAGCAATATGATACAGCATTTAATCGCTTCATTGCTTGGTGTAAGGCAAAACATGCTGAAAATAATTTCACTGAAAATGACTGCTTGCGAATCAACAAAACATTAAAACTTTTGAAATATCGTTTTTTAACGTTATTTCTCTTGTTTCAAGAACACGTTCTATACGTGATATATGTTAGTTTCAGAAATAAATATAATATTATTGTGTTTTAAAAATTCGAGCGATGTCTAAAAACAGCATATCCCACAGTGTTATGTGGTTTTATTTCGCAAACATTTGTACTCGCAAAATAAAACCCTACTTTTATCCCTTGCATCATAATCTACTATTAAAGTTCTGTCGATTTTCAGCTGTTTCTCACGATGTCATGAAAAGCGTATAGCGTCCAGTTCATAAACATTTGATTATCGCTGTTCTCTTTGTATCTATAACGAAATGTGTAATGTAGCTATTTCTGCAAAGTTTTATCTGCATTAAAATGAAGTAGATAGGAGAAAACTTTCGTAAGAATAATTTGTATATCTACTAATAAGCGATAGAGGGTAGAGAAAGTCATGTGGATGTAATACATCAGACTTTTTTACTTTCTCTACTACGTATAGTAAGTAGGGGAAGTATTGCATTCCACCCAAAAATTCGATACCGAGATTTCACCGGAAATACATGTTTTGAGACCTCCTGAATCCAAAAAAGCATTTTTGGAAACATGTCCGTGTGTGTGTCTGTGTGTGTGTGTGTGTGTGTGTGTGTGTGTGTCTGTGTGTATGTGTGTGTGTCTGTGAACAGCATAACTCAAAAACGAACAATCGGATAAACACCAAACTAGGTATTTAGGTTCAGTATCTTCCAAGGATGCAACACGAAGGTTTTCAAGAAAATCCCCCCACCCCAGAGTACCCTTTACATGGAAGATTTTTCGAAAATTTTAATTTTCTCAAAAATGGCTCTAACGATTTTGATTAAAATATCATATGTTTAAGGTATTTTTATGACAAATAAAATGTATATCTTGAATTTCCTGGGAATGTCTCCAAAAGTATTCTTTATTGTGAACGACTTTCGCATAACTGGTAAACCATAAGAGATAGACAAAATTTTACTACACGAATAATGTAGATCGCGTTAAAATATATAATTTATGTCATATACATTTCTTTTGTTGAGTGAAGCGTTTGCGAGATATTGCTTGTTATTCCCTTAAATTTTCCAATACTTATACTTTTTCTCAACTTCGTTATTCATTTTTTTTATGTTCTGGACATGCAAAGAGAATGGAATGCGCCACATAGCAACCAGCGTTAAAATATTTGACTATCGCTTAAAACTTACCATATTCCCCTTGAATCTACAAGAAAATTAGCAATAAGATTGAAATCTCGATATCTCGATTAATATGAAGCATATGGAGAATAGGCGTTTGTAAAAATAGATTGTACAAGAGTAGAGAAAGTCATGTGAGTGTAACACATCAGATTTTTTTATCTATTGAGTAATCCATGTTGAAGACTACATGAAGTGAAATAAAAAGAAAACACAAACTTTGAATGACAGTTTAAACCTACCGTAAGAAGTAGACATCTGATAAAGATATTGTATATAATTATTATTATCGGTAGGTGTTGAACTGGTGAACGCAGTCCCCCAGACAGACTGAACTGCACAATTGAACAATTTCGGGACCCTCGCTGTAATATCCTCTCTGTCACAATGACGATTTCGCTCATTTCCCTCCTCGTGGACATTAGGGAGGTCCTGGACACTGGGGAAATGCTGATCTCGATCTGGTGACGGCCGACAGGAAATTAGGCCCGTGCCCAACCCTCCCTGCAAGTGTCTGTTCCCTGAGGGACACGGGTTTGATTTCTCGGGGGGTCGTTGTTATTCAACGCGCAGACAACTACTCTAAAAAACTTACTACATCCCGGTAGACTTAGCCTGGAGTTCATACTACACGTGCACTGATTACAAAAAGGTCTGCAACATTCACACGACTTTCTCACATTACTTTTTTCATATTCTACAAATACATATGGGAGCAAGTCCTATACGCTTCTAAACGTCTAAATTCACCGCATTAAAAGACGTTTCTGATGTGTTACATTCACATAACTTTTTATACCCACTATTGTTTACCACGTGCATAGTAGTTGGAGAAGGTATTACATTTCGATGACAAATAAAGTGTATATCTTTAATTTTCTGGGAAGTCCTCTTTTTTGAAGTCTTTTTTGAAGTCCTCTTAATTCGGAAGGAATTTTGTATAATTTTGTGTAACTGGTGAAGTTAAGCGAGAGACAAAAATGTATTGCATAAGAAATTTAAATCTCTTTAAGGCATAGAATTTATTTCAAAAACTTTTTTATGACATCAGCCATTTTCAAGAAATCCGTTATTAATGGTTCGAATTGTTCAATACTTAGGCATTGATTTCAAGTGTCGATTTTCAGTTGTTTCTCTCGATAACATGGAAATATGGTCTAAAACATTTGACTGTCGCTGTTCTCTTTGTATCTGTAGCGAAAAGTGTAATGTAGCTATTTTCGGAAACATTTATCTCCATTAAAATGAAGTAGATATGAAAATAAGCATTCGTAAGAATAATTTGTATACCCATTAATAAGAAACAGAGGGTAGACAAAGTCATGTAAATGTAACATATTAGATTTTTTATATCTCTTCTGTAATATATTGTAACAAAAATTTTATTTTTGTATTTATTTTAGGTTAATCGATATAAACGTTTGCAGCATTTCTCTACAGGTATAAAGAAGTTGCGGGAGACGCGATAGTGAAATGTTTTAAAACGCATCGCTGAATGTTGGCTTTAAAATTTTATGCTCTTACGATGACATCGCGAGAAACAACTACAGAGCGACAGCACCTTAAAAAGAATCTGATGTGTTGCATTTACATGTCTTTATCTACTCACTCTTGTACAAACTATTCTAACAAACGGTTATTCTTCTATCTACTGCATGTTAATCGAGCTAAATTTGCAGAAATTGTCTTTTTACTTGCATGTACAGGATTAGGGGAACACAGTAGACTTTGGAATTCCATCGCCAAAAGGAGAAAAAATAATAAAGAACGAATAACGAGAACATATTTGAGAAAAGATAAGCATTTTAAAATGGAAAACAATGACAAGGAATATCTCGGAAATGTTTAACTCAAAAACAAAATGTTCTTGACATAGATATCATGGATATCTACATTTTTTGTAGTAAGGTTTTGTCTATCTTTTACGGTTTACCAGTTATGTAAGCGTTATTCAGAATGAAGAGGACTTCACAGGCTGTTCCCAGAAAATTCAAGATATACATTACATTCATAATGTAAAGATCTTAAACATATGGTATTTTAATCAAAACTGTTAGGGCTATTTTTGATAAAGTCAGAATTTTCGAAATAAGTTCAATGTAAAGTGTAGTTGGGATGGGTGGATTTTCTTGTAAATCTTCGTGCCACGTTTTTTAAATCTTTTAAACTTTAATACCAGGTTTTGTATTTATCTAACTTTTCATTTTGTATGCTGTTCACAGACACACACACACACAAATATAGACACACGGTCCTTTTCCTAAAAATCCGATGTGATACATTCACGTGACTTTTTATATCCTCTATCGTTTATTAGCGAGTATACAAGCTATTCTTACTAAAGCTTATTTTTATATCTAGCACGTTTTAACGCAAATAAACCTTTGCAGAAATAGCTACATTACACATCACGTATACTCAGAAAACAGCGACAGTCAACTGTTTAAGAACTGGACGCTATGCGTCATCATCCTCCTCCGTGGTGCAGCGGTTACCATGCTAACCTCTAGTTTCCGAGGTCACGGGTTCAAACGCGGCGGAGGGTGATGTATTTTTTCGGGCGTAAAAATGCTTAGCAAGGCTTCCTTCGGAAGGGAAGTAAAGCCGGCGGTCGTATATTTACGACACATAAAAGAACCTCAAGCCTGATAAAGAGGACCCTGAGCAAAATTTCCGGTCTTTCACACACAATATAGAATGGGATGCTAAGAACCACAGCAGTTAAAGAGCGTTCATAAATAAAACACAGTTTATTTTAAAATTCCATACTGTTTCCATGCCAACGCGAGAAACAACTGAATGTTGAAAGGACTTTACAAGAATGACCAAGAAACGAACAACTGGAACCTTTAACAACGGATATCTCAGAAACGGATTTGCCACTAAAAGCATATTTGAAATAAATCATATGCCTTATAGCCATGTACATTTTTTGTGTGGTACGTTTTCGTCTATCGCTTAACGTTTACCAGTTATATAGGATTATATAAAGTTCCTTCCGAATGAAGAGGGCTCCAAAGCATACTCCCACCAAAAAGCAAGATACGTTTTATTTAGCTGTAAATTACTTTAATATATAGTATTTTAATTAAAATTGTTACAGACATTTTATAGGAAAGTTGGGGGTGGAATATTCTTGAAAATCTTAAGTCACACCCTTGGAAGATACTGAACTTAAGTACCGCATCTTGGTACTTATCGAACTTTTCGTTTTTTGAGTTAGCTTTTCACACACACACACACACGGACCTTTTTCTAAAAACCTTTTTAAGTTCTCTACTACGTATAGTAGGTAGGGGAAGTATTGTATTCCACCCAAAAATTCGATACTGAGGTTTCACATGAAATATATGTTTTAAGACCCCATGAATCCAAAAAAAGCAGTTTTGGAAACATGTCTGTGTGTATGTGTGTCTGTGAGCAGCATAACTCAGAAACGAAAAGTCGGATAAACAGCATTTAGGTTCAGTATCTTCCGGAGATGCGACGCGAAGGTTTTCAAGAAAATCCCCCCACCTCAGATTACCCTTTACATGAAACATTTTTCGAAAATTTTAATTTTCTCAAAAATAACTGACGATTTTGATTAAAATATCACATGTTTAAGATATTTTCATGACAAATGAAATGTATATCTCGAATTTTCTGGGAATGTCTCCAAAAGTACTCTTCATTATGAACGACTTTTGCATAACTGGTAAACCATAAGAGATAGACAAAATTTTACTACACAAAAATGTAGATCGCGTTAAAATACACAATTTATGTCATATACATTATTTTTGTTGTGTAAACCATTTTCGAGATATTGCTTGTTATTCCCTTAAATTTTTCAATACTTATACTTTTTCTCAAATTCATTATTCATTCTTTTTTGTCCTGGTAATGCAAAAAGAATGGAATACTCCACATAGCAACCAGCTCTTAAAATATTTGACTATCGCTTAAAGCCTACCAATTCCCCTTGCATCTACAAGAAAATTAGCAATAAGATTAACATTCCGATATCTCGATTAACATGAAGCATATGGAGAATAAGAGGTAATAAAAATAGTTTGTACAAGAGTAGAGAACGTCATGTGAGTGTAACACATCAGACTTTTTTTGGATTCAGGGGCCTCAAAACATATCCCGCTATGGTATTTTTGGGTGGTATACAATACTTCCTCTACGTAGTACTTAGAGAAAGTAAAAATATGTTAATTTGATTCGTGTTTTTGGCTTGACGACAATCTTTAACTCTTCTCCATTTTAAACACAACTTGTATTTACATTGTGTTTCACCGACTCAGAAAGCCAAGGTCGTTAGGGTGTAAAAATGCTTAGCATGACTTCCTTCAGAAGGGAAATAAAGTCGGTGATCCCGTGTCTTAGATTTATGGTACATAAGAGAACCTCAAGCCTGATAAAGAGGCCTATGAGCAAAATTTCCGGTCTTTTACGCCCAATATAGAATGAGACACTGAGGACAATAGCAGATAAAGAGAGTCCATTAATAGAACTCACTTTTGAGGTCGTTAAGGTATGGAATCGTGAACGGGAGGTCCTCGGTTCAAATCCCACCAGGGGTTCCCCGGTTCTCCTTTACTGAGGTTTTTCCAGGTTTCTCTCAGTCTTCATAACCGGCAACTGTCCGGGAGCACCCTAGACTTATGCCTGGAACGTTTCCTTCCTATGTTTCCTTCCCCAATTATCATATTTCATTCCATGTTTCATCAGCAGCCAGGGGGTTTTAGTAAGTAAACAGAGGAATCCTGTTACCACATGGAGTGTAGGTGACGTCAGGTACTGCGACGGTCACACTCCTCCCCTCCCCAAAAGCCGATTTCCTTGTTACTGTTCCATTTATTCGCTGCATAATACGACGGTGCTGTGGTAATATGCCTAAAGCAAAGAGGAGTTAATCAGAATTAGCATCATTTGTGGCGGAATATGGCAGGGACCACTTCAGAACAAATGCCGAGACTATCCTTTGTAACATAGAGCTAAGGAGATTTAAAACATCATGTTAAACAACTTGTAATTCAATGAAACACAAGGAACATGTGACATTATTGGAAAGAAACAATCAGGATGGTGGACCTTCAAACTCCTCAGCCCCAAACTACAGATCAGAAGTTTTCTAGGACGCTTAGACATTACTTTAAAAATGTACAACTTTTGAAATGCTTGTTATGTAGCCTTCAGAAACTAATTGCATACTATCAATAGTTACACATGCATTGTTTTTTTTTCTTCTAATACTACACCTTAACCCTGATTTACCACTTTCGAAGCAGGGTGTAGCGCCTTCAACTGCTCATCATTTGTTGACAGAGAACACTGCAAGGTTGCTGTATCTCCCACCTTCCCTCGACAGCAACCTTCGATGGTCCCTAACTTATTTACTTACTAAAACCCCTCTCTCTGGTCATCAGTGATCGAGCGGGATGGCTCATGTGGTAACGTCTGTGGCTCACGTTCGCGAGGTCCCAATCTGATTGAATGTTTATTCGTGGTTTTCCTCGGTCACTAGGCGAATATTGAGCTGGGTACTTTGATCCGCGAATTTTCTATGATCCCTTCCATTACTACATTCCAGTTCCTTCTTCTTCACCGCCATAGCAAACTTTGGGGTGATCACCAATCCTGGATATTGTTACACGTTGGGGCAAAGGCCGCAAAGGTTACCAGAAAATGATTAATTTAGGTCACCCCAACACGCACATGGGGATTGCAACTCGCTAGCAGCTAGAAGTCCAGGACCTTGGTGTGTAATTAAGGGGTAGGCGTTAGTTTTATATTACACAAAACATTACATAACACACATTACCTGGGATTTATTAACAAACGTTTGGCTTCTCTATATAGTGTACAAAGGAAACAGGATGGAGGGAGACGTCTCGAGCCGGAGACAGGCCATACACGCGTCTTGCTCCGACGACCACTTACTCTCGAGTGACGCTATCTTGCCCTCACCAATCGTGTCTAGCTAAAACCAGACAGGGCTGACGTCACACCAGACAATTTCAAACAAATTCCTTCTTCTGGCGTGGTCCGTGCCAAAGGGAGAGACCGATAATGCTACGTCTTGTAGTAACAATACAACACAACAGTGCGTCTGGTAATGACAAAATTAATAATACGCCACAATATGCTATGATTCAGAGTTTGCTTGCTCCTTGACAGGCTGCTGACCCAAGGCATTGACTTCTATGTCCTTGGGGTGTAAGTTCTACAAAGAGGAGGTTATTCAATTAAAGAAAAAGGTCATCACTGTCCACCACCCGTAGTGCCGTTTGTAGTAATCACAAGCAAAATGCCTTATTCACCTTCCCTTTACAGATTGTACACCACTGTGTTCTTAACCGTACACAACAAGAAACGTAAGTCTGAATGTGTTCCTTCCTTGGGCTGACAGGTTGCAAAAGCTGTTTTTGTCAACATTTGTGTATGTCATAGGGGCAGCAATAATGAAGGCTGTGGCGGTCTCTGCCGTTAATAACATGGCACGTGAACTTTTAATTAGATATCTCCGCCTCTACAGCATTAGTCCCATTTAACACTGCTTGTTGCAACGAGGCGATTTGCATGTACACTCTTCCTCAGGCACAAAGAGATAAAAGGAATCTTGTATTATTTACAGCTAAGGCAAACTTACGCATTCATGTAAAACTCCCAGAATAAATTTACCAATTCAGATCGCACGTCTAAAGGGGCCATTAAAAGGGTTGAGGGGGGGCGTATCACTTCCTCCTGCCCAAACATTGTACGTTCTGAAAATATAAATGAGTAAATTTATGAAGATGTAATAACTCACGTTGCTGCCTTTGCATTCATTTGCATGCATTACATCACTTCAATATGGCGAGGGAATAAGTGTACGGGGTAGAGAAATGGCTTCTGGTGTTTGCTCAACGTTGCTGGGTCAAAGAAATACCCCTTTTTACTTTCTCTACTATGTACATAGTAGAAAGAGAAGGTATCGTATTCCACCCAAAAATTCGATACCGAGATCTCATCTTAAATACACATTTTGAGTCCCCTTTCCTCCTAAAATGACATTTTTAGAAAAAAAATCCCTGTATGTGTCTGTGCCTGTGAACAACATTAACAAAATAAAAACGACCAAAAATACAACATGAAGATTTCCAAGGAAATTCCCCCATCCTAACTATCCTTTACGTGGAACATTATTCGGAAATTTTGATTTTCTACAAAATGGCTGTAATGATTTTGACTAAAATACCACACATTAAAAATGTTTACATGACAAATAAAATGTATATTCTGAATTTTCTAGGAATAGCCCAGGAAGTCCTCTTCATTCGGAAGAATTTTATACAATCTTGAATAACTGTTAAACTTTAAGCGATAGACCAAAGCGCACCACACAAAAAATATAAATCTCTGTAAAACACACAATTTACTTCAAATAGGTTTCTTTGTGGCATCCGCCGTTTCCGAGATATCCGTTGTTAATGGTTCGATTTGCTCAATACTTTGTCCTTTTAAAGTCCCGTCGATTTTCATTTTTTCTCGCAGTTGCACGGAAAGAGTATGGAATTTTAAGGCCAGTATCAGCGTCCAGACTAAAACATTTGACTGTTGCTGCTGCTTTTGTATCTATAACGAAATGTGTAATGTGGCTATTTCTGCAAAGGTTTAAAATATAATAGACTGAGGCGGTATTTTTAACACTTAAATGATTTCAGTCAAATTATATAGTATGTAAATTCAATAAAAGCCCACCTTGAAATAATATGTGTATGTAATAATTTGTGAAATGTATGTAAAAGTCATTGCATATGCTTATATTACTGTAAACATGTTAAATAATGTTATGTGAATGCATTACGTAATTTAATAATGTAGGAGCTGTGAGAAAAATAAGTTAAAAGTTGCTGACAATGAGGTAACAATGAGGTAACCTTGAGGCAATAATCAGTTTCAGAGTTTAATAATATTACTAGTCAATATTAGAGTAATAATAATAATAATATAATTTTAGTCACAGTTTATAAAATAGCCAATCAGAGACTTGAAATACAGAAATTTACAAGTTTAGGAGGTTGAAATCAGTTCATTTCCCTGCAGACAGCGTTACTAACCAGACGCAAAAAGTGTCCTCAAGAAATATATGTATTCGTGTGAGACGAAAAATAAGTTTACTTGTTAAAAGTGTAATTAGTTAATAAAAATAATCTCACAGCTCTCTATATCAGTGAAGTGCTATTTAATTTGTGTCAAGGATTAATAAAAGGAGTGAAGTAAAATAATAGTCTGTGTAACCCTACATTTTTGGCGCATCACAACCCTACCAAGAGAAACGTGTCTCTAACAACAATATTGACGCAGCTGAGGCAAACATAAATATATAATATTTAAAGAAACAGTCAAATTACAAAGTTAATATTTTTTTAAACTTGGGTCAAAGGCCACCTGAAAGTACATTTGGGGCGAAGGCTACCGGAAACTGTTTACTATACGTGCGGTTGCAACTACTACAAGTTCGGCTCCCCAACAGTTGAAATATAATATAACTCCTTCAATACAAACTACTTCAAATTGACGCTCAAAATGTGGTTCAAACTCCTACAAAAAAGAAACATCTTCTCAATTTGGCGTCCATACGTGTAGCTAATAAATTGCTTCTTCAAGACAGAGAAATAAACTTTCGTAAGAATTTTTGTATATCCGCTAATAGAGGGTAGAGAAAGTTATTTAAATGTAAGACATCAGTTTTTTTTACCAAGTCTCTAGAAAATGTAAAGTATTTTTACAAAAGTATTTCATATTAAAATTAACACTGCCTTCTATAATAAGGATACAACTCGTGCAATAGATTCACATGACTTTCTTATTTAATTACCGTTATTTTTATACCTTTTACAAAGTATTCTTACAAAATGTTCTTTTATCTAATTCATATTAATCGAGATGAACATTTGCTGGTATAGTTTCATTACACTTTGTGGGTAAAAGAAGGAACTGCAGCGACAATCTAATATTTAAAGAGGGTCGCTGTACTCTGACTTTGAAATTCTGCAGTCATTGCAAGACATCACCAGATACAAATGAATGATGCCTTAGATTTTCAAAATGAGTGATATAGTACTGGGAAATTCAAATAAATAGCAACCATTATATGGATAAGGTGAATGAAACAAGAAATACACTTAACGAAATTGGGTGTTTAACAATATCTAAATTTTTGTGTAGTAAGTTGTCTGTCTCTTAACTCAGTGTGAAAAGGACTTCATAGGATATTCACAGAGAATTACAGATAAGCGTTTTGTTACTAGTACAAATATGTTGAGCATATTCTAAAGGGTGTCTCATAAAGAACGCAATTTATATATTGCGCGCCTCTTTCGGTTTGTTAGTTTGCCGGACCTGAAATTTAAGCGATTGTCATCTGTTTATGTTGCGATTATCAATTGTCGTTTGTGCTAAATGGAGCGATACACGAAGGATCAACGCATCCAGATTTTGAAGGACATTAAAAGTACGGCAAATGCTATTCAGACACCGTTCGCAGACTTCGTGTAATTACTTTCTCTACTAGGTATAGTAAGTAGGGGAAGTATTGTATTCGACCCAAAAATTCGATACCGAGATTTCACCGGAAATATATGTTTTGAGGCTCCCTGAATCCAAAAAAAAAGCATTTTTGGAAACATGTCCGTCTGTATGTGTGTGTCTGTGAACAGCATAACTCATAAACAGTCGGATACACACCAAACTTGGTATTTAGGTTCAGTATCTTCCAGAGTTGCGGCACGAAGGTTTTCAAGAAAATCTCCCCCACCCCAGATTACCCTTTACATGGAACATTTTTAGAAAATTTTAATGTTCTCAAAATGGCTCTAACGATTTTGATTAAAATATCATATGTTTAAGACACTTTCATGACAAATAAAATGTATATCTTGAATTTTCTGGGAATGTCTCCAAAAGTATTCTTCATTGTGAAGACTTTTGCGTAACTGGTAAACCATAAGAGATAGACAAACTTTTACTACATAAAAATATAGATCGCGTTAAAATACACAATTTATGTCATATACCTTTTTTTGTTGAGTGAAAACCATTTTAGAGATATTGATTGTTATTCCCCTAAATTTTCCAGTAGTTATACTTTTTCTCAAATGGGAATTCGTTATTAGTGGTTTTATGTCCTGGACTTGCAAACAGAATGGAATGCGCCACATAGCAACCAGCGCTTAAAATATTTGACTATCGCTTAAAGCCTACCAATTCCCCTTGCATCTACAAGAAAGTCATGTGAGTGTAACACACTAGATTTTGTATACGGAACACAATACATCCTCTACTTGCTATAGGTATCTGTTGGTACAAATTCATGTCGACGCTTTGACTATGGAACTTTTTGTATGCCGGGAATGACGTTCATAGGTTTGCAGTAAGCCTTGATCTCGGAAGGTCATCCCTTGCTTTACCATTAGAGTATTAGTAGCATAGAAGTTTCCAAACATGACTCTTTTGATTCCTGTAGAACCTTTTGATATGTCTGACAAGGATGTTCTCTGGACTGATCTTGCTGATGAAGTTTTTAGCAGAAGCCAGCACTTGAGCAGTGGGAACCCGTCCTTAGCGTTTAAATATTCAACTTTGTTTCCTTATGAGTTAAGATCATAAATCAAACACGCATCCACAATCTCATTTATGCAGGATGTGATAGAAACAATTACAAAATTCGGTGCCATACCGACATGCTTATGGTTACCAGCAGGTTAAGGATCCGGGACAACTTACACGTGAAGTGAAGTCTACTGCATATGTGTGTCCTACTTTGTTTCGCACCATCACTAGACTGTATTGTTTACAGTAGCAAATAAGGCATGAAGAAGGTTTGTTGCTGCTATGTATGGAAAGTAAGTTTTAAGATGTATTATATTTTGACTGTTGGGAAGCCGATTTTGAAGCAGTTGCAACCGCACGTATGGTAAAAGGTTTCCGGTAGCCTTCGCCCCAATGTTCAAGAATCCACTTTGTATTTTTATGTTTTCTTTAAATATTATATATTTAGGTTTTCCTCGGCTGCGTCAGTATTTATATTTTTGTCTTAGCAGGGAGTGGTGCGACTGAAGAATGTAGGCTTACACAGATTATAATTTTACTTCACTCCTTTTATTAATGCTTGATAGATTTAAATAACACTTCACTGATATAGAGAGCTGTTAGTTTCTTTTGTTAATTACTTGCACTTTTTAACACGTAAACTATTTTCTTCTCACACTGAATACGTATTAAACTTCTCGAGGACGCGTTTCGCGTCCGGTTAGGAACACTGTCTACAACCAACTGACTTCTGAATTTGTAAATTTTGCTATATTTCAGTTTCTGATTGGCTAATCCTACTCCAATAGAATACCTTCATTTAACTAAAGCTTTTACTGGTTGTTGATTGGTTATTTATAGACGTCTAAAAAATTACACTATTGCTTCCAAGAATCACAAGTAGCATTAAACTTGCAAATTCATTATTGCCTCAAGGTTACCTCATTGTTTGCAACTTTTAACCTATTATTCTCACAGCTCCTACATTATTAAATTACGTAATACATTCACATAACATTAATACACATGTATACAATAATATAAACATATACAATGACTGTAATATACACTTTTTATATCTTATTATATACACATATTGCTTTAACGCGGACTGTTATTGAATTTATATATTACATAATTAGACTGAATGTATTTAAGTGTTAAAAATACTGCCTCAGGCAGCACATTGGTCTGTTTGTATTTACGGAATTCTATAGTAAGGTTGCACACACATTGGTTGCTAAATTGTCCCGGATCCTTAGTCTGGTTATCAGGAAGCGGAAGAGGTTTTCTTCCATTAAGAGCTAAGGACACAGATGGCGACCAGATCCGCGGGGCAGATGACGATGGAGGCGGGGTCCTTAACGTATCCAGATATTACATCCTGATGCCGGCGGGACACAACAAAGGCAAACATCTCCCTAGAGGTCTTTCTGAAGGCCAGTCTCGCACCGTACGTCAGGACAGACAGTTCCTCAATACAAACCCCACACCTCGCCTGCCGTCCAGTAAACTAAAAATTCCCATCTTTGAGGCAGTATTTTTAACACTTAAATGACTTCAGTCAAATTATGTAATATAAAATATAATAACAGCCCGCCTTAAAGCAATAGGTGTATGTAACAATACATAAAAAGTGTATATTACAATCATTATTAATGTTTATATTATGTACATGTTCAATAATGTTATGTGAATGCATTACGTAATTTAATAATGTAGGAGCTGTGAGAATAATAGGTTAAAAGTTGCTAACAATGAGGTAGCCTTGAGGCAATAAAGAATTTGAAAGTTTAACAATACTACTTGTAATTCTTGGAAGCAATAATGTAATTTTTCTGACAGTTTATAAAATAGACAATCAACAACTAGAAAAAGCTTTATTTAAATGAAGGTATTCTATTGGAGTAGGATTAGCCAATCAGAAACTAAAATATAGCACAATTTACAAATATAGAAGTCAGTTGGTTGTAAACAGCTTTCCTAACGAACACGACATATATCCTCGAGAAATTTAATACATATTTTTGTGTGAGAAAATAGTTTACGTGTTTAAAAAGTGCAAGTATTTATTAAAAGAATCTTACAGCTCTCTATATCAGTGAAGTGTTATATAAATTGTGTCAAGGATTAATAAATGTAGTGAAGTAAACATTATAATCTGTGTAAGCCTACATTCTCCAGTCGCACCACCTCCCTGCAAAGAAATCCATGTCTCTAGCAATAATACTGACGCAGCCGAGGCAAACATAAATATATAATATTTAAAAAAACAGTCAAAATTACAAAGTTAATTTTTTTAAATTTTTTGGGGGGCAAAGGTCACCGGAAAGTACTTGGGGCAAAGGCTACCGGAAACCGGGTAGTATACGTGCAGTCGTAACTACTTCAAGTTCGTCTCCCCAACAGTTGAACTACAATATAACTCCTACTTCAATTTGGCTTACCATACGTGAAGCAACAACCTACTTCAAATTGGCTCCCAAAAACGTGGGGCAATTAACAATACAACAAAACAACTTCATCTTATAACCCCCCCCCCCAGCATTGCCTACCAATTAGAGAAAACCGTGAAAACACCCAAGGCCAGAGTGGCTGCCCAACGGTAATCGAACCCAGGATCTCCCGAATGCAACCTTCAGACGTTACCGCGGAATAATCTCCTTCGGTTTCCATACAGACAAATTTGTAGATGGCGTAGAGCGGTTAATAAGGCTTTAGTAACAATTGGGTATTTATCGAATAGCAATGGGTGTTTGCTGATGAATTGTTTTTAAAGCATAATCATTCCGCAACGTGTCTGTTGAGCTACTGAAATACGAAGGCATGGAAGTGCTCCTACACGACCACGATGTTAAATTTAAGAACTACAGCTTATGTTTGCAACAGTCTCCAGATCGTCCTAGAAAATGAGAGCAACGGAGAATGTGCAACTAGACGCAGTCGCAGTCCTTAGCGTTCTGCTCGTCACTATAGGACAGACTTTTGCACGTGGATTTAAAATTACATTCATTCAAAATTAAAATGATGCAACAAACGTTTTCCTACTATTTTAATCAAGGGATTGAATTTTAAGGCAGTATTTTTAACATTTAAATGATTTCAGTCAAATTATATAATATGTATATTCAATAACAGCCCGCCTTGAAGCAATATGTATATGTAATATTTTGTAAAATGTATGTAACAGACATTGCATATACTTATATTGTTGTAAACATGTTCAATAATGTTATGTGAATGCATTACGTAATTTAATAATGTAGAAGCTGTGAGAAATATGTTAAAAGTTGCTAACAAAGAGGTAACAATGAGGTAACCTTGAGGCAATAATGAGTTTGAGAGTTTAAATGTTACTTGTGATTCTTGGAAGCATTAATGTAATTTTAGTGACAGTTTATAAAAATAGCCAATCAACAACCAGAAAAAGCTTTAGTTAAATGCAAGAATTCTATTGGAGTAAAAATAGCCAATCAGAGACTTGAAATACAGAAATTTACAAGTTTAGACGGTTGAAATCAATTCAGTTGCCACCAAACAGTGCTCATAACCAGACGTGTTGCTTCTAGACAGTGATCATAACCAGACGCGAAATGTGTCCTCGAGAAATTAATTACGTATTCGTGTGAGACGAAAATAGTATACTTGTTAAAAAGTGCAAGTATTAAATAAAAGAATCTCACAGCTCTCGATACAGTGAAGTGCTATTTAATTTGTGTCAAGGATTAATAAAAAGGAGTGAATTAAAACTGAAAATCTGTGTAAGCCAACATTCTTGTCGCATCACGCCCTGTCAAGACTTCCATGTCTCTAACAATAATACTGACGCAGCTGAGGCAAACATAAATATTTAATACTTAAAGAAACAATCAAATTACAAAGCTATTTTTTTTAAGCTTAAGGCAAAGGCCACCTGATAGTACATTGGGGCGAAGGCTACCGGAAAGCGGGTAATATACGTGTGGTTGCAACGAATTACAAGTTCGGCTCCCCAACATAAGAACTACAATACAACCAACTACTTCAAATTGACGTCCATACGTAGCAGCAACAACGTAAAGCAATGAAACATTACTTAAAATTTGCAGGAACCTCTTAACGATAATCGAAAATCGCCTCCATTACTGAGTCATCTAATCATGCCAGTTGAGACGCATTTCCATTTAAATGTATATGTTAACTTTCAGATGATTAGATGCAGGATCCAACGCCTGTTGCATCTCAGTTTACGATACAATGTAAAAGTGACTATATGATGTGGAGTTATTGGGATATACATTTTCAAAGGTCCTATTGGGCATACAGTTATGATAACGCCCAATCGATATATTGAGAATTTCTCCATGACGAAGTTTATCGGCGACGTGTTGATATGCGAAGGATGGGTAAGTTTCCAACAAGATAAATTAAATTGAGTTTTATTTATGGACGCTCCTTAACTGCTGCGGTCCTTAGCGTCCCATTATATATTGGGCGTAAAAGATGGGAAATTTTGCTCAGAGGTCTCTATATCAGGCTTGAGGTTCTTTTACGTGCCGTAAATCTACGACACGGGACCACCGGCTTTACTTCCCTTCCGAAGGAAGCCATGCTAAGGATTTTTACACCCGAAAAAAATCCATCGCCCTCCGCCGAGTTTTAATCCGCGACCTTGGGAACTAGAGGTAATCACTACACCACGGAGGACGATATTCCAGCAAGATGGAGCTACCGTCCACATACCAAGAGAATCTTTGAGATTCACCGAGAATTGTTTCCACAACATGACACCCCGTTTACGATAATGCGATTCTTTTTTCATGGATGTATTTGAAGGCAAACGTTTATGCTCTTTGTCTCACACCGTTCAAGAACTGTAGGATTATATACGAAAGAAATTACAGAATTTTTCTGTGTAAAGTAAAGTGCTGAGTTCTGCTTTGCGTCAAAAGGAGCTCACCCGTGACATTATTATATCCAAAAAGTGACTCTGGACAATGAGGCTTTTCAGTGTAGTTTATCACATTTCAGCTAGTGAGCATTAATTTTCTATTAAAGTGTTCTTTATTTTAGTAACTAATCATCTAACTGTGTCTGTCCTAACATGTACTTTCACACTCTAGGTAGATAAGGAAAATTTTCAATGAATAAAAATCCGCCCCCCCCCGAAACAGCCGGAATGAAACCATCACCTGCGGATTTAAGAGCTCACCAAACACTGTTGCAGTATCACAGTCACCTACCTGTTAACCAGGTGCGTATTCTTCTTCCTCTTTGGCTATTGCCTATTCCGGCTTCAAAGGTCCTGCCATATTTTCCTTGGACGTCCCAGACATCTTCTGGGCGGATTCTTTGCTGCTTTCTTGAGGATTATACTGTCCTCCATTCCTTCAAGATACTCTATTTTCATCTATTTCATCATTCTCTCAACAGAGAGTGTTGCCTACCTTTTACGAATGTAAATAACATTATCTGTGAATGGATGTTGGTAGGGTTATGCAAGAAAGATTAACATGCACTTTGTTATTTATTTTAGGCTCTTGCGTATGAAATTTGAGGCAGTGTTTTTAACACTTGAATAATTTCAATTAAATTATATAATATGTAAATTCAATAATAGCCCGCCTTAAAGCAATATGTATGTAATAATTTTTAAAACAAATGTATGTAACAGTCATTGCAAATGCTTATATTATTGTAAACATGTTCAATAATGTTATGTGAATGCATTACGTAATTTAATAATGTAAGAGCTGTGAGAAAAATAAGTTTAAAGTTGCTAACAATGAGGTAACCTTGAGGCAATAATGAGTTTGAGAGTTTGAATGCTATTAGTCATGATTAGGGCAGCAATAATGTAAATTTTGTGACAGTTTAAAAATAGCCAATCAACAGCCAGAAAAAAGCTTTAGTAGTATTCTATTGCACTAGGATTAGCCAATCAGAGACTTAAAATACAGAAGTTTACGGGTTTGGACGGTTGAAATATGTTCAGTTGCCTGCAGACCTTGATAGTAACCAGATGGAAGATGTGTTCTCTAAATAAAATATTACGTATTCGTGTGAAACGTAAAATAAGTATACGTTATTAAAACTGCAAGTATTAAATTAAAGAATCTCACAGCTCTTAATATCAGTGTAGTGCTATTTAATTTGTGTCAAGGATTAATAAAAAGAAGTGAATTTAAACTTAAAATCTGTGTAACCCTACATTCTTGTTGCACCACACCCTGATTAAGAGATACGTGTCTCTAAAGTAATACTGACACAGTCGAGGCAAACATAAACATAAATACTCTCTATAGAAGCAGTTTAATAACAAAGTTAATTTTTTCAAACTTGGAGCGTAACGACAAAACTACATCTTCAAATCGGCTTCTCATACGTGGTAGCATATTACATAATTATCAACAACTTCAAATTGACGTCCATACGTGGAGCTAAATAAATAAACTCCAAGAACAATAGTACTTCAAATTACCAGCCACGTTATTTGGTCTATATTTTATGATTAATGTCGTTACCATATTAGCACTATTCGGATTGAACGCCGTACTTGCTAGGCAACATCTCGGCCACATGTGTACTAGAGCTTAGAGCTTCAAAAATTGACTCAAAACAATGACGTCATGACACATTTTGAAATGAACACTTAGTATGTAACTCATATAGCATCCTAGCTATTTAAAGTGAGATTCTTGTTCTATACTTTCATTTTCTATTACAAGTTTGTACCTATATTACTGTAGACTATCAACAAACGCAATTACTTTGGTTTTAAAAATTGATAGTTTAAAAATATAATCCTTTAAATTTGTTTGAGCTCATTCACTGATTTTTGCATATGATGTTCATTATTTTGAAAAATTACTAGATCGTCAGCAAATAAAAGTAGGTGTTTATTGTTTCTAGTGAATTTTAACAAGAGGGCGCTGTGTCATTGTACTCGCTTGTTACATTCTCAACTTCAAAAACAGGAGAGCCCATTTGTAATTTTGCCAAGCTGAGTGAAAAGTAAAGCTTGTTTTGTCCGTCATGAGAGAACTTCACGGAATGTTATCACATCAAAGGGCCTCGTGTCTACCCAAGTGGAAATCAGGATATTGGACAGAGTATATTACATTTTCTCACATATAAACACACCTCTGTGCTTACACAATCTGCCTGTTTTAGCAGGGATGTGTAGGCCCATGTGCTTTTGTGGAAATGCCAACAAAATCTGCAGCTCCACTTACCTTATTCCGTTGACCGACGAGATAACTCTCTCTTCTTCATATTAAGGTCGTAGATATGACCAGGCATAGCAATTTCTAAGCATTAAAGTCAGAAAGGAAGGAAATAAGGTCGTAATATCACTGGACTGTAGACAGGGAAGTCCCAGGTAACAAACCATCCCACAGTCTTTTGGCGTTTACAGACAGCACTCGGATCGGTTTTTACCTGCCGTCAGTGCACCTTGATGTTTGCATTCTTTATAGTGATAATGGTTTAAGTGTATACAACTTGAAGCCAACTGCTTAAGAATTCCTATGTCTGGTTATAATAGGATGCATATAAGGTGTCTTTATTGTTTTAAAATTATTGAAAGTTACTACACAAATACTTCGTCAATATCTGATGTGTTACATTCGCATGACTTTCTCTACCCTCAGTCGTTTATTAGTGTGTACACAAAGTATCTTTACGAAAACTGATTTTTCTTCTTCATTTTAATCGAGATAAACCTTTCTGGAAATAGCTACATTACACGTTTTCTTAATAAATAAAAAGGTAATAACGATAATCAAATGTTTAAGAACTGGACGCTATATGCCAGCCTTAAAATTCCATACTGTTTCCATGCAACCGCGAGAAACAACTGAAAACCGACTGAAACTTCAAAAGAATGACAAAAATATTGAAAAAATTCAACCATTAATAACGGATATCTCGGAAATGGCCGATGCCAAAAAAGTATTTTAAATAAATTGTGTATTTAAAGAGATCTACATTCTTTTCTAGTGCGTCTTCGTCTATTGCATAACGTTTCAGCTGTAGAAGATTGTATAAGATTCCTTCCGAAACAAGCTATTCCCAGAAAATTCAAGATAAAAACTTTATTTGGTAGTAAAATCTTTAATCCATGGCATTTAAACCTAAATTTTTAGAACTGCTTGTGAGAAAAAATACTGAACTAAAATACGAAGTTGTGTATTTATCTGACTTTTTGTTTGTGAGTTATGCTGTTCACACACGCACAAAACATGTATTTACAGGGAAAACTCGATACTAAATTTTTGGGTGGACTATACTTCCCCTCCTTACTACACGCAGTAGAGAAAGTGAAAATAGAAATAAATTGCCTCTAACTAAACAAATTTGATCTGGTTTCACGCACTTAAGCCGGATAATTGCCCATGTTATGCCAGTTCTTCTTCTGGCTAACCAGTAGATCCCAACATGCCAATCTCCTACTAGCAGACTTTAGGAACATTTCTGTGAGTTTAATTGTTCGCTGGTTCTTCCACTGTGAGCATGCCGCCAAAATAGATACCCAATCGTTATTCAAACCACAAAATGGTCATATGAGAACAAATAACAGATTTAAGTTAATTTTCATTTGTGTTATGTTTAAGAATGTGGCAAACATTATTTTAGAGCGAACGTTTAAATAAAAGAATGTTTATAAATGTGTGTAATCGAGATTCCATTTACTATTTCTAGCACCTATTTATTTTCACTCCATCCAATTTCGATGGCGATACTTTGCTGAAAATACAGATTTCAGACTTCATGAATAAGAAATGCTATTATTAAAGGGTCACTAGTTATATTGAAAAATTATTTCTATGGCATGTAAAATTATTTCTTCATGTAAACAAATTTATTTGTTTTAGATAAGCACCATATCCATATATTGGGGAAAGCTAATTTGTTAATAAACTCTGTATTGCAGGAAGAGCGTGTGAAGTCTTCTTTATTTCTTAATAGACGAAACTATACTATACAAAAAGTTTATAGCTTGTTAAAGTGTAATTTTATCTCAAATACATTTTTTGTAGCGTTAACCATTTCCGAGATATTCTTTGTTATTGGTTTGAAGATTAAAACAATCTCAATTAAGGAGTAGGTAGAAAAATAAGCATTTGTAAGAATAGTTTGTATAAGAGAAAATTACGTGAGTGCAACGCATCAGATTTTTCTGAACCGGTAATGATGTCAGGAGTTGCGCCTTAAAGCCCAAATCCTACCTTCTCTGATCACAGACGTCTGAAAAAATTGTATGTATTTCAAGGAAAGGATCCTGGCAGAAGAAAGAACACAGACCTGTTTGTCAACACATTTATTATCGACATTTAAGAATACAAAAAGCATGTTCAATGATATTATCTTGGCACTTTGTCCTTTTACACCTATGTTGTAAAATAGTGCAAGGTATAGTCTTTGTTTCTAAAGTATTATCATTATTATTATTTTGATATGTCTAGATGAGAAACATGCAAAATCAAACAAAAAATTAAAATTTAATTCTTCAGTCACACTTTAGTATATAACATTCATCCAACTGTTCTATATTGCGTTGTTTACATAGAGGTTTTCTATGTAAATCTGCGAAAGGCTGATGAACTCTCCCTGACTGATAAAACTGAAACAAAACCTGAAAAGGAATATAGCAATATATATTTTTGTTTAAAAAAAAGTATGGGTTAATAGTTTTTCAAGTTTCGTTGTAGGTGAGGCTGATAGTTGCCTCACGTTTTAACAATATCTACAAGACCAAATTGTGGTAAGAAACAATACACATCTTTAGATATCAGTCAGAAAACGTGTTACAGCTTATGAAACGGGGAACCAGATAATAAAATTACACATTTTTATTAATAATAAACGTTTTTATACTCTACTGACATTCTCAGAGTGAACCAGTTCCAAATATACACAAAATATAGTCTTAACCACACGAAAAGTTACTTTCATTTTGCCTTTATAAGAAAAATACCAATGGAATGGCCAAATGTGACATTTATTTACAAACAATAATACCAGCATATATTAATAAGATACTAAAACACAGAAATTAATTGATATCAAAAATGTTTACCTTACTGCAATAATAGTAACAATAGCTAGCAAAAACCAGCAAGACACCTTACGTTCATTACAGGAAACAAAACAGCTATTATTGTTGTGATTTATTTTTAATCAGAATAAATAAAATACATTTATGACTAGTTCTACGCAATACCGTGTCCACTGCACTGATTGTCGCGTGGCAATGGGAGAAATTTCTGTTTCTCTCCTAGAGCGAAATTTACAAGAAATAACAGCCAGTAAAAATCTGTTAAAACAAAAGAATATTTATGGTGCGTTTTACAAATCGGAAAAGAAAGTGTGTGGCAAGAATTAGTTTGTTGTTCAGGACTTCCATTTCTGTCTTATTTATTAGCTGAGAGCTGTGTATTTGTACTTGCCAGTACGCCACTGAAGCAAGAGATGATGCTTTTGTACTGAGCATACAGCGAGGCCTGGTCTTTCAAGTAAATATACCTATAGTTTCGACATGCATCTTTTTCATTAAGGTGCACTCCATCTTGGTTCAAAAAACGTGTAACATACTTTTACGTCTCGATACCTTCTGAGCACAGAATGGGTTACTTAAAACTACTATTTTCAATGCAACATATTTACAGCAAACCACCCAAAAGGTACACTTCCAGGCAAAAGTTTTTCCTGATATTTATATGCATATTTCCGAACAACAGTATAATAACTATATCGGTTTTAACAGCTACCCTCACTGCATTTTGAACCTCCTTGTTTTAACATTATAATTTATCCTAAATGTTAATAAAGAGACACCTTTGAGAAATATGTAGTGAACGCTTCAAGGCAATTAATAATTAATTATCAATATCAAATTTAAAATGCAAAATTCCGCTCTCTGTATTAAAAATTTGGGCATTGATAGAACAGTCATAATGCAACTGACGTCATCCATAGCTGGGATGTATGCGAATCGAGTCGAGAAGCTTTACTCCCTGAAAGAAAACAGGAGCGTTTGATAAATATCGCGTACTGGTTCTATTTTAAACCATATTTGATAACAAGTTTTTAAAATTCGGTTAACTAATTTGGAATTGCAGGAATATATGGAAGTAAAACCATCCTACCATCTGTTGCAAAAACTTCTAACCTCAACAAATGCTATGGGCCCATTAAGAAAGCGATTCTAAATCGCAATGGACCTAGTAGATTAGAATTTTGGATCTTTTAAGTTGCCTGGCCGAACTTGTTATTCCAGGATTTCTCTCAATCCTTAGAATGCTTATCAAATAGTCTTAGTTCATGTCTGCGTTCAATTAAGTTATTAATTGTCCGGCCTTAAACAACATTTTACGTGTATAAACTCAGCCCGTTTATAGCATCTCAAACTACCACAAAATAAAACTTGCTTTAGCTTCAACGCTAGGTTTTCTGAGTGAATGTGTGTGCGCGTCAATATCCTATAATTCATTTGTACCCACTTATCAAGACTGTGTTACCTATTCGCACTGATGGCCTTGTGTAGTACTAGCTTTGAACAAATTTTCAAGAATACTGTAAGCGTTACGATTTTTTTGCCCGGCAGTGTACTAATCTAACAAATTTTGTCTAATATAATGAATTATTTTTAATTGCAAGAAAGAGCATTTTCTCCATAATTATTTGAAAAGTGGAGCAGTGAGCACTAACGCAACTAAATTAAATATATGGACAGCTTATTTGTCCGATACTTCTAACGTAATTTGATATCGTCATTAAGTCTATGGCTTCACGTTTGTACTATACAGCATTATGAATAATAAAACAGAATTGCTGATGCACTTACGTTAATTTTACAGATAAATCGTTTTATTTCAACCGAAGTAAGAAGTTGAAAATTGAAAACCATTATTTGGTAAATTAGGTACTATAGGGTGTGAGGCTCTCATTCGGAAGGTTCCGGGTTCGATTCCCCCTTCGACCAGCCACACTAACCTCATTTTTTCTCCTGGTAGGTAGATGAATGCTGGATGGATTAAATATTACTAGATTGTTCTTGTTCCTCATCTCGTTTCCTTCTACAGGATAGTAGGGTTAGGCGCAGTGGACGGTGATGTGCGTCTTATGCGATGTATTTGCTTTGAGGAGAGAACCGTCTCTTTCCTGGCATGTAAATTTCTGTCCGAAACTGTCTGCGAGGATAGGAGGTCGCCGGGGATGTTCAAACTGGAAACGTTAGGGATCCCACTACTCTGCGCCTAACGTCATCAAATCTAGCTGCCTTTCGTGCTCTCTCCCATCCATAGCCTTGACTGCAATATTAAATCGTTCCCCGTTTATAATCCCATTCCCTATCTTTGAAACCCGTCAGTATAATTAAAATTAGAAAAAAAATCCAGCTGAAGATTCTTACTTATTAATTTGCATATTATTGTTTACCTACCTTTAAGGAGCCTTTGCATGAATCAATGGACGTAACGAAAGTCGTTTCCTCGTATTTAAGAGTGAAACATTGATAATATATACAGGATGTAATTGCAATAAGCTACATTCTTTAAGCCGAAAGTTCTCGACACTATTCTGAGTAGTTCATCTATCTTTAAATGTCACCTAAATTAAATCACGTTCACAGGTTGAATTGAAAGCCAACACGCATAGCCACTATCTATAACGGATATTTTATAATATTTCAATGTTTGAAATATCTTCTTCTTTTTTCTCTGTTTAACCTCCCCTTATGTAGGACTTAAATGAGACGAAATGATGGTGAAATGGATGAAAGGAAAGGTGATGATGGAGCAGTTGGTGGAATGAATGGCGGGGGAAACCGGAGAACCCGGAGAAAACCCACCCAGACGCCGCTTTGTCCACCACAAATCCCACATGCGGTTCCCTGGGATTGAACTCGGGCCGCCTCGGGGAGAAGCGAGCGGTCTAACCACTCGGCCACGGCGCCGCCAATGTTTGAGATATAATTATTTAATTTATTTAAATGATATATAGTCTTTAGCCAAATGTAGCATTCTTTTATTTATGTACACAAATCGCATAAAGTAATTTATATAGAAACTAGTGTACGGGTTTTAGAATATATATTTCAAAATATTGTGGATTAATGACATTCAGTTTGCTTTTGTTCCCTTTTCGCTCAGAAGAGGCGCTGTCAAACAAAAACTCCGTCAGGTGCTTGGGAAACGCCGGGAACGCGCTTGATGAATGGCATAGGAACGCCCAGGAGCTTCTGAACGATTCGAAGCTATAGATATCCATCGTTGAGCCAAACTAGAGAGACTGCACTGATATCAGGATCAGTTTTCAACGTGAAAAGTATTCAGTATTAAATATTTAGGGACATAAATCTTATAGCAAAGAATTTTGAAAATCTAAGAGTTTCTATTATATATAGATGCGAAACAGATACCTAACTTCATCCTGAACTGTCACAAAGTACGTTTCTTCTCTTTTGGTGCACATATCTGAAATTTTGTGTGGCGTCTCAAAACAAACATGAACGCATTAATATCGAGTAATGACAGCAATTTGCTTACGTTCCTCAGAGGTGACGTTGGCAATGCAACTGTCAGATCGAGAAGGAATGCCTTAGTAACGCCTAGAACCTTCCGAGCAATATAGCCAACTTAAAGGATCAAATTTGAGCTTGAAAAAACAAAACAAGAAAACTAGTTAACCTTTGTAAGTATTTGCTTATTTTGGTACAAATAAAGGCTAAGAAACCTAAGACTGCCTCTAGTTACTTATTACAATCTAACATTTTATTCTGAAGCATATGTAATCTATGCGTATTTTAATTTCTTAAATTTGTGGTAGAAACATATTCTATTAACAATAAGTTCGATTTTAAAGGTTACAGCATTTAGAATAAGCAACAGAAATTAAGTTTCTTAAACAAATAATTTTTTGCGGGGTTTTCCCTTATCCTGAAAAGAGTAATGTCAGGTATCTTTAAGCTCTGAGGACCACGGGCTCATTTGAGCATCATTTTATTATCTCATTAGTTCATCGTACGATATGTACCCGGTTTAAGAACGTTGAATTATAAAAAAGACATTGTTTTGCTATAATTTGTTGATTGGAGAGCAATGAAAATGTTTCAAGCCAAAAATTATGTTCCATGGCTTAAAATATTCCTAAAATATCCGAATATTATCAGATTATGAATCCATACTTTATGTAGCTGCAATTTGAAGTACATTTTGCTGCTTCCATTGACATGCATTAATACCAAAAGTTACATAACTAGCATCGGAGCTGGTTATGTAAAAGCATAACCAGCTTTATTTCTACTAAAATGCTATTTATTGCACTTTTTATCGATTCATCATTGGTTATGTCAGACGTTATATCAAGTGGTCAGTTTTATGGCTTTGACCTGTAAAGCTCGCGTTTATACTTTCGCTAACACATCAAATTAAGCTTTACCTGCGTGAACAGGGAGGGAAGGTACAGCGCATGCGCGCTTTGTCACCGCGTATAATATTGGGAAACAAAAAATTAGAAGCTATGGCACATCACACCATTTTGATTAGCATATCTAAACCTAACCTGAAGTTGTACTCAAGTCGAAGTTGGTTCGTATATTGGGATTAATTTCCAAAACGTGTGTTTTGAAATGTTCATGTTGGCAACTAGATAGTCCAGTAAAGCACCCTATTACTATGTTTCGTGAACTTTTGGTGCAGAAATATGCTTAGTGTAAATTTTAGTGAATATTTGATTTCATGTTAGAATACGATATGTTAAATAAAACAAATTAAAATTATATGAAGAGTAAACGTAATCCCAAAGGTTTTCTTTCAAATTGTTATTAAATTCTATTAGGTGTTCTAGCATAAAATACGTGTACAATTTTTAAAATATAAAAAAGGAAACATAGATCATACTTTTGTTTTATAAATTCACAATCAAGACCAGAATGAAAAAGCGATGTCCTCTGTTAACCTTTTCATTAAAAAATGTTGCATTGAAATTCTTTACGACTCACATAAGTATTGCTACTGGTGGAAACAGGTTTAGACGTAGACAATACCTTTAACCGGCCGGGCTGGCTCACCTGCACGTTGTGACCCAATGGGGTGCAAATAAAGGGGTCATAAGGTCACAGCAACCTTCGGACAAGTCACGCTTGACGTCACGGATCCGTATTAATGCAAAACAGAGACGATAAGAGGCAAAATAATTATTCTCTAATGTTTATTTTTACACAGCTGCTCAGCTAATGAAGCAAAGAGATTTCAGCCTGAACAAACTTCCAAGAAAACACCAATAATACAAACACTGTACAACATTCTTACTTGAATGCGTGGAGTGCACGTACGAACAAAAGTAAATTCCTTCAGTGCAATTATTTAGTTATTATTCGTTACTTTACATCTCCTTCTGCCCACCTAAGACACTTATTACAGATAAAAATGATAATATCAATGTGCAAAAGCTACAATGAAAACAAATATATTATATGGACATAATTTCTTTTCAATATTATGCACAACAACGGCAATATTAAAATGTACAGGAAAAAAGAAATAGTGGAATATTTCTCTATGGCCTATTTAAAAACTGAGCAAATGAAGTCTACGAGCTGTTGTCTCAAATGTCACACTAACGACATCTATATTTAGAATAATAACCAGATGTTAGTTTGAGGTTAGGTTTCGTCGAAGTCGGACATGTTACATACATTCGTGCACTGAATTTCTTGTTTACAAAGCGTACTTAGCAATGAAAACTCACAGGGAAATTTCTATGTACAATTTTACAGAGCACTAATAGAGACAGTCTTTATAGTTTTCGAGTTTCTCTCAAACCTTCGTTCCCTAAAATGCGGCACAGCATACAGAAAATATTCAGTTCTTATCTTAAAGAGATACTAACCTAGTCTAGACGCTTGCAGGGTATTCAAGGGAACAAGTACTTCTCTTTCAGCATGTTACTATCACATTTCTTATGAGAGACGAGCACCGAAATTTGGGGGAGTGGGAGAGGTTTAGTAAATTAGCATTTGCAGCTTCTAAATCCAAAATTTCCACTGCAAAGCATTCTTGCAATAACTACCAATTAAATACAAACCTGGGAAGTAATTCCAAATAAACTTTGGCCCAAAAGCTTCAATTTTAAAAAAAGCAAACTATAAATGACGTACTTGTTCGTGATAAACAGGGGATGCCACAAAAAGACATTGTTGGTTCCCAACCTAAACCCGATGGTCAAATATTTTTGTTTAGGTGTAAAGCTTTTAAAAACCGCAATATAAATGCTATTTTATGGCAGGTAAGGAGTCAAAACAAGACACTTTTTACTTCAGAGCAAACTAAATAACTTTGTATTCCTCAACGCCATTTCGATAATTCTTCTTACCAGACATTGTTGTGACAGCATTTTTACTTTTACATTATTAAATGCAAAATATTATTAAGTAGCTAGGAAAATGGTTTGTATTTAAAATGCTTTGTGCTTTGCAAATATCCTGGTTGTTCTGGACGTAAGTAAAGTTAAGGGCCATTCACAATGAAAAGTAAGCATTAACATAGCGTCATAAAGCATAAATTTAACGCGATATTTTTCATTCACAACATAAACAGCAGTCAATCGCAGCAGAGAATGAATCGGCTGAATTAGTCTGCGAAGCGACCACTGACAGTATGCACGACAAAAGATGTTATGTACTCTAGGTAAATTTAAAACTGGCCGTTGTCTGAGAGACGGAGCTCGAATCGGGTACTTGTGAGCGCTCGGGACAGCACCACTGGGTATATTCTTGTAATAGTTATAATGGGGAACACAACTATCATCACAAAATTCTTCCGAGTAAATAATTCAGATATTTCAGAGTGTTTCAATACTGAATATTTGTAATCAAAACACACTTTAGTGATTTATGTTTTTAAGTTCGCTACAATGCCACTCTTACAGCAGCACTCTTAGCAGTGGCAGACAGTTAGCTTACTTCTGAGGTTCAAATCTCATTTTTTTCCTTTCGTTTTAATTACAAGAATAAAAATATAACAGGGTTTCTTAATTTTTTACATATATAGCGTTTATTTAGTAGTATATCATACCGGTAAATAGCAACTATGACATTAATTCACCGGTGGGGAGGAGCTTTCATGCTCATTAAATTTAATTTTATAATCACACATTTATTGTAATTATATTTGTAAGTAAAATGAAGCAAGACAAGCAATATTATTAAACTATGTTACAGTAAATCGAGTTGTAAAAAATAAAAGATAACAATCCATTAGCGATGATAGAATTTGAGCTGCTTACGTAGCAAAAAGCAGCTTAATCACTGCTCCACGCCAAGCACAGTGTCTTGTGGCTTGTATCATAGAGTTAGCCAAAGTGGCGCACAGAAGTTGATGGTTGTGAATCGCGCGTTCAACCGAAAGGACTTTGAAAAACAAGAGACCACATTTAGTTTGACCGAGTATACAAGTATAAAAATGAACAACGTTAAGTTAAAGGTTGTTTAACTCATATTAAAAAGCATCACCTACCATCACAATTGGTTTGCTGTGATTTTGATAGATATCGCAGTGATTCCTGGCCTGTGGTCTGATGTGAGATGACAGAGTGTTCATGTTAATGTCAGCCAGTATAAACTCGTGCATTAAGATAACATAAAACAAGCTTCTAGGCTTACGTTATACTTGTCTTCTTAAATTTATTTGTGAATGACCCTTTAAACAATACGCTTAGTTGATTCTTACACAAATATAAACATCTGAAGCGTGTTTTTGCATTCTCTTTTACATAAACAAACCTGCCAGCACTATTAAAACAAAAACAATGCTTTTCAACCTATTTCTATCGTACCAATATGACCTGGGAACCAACGTGTGATGAATCTTTCAATTCCAAACTATTCGCGACAACTACTCCATTAGTATGTTTCAAGGAATCAGATTTCTCTCCGAGGAAGCCCACAAGAATTATAGGTATACGTGAAAAATGATATTATATTCGTGTACAGCTCTGTACAAAAAGGGACCAAAAATTAAGTGGTTCAATTTTTAGACATTAAACTATTGGCTAACGCCTTGGCATCTAAAACTCATCTGTTCAATGCTTCAAAACTAACGTAACATAAGCTATTCTTTTCAACTAATGAATAAAGCAGTTAACTAGGAAATTCCTCTTAGTTATCTAAATAAACGACTAATCTCTAAAATAATTTAAAGTGACGGATTTAGGACAACTTTTTAAAATCATTAAAGTATTAGGCGGATGCATACAGAATTTGAAAAAACACATGACTATTTAATAACACTTAAATAAAATATCGATTACAACATCTTAAATTCTAAACACGTTTAGTGAAAGATGTAGCGTTCCACATCATTTTATTACGTCACACAGAAAGATTGTCAACATAATTTCTGTTTGAGTCCATTTGTATCATAACCACAAATGTCGGAAAAATATCTTCATTTATACACAAGATCTACTTTCTTATCTAGTATTTATCTTAAAATGTATATTTTTTTAAATTCATTCACGAAACAGACTGACGATAAAAGTTAATAACAAACGCACAGTTTCTTTTAGGAAGATGTTTTACTTACGTAGAGATATGGTCAACAATATTTTATTTGTCTATGTTGGCTGCAACGTAATCACGTGTGACAAGCGCGAAAGCGTGCTGTTTTTTTGTTTCAGAAAGTAAGGGAACGCATACACCACACGTGAAAGAAATGTAACCACACACATCAACACTACACAACACGGCAAGGTGTAAATAGGCCAATTTCTGTTTCAACAGCACCTTTAAAACTAAAACAAGCCTTTCTTCATATTCGTACATCTAAAAATTGAGCTAGATTCATTCTTTATCTCCTGGATTTAAAAACTGTTTTACAGAGATGATGAAAAATCTTATATTGCTACATGTATACACTAAAAAACCTGAAAAACTAAAAGAAAACCTGTGCAAAAAGTGAAACGAAAAGTGTGAGTGCTAATGGGAGAAACAAATGACAACTATGCGCTCACAGACGAACTTGTCATATAGTTATTATTATAAAAACAGTTTTTTTTTCTTTTGTCCCAAGAAACACACCATCTAATAGCAGTGATAGAGAACGTTCACTTTCTTTTCAATCATTATTTTGTTTAAATTCAACTCCGGGAGTTTGTCGGCAGTGACGTGGTCGTGAGCGACGCTACCGTCACGGCTGCCAACTCCGCGGCGAGAAAGACACTAGAGTGAATTGGTGAGAACTTGAAAAATAGCATTTATAATACATTTGCATCGATCAACATCATGTAACCTTATAGATAATCTCCATGATTAAAATTAAAAGTGAGTATAGATAATTAGTGATGGTATTAAAACTGATCTTGGTCATCAAAGTTAAATAGCACTTCACTACACGCAGTTAGGGAAATTCTTCAAGACATCAAACACAGTTTCCCTTTTTGATCCCAATCTTTTCGATTTGTCTTCATCACTTCGTCACACATTTTCACTTAAAAAAAGGTGGGGTTTAGCCCGTGAGCTGGTTTTCAATACTTCTGTCATTCCAAACACACGAAAACACTAAACTCCCCTGCGTTTCAGTTCAAATTTCTGTTCGGTGCTTCACCGCAAGTCTACAAGTACATCTGTCCTTACAAAATACTCAATTGCCCATTTAGATTGTGTAAGAAAGAGTTGTGTGATCCAATTGTGAAACCTGTTGACACGTATATTAGTTGTGGTATGTCTGAATATAAGGTACGTCTCATATTAATGTGGTTGGTCAGCTATATTTGTATTTCCCACAGCAATCAGTTATAAAAACCGCTTCCCTCTGATGCAATCACCAATAACTACAAAAACGGTGTACACTTACATGCAAAAAATTCTGCTATCTCAAATAGCAACAGCGATTTCCCCCAGAAACGTAGAAGTAAATGCTCATTAGAGTTGGAAGCACACACAAAGGCGGGTGAGTGTAGATTGCGCAGAACATCACCGAGTCACGTGACCTGTTAGCGCATAGCGAGCGAGAATGAAAGGAGACAGTCTATTATCTCCGTCTCTCTCTGCGCAGTGAATTCTCGCTGTCTTCCCGACTGTAACATATACACATCACTGAAGTAAGAAGAAACTTAATTTGTTGCCATTGGATGTAAAGGAAGTTAGATTAGACTGGCCCAATTTGAATGGTTTAATGGGGTTAAAATGCTCTAGCCTGCATTAGCAGTTTAATTAGTTATCTAACGGGTCATATACAGTGACTACAGAAAGAATTTGTCTTCAATTTAACAAACAATTCTAGCAGCCAAATTTATGGAGAGGAAACGCATTGTAGCATTTTTCCTGATTCTTCATTTGATTGGTTTTATAAATTTTTGGAAATTGCAACATTTTTTCACTGTATTTACGTGTGATGTTTACAAAATTAGTTATATCCATTCCGTAGAGAAGGTTTTAAGTAATATCTAACAAGTTAACTGATAAACGATTTATAATGACAAATGCTTAATTTGAGAACTCGAAAAACAAAGGCATTAATTAGGAGGTTCAATAAAATTGTCAATAATACATGAATTTCAATTTTTTTTCTTTCGTCAAAACCCATTTTCACGAAATTTCAGATTTTATAACAATTTTGTACACAGCACACACAAAAAGGTGAAAAATCGAGGCAAACTATAAAATTAATAAAACGAAAGCTCTTGAAAAAACAACACATAACCCGTAATTACATAATTTGTTATGTCTGCATTACTTGCTGCTAGAGTTTTTTAGAATTGAGACTAAGCTTCCTGGAGTGCTGTATATCTTCGACATTTCAAAATTTATACTGTTTCACATTTTCTTTTCGTCTACGAGTAAATGTAGTGAAATTTTACGTGCTTAACGTCAGAAAGCTGCTGTTTAAAATAGGATGAAAGGGTAAGGAATGTATCAATAATGAAATTTTAACTGCTGGATTTGCATCATACGAGCATTTACATTATTCCCAAAACCGAGGAGTAACCTATAAACAACATATTCATTGTTAAAATGTGTACGTGTAAAAACAGAGAAATAATATACTACCTAAGTTGAATTTTAAATCCACTTTCTTGAAATTTTAAACGTTGTTCATTTTGTATATTAAAAATAAGATAAAGGCTGAAGTTAAGATTTTTTATAGGAAGAATGAAATTAAAGAAAAGTAAACTTTTTTTACCTCTTAATGATGATTATAGCACTAGTAAAATATTAAGGCAGTACAATTTTGAATTTCTCTACTAGTTGAATTTTGTAATATTTTTCTTAAGAAGAAATGGACACCATATATTTCCCAGTTAGCAAACTCGAAAACACTGAAGTCTTCCCATAAAGGTTTCTATCCGTTTCTTTTCGATCAATAGTAGGCGCCCAACACCACCGAAACGGTTGGCATATCGTAACCAATGGTGTAACCTAAAATATATTTACTGTTCATATGTTGGTATATCGATTACATAAAGTATAATTTACCAGGATTTCTGCATCGATCGTTAGCTAGGTTGTGGAATGGGCCCACGAAAAATAAACAGTGGTTAGCACGTTTGGATATTCACAAGGCATCCATAGTGACACGGAGGAACAACTGCATTGTATTTTAAATACAGAAAATATATCATAGATATTTTAATTGCATTTTTATCTAGTTTAGGCAATGCTAATATCCATAAATGCAATCAAACTATGAAATATGCAGTAGTAATGATAAAGACCCATCTAAACTATTTTGTCACAGTAAGGTTTATAAGTGAATATATACTACATCGGATACGGGGACTGAAAGACTTAAGAATTAATTTTATATGGTTTGGTTTGGAGTTTTAAGAAATTGTTCTAAAATTGAAAACAAATAAAGACCTCACTGGGTACATTAACTATTACTAAATAGTGGCATGCATTTGGGAGATAAACTGTTAACAGCAAGAGAGAAGGAATGCTGACGGTGGGACTTCAGGTAATTAATACCAAATGAAATTATAACTCCCTTATATCGGCAAATTTTTTGCACGTAAGTGTACAACGCTACAACTTTCCCATTTTGGTCTGTCACTTTGTCGGATATGGTACTAAAATAGACGCACTGTACAAATAAATACACAAGTAAATCTCTTATCATTCATATTTTAAACCGAGTGATAATTTCGGAATTGTTTACAAAAGATCCTAATCACTAATGACAAGTGCATGTTAAGACATTTCACACTTGGACCACGAAGAGACAAAATGAACTTATCCGTTTGCTGGCACGAATCCCAGGTTCTTGCGCTGAAGGAACAGGTGTATCTCTCCAAACCGAGGTCGGTCTGCCTCGTGTCGTTTCCAGCACTCTCCCATGAGATCGTATATCTCTCGCGGGCATGCCGGGGGTCGCGGCAGATACCTCTGCAGCCCGTCATTCTGGTACCAGTGGTTGCAGTTCTCGACCACCTGTTCGCTTGTCAGTTCGGCGAACGGTTGCTGGCCGCACAGCATCAGGATCTCCCACAAAGTGACCGCAAATGACCATACGTCACTCTTCGGGCTGTACTTTCCCTGCAACAAGGACATTTGTAACACATTTGGCTCTGTTTGGGTGCTGTTGGTTCAGGGGACATTTGTAACACAGCTGCTGTGTTTGGATGTTCTGGTGGCTCAGAGGATATTTGTAACACAATTGACTGCGTTAGGATGTTGATTATTTAAGAAATGTTTCTAATGTCTGGGTGTTAGTTTTTCGAGGGATGTTTGTAACAGTTGGTTGTGTTTGGGTATTGGTGGTTCAGGTGATGTTTGTAACACATTTGGCAGTGTTTGGGTGTTTGATGATTCAGGTGAAATCTATTACTCAATTGACTGTGTTTGGGTGTATGGGTTAAGGAGATATTGTAACACAATTGGCTATGTTTGAATTTTGGTGGTTCAGGCAATGCTGTAACATGGTTGATGAAGATGAAGTGCTGAGTGATTCAGCCTTGATTAGTGAAATAGTTCACATAATGTGGTGCAGTAGGTCATAGTTCATGGAGATGGGTTGCTGAGTGATTCAGGAAGACATGATTTTAGAAGAAATTGGCATCATGGTTCATTAAGATGAGGTGGTGATTGATTCGTGGAGACTTGATTTCTGGTGGAGTTGGTATAATGTGATGCTGTAGCTCATGGTTCATGCTGAGTGATCTATGGAGACTTGATATCTGAAGAAATTTGTATAATGTGATGCAGTACCTCATGGTTCATGAAGATGATGTGCTGAGTAAATCAGAGGACCTCCTGAAAGAAGTAAAAGTGATGCAGCAGGTCGTGCTGTTGAGCAATTCAGGTGGTAATTCCTGAAGGAACTTACACAATGTGATCAAATGGGCCATGGTTCATTTTTTTGTTTTATTTAAGCTTTGTACATAAAAACATCATTTACCAGACATAATTTCTGAAATGCTATTCCAGTGTCCTGCTCAGGCAGTAAACAGCAGCAGTCAAATAATTTATGAAGTTATTCAATGATGCTAGAACTGCATCCCATTCAAGCCTGCTGTTCATATTATTCATTCTATCTCCTTGGTTGCTGTTATCTCCATAGTCTCACTGGCTGTTTATATTTCACTGCTATACATAAATTGGGTGTTCTACTTTGTTGCTTGTTCTAATAAGGTCTACACGTTCTTGGGGTTTCTTGAGTCCAGCAAACAGCTGGGATGTGCCTGGGATGTACTTCTTGGGGTTCTCTAGGTAGGTAAATAAAGTATCCTTTCCCCATGTGATACCCTTAGATTTATTTGCATCTGTGTAGGCATATCCTGAAGCTTGACCTGTCTTCCGTCCAAAGAGACCATGAAGATTTGGCCCAGTCTTATGAAGTTGTGGTTTGAATGATTCACGAGGGACTTGTTTATGAAGGAATTTGTTTAAGTGATCCAGTAAGCCTTGTTTTACGAAGGAATAAACAGTCATACAGGAGACCATAGATCACAAAGAATTAATTTTTAGGTAATTGGATGTGCTTGGTTCATGGAAGGCAAATGTTGAGAAGACTATGATTCACAAAGGCATTGAAAAGGTCTAGGAATAATACTATTTTAATATGCTTAATAAGCGAAATAATACATCAATGCAATATTTTATTTTTCTGATATGAAAAGTAAGACATTTGTCCTTTAAAGTAAATTTTTGTGAATCTATTTGACTCTTAAGAAACCTGAACGCTTACAGAGATAATGTTTACATATTTTCTAATGGCAGTTTTGTGAATTAAGGACAGACTAAATGGCAAAAATTTCAATAAAATGAACATTTTAGCTCTTTGTTAAGTCTTATTATTTGGAATTTCTTTTTTAATTTTATCTTAGTAAACACAATACTCTTATTTCAAATATCTATATATAAAAATGGTACTGCAGCTGCCATTGTGTATCGTGAATTCTGCAGTACTTCACGAAAAAATAATAAAAACTCCTACACATTTTGAGTGGAGAGATAAACTTTAGGCCGTCTTTTAGGGGAAGTTTTACACTAAAAATTAGTAACACTGTTATGGCTTGTTTTGTGTGCTCAAGTGATGTGTTTTTTTTATTTCCAAATGTATGTGTGTTTATTTTCTCCATTTTTGTTTTGAACAGCTTTTTCTGTGAATCACATTTTGTCTTATAATTGACCTGTTCTTTCAGAAACTGTTGAAGATAGTTGAATTAAATTTTAAGAATAAAAATAACACTTTAATGTCGTTGTAGATATACATTAGTGTTGATGATTTAGTTCGTTATTTTTTAAAACTATAATTGCTGATGAAGTTTTAATTAAAACATGGTATAATTAAGAATATAACCCTATCTTCCTTAATAAAAAGACGTATTAGATAAAACTAAATTTCATTTACATCCTATAAAAGTGTCAGTCTGATGTATTGACTCGTTTCTGAGATAACGAGTCATGAATTTATCAGATTTATATCTCTCCTTAAAACCTAAAAGCAACAAAAGAACATCTTTTAAGCCATAAGACTTGTTTTCTAGAAATGACAGTGGTGTAGAAACACCGAAAAAATACTAGTTATCTGTAGTGCCGATACTTACCAGGAGCAGACTCTCCCAGGCCATCCACCTGATGGGCAGTTTTGCCTTCGTATCGCTGATATAGTAGTCAGGGTCATACCTACTGCAGTACATGGCGTGGTCTGATATCTTCACAGTGAAGTTCTTTCCCACCACACAGTTTCTGGGGACAAAAACAAATGTTACTTCGTCATGATCCTTAACACGTTGAATCATACAGGTCTCTAGCAGTTGGCGAAGCACAGAAATTGCTAGCGCTTCGATCGCTATGGCTCAAAGATCCCGAAAACCCCAGGCGACTAATAATTAAACCCAAGATTATCATCGCTTGTGTGTTCCTGCTACTGCACAGCACATTTCACAGCCAGAAAATTAGCATATCTCGAGAATGACTAAAAGAATTTTTGAAATTTATTTAGAATATCTTACATTAATTATTTTTGGTCTAATGTTTATTTTTATTGTTTAAACAGTTCCTAAAAACCATTCTTTAGTGAAATAAGTTTACAAAATTATTTTTAATTTGCTACATTTTTAAAAGAATTATAATTTTGCAGGTATTATTATTATTATTATTATTATTATTTGTACCATGCAAAAACTAAAAGATTTTTCAGTTTTTTTTAAATAACTTATATCTAGCCTTTTCCAGGGGGTTATTCAACCAATTCCGTTGTCTAATTTTCAAAATTATTCCAAACCTAACGAAAAGTCAAGCAAATGTTAAGAATAGATTGAGTGATTTTTTTTTTCCTTATTTGATATCAGCTTTTAATCATTGTATAGTGAAGTAATTTGTAGAACACGTTTTTACTTTCTCTACCACGTACCAAAACTCGATGTTTAGAAAACGGTCTGTGTGTGTTTGTGTGTGTGAATGGCATAACTTAAAAACGAAAAGTTCGTTAGATACCAAACTTGGTACTTCAGTCCAGTATCTTTCAAAAATGCGACAAGAAGATTTTCAAGAAAATCTCCTCACCTCCAACTACCCTTTATGTAAAACATTTTTCGAAGTTTTTGTTTTTTAAAAAATAGCGCGATGATTTTCATTAAAATGTCATACATTAAAGATGTTTACATATCAAATATATATATATATATATATATATATATATATATATATATATATATATATCTATGTGTGTCTTTGGGAATAGTCTGTGAAGTCCACTTCATTCGGAAGGAGTTTTGTGTAATTTGTATAACTGGTAAACGTACTACACAAAAATGCAGATCCTTCTAAAACACAGAATTTATTTCAAATACTGTTTTTTATAGATATCTGTTTTTAATGGTTCGAATTGATCAACACTTAGTGATTCTTGATATGCAGTTTTTCCTCGCGATATCATGGAAAGAGTATGGAATTTTAAGTCAGCACATTACGTCCAGTTCTAAACATTTGACTGTCGCTATTTCCTTTGTATCTATAATGAAATGTATAATGCAGACATTTCCGCAAAAGTTTATTCGATTAAAATTAAGTAGGTAGGAAAATCAATTTTCGTAAGAGTAATATGTACCCACTAATAAGCAATGGAGGATAGAGAAAGCCATGTGAATGTAACACATCAGAAGTTTTTCTTATTTAAACCGTTTATATAACCATTCTACAGCGAAATAATTTAAATATATATTGTTTTGTATTTTAATACAATTTTCTAGTAAATTAAAATTATGCAACTACTGTTTATACGTAAAATAATAATAATAATAATAATAATAATAATAATAATAATAATAATAATAATAATAATAATAATAATAATAATAATAATAATGAGATAAATCAACCAGTTCCGTAGTTTAATTTTCAGAATTTCAATTTCATAATCCAAAAGTCACAATTTCAATATCTAAAAAACAAAAATTAAGCAAATCTTACATAAAGATTAAGTAACACAGTTTTTTTATTTGAATGGTTTCTAAAATAATTCCATAGTGAAATAAGTTTTAGAACAACTTATTTTTAACTAATTTAGAACTATATTTGATATTTCTCATGTGATACACTTCGTGGCTCTAATTCGGATTTCCAATTTTTAATCCGAAAATAACAAGTTCAAATCTAAGGAAAAATTAAGTAAATGTTAAGGAATAATTAAGAGCTTTCCTTATTTGAACAGTTTTTAAAACCATTCTAGAGTGAAATAAGTGTCATAGCTTCGTATTTTTTAAATATATTAAATGTCCTTAAAATGACATCACGGTATTCTTACGATTATTATTATTATTAATATTATTATTTTTCTGCTCATATAAATAGCCCATATAAAACTAAGCAAAGTACCTACAGACGTTTGTTTGTTTTGCTTTGAATCCATAATTCTCTCATTCTTTGGATGTGGGCTTTTTTTTCTCTCGTCTCTCAACTTGCCACTTGTGCATTTTGATTCTAAGGATATCTCTGTTTAGGATATTTTTAGCGTAATTCTTGCCAATTTTAAGTAGTTTCACCAATCCACTTCTAGTATCTACTTGTGCTTTCCTTCTATTTTGGTAGAATTCCATTATGTTTTGTAAGCCTGTTTGAGTTCATTCGTTTAATATGTTCATACAATTCTAATCCGGTTTTATAATGTCAGTGAGAATGCACGTACATATTTTTATTTCATTTTTACTTCTGAGTCTCTATTGTGGTCCTAAAATATTTCTTATAATTTTGAACGCTTTTTTCACCACATTTTCGATATTTGCTTTTCTGTTCAAAATTAATGTTTCTGCTTCGTAGAGGCACTCTAGTTTAATTACAGTGTTGTAATGTCTTAATTTTATGCTTAGATATGAAATTTTTATTATAGATGTTTTGAGTAAGCTGATTTCATCGTTTTTTGCATCTACTATTATTAGTTTTAGTTTCGATTCCATTTTCATGAATTATTTCAAAAAGGTATTTAAATTGTGAAAGTTTTTTAGTTTTTCCATGTATTTTTGGTGCTTCTTTCTTGCACGAAATGTATTCAGTTTTCTCGAATGTTATCTGCAGACCGATTTTCTATCCAATTGCTTGTAATAGTTCAATCTGTTTTGAGCTGCGGCGATGTCACGAATGAGGATTACTAGATCATCTGCATATGCTAGGCAATTATTATTATTATTATTATTATTATTATTATTATTATTATTACGTACATGTTTCTGCATCCATGTATGTACTTGTTTGGGTAAGGTTTGTTAATAACCTCCAAATATACTATCTGGAATAATACACTATGTGATTACAAGTTTTTGATCTTAGGTGCTTTGTGCTGCCACCTACCGCCTGGTACTTATTATCCGCGACCTCAGTAGTCATTAGACATCGTGAAGCAGCAGAATGGGACGTTCCGTGGAACTCACGGACTTCGAACTTGGTCAGGCAATTGGATGTCACTTGTGTCAGAAGTCTGTACGCGAGATTTCCACACTCCTAAACATCCCTAGGTCCACTGTTTCTGATGTGATAGTGAAGTGGAAACGTGAAGGGACATGTAGAGCACAAAAGCGTACAGGCCGACCTCATCTGTTGACTGACAGAGACCGCCGACATTTGAAGAGGGTCGTAAAGAGTAATAGGCAGACATCTATCCAGACCATCACACAGGAATTTCAAACTGCATCAGGATTCACTCCAAGTACTATGACAGGCGTGAGGTGAGAAACCTTTGATTGCATGGACGAGCGGCTGCTCATAAGCCACACATCACGCAGGAAAATGCCAAACGACGCCTCGCTTGGTGTAAGGAGCGTCAACATTACACGATTGAACAGTGGCAAAACGTTGTGTGGAGTGACGAATCACGGTACACAATATGGCGATCTGATGGCAGGGTGTGAGTATGGCAAATGCCCGGTGAACGTCATCTGCCAGCGTGAAATTCGGAGGTGGTGTGGTGTGGTCGTGTTTTTCCTGGAGGGGGTTTGCACCCCTTGTTGTTTTTTACGTGGCACAATCACAGCGCAGACCTACATTGATATTTTAAACACCTTCTTGCTTCCCACTGTTGAAGAGCAATTCGGGGATGGCGATTTCATCTTTCAACACGATTGAGCACCTGTTCATACTGCACGGGCTGTGGCGGAGTGGTTACACTACAATAACATCCCTGTAATGGACTGGCCTGCACAGAGTCCTGACTTGAATCCTATAGAACACCTTTGGGATGTTTTGGAACGCCGACTTCGTACCAGGTCTCACCGACCTACATCGATACCTTTGCTCAGTTGCGCAATCCTGAAGAATGGGCTGCCGTTCCTCAAGAAACCTTCCAGCACCTGCCTGAATGTATGCCTGCGAGAGTGAACGCTGTCATCAAGGCTAAGGGTGGGCCAACACCATATTGATTTCCAGCATTACCGATGGAGAGGGCCACGAACTTGTACGTTATTTTCAGGCAGGTGTCCGGATACTTTTGATCACGCAGTGTATATTTATGTAGGTCTGGCAGTTATAGTTGAGGGTTTATAAACAGAAAAGGAAATTAAGGTTACGCTGTTGTTAGATTGAAACTGGAAGTTTCTCCAGCACTGTTTTTGTAATCAGAGATAGATAATGAATGGAGTTATAGTATTAAGAAGCGAACTAATATACAATTAATTTTAAACAGCCTTCAGACTGTAAATTCTGGTATAAAGCGAACGCACCTTAAACCCAACTTTGTTACATTTACCATCTTGTTACAGCTAAATTGAGAAACCTTTTGAAGCTAATTACTTTAATTATGTGCTCTAGCTGTATCAATAGTATTATTGCAGAAATATTTAGAATTTTAGAACGACCCAGACATTCTAAAAGGGTCAACTAAGATATATCCGAATATGGCATTTTAAAACTTCGCTGCAAGCTTAAGATCTTTTTGCTTTTTAAATTAAAGAGGAAACATTACTGAGCAAGCCCCATTTTAATAATGTTAATAACCGTCTAATGGGGTACATCTTTAATTATTCCTTGTTTAATTATTTCTTCCACATTCTTTTTATTACCTGACCTCTCTCTTTCTCATATAGCTAATTACGCGGTCCGTGTTACAAATCTCTTTAGGATGTGCGCAATGCCCGTGCGCAGACGCCAGTTTTGCGGCTTCCTCACTACTTCGCCATTAAAAAATACAATAAAACTGTAGGAATGTTAAAGCTAATCCAGTATACAGATGCATTAGTATGTCCTGTTGCATGGGATGAACAAAACACTATCTGCAACTATTTAGCACATGAATCAGTGACCAATCCTGTATAAGAATATCAAATATTTGTACCAGCCATTGTTGTTTATGGCTACATTTTTATCGTTTTTGTATTAACGCATCTGCGTGGTTTTGTTTTTATTAAAATTTATCAGAACAGCGAAGTAAAGAATATTTATCCTCTTATACATGAAATTAGTGATTTAAGTTATCACAGTTCAGTTATCTTCAACAATATCTTAAAATCTGATGTGTTACATTGATATGGTTTACTCTAACCATAATGGTTTATTTTTATACAGCTTTTACAAACTATTATTTTCCTATCTACTTAGTGCTACGAGATCGCTGCAGAGTAACAAGTGAGGCTTGCATTCGAAGTCCCGGGTTCGATTACCGTCGATTGCTCAGTCTGACCTTGGCTTTTTCGTGGTTTTCCCTGATCGGTAGGCGAATCCTGGGATTGTTTCTCGATTTCATTGCGTGTCCTTCTCATATTTCAAGTGTGCTTCTAGGTTTCGTGGCGTATGGCGGTGCCGATCAGATAGCACGGATGCTTTCTCCAAGGGAAGGGTACTCCCAGTCGGCACTAGAAGGCGGCTTGGTTGAAGGAGTTGTTCATTACCCTCCAGGGAGGTCTTCTAAACCTGGCCTGGAGCTTTTCCTTCCCAAGTTTCCTTTTCTAAATACCTTTCATTGCTTATACTATCAGTGTCCACAGCCTCTGACGCAGTGTGTAGTAAGAACAGACGTTAGAAAGCTCTTTCCATAACATTGTGAGAAACAACTGAATGGTAAGAGCAGTTCAAAAAATCTGATGTTACACTCACATGGCTTTCTCTACTCTTGTACAAGCTATTTTTACAAACGCTTATTCTCCATATGCTTCATGTTAATCGAGATATCGAGATCTTAATCTTATTGCTAATTTTCTTGTACATGCAAGGGGAATTGATAGACTTCAAGCGATAGTCAAATCTTTTAATAGGTTTAAGGTGTTTAAGGTGGCTGTTATGTGGAGTATTCCATTCTCTTTGCATTAACAGGACAAAAAAATTAATAAAAAATTTGAGAAAAAGTATGTATTAGAACATTTAAGGGAATAACAAGTAATACCTCTAAAATGGTTCACCAAAAAAAAAAAAATGCATGAGACATAATTTGTGTATTTTAACGCGTGTAGTAAACTTTTGTCTATCTCTTATGGTTTACCAGTTATGCAAAAGTTGTTCACAATGAAGAATACTTTTGGAGACATTCCCAGAAAATTCAAGATATACATTTTATTTGTCATGAAAGTATCTTAAATATCTGATATTTTAATCAAAATCGTTAGGGCCATTTTTGAGAAAATTAAATTTTTCGAAAAATGTTGCATGTAAAGGGTAATCTGCGGTGGGGGATTTTCTTGAAAACCTTCGTGTCGCAACTCTGGAAGATACTGAACCTAAATACCAAGTTTGGTGTTTATCCGACTGTTCGTTTCTGAGTTATGCTGTTCACTATCAGACACACACAGACAAACACACACACACGGACATGTTTCCAAAAAGATTTTTTGTTTCAGGGGACTCAAAACATGTATTTCCGTTGAAATCTCGGTATCGATTTTTTGGTTGGAATACAATACTTCCCCTACTTACTATACGTAGTAGAGAAAGTAAAAATGTAAAGTATTGGAGAATTCAAACTAATAACAGTGGTAGCCTGGAAATGCTCATGCCACAAAGAAAGCTTCTTGAAAGAAACTGCGGACTGAAAAGAGATATATAATATTCGAGTAGTAAGTTTTGGCTAATTTTTACTTTATCATTCAAACAAAGCTATACAAAATTCATCCAGAATGAAAAGAGCTTTGGAGGCTATTCGTAAAAAATTCAAGATATATGTTTTTTTTGCTATGTAAGTATCTTAAACATACGATATTTTAACCAAAATCGTTAGAGCCATTTTTGAGAAAATCACAAATAACCAAACATTTTCAGGTAAAGGAATTGTTGGGGTGGGAAGGTTTTCTTAAATCTCTTCGTGTCGTAATTTGGAAGATGCTGAACTTATACAGGCTGAAGCAGAACTCCACCGACAAACTTCCAAAGTTTCAGAGCTTCTTCAGGAATACCTCCTGAGTATTTTGGTATAAGGAAAGCATGGTCTCCGGCGGCTCGTTACGGAGTAATAATCTAATTATGATTTATTCGGTGTGTTATCCCAACATCCTTGTTTCTGTGAAAATACCTTCACAACAGTGAAGAAGTCTGTATAATATATAATAACCACAACGTAGAACACACAACACGGAGCAATGCAACATCCCGCAGACGAAACACATGCAGAACTGTCCCCTTACAGATATTGTTCAAAATATCGACCACTATGATCACGGCAAAGTATACAGCGGCGCACCATCGACTGTCTTATACTCTCAAGCATTCCAGGGTGTACTACTTCCGCGGCTGCGACAATCCTAGCAACAGCCTCCATGCAAGTATTGACCGGATTATCGTAAACTAGGCTCTTCACATGCTCCCAAAAGAAGAGCATCGGTGTCATGTCTGGTGACCGAGTTGGCCATGGAACATGACCGAGTTGGCCATGGAACAGGGCCACCGCGATCAATCCATTGTCGTCCAAACTGTACATCAATGTGATTCCTAACATCGAGTGCAAAGCGACCTGCCGCCCCGTCATTTTGAAACCACAGAAGCTGACGAAATCTTCTAGGAACTGTGGGAGGACATGTTGAAAGAACGTTCTGTACACGACTCCGTTCAGTGTATCAGGAAGTACGTAAGGTCCAATCACAAACTCGTTCCCAATACCAGGCCATACATTCACGGCAAACTGCTGTTGATAGAATGGACACACCAGTGCGTGTGGATTTTGTAATCCCATACATGGTTAATCCTACTGTTAAATATGCCCTTTCTTGTAAATTTGGTCTCGTCTGTAAATAACACCAAAGCAAGAAAACTATGGTTTTCTGCACGCTGCTGTAGGAACCAACTTGAATATCCGAAATGGGAAGTCCGCTGGCTGCAATGACTGCACCTTCTGTGGATGATAGGGGTGCAATTGTTGCTCATGTAGACTCTCAAAATAGTTGACTGGCTTATGTTCAGAGCTCGTGCAACGCGCCGACTACTAGCGATAGGATTGTTACCAATCGCGTGTAACATATTCTTTTCCAGATCGGGTGTTCTGGCATACCTCGCACGGCCAGGATCTTCCATTCTAACATGGAAGGAACCAGTTTCTCATAGATGGCTATGTACAGATGCAAAAGTACTACGATGTGGTTGCCGTAGGTGCGGGAACATCTTAGCATAGCGTCGTTGTGCCGCTCTTCCGTTGCATTCAGTGAACCCACATACGAGGTGCACATCGCCAACTCTTCATAAGTAAACCTATCCATACCGCTGTGTATCACTGCTAACTTAAAACTAACACTGCTGGAAAAAAAAACCCTAGCCAGAACCAAACGGTACCGAATGCAAACTTGGGAGCAACGAGTTAAAGCGAGCACTACTTTTGGCAAAGGCAGGTACCGTGAGGGTATTGAAAGAATTTGTTTACAAACAAGACACACAGCGCATACTGTTAACATTTGCACTGTTGTGTAGTATTTTCAGTGCAATACAGATACAAAGCTAATTGGGGCAAGAAACCAAACGAAATATAATTATTCTGTAACGAGCCACCGGAGAATGTGGGTATCACTGAACAACCTCTGAAAGTTTGCCGGGGAGTTCTGGTTCATTCTGTAAATGAAGTACTGGCCGAGGGTCACCGCGGCAACGTGTGAGACTCGCAATTGGGAACCCCGGGTGCGCTCCCCTGTGGCCGTCCACCCTGATACATGCGTGTTTCTCTGGTCTGCAGGAATATTGGAGTGGTTCATCTTCTAACACGACATTCCTGCCCCTCATTTCCTGCAACCATCATCTTCCTTGTCATGTGTTTCAGAGTTGTAGGACCAGGTGACGGTGTTCTGCTGGGCGGTGGATTTGCGCTATGTAGAGATTTCTTCCCTGACGTTATTTCGGAACTGTTCAGTTAGGATCCACCTCCGAGTGGGCCCTAGGAAGCTTATGGATGGGCACGAGCGTCGGCGGATGCGTCGATCTGGAAACATTAGGAACCCCGTTCATGTTTGCGCCCATCTTCATCCAGATTTGGTCACCCTTCGGGTCTCTTCTCTGCCCGGGGGTCGCGGTAGAAGCAAAACGGGCCGTTACGACCTACTTGCGGTGCTCTGCCCCTGTTGCGGGGCCCCTCCGTTCGTACGCATCTTTTACTTTTTACTTTCTCTACTGCGTATATTAAGTAGGCGAAGTATTGTATTCCACCCAAAAATTCGATACCAAGATTTCATCGGAAATACATGTTTTGAGACCGCCTAAATCCAAAAAATGCATTTTTAGAAACATGACCGTGTGTGTGTCTGTGAACAGCATAACTCAGAAACGAACAGTCGGATAAACACCAAACTTGGTATTTAGGTTCAGTATCTTCCAGAAATACGACACGAAGGTTTTCAAGAAAATCCTCCCACCCCAGATTACCCTTTACATGGAACATTTTTCGAAAATTTTAATTTTCTCAAAATGGCTTTAACTATTTTGATTAAAATATCATATGTTTAAGGTATTTTCATGACACATGAAATGTATATCTCGAATTTTCTGGGAATGTCTCCAAAAGTATTCTTCATTGTGAACGACGTTTGCATAACTGCTAAACCATAAGAGATAGACAAAATTTTACTACACAAAAAATATAGATCGCGTTAAAATACACAATTTGTCATATATATTTTTGTTGTTGGGTGAACAATTTTCGAGAGATTGCTTGTTATTCCCTTAAATTTTCCAATACTTATACTTTTTATCAAATTCGTTATTTATTTTTTTTGTCCTGGTAATGCAAAGAGAATGGAATACTCCACATAGCAACCACCTCTTAAAATATTTGACTATCGCTTAAAGCCTACCAATTCCCCATGCATATACAAGAAAATTAGCAATAAGATTAACATCTCGATTAACATGAAGCATATGGAGAATAAGCGTCTGTAAAAATAGTTTGTACAAGGGTAGGGAAAGTCATGTGAGTGTAACACATCAGATTTTTTTATGGAGTACTTATCCAACATTTCATTCCTAAGTTATGGTGTTCACACATTGACTAACGCTTTCCATCCAAATAAATGCATTCCGTTACGAGCCCTCCTAACGTTGTTTCCTCAGACTAAATCAGGATTTGTGAACCTCCCGTCTGGGTGTATTCCCTTGCTAATAATGAGATTTGCTTCTTGTCTTCTACACGGCAGCATTGGGCTTTAATAGGACTTAGGAAGATTTTGTGTGGGGGAAAAAGACACAATGTGCTTTGCCAACTGTAAGGGCATATACAGGAAGACTCACCGTATCCCATCTGTAATTAACTGCAAAAAGCTGAAGCTAATGTACAAATTTATAAGCTTTTTTTTTACTTTCTCTACCAGCTACCTATGGTAGGTGCATGAATTTCTGTATTACACGCAAATATGTTATATGAAAACATCACCTGAAGTTTACGTTTTTAGACACGCTGTAAATTGAGGCGGTATTTTTAACACTTAAATAATTTCAGTCTAATTATATAACATGTAAATTCAATAACAGCCCACCTTAAAGCAATATCTGTATGTAGCAATATATAAAAAGTGTATATTACAGTCATTGCGAATGTTTCTATTATTGTATCCATGTTTAATAATGTTATGTGAATGTATTACGTAATTTAATAATGTAGGAGCTGTGAGCATAATAGGTTAAAAGTTGCTAACAATGAGGTAACCTTGAGGCAATAATGAGTAAGAATGTTTAATAATGCTACTAGTCATTATTGGAGCAACAATAATGTAAATTTTGAGACAGTTCATAAAATAGCCAATCAACAACCAGCAAAAGCTTTAGCTAAATAAAAGTATTGTATTGGATTAGGATTAGCCAATCAGAAATTGAAATATAGCTAAATTTACAAATCTAGAAGTTAGTTGCTTGTAGACAGTGCTCATAACTAGACGCGTTGGTTGTAGACAGTGTCCTCGAGAAATTTAATATGTATTTTGTGAGACAAAAATAGTTTACGTGTTAAAAAGTGCAAATAATTAATTAAAACAATCTCACAGCTCTCTCTATATCAGTGAAGTGTTATTTAAATAGTGTCAAGCATTAATAAAAGGAGTGAAGTAAAATTATAATCTGTGTAATTATAATTCGTGTGTGTGTGTGTCTGTGAACAGCATAACTCAGAAACGAATAGTCGGATAAACACCAAACTTGGTATTTAGGTTCAGTATCTTCCAGAAATGCGACACGAAGGTTTTCAAGAAAATCCCCCATCCCAGATTACCCTTTACATGGAAACTTTTTCGAAAATTTTAATTTTCTCAAAAATGGCTCTAAGGATTTTGATTAAAATATCATATGTTTAAGATATTTTCATGAGAAATGAAATGTATATCTCGAATTTTCTGGGAATGTCTCCAAAAGTATTCTTCATTGTGAACGACTTTTGCATAACTGGTTAACCATAAGAGATAGACAAAATTTTACTGCACAAAATGTAGATCGCGTTCAAATACACAATTTATGTCATATACTTTTTTTGTTGAGTGAACCATTTTCGAGATATTGCTTGTTATTCCCTTAAATTTAAGTTGTGTAGCGCACATGAACGGTCCGGTGTTAGAAAGATTTAGCGTCTGGTGAGAGGGATATTTCTGAGCAACATTTCTAAGGCTTATGGCAATTGACACTTCACTTAATTATCGTTATAGAAGTAATTAATTCGTAAAATTAACAGCCGGCAACTCTTCTCAAAGTGTCATCATTAAAATTTAGCAGGTAACTAAACTGGTGTTATCCTTTCAAAATATTATTACACTGACCCTAAGCTAAAGAACTCATTACTATACCACTAGAGTAGCTGGCGCACGAGTCAACGCAGAACGAGCTGTGAAATGACGACAACATAAAACTCATCAACAGAGCAGATAACATTACATGTTATAAAAATTTGAAGCAGGCATCGGCATTGAAGTTGTCGCACACGGGTAAACTATAAAAGGGATACATGTAGGTTTATAAAATATAGCCATCCACAGGGGAGTTAGTATTTTATCATTATCATAAACTTTAAGGATTAGACCATATGGCCTGTTCTTTCCCCGGATTTCAAATCTGCTCTTTCTAGAATTTTCATGCTCGTCCCAAAATGTACAAAAATAAAGCAGAGAGATACAGGAATGATTTACTCGCACCAATTTTTTAAAAGCAGACCGGCATTGAATGCCAGTCTGGATATTTCCGGCAAGACTTTGCTACCACACACAGCTGATGGATCATTAAATTTAGTTTAGGAAAAATTTAAAGATAGTGTAATTAGTAAAAAATTATGGCCCTAATCCCCTGTTTCAACTGTGTGTGATTTTTACTTTCTCTACTACGTATAGTAAGAAGGGGAAGTATTGCATTGCATCCAAAAATTCGATACCGAGATTTCACCGAAAATACATGTTTTGAGACCCCCTGAATCCAAAACAAAGCATTTCTGGATACATGTCCGTGTGTGTGTCTGTGAACAGCATAACTCAGAAACGAACAGTCGGATAAACACCAAACTTGCTGTTCACAGACACAAACACAGACAGACACCCACACGGACATATTTCCAAAAGGCTTTTTTTGGATTCAGGGGGTCTGAAAACATATATTTCCGGTAAAATGTCGGTATAGAATTTTTTTGGGTGGAATACAATACTTCCCCTACTTGCTATACGTAGCAGAGGAAGTAAAAATGGAGTTTTTAAGCCAGAATATAGCGTCCAGTTCTTAAATATTTATCTGTAGCTGTTCTTTTTGTATGAAATGTTTGAAGTAGCTATTTCTGCAAAGGTTTATCTCGATTAAAATGTAATAGAAAGAAAACTAAGCTTAGTAAGAATAGTTTGCATCCCCACTAATAAAGATATAAGGTAGAGAAATTCGTGGAGTGTATAACGTCATCATATTTTTCTGTTGGGTATAGACCATTTGTCATTTCCAAAATGTTAAAACTGATGGCACGTGACAAGCTTCAGAGACGCAGGAAATTTCTAATTGTCCCTGACTTCTGTTTCTATAAAGTTCTCTCCATGCTGAATGAATTTTGTGTAATTGGCAAATGTAAGAATTACACCAAATCTTTAAACCCCGTCAAAAAATGCTGATCTCGCTAAAGCATACAGTTCATGTCATATTATTATTATTATTATTATTATTATTATTATTATTATTATTATTATTATGACGTTAACCATTTCCGAGATATTCTTTGTTATTGGTTTGAATTTTCAAATACTTTTAGTTTATTCAAGTTTCGCTAATCGTTTTCTCTCTTGGTCGTGCAAACACCTAGAATTTTAAAGGCATTACATATAGATCTGTTTTTTAAAAGCTGAGCTCTTTAACCTATTGCACCCTTCTTATACCTACAACGAAAAGTGTAAACGTGAATGAAAGTTTATCTCGATAAATAAAAAATAGACGGAAGAAAAACTTTTATTTGAACAGTTTTAGAAGAGTGAGTAGAGAAAGTCATGTGAATGCAACGCATCAGGAGATTTTTTTATGTAAGGGTGAATATGGTGATATACTTTCAAGAAAGTTGCATATGATAGCTATTTTCAGGTCCTGAACGTTGTTTTGAGGGCTGGCAGGCAGCTATTCTGCAATTGATGAAGGTATCATAAAATATTACTAGCCTCGCTCTCTTACCCCCTGCAGAGCTTCCAAGTTATTGTTTATTAGATTCGTAAAGGACAACGCAAGGCTCTTTACGGCCCCAAGTGCATTTCTGCGAAGCGAAAAAGGCAATAATAAATATAACGGCATTAAAAAGTTACTTCCATTATTCGTACAGAAAAGCGAGGAAGCGTCGGCGGCAAGATGGCGACCTGCATGTATAATTTAACAAGCGAGCATCGTGGCAGGTGTCACGACTTTGTTTTGTCTTTTAATTCTGCTAGAAGAACTGTCATGATGTAACCTGGAGCAGTAAGTTTTTACTTTCTCTACTACGTATAGTAAGTAGGGGAAGTATTGCATTCCACCCAAAAATTCGAAAATTTTAATTTTCTCAAAAATGACTAACCATTTTGATTATAATCATATATTTAAGATATTTTCATGACAAATAAAATGTATATCTCGAATTTTCTGGGAATGTCTCCAAAAGTATTCTTCATTGTGAACGACTTTTGCATACCTGGTAAACCAGACAAATTTTACCACACAAAAAATGTAGATCGCGTTAAAATACACAATTTATGTCATATACATTTTTTTTGTCGAGTGATCCATTTTTGAGATATTGCTTGTTATTCCCTTAAATTTTCTAATACTTATACTTTTTCTCAAATTCGTTATTCATTTTTTTTTGTCCTGGTAATGCAAAGAGAATGGAATACTCCCCATAGCAACCAGCTCTTAAAATATTTGACTATCGCTTAAAGTCAAGCAATTCCCCTTGCATCTACAAGAAAATTAGCAATAACATTAACATCTACATATCTCGATTAACATGAAGCATATTGAGAATAAGCGTTTGTAAAAATAGTTTGTACAAGAGTAGAGAAAGTGATGTGAGTGTGACACATCAGATTTTTTTCTTTTATTTTTATTTCCGAGAGCATTCACATCAAACATAGATATGAAAGTAAATTTGGGTAAAAATACATATTTTATACCGCCAGAACAATAATATGCACTTAACAAAAAAGCATATTAATTTTAAATGTAGAAAAAAATTTGGAGGATAATTTTAAATGTTTTTTACACAGTACACCCAAGCACATGTTTGCGAAACTTTATAATTAAAACGCAAAATCCAACCCCTTGTATTTTAAATTGGTATTCAAAAGACACTTATTTCCATTCACAGGACTTTCTATACTGTCTATATTCTACATTTTATCTCTTCTACTACTACTACTACTACTACTACTACTACTACTACTACTACTACTACTACTACTACTACTACTACTACTACTACTACTACTACTACTACTACTACTACTACTACTATTACTACTCAAAATTACATTTCTATCTAAGTCGTGTTAATCGAGATAAATATTTGTAGAAATGGTTCCAATGGTTTCCTTGTTGAGGATACAGAGGGCTGAAGCGAAAGTAAATCTTTAAAAAGAGATTTTAAAACTGAATACTGTTTGTATGAGACATCAGGAGAAACAAAATAATGGTGAGTGGGTGCTTCAGAAAGATATAAACTATTGAAAAGTTCCAATCAAGGGCAACAAATATATGGAAATTGATAATGACACAAAAGTCACAATTTAACATAAATGATGTACTTTTGAGAATCCTGCGTTTGTATAAGTGTTTTACTCTCTTTTGGTTTACCAGTTATACAGAATATATGAGGTTAATTTAGAATAAAGGGAACTTCGCAGGCTATTTGCAGAAAACTCAAGATATACATTTTATTAATCATAAAATATTTAAAAGGGAGCGTATTTTAATCAAAATGTTATAGCAATTTTTGAGAAAATAAAAATACAGCAAATAATTTTTACTATCTCTACTACATATAGCAAGTAGAAGTATGCATTCCACCCAAAAATTCGATATCGAGATTTCAGCGGTAATACATGTTTTGAGACCCCCTGAATAAAAAAAATTAGAAAAAGGTCCGCGTGTGTTTCCGTGTGGATGTGTGTCTGTGAACAGCATAACTCAAAAACGAAAAGCCGAATAAATACCAAACCTGGTATTTATGTTCAGTATCTTTCAAAGATGGGACACGAAAATTTTCAAGAAAATTCCCCTACCCAAGACTACCCTTTAGATGGATATTTTAAAAATAAATTTGATTTTCTCCAAAATGGTTGTAACGATTTTGATTAAAATACCATGTGTTTCAGATACTTTCATAGCAAATGAAATGCATATCTTGAATTTTCTGGGAATGTCCCCAAAAGCCGTCTTCATTCTGAGTGAATTTTGCATAACTGGTAAACCGTAAGAGATAGACAGAATTTTACTACCCAAAAAATGTAGATCGCGTTAAAATACACAATTTATGTCATACACTTTTTTGTGGAGTGAACCATTTCCGAGATATTCCTTGTTATTTGTTTGAATTTTCAATACTTATGCTTTTTTTCAAATGGGGATTCGTTATTGTTTTTTTTTTTTTTGTCCTGGCCATGTAAATGTATTGGAATGCTCCACATAGCAACCAGCTTTCGTGCTGCATCCTTAGAAGATATTAAACTTAAATAACAAGACTGATATTGCCGGATATATTTGGTTTTTTGATATTTGATATTGTTCTTTCATACTTGCCGTGTATATGCAGTAGGTAAGTTTGAGAGTGGGATCACTGTTGGCTCTAAACATAGATCTTTGACTCTCCGTACGGACGCTCTTACCGTTGAGCTACCATGGACAGATATGTTTACGCGTATTAAACTTTCAAACACTCCAGTAATCCTATGTTGAACACTGGCGATATTACACCTCACAGGCGAATCGCTTAAACTCTCCCTGCCATCAAGCACTGATTCGTAACGTACTGTTAACCACAATATATATGCTGTGTTGCATCTAAATATTTATTATAATTACTGTTCACATTAACTGACACTAAAGGAGTTCACGTCCACGGAAGAGCTTAACAGCATAATTAAATCTGATTGGTTGGAAAATTCCTAGTGGGCGTTGCCCTCAATTGGAACTTAGAATCAGAGACAGTTCCAAGGGATCGCATCATATACATAGGGTATTGAGTATAGAGTACTCTATGGAGGGGGGACATATGATACAAGGGAACTGCGCCCCTATGTGACCCAGGGGAGCAGGCGCAATCCAAGTGACACTCCCACCCCTGACTGATTGTTTAATCCGGCCCCCCCATTACAGGGAGGAAATGAATACGCCAGTTACGTGCGTCAACCCCGAAAGATAAGATTATCGAAAAACTTCGGTATGGCCGACGACCTTGGGGCATCTCCCAACCCCGCCTGGACAGAAAAACCGCCTAAACGTACCCAATCTTCCATGGGTATCGGGAACCACTGCCGAGTCCAACCCATCCAAACGACACTCGAACGTTTGGCCCGCGTTACTTCTAGTAACGTCAGAAGTACCACGAGTGCTCAGGGTCCGCAGTGGCTGCACCACAGCAGCTGTAGGGTTCGACCCCCCCGTTATGTGGTATGGAGGGGGATACAGCGCACTGCGACCTACATAGATCTATTGCAGCAGCTAACACCCCCAGGAGGAAGGGATGAAGCAACAGTTCTGGCTCGAAAACCAGTCACTATTGAAGCGGCCCAGAGAGGGCAATGAACGACCTGATCAACCAAGCAGCCCTCAAGCGTACACGGAAAATAATCTTTCCTTGGAGCAAGCATCAGCGCTATCTGTCCGGCACTGCCACACAATAGAAACCTAGAAGGAAGTGAAAAGAAAGAGAAACGAGGAAAAGGGAAACATTGTAGATGAGAAACCACCGCAGCATTTGCCTACCGACCAGAAAACCATGAAAAACGAAAGGCCAGATTGGGCGGTCGACTGGAATCCTTCCGAATTCAAGTCTCACGCGTTACCGCAGAACCAACTCGCTCGTCATCACACACGTACTTTTAACAGTTGTATTGTTAGGCAACGTGTTCCCTACGATCAGAGCGTTACTTTTGGATCTGTAAGGTACTGATGTTGAGTGCCTAGGCGTAATGTTCTGGTTCCAGGCCACGGAGTGCACGTAGGTTCGAACTTACTCATGGGGTGAGGGCCCTTTTGCTCATATACAAGACCGGTTCCGACTGAGCCGCGTGAGAAATTTGAGGGAATCTGCAGGATGATCGTTTAGCACTACCGTGCGCATGTGTGCTTAAGGCTGACACAGTCGTCTGCTGTATCACTTATTATTATTATTATTATTATTGTTATTATTATTATTATTATTATTATTATTATTTATATGCAATTGTCTGTCTAAATGAACTCATATGAAGCCATATACTTGGACCAATTAAACAATATGATATTGTGATATAAGGGTGCTAAGCGGTTTACAAAGAATCGAGGAAAAATTTGGAAGTGCTAGAAGGATTTTCTATTTCCGAGATTCTGTTATGCACTTAAGACATACTATTATTACATATTATTTACTATTTTTTGAGCGATGGATGATACCTAATACGTTAATTGTAGTGTTATCTAATTAAATGCCCATCAATAGCTCGTTGAAATATCAAATTGGCTGGCTAGTATCAACCTTAAAACACTTGTTCCACAACCATCTTCATGTTTTTAATTATTAAGATAACTTTATATATAAATTGAATAGAGTACAGATGTGCATACTTTTTAGTTAACAAACAAATAACATGAAACTTGCCCAACATATTCAAAGATAAACCTGAGTATGTACTAATCTGAGTTATAGCCTTAAATGGGTGTGGCGTTTTCTGATCATTTTTAGTTTCAAATAAACGCCAGATTGACTGAAACCGAGTCACGAAAGTTCAGTGACATCGACTATCTTTAACTGGTATTAGGAAAAATAGGATGTGCCTCTTAGTTTTATAATAAAACCAAATCAAGGTACGATAGAGTTTATTGTGACGCAGCTATGGCCCAAGGTTATCGCATGGAAACCCACCAATCGACTGGCCGGTTGAAGAGATAAGGGCACGGAGTAGCGCTATCACCCAACTTAAATTCCAGAAGCGCTGTCGAGACACAATCGAATTCTTCTGGAAATTTCTCTCCTCCGTCTCCCGTGAACATTAAAGAAACTCCCGCACTGGTGTATAAGCAAGCGTGGCGACGTAAAGTCCTGGTTCTACGAGTGCGGTTCGACGCCCCAGCGAATGAAGCGGAAGAACGGAGAGGCTGCCTTGCACGTTTCAATACATTGCGAGAAAAAGTGACGTGAGAATTATCGAACTAGATCGCATTAGCAAAGTGACAGTAAGAACTGAACAAAGTTACAATATCATTACAAATGAGCACACCAGTGCTGCTAAAAGCACTTTATTTACTTGGGTGCTCAACGTAGTACAAACTTTACACTTGGGACACTTTTGGCACACATCAGGACAGAACACAATTTATCCATCGAATCACAACTGAAGTGCTGAGTCAAACTCTCAGTTGAACTGCACTCAACATTGTCCGCTTTTAACTATCCAAACTCTTCGACTTCTTGGCTGCACTTAACTTCGTAACTATCCGAGCAACAGCAGCTCCTTGTACAGGCCCTGGATACAAAGCGGAACGTCCTCGAAAGAGAGGTTACTAGAACCTGCCGAAAGGAATGTTCTGGAACAGTAAAAACTGTGGGGAATAGGCACATAATGGATTCGTTACGCGGCCATTGTTCAGAAGGTAACTGTCATTAGTGGGCTCAGCTGCTTGCCAAGTAGGCGGGATGCGCTCGTACCGCTAGCTTGCGTAGGTAAAAAAAATCTGATGTGTTACACTCACATGACTTTCTCTACTCTTGTACAAACTATTTTTACAAACGCTTATTCTCCATATGCTTCATGTTAATCGAGACAAACATTTGCAGACTCCATCTTATTGCTAAATTTCTTGTAGATGTAAGGGGAAAATATATTTACAAGGGCAATATAGAAATACAGTAGCCTTTAAGCACAGACATATCTCTTAATAGCTGGTTGCTGGGTGCAGCACCATTCCCTTTGCCACAGATTAATACTCTTTGCATATCCAAGACAAAAAAATGAATAACGAATTCCCATTTGAGAAAATAAGTATTGAAAAATTTAAGGGAATAACAAGCAATATCTCGAAAATGGTTCACTCAACAAAAAAAAAATGTATATGACATAAGTTGTGTATTTTAACACGATCTACATTTTTTGTGTAGTAAAATTTTGTCTATCTCTTATGGTTTACCAGTTATGCAAAAGTCGTTAACAATGAAGAATACTTTTGGAGACATTCCCAGAAAATTCAAGATATACATTTTATTTGTCATGAAAATATCTTAAACATATGATATTTTAATCAAAATCGTTAGAGCCATTTTTGAGAAAATTAAAATTTTCGAAAAATGTTCCATGTAAAGGGTACTCTGCGGTGGGGGAATTTTGTTGAAAACCTTCGTGAAGCATCTCTGGAAGATACTGAACCTAAACACCAAGTTTGGTGTTTATCCGACTGTTCGTTTCTGAGTTATGCTGTTCACAGACACACACACACACACAGACACACACACACACACACACACAGACACACACACGGACATGTTTCCAAAAATGCTTTTTTTGGATTCAGGAGGTCTCAAAACATGTATTTCCGGCGAAATCTCGGTATCGAAATTTTGGGTGGAATGCAATACTTCCCCTACTTACTATACGTAGTAGAGAAAGTAAAAACGTTACTAGCTTACGGCTATGATATGAGTAGCGTCTATAGGATACAAAACAGAAAAGGTAGGTCGATTAGATTTAGGTTGGCTGCAACGAAAGCGCGAAGGCCGACTTCCCAGCATATCTTGATGGATGATGACTTCATGAAAAAACACAATCGACCGAAAATGTACTTGCACGTTTATTTGCTATTTAGTTTATCTAGAAGAAACTCCCATCTTCTTACAGGCAACGAGCTATACTTTCCTGCTTGTTTGAAGACAAGACAAGTGAAGGCAGTTTATGGCTGAGTATAGCAGCACTTTGAAGCGTGTAGTTAAACCCAAAATGATCCTGGAGGTCGTTTTGTGTTTTGTGACGCACGCGGCCCTAATTTCTGGGCTTTAAACGAGCGGGGAGGAGGTCCCAAATGAATTCCAAAATACGACGTGAGGGAACATTTCCTTCATCACAAGTTTGGTTTTTACTGTCACGTCTTTATGCGGCATTTCGTAATTTGAGAAGACGCACCGTGAACTCCCGTCACCGTAAAGAAACTTGTTCGTTAGTTTGCTGACGTTAGACGTGTCACTTTTAAAGGAAACGTCTGCCTGCCTGCAGAACCACAGCGTGCTGGGTGCATGGGTACCTAGCTGTGAAAAATCTTATGTGTAACATTCACATGATTTTACCTATTCACTATCGTTTATTACTTTCTCTACTACGTATAGTAAGTAGGGGAAGTATTGTATTCCACCCAAAAATTCGATACCGAGGTTTCACCGGAAATACATGTTTTGAGACTCCCTGAATCCAAAAAAATGCATTTTTGGAAACATGTCTGTGTGTGTGTCTGTGTGTCTGTCTGTGTGTGTGTCTGTCTGTCTGTGAACAGCATAACTCAGAAACGAACAGTCGGATAAACACCAAACTTGGTATTTAGGTTCAGTATCTTCCAAGGATGCGACAGGAAGGTTTTCAAGAAAATCCCCCCAGATTACCCTTTACATGGAAGATTTTTCAAAAATTTTAATTTTCTCAAAAATGGCTCTAACGATTTTGATTAAAATATCATATGTTTAAGATATTTTTATGACAAATAAAATGTATATCTTGAATTTCCTGGGAATGTCTCCAAAAGTATTCTTCATTGTGAACGACTTTTGCATAACTGGTAAACCATAAGAGATAGACAAAATTTTACTACACAAAAAATGTAGATCGCGTTAAAATACACAATTTATGTCATATATTTTTTTGGGTTAGTGAGCCATTATCGAGATATTGCTTGTTATTCCCTTAAATTTTCCAATACTTATACTTTTTCTCAAATTCGTTACTCATTTTTTTATGTTCTGGACATGCAAAGAGAATGGAATGCGTCACATAGCAACCAGCGCTTAAAACCTACCATATTCCCCTTGCATCTACAAGAAAATTAGCAATAAGATCGACATCTCGATATCTCGATTAACATGAAGCATATGGAGAATAAGCGTTTGTAAAAATAGTTTGTACAAGAGTAGAGAAAGTCATGTGAGTGTAACACATCAGATTTTTTTATGTTGCTTTTACAAACTATTCTTAGGAAAGTTTATTTCTGTATCTGTATCACGCTTTTGGGATAAACCTTTGCAGAAATACATTTCGTTGTAGGTACAAGCGGGATGTTTAACAGCGAGTGGCTATATGTCGGTCTTGAAATCCCATGCTTTTTCAATGCCATTGCGAGAAACAACTGAATAACTACAGCACTTTACAAAATTACAAAGTATTGAACAATTAAAACCAGTAATATCTCGGAAATAGCTTATGCCACAAATAAGATTTAAAATAAAGTCGGTTCAGAAGATTTGTATATTTTTTGTGTAATACGTTTTTGTCTTTCTCTTAACGTTTACAAAATAAACACACATTTTCAAAATTCTTCTGATTGGAAAGGACTTCACAGGCGAAAATTCAATGTATACATTTTATTTATCACATAAATATCTTTAATATATAACTTAATCAAAATCGTTGGTAATTTTTGAAAAAAATCAAACATTTTGAAACATTTCCATGTCAAGGATAGTTAGGGGAGGGGAATTTCCTTGAAAGTCTCCGTACCGCATCCTTGGAGGACGTCAAGTTGTTGTTTATCCGATATTTCGTTTTTAGTTATGCTGTTCACAGACGCGCGCGCGCTGACCTTTTCCTAAATATGCCTTTATTTTGGATTAAGAGGGCTTTCAAATATCTATTTCGGGGAAATCTCCATATTCGATTTTTGAAATATAATACCTTTTCTAGTAGAAGAGAATTTTATAAACAATAACAACGAATATCTCCGAAATGCTTGATGCCACAAAAGATTTCACAAACAGCGTGTTGTGTTTTAAGAGATCTGCGTTTTTCAGGGCTTTTACTTATCTCCTACGGTGTACTGGTCATAAAAAATTCAATCAGCATGATTCACAGGCTATCCGCAGAATATTTAAGATATGCATTTTATTAACCATTTTGTTGCTGGAAGTGCAGCAAAATACTTGAGCTTGGCAGAGTTAAATCCTTATAGTTCTCAATCTTTATTGGCACATATTTCTGGGTTTTCTTTAAAGTTATGTACATTAACATAGCTTCAAAATAAGGAACTAAAATGCATGACATCGTTTATAATTGTTCTTAAATTAAAAAAAAAGTCCCGCCAGCATCCACTCATACCAGCCACCGTTTGTTTTCGTGGGACCACCCCATTCTTATAATAGCCTCGCAGCTAGAATCTACCTAATCTCTAACCCTGAAGGTTTGACCAATGATGCTTTAGCCAACTCAATTAAGAATCCGAGATCAAATAAGGCAACATACTAATGACACAAGTATACCTCTATGCCGACTGGTTTTAAAAAGTGGATTGAACCTAAAATGAAAGGGTTAATCATGTAAATACCTTAAACATAAAATTCAGTTGCTAGTAGACAGCGTTACTAACCAGACGCGAGATGTGTCCTCGAGAAGTTTAATACGTATTCAGTGCGAGACGAAAATAGTTTACGTGTTAAAAAGAGCAAGTAATTAATAAAAGAATCTCACAGCTCTTTATATCAGTGAAATGTTATTTAAATCGTGTCAAGAATTAATAAAAAGGAGTGAAGTAGAAATTATAATCTGTGTAAGTCTACATTCTTAGCCGCACTACTCCCTGCAAAGAAATCCATGTCTCTAACAATAATACTGACGCAGCCGAGGCAAACATAAATATATAATATTTAAAGAAACAGTCAAATTACAAAGTTAATATTTTTAAACTTGGGGCGAAGGCTACCGGGTACCATACGTGCGGTTGCAACTACTTCAAGTTCGGCTCCCCAACAGTCGAAATACAATACAACACTACAATAAAATTAACCTACTTGAAGTGGCAAAATATTAAAACGGTATTTACTTTAAAAACACATCTCGTATAAAATGGATGGTTTACTTGGACACTTACCTTGCTGCTAAGTCCCTGTGTACAAGTTCCAGGGATTCCAGGTACTTCATTCCTGAGGCGATCTGAGTCGCCAGGAAGATGAGACAGCCATAACTGTAACATACAACACTCTGGTTAATAACTGTTTAAGTACTTCGGAGTTAAAGTAGCTAGTCTATACAATGAAATAATAGTAAATGCAAATATTTATATTCTCGCCTGACAAGCACATCTTTACACCGGCAAGTTGGAATAAAACGCATTTGTTATCTGAAACCTAATATAACTTGCTCTCCAGTGTATGTGTGTGTTGAGGCAGTATTTGTAACACTTAAATAATTTCAGTCTAATTATATAACATGTAAATTCAATAAAAGCCCGCCTTGAAGCAATATGTGTATGTAATAATTTGTAAAATGTATGTAACAGTCATTGCATATGCTTATATTATTGTATCCATGTTCAATAATATTATCTGAATGTATTACGTAATTTAATAATGTAGGAGCTGTGAGAATAATAAGTTAAAAGTTGCTAACAATGAGGTAACAATGACGTAACCTTGAGGCAATAATAAGTTTGAGAGTTTAACAATACTACTTCTGATTCTTGGAAGCAATAATGTAATTTTAGTGACAGTTTATAAAATAGCCAATCAACAACCAGAAAAAGCTTTAGTTAAATGGAGGTATTCTATTGGACTAGGATTGGCCAATCAGAAACTGAAAAGAAGAAACATTTACAAATTCAGAAGTTAATTGGTTGCAGACAGTGTTACTAACCAGACGCAAAAAGTGTCCTCAAGAGATTTAATACGTATTCGTGTGAGACAAAAAATAAGTTTACGTGTTAAAAAGTGTAATTAATTAATAAAAATAATCTCACAACTCTCTACATCAGTGAAGTGTTATTTAAGTCGTATCAAGCATTAATAAAAGGAGTGAAGTAAAAAATTTTAATCTTTGTAAGCCTACATTCTTGTTGCACCACAACCCTGCCAAGACATCCATGTCTCTAACATAATACTGACGCAGCCGAGGCAAACATAAATATTTAATACTTAAACAGTCAAATTACAAAGTTAATATTTTTAAAAATTGGCGCAAAGGCTACCGGGTATCATACGTGCGGTTGCAACTACTACAAGTTCGGCTCCCCAACAGTTGAACTGTAATACAACTCCTTCAATACAACCTACTTCAAATTTGACGCACAAAGCGTGGTGCAAATAACTACTTCTTCAGTATGCGTGCGTGTGTGAGCGTCATACGCTCGTTTGCACAAACAGTGGAAGAAAATCATGAATTGTGTTTTACTGCCAGAATATTTCAAAACAGTAAACTAAAAGCATTCGTAATTTTACTTCAATTAAACTGCTGTAGGCTTTTTGGCTGCTTGAGTGAATATATGCTAGATGACCTGAGTTGTGTAGCCGCCTTCTGTTGTTCTTGCTGTTTAGTTTTGGTGGAATACGGACTTTAAGATCGTTGAGTGTACAGTCATTGTGATGCTGGTCAGATAACCTTAGTTACCCTTCCGTACTCCTGCTTAGGTAAATTGTTGATAAATAGCCTTAGTTGCGTACCCGCGCTCTTGTAGCATTTATCTTTATTTATTTTGTTCTGTTGGTGGAGCTTTGAGCCGTAATTGATCTTGCGGCTGAGCGAAATCACAGAAAAAAATCTGATGTGTTACACTCACATGACTTTCTCTAATCTTGTAGAAACTATGTTTACAAACACTTATTCTCCATATGCTTCATGTTAATTTAGACATCGAGATGTTAATCTTATTGCTAATTTTCTTGTAGACGCAAGGGGAATTGGTAGGCTTTAAGCTATAGTCAAATATTTTAAGAGTTGGTTGCTACGTGGAGTATTCCATTCTCTTTGCATTACCAGGACAAAAAAATGAATAACGAATTTCCATTTGAGAAAAAGCATAAGTATTGGAAAATTTAAGGGAATAACAAGCAATATCTCGAAAATGGTTCACTCAACAAAAAACATGTGTATGACATAGGTTGTGTATTTTAACGCGATCTACATTTTTTGTGTAGTAAAATTTTGTCTATCTCTTATGGTTTATAGTTATGCAAAAGTCGTTCACAATGACGAATACTTTTGGAGACATTCCCAGGAAATTTAAGATATACATTTTATTTGTCATAAAAATATCTTAAACATATGATATTTTAATCAAAATCGTTAGAGCCATTTTTGAGAAAATTAAATACCAAGTTTGGCGTTTATCCGACTGTTCGTTTCTGAGTTATGCTGTTCACAGACACACACACAGACACACACACTGACATGTTTCCAAAAATGCTTTTTTTTGGATTCAGGGGGTCTCAAAACATATATTGTCGGTGAAATCTCGGTATCGAATTTTTGGGTGGAATACAATACTTCCCCTACTTACTATACGTAGTAGAGAAAGTAAAAAAGCCAGATTGGTCAAGGTACGGGCTTTGAACCTATGACTTTCCAAACGCCAGTCACAAATGTAACTAACTGAGCCATCTCATTAAAATAGTTGCTTTCCTGTCAGTTTGGCTCCTTTTTCTGTTTTATCCCCCCCAAAACATTTACACGGATACCTAACATCCATTTCAAGAGCCCCGTAATAGATCCTTAGCCCTAATATTTGTAGCAGAAGAAGAAGACCAATAATTAATGATCGAGGCGGGACTCGAACCCACGGTCCTCCAGGCTACGAATCACCAAAGTCAATCAATTACTCTAGCGATCATGACCACGCGGACCGCCAAATAATTAAGGGCATCATCTTAAAAAGTATTGCCATCGTATACACAGCAATGAACTTTCTCAATGTTGTCGTCCACCGTGGTTAGTGGTACCTCTAGTTCCCGAGTTCACGGGTGAGGATGGTGGATTTTTTCGGGCGTAAAAATCCTTAGCATAGCTTCCTTCGGAAGAGAAGTAAAGCCGTTGGTCCCGTGTCGTAGATTTACGGTACGTAAAAGAACCTTAAGCCTAATAAAAGGCATCTGAGCTATATTTCCCAATATAGAATGGGACACCAAGGACCATAGTAGTTAAAGAGGTCCATAAATAAAACTCAATTTTTATTTCTCTACGTTACAGCAACGTTTTCATCACAAACGAAAGCAGCTAATTTAATTTCATGCGTACAATTACGTCTCAATACGGAAACAAATGCATAATAATTAATTCAGTAACAATGCAGTTGTGTTTAGGAGGGCCATGCCAATTCTCGTTCGCAAGAATAGCACTAGAAAGTGGAGTTTTGACACAGAAAGCCCGGGTTCTTTGCTGTTCTATAGGTATCAGAGAACTACCTCATTGCCCTTCTAGTGGTCATTAAGGTTGATGCTAAAGAAACAGGCCACACATAGGGTACAACACTAGCCTAATTACGTCACACACACGGGGAAGAAGCAGGTCTGGCTTCCATTGTAGCTTGCTTCACCCCGTAACAATGGCCTCGGGATTAAAAGTAAATGTTTAACTTGGCTTTTCATTGTCCTGGCTAGGGAGATCAAAGACAGGTAGTTTCTCCCTCGACTGAGCCGAATAATTCATTTGATCGTGGTGGAGCAATACAATGGAGAAACCTTGCATTAACATTTATCAATCTAAAAGGAAAATGTGCCTCGTCTTTGTGAGGTAGAACAGTCTCTATCTTCTACACGGGGTGCAAAATGTGGTTAATGCAAAGAAAACAAAATATATCCTGTAAAAATACTGAACTGATCAAGTGAGGCCTACATTCTGAAGAAATGCAGGCCTCCCGGTTCCGATCAACCAGGTTAGGGGTTATCGTGGTGTTTCCCTTGTTATACTGATGCTCCCAAATTCTACTGGTGACATATATATCACAGTTATGCAAAGGAGACGGTAAAGCACGTATTATAGATAAGAAAACAAGAAGTTGCAATAAGTTTAATCACGGTTGGTTCCGTAGCTCAGTCGCTAGAGCATCTGCCTGTTGTGCGAGGGGTTCCGGGTGCGATTCCCGGGTGGGGAAGGGAATTTTTCTCTAGCCAAGATTATTCCCTATCCTTCCCAGAGTCTGGAAGTATGAATGAGTGTGTGAATGTGTGTGTGATTAAAAGCCAAAAGAAAGAAATCCAACGATGTGAGAATACGAGTTAACGCCATTGCCAATAAGCAATAAGTTCCAAAGGAAAGGCCAACGATAAGACAACTATTTTTACAAACGCTTATTCTCCATATGCTTCATGTTAGTCGAGATATCGAGATGTTAATCTTATTGCTAATTTTCTTGTAGATGCAAGGGGAGTTGCTAGGCTTTAAGCGATAGTCAAATATTTTAAGAGCTGGTAGCTGTGTGGAGCATTCTATTCTCTTTGCATTACCAGGGGAAGAAATGAATAACGAATTCCCATTTGAGAAAAAGTATAAGTATTGGAAAATTTAAGGGAATAACAAGCAATATCCTGAAAATGGTTCAGTCAACAAAAAAATGTATATGACATAAATTATGTATTTTTAGGCGAGCTACATTTTTGTGTAGTAACATTTTGTCTATCTCGTATGTTATGCAAAAGTCGTTCATAATGAAGAATACTTTCTATATTGCCCTTACAAATACAAAACAAGCGGAACGTAGTAGGCCTTAAGCGATAGTCAAATATTTTTAGAACTGGTCGCTATGTGTAAAATGTAATTCTCTTTGCTGTCAAAAGATCGTTTCTGCAAATGTTTATCTCGAGTAATATGAAATAGATGGAGAATACGAGTTTGTAAAAATAGTTTGTACAAGAGTAGAGAAAGTCATGTGAGTGATCATTCAAGGAACATGGAATTTCAAAGCCATCACATTTCGATCGTCTTTTTAAAAATCTGAGCATCGCCTTAGTGTACTGTATACTTCTTATCCCTACAACCAAATATATTCTGATAGTTTATCTCGATTATCAAGAACTAGATAGAAGATTAAGCTTGTTTAAGATTAGTTTATAGAAGAGTGACTAGAGAAAGTCATGTGAATGCAAACACAATCAGATTTTAATTCCGTTGTTTATCCTAAGCATTGGGGTTATTTTTTCTAGTCCTGTACATTAACGAGCACTGTTTTTAACTAAAAAGCTAGAATTTGACTGTTTCTAGGAAACAGAAGGAGAGCGACCAGTCAATATCAAGACCGCTAGCATCTTCCCTGTATCTTGGCTTGATAATACTTCACTGCCATCAGTTTATGGCCAAACAGCCACGTTACGAGCGGGCAGGTATAAACTCCAGGCTCAGGTGTGCAACGCGCCCGCAGCTCTCCCCGTAATTACCCCCGCCCCTCTCTAATTGTAATTGAATTCCTAGATTTAGGTAATCGTTTGGTCGGGAACATTAAGACGGTAAACAAAGCCTTGTTATGAATTATTCTACGCTCCGTTAATGTTACTCTCAGGCTCTCCGCTTTTTCAGGGGTGTGGAATTGCGTTCGACCTACAAAAGCCACAAGAACCAAGCTTACAAGCTCAGAACGTATATTATGATACAAGTGCGGTAAGTGTATCATTGGAGTATACGAGGAAGAATGAAAACACAAGACGAAGTCGAGTACGTTCTACTTCCGAGATTCTCAAATACACTTAATGCATGCGTATTGCATACTGACATTCGTGAATAACAGATAGTGCTTACGCGAAAATAAAATTAATAGTTTAACAACAGCTGTTGCACATGGGGGTGCTGTCGCAAGATCACTAACGTTAACCTTGGCAAACTGGCGATAGATTGTCTGCGTCTGGTTTGTTTCTAAAATTTAACTATAAAATATGATTATATTTTATGTCTGCAGCTATACCCGTATCAAAAGTTAGAGAATTTAATATAGTTGATGCACATACGTGCAGTAAAATAGACAAAACAGACAGCTGGGTAAGACAACCAGCACTGAATGCAGGAAATTCAACTTTCCACCGTGGCAGGATTAACAAGAAAAAACCGAGATGCATGGCTCCACAGTAAAGTGTGAGGCTTGCATTCAGGAAGTCCTGGGTTCGATTCCCGGTGGCCACCCACTCTGATCACGTGTTTTTCATGGTTTTCCCTGGTTATCATAGGTGAATGCCGCAGTGATGTATTCTACCACGGTTTTCCTCTCTCATTTCATTTCCGTTTTGCGAGGACGGATTGATAAGTCAGTGACTTTTTAAAGAAAATAGCAATTTTTCCAAAAAAGTCCATTTTATTTCTCAGCATAGTTTCCTTTCAATTTAATACATGTTATCCAATGTTTCTCCAACTTTTTTAACCCTTCCAGAAATATGATTTTTCAAGTGTGCAAAATATAAGGTTGTTTCTGCCATGATGTGTTCATTGGAAGCGCATTTCTTCGCAGCGAGCCGATTTTTCAGGTTTGTGAAGAGGAAGAAGTCGCTCGGAGCCAAATCTGGAGAATATGGTCGGTGAGGTAGCAGTTCGTAGCCTAATTTCACAAATTTTGCGATGGTAATGGCTGACTTGTGTGCGAGTGCATTATCCTGGTGAAAGAGAATTCCTTGTGAAACTGATCCAGCAATGCGGCATAATATGAACCTGTGATCGCTTTACCCTTTTCCAGGTAGTGGATGTCTATCACCTCTTGTGAATCCCAAAAGACAGCTGCCATGAGTTTTCCTGACGACGGAATGGTTTTCGCTTTCTTTGAAGCAGGTTTACTGCTTTGATTGTTGTTTGGTTTCAGGTTGATAGTAATGAATCCAAGTTTTATCAACCATGATATAGATAACGTCGCAAAAACTCATTTGGGTTGCACTGGAACATTTTCAAACATCCCTGTGAAATGGTCACATGATTCCGCTTGTTCACAACTGTGAGCAGTCGCGGCACCCATCTTGCTGGCAGCTTTCTCATACCTAAACATTCGTGCAGAATGTTATACACCCCTTCACTCGATATGTTTACTGGCTTGGCTATCTCACGGATTTTCACTCGGCGGTCTTCCAACACAATAACGTGATCTTTGTTCACCATTTCTTCTGTTGTGACCTCAACTGGCTATCCTGTGAGTACGGCATCTCTTGTGTTGAACGGCCACATCCAAATTCTGTGAACCACTTGTGAACCATGCCATGTGATGCAACAGAGTCCCCATAATACTTATTCAGCATTTCTTCCGTTTCCTTCACCGTCTTACTAGGCAAAAACTAGTGTTTTATTTGAACACGAAATTTACTTTTTCCATTTTCTACGAAGCAACACACATCTGCTTATTTTAGACGCTCTCAAAAAGACTATAAGAAAAAATGACGAATTTCTGCGATCATACCCAGAATAGATGTAAGACTTGGGTGCAAACAAGAAACCTGTGATTAGAACGCTATCTCTCGACAAAGTCATGGACTTATCAACCCGCCCTCGTATGTTTCAAGTTGACTTTGGGGCTGTGGTTAGGTCGGTATAGGGCAGATGGCGCAGAGGCTTGCGATTTATAACTTCTTCTCGGCCCTGCTAGAGGGAAGCCTGTCAAAGCCCCATTGCTGGGTCGTGTTTCCTCGGTCCCACTAGAGGGACGTTTCCGACCGACCCTGCCATAGTTGGGTGGTCAAGGCTGGAACTGTTAGGGAACTCTGCGCATCTGTGCTGGCTTGTGCCGGTCTCACTCTCTCCTGCGGTTCCCTCCTCATCCGTTCCTCTCGGGGCTGTGCGCACAAAAGATCCATTGGGGGTCGAGATGCTAGGTATCTACTCCGTTGACTGATCCTATCCTATCGACGAAACAATGTTTTAAAACATCTGATGTCTCACCAAATTTTTAACTACGCATTGAATTACTCGTACAAAAGGCTTTCTTTACAAATGCGTTGCTGCTGCAGAGCAACTATTAGATCCGCTTGGTCCGTCAGTCTGTCCGTAAGCATAAAAATTCTCTAACACCTGCAATTACAGCGTTAAGATTTATATATAAGAGTTTGGACAACATTTTTCGAAAAATTACAAATTTGGTTGAAAGTGATATAAAATTACGTATAGTTTAGAAACATAGCCTCCAAAAATCTTGCCATAATTCATTAATTACATGGCCGAACCCTTACGAATTCAAGTTGTTGCCAAAGTTTTCTCTAACGAGGCTAAAGGCTAGTTACTTTCTCTACTACGTATAGTAAGTAGGGGAAGTATTGTATTCCACCCAAAAATTAGATACCGAGATTTCACCGGAAATACATGTTTTGTGATTCCCTGAATCCAAAAAAAGCATTTTTGGAAACATCTCCGTGTGTGTGTCTGTGAACAGCATAACTCTGAAACGAAAAGTCGGATAAACACCAAACTTGGTATTTAGGTTCAATATCTTCCAGAGATGCGACACGAAGGTTTTCAAGAAAATCCCCCACCCCAGATATCCTTTGCATAGAACATTTTTCGAAAATTTTAATTTTCTCAAAAATGGCTCTAACGATTTTGATTCAAATATATGTTTAAGATATTTTCATGACAAATGAAATGTATATCTCGAAGTTTCTGGGAATGTCTCCAAAAGTATTCTTCATTGTGAACGACTTTTGCATAACTGGTAAACCATAAGAAATAGACAAAAATTTTACTACACAAAAAATGTAAATCGCGTTAAAATGTTTTTTTGTTGAGTGATCCATTTTCGAGATATTGCTTGTGTTTCCCTTAAATTTTCCAATACTTATACTTCTCAAATGGCAATTCGCTATTCATTTTTTTGTTCCTGGTAATGCAAAGAGAATGGAATATTACACATAGTCATGTGAGTGTAACACATCAGATTTTTTTTTCTATAGTCTCCGTGACGAACTAAGGCGGTGAACGACAGTTGCAAGAAGAGGGAAGGTGATCTCAAGCACGTGGTGGTTTAGCGTGAATCGGGCGACACGTTATTTTGTTAAAACGTTAATGCACTCCATAATACGTATCTTACCTTATTTTTCATCGCTGTATTCCACTTCAGAGTCAAAAACCGGAAAATGTCCACGCAACTAAGTCGATTTATAGCTCAGAACTATAATACTGCAGTGTTAACATAAACTCTATCTGAAGCTGACTAGGTACCGCAAATTGGCTAGGGGGCACCTAACTATGACGTCGCAAAAATTTTGCTACTGCGCAACCGCCTTCGGTCATGACAAAGACTTAGCTAAACGAAGCACCGCAATAAAAATATTAACATGCTCATTTATTTAAGTTTTATGGTCATTAGAAGCTGAATACGATCAGTGCAATCCAGTGAAGTAGTCGAAAAAGGCTTACACATTTACAGACCGACTTCACAGTCGGTATCTTCGTGGTGTAATGTGTTCTCCATGGATATACAACGCATAAGACTGGGATTATACATATTATTTTACCTTAGTAGGCCTTAAATAGCTTAAATTATCTGCAGCTTGGCTGAAGGAAATAATTACGCTTTTAATTTTAAATGAATTGCAGTTGATTGAAAGTTTTGAAAACATCAGAGATTCATAGCATGCACCTGGAAATACCAAGCTTGCCCTAATACATCCTCATAAATAAAACTAAAACAAAACATACTTTAAAAGCAAATAAAACCTCACATAATTTTACAAAACATCGTATCGAACAACGTAACTGTAAAACTTTAGCATGTAGGCTATTATGGGGTTAAGTGGATCTCAAAACCTGAATTTCCGATGAAATTTCGATATTAAATTTTGTGTACCCACTTTTTTGCAAGCAGTTGCTATAAAACCTATCTACTTCATGTTAATGATATAAACATTTGCAGAAATGCTTCCATTAACATTTCGTTATAGCTATGAGAGGGATACAGGAAGCTGAAGCGATAGTCAAGTCTTCAAAAACTAGGTGTTTATATGATGGATTTGAAAATCCATCTTTGTATGATCACAAGAAACAAACGAATAACTACTTAGCACCTCAAAGTAAATCTGATGTGTTGCACTCACTATGTTTCTCTTCTGTTGTATAAACTATTTTTATAAACGCTAAGCATATGCAGAAACATTTGCATTTGTTAATTTTCTTGTAGGTGCAGGGGAATATGGTAGACTTTAAGCGATAGTCAAATATTTTAAGAGCTGGTTGCTATGTGGAGCATTCCATTCTCTTTGCATGTCCAGGACAAAAAAAAAAAACGAATAATGAATTTCCATTCGAGAAAAGTATAAGTATTGGAAAATACAAACAAATAACAAAGAATATCTCATGGTTCATTAGACCAAAAAAATGTATATGGCATATACTGTGTATTTTAACAAGATCTAAATTTTTGTGCAGTAAAATCTCGTCTCTCTCTTACGGTTTACCAGTTATGCAAAAGTCATTCGGGATAAAGAAGATTTTTGGGGACATTCCAAGAAAATTCAAGATATATATCACATTTGCCATCAAAATATCTTAAACATGTTATATTTTAATCACAATCGCTACAGCTATTTTTTTATAAAATCAAAATTTTCGAAAAATGTTCCATATAAAGGGTAGTCTGGGGTGGGAGATTTTCCTGAAAATCTTCGTGTCATATCCCTGGCAGATGCTAAACTCAAGTACGAAGTTTGGTATTTTCCGACTTTTCGTTTTTGAGTTATGCTGTTCACAGAAACACACATACACACACATTCCCGGAAATGCTTTATTTGGATTCTGGGCACCTCAAAACATGTATTTCCGTGAAATCTCGGTATCGAATTTTTGGGTGAAAGCAATACTTCCTCTATACGTAGTAGAGAAAGTAAGAAGAATATCTGGACATGGATAATGCCACAAAAACTGATTTGATATAAATTATGTGTTGTAATTTTATGTCCCTCTTTTATGGTTTACCAGTTAAACAGAATTATACAAAATTAATTCAGAATAAAGAGGACCTCACAAACATTTATTTGTCTTAAGCATAGCTTAAATCTATGTCTATTTAATTAAAATCGTAAGAGGCATTTGTGGGAAAAAGAATATCAAAACAATTTCCATGTAAAGCGTAACTTGGGGTCTCAACCTCAGAGGTGGCTAAAGCTAAATACCAAGTTTGGTATTCTTTGACATTTTGTGTTTGAGTTATACTGTTTATAGGCATACACGCATGCGTATATTTTTCCAAAAATGCTTTATTTTTTATCCAGAGAAATCTCAATATGGAATATTTGGGTTAAATACTATACTTCCTACACATAAGATAAAAAATCTGATGTGTTACACTCACATGACTTTCTCTACTCTTGTACAAACTATTTTTACAAACGCTTATTCTCCATATGCTTCATGTTAATCGAGATATCGAGATGTTAAACTTACTGCTAATTTTCTTGTAGATGCAATGGGAATTGCTGGGCTTTAAGTGATAGCCAAATATTTTAAGAGCTGGTTGCTATGTGGAGCATTCCATTCTCTTTGCATGTCCAGGACATAAAAAAGTGAATAACGAATTTGAGAAAAAGTATAAGTTTTTGAAAATTTAAGGGAATAACAAGCAATATCTCGAAAATGGTTCACCCAACAAAGAAAAATGTATATGACATAAATTGTGTATTTTAACGCGATCTACATTTTTTGTGTAGTAAAATTATGTCTATTTCTTATCGTTTACCAATTATGCAAAAGTCGTTCACAATGAAGAATACTTTCGGAGACATTCCCAGAAAATTCGATATATACATTTCATTTGTCATGAAAATATCTTAAACATATGATATTTTAATCAAAATCGTTAGAGCTATTTTTGAGAAATTAAAATTTTCGAAAAATGTTCCATGTAAAGGGTAATCTGGGGTAGGGGGATTTTCTTGAAAACCTTCGTGTCGCATCTCTGGAAGATACTGAACCTAAATATCAAGTTTGGTATTTATCCGAATATTCGTTTCTAGTTATGCTGTTCACAGACACACACACACGGACATGTTTCCTAAAATGCTTTTTTCGGATTCAGGGGATCTCAAAACATATATTTTCGGTGAAATCTCGGTATCGAATTTTTGGGTGGAATACAATACTTCCCCTACTTACTATACGTAGTAGAGAAAGTAATAAAATGTATATCTTGAATTTTCTGAGAATAGTCTATGAAGTCCTCTTCATTGATCAATGTAGATCTCTTTAAAAGACACAATTTATTTCACAATTTTTTTAATGGAATTAGCCTCCTCCGAGATTTCGGTTAATAATATTTCAAAATTGTCAATACTTAGCCATTCTTTTAAAGTCCTGTCGATTTTCAATTCTCTCGCGATGGAATTTTAAGGCCGGCGTATAGAATTCAGTTCTAAAACATTTTACTATCACTATTCAGTTTGCACCTATAACGAAAAGTATAATACAGCTATTTCCGGGAAAACTTATCTCCTAATGAAGTAGATAGGAAAATAAACTTTTTGTAAGAATAATTTGTATACCCACTAATAAGCGATAGAGGGTAGAAAAAGTCATGTGAATGTAACAAAGAAGATTTTTCTTATACACTTTAACGATTACCGCTGTAAAGTTTGAATGATGTAAATCTGTCATGGAGACTCAAATGTTCTGTCACACGTTTTAATACCTGGCACATGTTTCACAAGGCTTACATCTAATTTAGGTAGTGAATTATAAGGTTGTATAATTCCTCTAAACGCGGCTACATTGCTTACCTCCACCTGTTCATTACTTTTAGGAGTAACGTTCGACCTCTTTCAGAGCAACAAAGCTAAGCTTCCCCTTGCCTCCAACCCTTCCCTTACTTCCTTCACCCCTAGAGGGGGTGTTCCAAGATTTACGTCACATTTTCCTATGATTATAACGATAGGGTACCCAGATAAAGGTAGCATTTCTATTTAATTTCATTACCTATCGGCTTATGGCCCAAAGTTGCTTTTCCAGACGCGTTTTAAACATCGAGTCGAGAATCTAATTATAGGCTTAGATGTACCTGTAAAGTTAGGGAGGAGGAGGTGCTTTTATTTAGCCTCTAGGAAAAGAAACAAGTGAAGAAGTATGCATGATCAATAGACAAATAAGAATAAATAAAACACCAGTTTGTTTTCGTTTCCTTTATACGGAGAAAACCTACTTTACGCTGGAAACAGGCAGTTTATTCTAATAAACGTTTCATTGTTTGCATTCATAATGCTTTCTCCACACTCTTCTACAAACTACTCTTGAAAAACTTATTACTTTCTCTACTACTTATAGTAAGAAGGGAAAGTATTGTATTCCACCCAAAAATTCCATGTCGAGATTTTACCGAAAAAATGTCTTTGAGGCCCCCTAAACCGCGAAACAGCATTTTTAGAAAAACGCCTAGGTGTTTGCGTATGCGTTGTGTGTATGCGTATATGGATAGCATAACTCAAAAACCAAAAGTCGGATAAATAGCAATTGTGAGGTCCAGTATCTTCTAAAGCTGAGACACGAAAATTTTAAAATCCCCAACCACCCTTGACATGTAAAACATTTTTTAAATAATTGATTTTTTCAAAAATGCCTCTAACGTTTTGATTAACATATCATATATTAAATATATTTAAATGATAAATAAACTTATGTCTTGAATTTTCTGGAAACAGCCTGTGAAGACCTCTTCATTCGGAAGGAGTTTTGTATAATGTTGTATAACTGGTAAACGTTAAGCGATAAACGAAAACGTACTACACAAAAAAATGTAGATCTCTTTAAAACACAAATTATTTCAAAAAAGTTTTTTGTTGCATAAGCCATTTCCGAGATACGTTAATAATACTTAGCCATTCTTTTAAAATCCTGTCGATTTTCAGTTGTTTCTCGCGATGGAATTTTAGACCAGCATTTAGCGTCCAATTCTTAAACATCTGACTATAGCCATTCCCTTTGTATCTATAACTAAATGTGTAATGCAGGTATATCTGTACAGAATTATCTCCATTAAAATGAAGTAGGTAGAAAAATATGCTTTAGTAAGAATAGTTTTATACCCAGTAATAAACGATAGAAGGTAGAGAAAGTTATGTGAATGTAACACATTAGAATTTTGTTACTTGCTTCATGTTAATTGAGATAAGCTTTAGAAACGGTTTAATTACACATTTTGTTGTAGGCAGATATGAGACACATAAGGTGATGCGATAGCCAGATCATTAAACATCAGGTCGCTTGGAAATTTCATACTCTTTCCATGACATTACGAGACAAAATTGAATGTAGACTTAACACGTAGGAGAGTATAGGTAGTATTTAAAAATTTAAGAAAATAACAGTAAATAGCTAAAGCCACAAAACGTTTTATTTGGCAGAAATTGTGTATATTAATGAGATATTCATTTTTTATGCAGCAAGATTTTGTCTATCTTTTATGGTTTTCTAGTTCTATGAAACCAAGTAAAATACAGTCAAATAAAGGGGACTTCAAGGCTAATCGCAGAAAACTCAGTGTATACAGGATGTGGAAAAACAATGTGCAGCAAATTGTAGAGTAGAAAGTTAATTAAAAAATAAGTATTTTGAGGATAGGAACAAGGAGTCGTAGAAGTATTTATATTCCCTACACGTGTTAACATTAAATGTTAGAGTCTACGATTGTGAAACCTGTTTGTGATGTGTTAGATGTAAGCAAGACTCACTCTTTTACAGTACTAGTTACTGTCACTAGATGTGTCTGGTGTGAAACCTACTGGATGATAAAAAGGTAAAGGTACGAGCGAACGTAGGGGGCCACTGTAACCGGGGCAGAATACCGCAACGGCCCTTCTTGCTTCTACTGTGACCCCTGGTACGGAGAGATGAGGTGAGAGACCCGAAGGGCAACCATATTCGGATAACGACGAACGCAAGTGTGGACGGGGTCCCTAACGTTTCCAAACCACAAGCCTCCAGACCCCCGACGATCCCCCCCCCTGGCGGAGTTCACTGAGCTGTCTTGCAACGACTGCCTCTACAAAGCGCACATCCACCGCCCAGCCGCAACACGCCTACACCATCGCCTAGTCCTACAACCCTGAGATAGATAGCAAGGAAGGAGATGATGGATACAGGAAGTGAGGGGTAGAGAGTCGTGGTAAAAGAGGAACTACCCCAGCATTCGCCTATTAACCCAGGGTAACCACGAAAAACCCATGAGTAGGAATGCTTGGTGGTAGTTGCACACGTTACCGCAGCGCCATCTCGCTCGGTCTACTGGTTGGTACGGTAATATTGTCTTGTTGAGTACGGCGCACACTAGTTTCTCATCGTGTACCAGTATGTACACGCTTGTGTGAATGGCAAATAAAGATGTTTCAGACTGCCTCTCTGGTCGAGTGCTCTGCGTTCTGGCTTCTCAACTTACAGGTTCTGGTTCGTTTCCTGGCCGGGATGGACAATCATTCGTCTTCCTTAGAGCTTAGTGGATGAGTGTGTTTACTATTAAAATACAACGTTAACAAATACTACCATTCAACGAATAATAACACTATCAATGTCGGCCTCGTAGCTCGGTCAGTAGAGCATCTGCCTGCAGTGTAGGGGATCCCGGGTTCGATTTCTGACTGAGGGTTGGAAATTTTTCTATAACCAAAATTATTTCCAATCCTTCCCACGGTCTGGAAGCAGGAATGAGTGTGTGTGCTTTAATGAATAAAACCCAAAGTTTACCAGAAATCCAACGACAAGCGAATGCGAGTTAACATTGCCTATAGACAATAATGTGTTCCAAAGGAAAGGCTGCCGATAAGACCATTGTAATTAAGGACACAGTATAATTGTTATATAAATGAAGCAGTAAAAATTTATATTTCATAAAGACAGATTTCAATATTGGTTACGCAACGTGTGCGATTCGCATTTGTGAGGTCCCGGGTTCGATCACCTGCGACCGCCCAGTCAAACCGATGGGTTTTTCGTGGTTTCCACGGGTAATCAGGCGAATGCTGGGATGGTTTCTTCTCCACCACAATTTACTTTCTACCATTTCCCTTTCATTCCATTTTCTTCTGATCTTTCAGGTATGCTTCGGTTTCGCGGTGTATGGCGGTGCCGGACGCTTGCTCAATGGAAACAGTATTCCCGATGCACACTAGAGAGCTGCTTGATTGTTGGATCGTTCATCGCCCTCTCTTGTCGGCTCCAGTAATGGGACCGGTCTCCGAGCTTGCAAATGTTAGGGACTTCCGCGCGTCTCTGTGGTCTGTAGCCTGCTGTGGTTCCTTCACTTCATACCTTCCTCTTGTGGTGGTAGCCACAATAGATCTCTGTAGATCGCAGTGCGTTTGTCCCCTTCCGTTGTATCTACTATACATACCTATGTTTATGTACCATGAAACTCAGCTTTATTCATGGACGCTCTTTAACTACCTAGGTTCTTAGGTCCCATGAAAAACCGGAAATTTTCCTCAGAGGCCTTTTTATGAGGCTTAGGATTCTTTTAGGAGCCGTAAATCTACGACATGGAACCACCGGCTTTCCTTTCGTTCCCCCCCCCAAAAAAAATCTATCGCCCTCCACCGGATTGGAACCCGCAATCTTGGGTAACTAGAGGCTATTTGTGCATCGCTCCTGTAGTTATACTGCATCTGTGACCCCAAAGAGCTTATTTTCGTACCTTTCTGCTCTACAATTTCTTGCATATTATTTTTCCGCAACATTTATTGACTTTATTTTTTATGCAAGTATCCTAAAGATATAGAATTTTGACCAAAAGCAATTAAACCATTTTTGAAAGAAAGGGAAAAAAGCGAAAAAGCTCCCTGTGAAGGGCATTTCGCGATGGGGGATTTGTTAAAACTTTTCGTGTCGCATCCGGACCTTGGAAGATGCTGAGCTTTAATAACAATGTTTGAGTTATGTTGTTCAGCAACACATGGACATTTTTCTAAAAAACATTTTTTTTATTCGGGAGAACTCAAAACACGCATTTCCGGTGAAATCTCATTATCATATTTTAGGTGGAATTCGTCTTCTTACTATAGTTAAGTGGTAGAAAAAGTAAAACCTAATGTTAATTTTTTGTCTACGTACTTGCAGTAAATTTCAACAGGGAAAAACATTTTTTAGGTCTCCTGAATCCAAAAAAGCATTGTTAGAAAAGATCTGTCCGCCTGTGTGTGTCTGTGAGCAGCAAAACTCGAAAACGAAAAGTCGCTTAAATACTTACAAAACTTTTTCAAGAAAACCCGCCCCCCCCAAACTGTCCTTTACATAAAATACTGTTCGAAATTTTATGATTTTTTCAGAAATGGCTCTAACAATTTTGATTAAGATACTAAATTTTAAAGATATTTACATGACATGTTTATCTTGAATTTTCTTGGAATAGTCTGTGAAGTCCTCTTCATTCGGAAGAGATTTTGTAAATATTGTTAAGGGATAGTCAAAAACGTACCACAAAAAATGTAAAACTCTTCAAAACATTTATTTCAAATAACTCTTTTTGTGTGGCATAAGCCGTTTCCGAGATGTCAATTATTAATGTTTCGAAGTCTTTAACAATTGTTTTAAGTTCCCTCGACATTCAGTTGTGTGTAGGGATTGCATGTAAACATTAAGGGTTATTAAGGCCAGTGTATAGTGTCCAGTTCTTAAACATTTTACTATCGCTGTTCTGTCTGTATCTAAAACGAAATGTGTAATGTAGCTATTTCTGCAAAGGTTTATCTATTCTGAAGAAGACAGCAAAATTAGGTTTTATAACAATAGTATGTATACCTTCTAAAAAGCGGCAGAGGAAGTCATGTGATATGTAACACACAGATTTTTACTTTCTCTACTACGTATAGTAAGTAGGGGAAGTATTGTATTCCACCCAAAAATTCGATACCGAGATTTCACCGGAAATACATGTTTTGAGACCTCCTGAATCCAAAAAAAAGCATTTTTGGAAACATGTCCGTGTGTGTGTCTGTGAACAGCATAACTCAGAAACGAACAGTCGGATAAACACCAAACTTGGTATTTAGGTTCAGTATCTTCCAGAGATGCGACACGAAGGTTTTCAAGAAAATCGCCCCTCCGCAGATTACCCTTTACATGGGACATTTTTAAAAAATTGTAATTTTCTCAAAAATGACTAACGATTTTGATTAAAATATCATATGTTTATGATATTTTCATGGCAAATGAAATGTATATCTCGAATTTTCTGGGAATGTCTCCAAAAGTATTCTTCCTTGTGAACGACTTTTTCATAACTGGTAAACCATAAGAGATAGACAAAATGTTACTACACTAAAAATGTAGATCGCGTTAAAATACAGAATTTGTCATATACATTTTTGTTGTTGAGTGAACCTTTTTCGAGATATTGGTTGTTATTCCCTTAAATTTTTCAGTACTTATTTTCTGAAATGGGAATTCGTTATTCATTTTTTTTGTCTTGGATATTGTAGCGGGGGTTTGGAAAATAAACGTTTTCTGGTGTGTAGGAACTTGGCTTAGGGTTTCGGGTTCAGAAAGATTATTGCCGGTACTCAGGTAGAGGATACGTGATTGTGGGATTCTTATCTCAGGGATTGTGTGGATGGGAGATGAATTATACTCACAGCTCCTCTCAGTGGCCCATTTATTCTGATGATCCACACGTGTTGTCGTACCGAAGACCCTTTACACAAGACGCGTCCCTATCTGTCTTTCCCCGTTACAGTTTCCGTGCATCTACCCTAGGTTTAATTCTCTTTCTAAATTATACACAATATGACTTTTGTCATTCCTAGCTACCCTATCTCTCACTGTTATACTATGACGATTTCCTATCGTATATCTCTTTCACTTGTAATATAAAATGTTACACGTTGCTGGTTTCCCTATATTTTACTACACGAAGTATTTCATCTTCTTCTCCCTTGCTCTACACGACACAAAGTTTTTACATCCTCTCCCTAGCTCTTCACGACACAAAGTGTTCCATGTTTCGCGTGTCGAAAACTCGCTCCTGCTCCTAGACAAAAATCTATTTCACGCCTCTTTTCTAGTTTCATTCCCTTGCGTTACTATTCACGTGACTTTTATTATTCCTCATTGGCTATTTAGCTACTTTGCGCTTTTCCTACTATTGGTTAAATTTCAGCAACCTTATGCTCTGCGAGCGTCTCTTCTGTTTCACGTTATTAACGGCAGATTTGATGTTCTGTCCGCATGAGTGCCTAGTGCATCCGTTTCATTGTTCCGCTTTCCGGCGAGTCTCCGACGATTTCACTAGAACCTAACTGTTTCTCCTGCTCGCCTTTCCTGTATTTCTTAGAGTGTTTTGCCCTTTGGCAGATTTCCTTGTGTCTTTTCTTTTCCTGCGTTTTCTTTCTTATTCTGATTTATTTATTCGTGTCTCTACTTTATTTTATTTCATTCGTAATAATGTTTATTCCCCCTTTTCTTAATCTTTAATATTCTCTTTTATCTCCTTCTTATTATTCTTATTTCCTTCCTTATTTTGTTTTATTAGCGGATTAGTCTTAAACTTTTATTCTGGCTGTGATTATTATTGTACTCGCGGATCTTATCACTTCAATATGCAAAGAGTATTAATCTGTGGCAAAGGGAATGGTGCTGCCCCTAGCAACCAGTTATTAAGAGATATGTATGTGCTTAAAGGCTACTGTATTTGTCTATTGCCCTTGTAAATACATATTCCCCTTACATCTACAAGAAAATTATCAATAAGATTGAGTCTGCAAATGTTTATCTCGATTAACATGAAGTAGATGGAGAATAAGCGTTTGTAAAAATAGTTTGTATAAGAGTAGAGAAAGTCATGTGAGTGTAACACAACAGATTTTTTGTCTTGGATATGCAACCAGCTAATAAGAGATATGTCTATTCTTAAAGGCTACTGTATTTCTATATTTCCCTTGTAAATACAAAACAAGGGGAACATAGCACGCCTTAAGCGATAGTCAAATATTTTTAGAACTGGTCGCTATGTGTAAAATGTAATTCTCTTTGTATGTGAAAAGGTCGTTTCTGCAAATGTTTATCTCGATTAATATGAAATAGATGGACAATAAGAGTTTGTAAAAATAGTTTGTACAGGAGTAGAGAAAGCCATGTGAATGTAACACATCCGATTTTTATACCTTATGTCAACGCAATTTGTGCAAAACGACAAACGACGAACGTTCCTCGGGTTTTGTAACAAACAAGACGTGAAGTCAAGTGTTTAAGATAACGTATTTCCTCTCTGTATTTTTTCCTACCTTAATATTACATTAGGGAGGTTAATAAGCTCCCCATGCTTGTTATCTGCACAAGATTTCCTTTCTAACGAGACCGCCTTTGTATTGTATAATGGCGGGCGGAAACTGGCGCTCGATATCAGAGAGAGGGGAATGTTGTGGACGGGGCCCTTAAAGATTTTAACAGCAGAGGGAGCGGTTCTTGGCATAATCTGTTATTGATGGGAAATGTGAGATTTGGTTGGTCTTCCTTCACCTTGGATATAATAAACTCTCTCAATATATTCACTTCGATGAGGGGGAGATAAATAGAGCGAAACACCTCTGAAAAATAGAGATACATCGTCTAGATAAATTGTGTACTGGTCGTAATTGTTACTTCATTGCTGACCATACTATTCATGAATTGGTCGACGTAAAAAGGAACATAAGAAGAAGCAATATTTGGAGAAAAATCTTATGTGCTGCATTCACATGACTTTCTCTATCTTCTATTGCCTATTAGTGGATATACGAGATTTATTTCTCTTTCTACTTCATTTGAATCAAGTAAACCTTTACAGAAATAGCTATATTACACATTTACTTATAGATACAAAGAGACAGCGATAGTCAAATGTTTTAAGGCCACGTATATACTGCCTTTAAAATTTTATACTCCTTCCATGATATCGCGAGAAACAATTGAAAATCGAAGATTAAAAAATGGTCAAGTATTAAACAATTCCAAACCCTAATCACGGATATCTCGGAAATGGCTGATGCCACAAAAATTTATTTGAAATAAATTGTATTTTTTAAAGAAATCTACATTTTTTTGTGTAGTGCACTTTTATCAATTGCTTAACGTTTACCAGTTATGCAAGATTCTACAAAATTCCTTCCGAATAAAGAGGACTTCATAGGCCTTGCCCATAAAATTCAAGATCTACGTTTTGTCATATAAATATCTTTAATATATGGTGTTTTAATCGAAACCGTTATAGCCATTTTTAAAATAAAGGAAATTTTTAAAAATATTCAATGTAAAGGGTAATATCTTTGAAAGATACTGAATTTAAATACCAAGTTTGGTGTTTATCTGACTTTTCGTTTTTGAGTTATGCTGTTCACAGACACCTCACTGACCTTTTTCTAAAAGTGTTGTTTTGGTATTCAGGGGCCTCAAAACATGTAATTCTGGTGAAATTTTGGTATAGAATTTATGGATGGAATACAGCACCTTCTCTATTTATTAGGTACGTGGTAGAGAAAGTAAAAATAGACTAAATGTAATCCCCATTATAGAGATTGTTATTGTATATAACCGACTCATTATGGCACACGTGTCAATAATAGCAACGAAAATGCACAAATGCAACGAAAATGCATTATTAGAATAACTAAGATCTTAATGCATTATTACTTACAATGATGACCTGACAATAGGCGACATCACAGTCCGTAACACCTGCTGACTTCTCTCCAAGGAAGGAAATGAATGCAAGTGGCTGTCTTATCGGTTCAAGATGCCAGGTAATAACAATTGAAATGCAGGGAGAGAGGCTAACGTCTCATTTACGAACATATGCAGATGCTCTCGCTTATGTCAGCTATGGATGCCGAGTGATGTCATGAGTAATTCTACAATTTATAATGGTAAGATTGCATAAAATGTTGTATCCAAGTTGTGGATTATCTTAATATGATAGTTATGAACGATAGTGAGTGTAACAAACATTTACACGTGCCATAATCATCAAGAATGTCTATTTGTTGAATAATAATAACAATTATTATTATTATTGTTATTATTATTATTATTACCTTAGCTTGCTGTTCAGTCTTGGTTGATCATTCCATCGATGAACGCTACTCACCTTCACTCAAAAATTTATACAAACCGCTTACATAGTCTACTTCCTTTTAGTTCACGTCTGAGTGATTTTTATTTACTGTTCCATTTATACTCCGCCCTTTAACTACAATGGTCATATAACATGCAGCCTTTTACCTTTGGAACATACTGCTTATCGGTAATGGCATTAATTCGTATACCGTTGTCATTGGATTTCTGGTTTTTCTTTGGGTTTTATATATTAGATCACACACACATTCATATTTACAGACTCTGAGGAGGATATGGAATAACTTTGGCTAGAGAAAATGTCCACACCTCAGCCTGGAGTCAGACTCGAACCCCTCGCACAGCAGGCAGATGCTCTACCGACTGAGCTAAGAGGGCAGACAGTGAGGTTTTGTGTCACTAAGTTCAAAATTCTTATTGACAGTGCTTAAAGAAAGAACAACTGATCGCATTGCCATTTTTAAAAGGTGTACCATACATAGTTTTCAATGTATCTCACTGAGGTTTCACCAAAATAAGCCAGAGATAATGCCGGATAAAAACATGAATTCTACATAAAAAGGACACAAAGACCTAGATACGCTTTTTGCGTCGACCGTCTCAATTTCTCAACCACTTACAGGGAGAATTACATTCGATCCAAAATTGAACGTCGAAATTTTTTTGAAAATAAGAAGCTTCTTACTGAACACCAGTATTTTCAAGGATACCAGACGCAATTTCTCATAAAAACCCCTACCCCCATAATAAGAATAAAAATTCCCCCTGATGTGTTACATACACATGACTTTCTGTACCCACTATCGTTTAAGTTTATGTGACTTCTACTAACTATTCTTACGAAAATTTATTTTTCAAAATACGCCATATTAAAACCATATACAGAAGTAGTTTTACTACACATTTCGTTATAGGTACAATGTGTTACAGGTTAGAAAATCAATAGTCAGATGTTTATAAGGGTGTCGCTGAATGATGACCACTTCAAAAAGTTTTGAAGATTTCAAAAAAATAACAATTCACATCTCGCAAATGTCTGATGCCATAAAACAATTTTGAAATAATTGTGTACTATAAAGAGATCTACATATCTACGTATCATATCTACAAGAGATCTCCAATGGTCTACCATTTACAAAAAATCATATAAAATTATTTCTGAACAAAGAGAACTATTTATGAAGAGAATGAAGAGAAGCCTATCCTTAGAGAATTTTATTTGAGATGCAGATATCTTAAATATGGGAATTTTAATTAAAACTATTAGTGCCATTTTTGAGAAAATAGAGAACAAAGAAAAAAAATCTGATGTGTTACACTCACATGACTTTATCTACTCTTGAAAAAAGAATTTTTAGCCTTTAAGCATCGACATATATCTTAATAGCTGGTTGCTAGGTGCAGCACCATTCCCTTTGCCACAGATTAATACTCTTTGCATATCCAAGACAAAAATTTAATAACGAATTCCCATTTGAGAAAATAAGTATTGAAAAGTTTATGGCAATAACAAGCAATATCTCGAAAATGGTTCCTCAAAAACAAAAAATGTATATGACATAAATTGTGTATTTTAATGCGATCTACATTTTTGTATAGTAAAATTTTGTCTATCTCTTATGGTTTACCACTTATACAAAAGTCATTCACAATGAAGAATACTTTTGGAGACATTCCCAAAAAATTCGAGATATACATTTTATTTTTCATGAAAATATCTTAAACATACGATATTTTAATCAAAATCGTTAGAGCCATTTTTGAGAACATTAAAATTTTCGAAAAATGTTCCATGTAAAGGGTAATCTGGGGTGGGGGCATTTTCTTGAAAACCTTCGTGTCGCATCTCTGGAAGATACTGAATCTAAATACCAAGTTTGGTATTTATCCGACTGTTCGTTTCTGAGTAATGCTGTTCATAGACACACACAGACGTGTTTCCAAAAATTCGTTTTGGATTCAGGGGGTCTCAAAACATGTATTTCCGGTGAAATGTCGGTATCGAATTTTTGGGTGGAATACAATACTTCCCCTACTTACTATACGTAGTAGAGAAAGTAATTATCCATGTATAGAATAGGGTAGTTGGCGATGGAGGAATTTTTTTCAAACTCTTCGTGTAGCATCTCTGGGAATTATTGACTGAACTTTCACATGCAAACACACGTGCAATGATAAACGCGCTGCATTTTACATTGATAGCAGCTTATGCTGGATTTCCTCAGAAACAACTTTAAGCACAACCACCTAATCGTACCAATCAAAACTAAAATCCTTGCTCTGAGAAAATCTAAGTGGACACTGCATTTCGGCTGTGTGAGAGGACATTCAGGTATATACGGAAATAAAATAGTGGTGAGACTCGCAAAAGGAAGCTGCTGCTGGAAAATAGAGAAACAACATATCAAAAGAATCTGATGTGTTGCACTCCCATGGACCTTCTCTGCCCTTGTACAAACTATTTTACAACCGCTTATTCTCCATCCACTTCATGTTAATCTTATTGCTAATTTTCTTGTAGGTGCAAGGGGAATATGGTAGGCTTTAAGTGATAGTCAAAATCTTTTAAGCGCTGGTTGCTATGTGGAGCATTCCATTCTCTTTGCATGTCCAGGACACAAAAAACGAATAACAAATTCCCATTTGAGAAATAGTTTAAGTACTGGAAAATTCTAACAAATAACAAGGAATATCTTGGAAATGGTTCTCTCCACAAAAAATGTAAATGACATAAATTATGTGTTTTAACAAGATCTACATTTTTATGTACAAAAATTTATCTATCACTTACGGTTTACCAGTTATGCAAAAAGCATTCACAAAGAAAAGGACTTTCCGGGACATTCCCAGGAAATTCAAGATATGCATTTTATTTGTCGTGAAAATATCTTAAATACATGATATTATAATCAAAATCGTTAGAGCTATTTTTGAGAAAATCAAAGTTTTCGAAAAATGTTCCGTGTAAAGGGTAGTCTGGTGTGGGGGGATTTTCTTGAAAACCTTGGTGTCGCATCTTTGAAGGATACTAAGCCTAAATACCAAGATAGATATTTATCCGACTTTTCGGTTTTCAGTTTTGCTGTTCACAGACACACAGACACACAGACACACGCACGGACATTTTTCTAAGCGGCTTTTTTTATTCAAGGGCCTCAAAATATGTATTTCCGGTGAAATGTTGATGTCGAATTTTTAGGTGGAATACAATGCTTCCCCTACTTACTATACGTAGTAGAGAAAGTACAAATACCAAAAGAAGTTCTAATAAATAGGGAGAAAGAAGCTGGACTTGACGCATGGCAACAGCAATGGACAGCATCAATGAAAGGAGCAATAACTAAAAAATTTTCCCATCCGTAAGGAGCGGGTTAAAACGGCAACTGTCCATATGCCAAGAGTTTACAGCAATAATCACAGGACACGGAAAGCTAAAATCACACCGCCACACATTTGCTTTATTAGATAGCCCAAAACGTAGATTCCAAGAGCAGGACCAAAGAATACATCACAAGGGTGATTTATGAAGAACTGACACATTTCTTTCTTTAAATATCCTGTTCGAAATTCACTCAATGCCCCAATTTTAGCATCAAATTAAGCAGAATGTTCTGAAGTTTCGATTGCCTGTCACGAGATGCGCAGATGTTCATGCTTAATTCGTAATTGTTAGTTTTATTGCGGGCAACTGTTTTTGAGATTTTGTTCCAGTCAACGTGAAAATGGAGTACACATTATTGTAAAACAATACTGGATTACGAATTCAATTGCAGCTACTCAAAGGGTATACCAGAGAGAATTTGGTGTTTGGAATCCTCCCCAAAGAAACACAATACTGGAACTGGTAAACAAATTGGAAACAACTGGATCTCTGGTGAGTGAAAAAGGCAAAGCTCCTTCAACTAGGCTTCCCACGGTTGTTGTTGACGTAAGAGGACGACTGGATCAGTCAACCAAAAGTCATTAAGACGTTTGTCGCAGGAGACAGGGTACAGCTACTCAATGTGTCAGAGAGCTGTGAAAAGTGCAGGCCTAAAGCCGTATAGGATTACGGTTGTCCATCAGTTACAGGAACCAGATAAGATAGACGACTGAATTATTGTTGTTGGTTTCAGGCGTGCATTGTGCAAAATCCTGCCATATTGTTCATCACATGGTTCACAGATGAAGCATGGTTCCATTTATCCGGCTTAAATAACTCACGGTATTGGGCCAGCGAAAATCCACATGTTATTCGTGAAGCACCTATGCATCCGGTTAAAAATCGGCGCTTGGTGCGCAATATCCGCACACAGAATAGTGGGACCAATTTTTTTGTAAAACAATGTGAACACTGCAGAGTACCGACGGATTTTCATGTAGTTTGCTGAGCAACTAGACGATGTTAGAGCTGACTCAATGATATTTTCAGCAGGACTGCGCTACATTCCATACATAAAATGAATTCATGGCACTAATTACAAGTTTCTTTGACGACCAGATAATTTCCAAGAACCTGTGGCCGCCGAGATCTCCTGATTTGACATCGCTAGACTTCATTCTATGGGATTACTTAAAAGACAGGGTTTATGCCACACGTCCAAGACACTGGACGATCTAAAGCACAAAATTACACAGGCGATTCAACCTACTAACAGCAGAGTCCTCCAACGAGTGGCCAGTAATATGGAAGATGTGCCCAATGCAGGATGGAGGACATTTTCTACATTTGCTATAGAGGTAAAATTCCTCTGCATTTCAGGTATAATAAGTTGTCGCTAACATAACTCGTTTTGAAACAATCAAAGAAATATGTGTCAGTTCTTCATAAATCACCCTGTATAATATTTTGACGTAACATTCTAAACCAACAAACAAATGACAAGATTAAAAACATACTAGTAGAGGATGCGCGTGGCCCATAACCAAAGAAGAACTTATAAACACAAATTTAGAATACTTTGCTAGTTTGGAGAAATCCATAAACTTTACAGATATAGTACAATTAAAATAAGTAAGAATAATTATAATATCAAGTATATTAATTTGTTATGAATAATTAGCATATTGTAAATGTTCTACTAGAACACGTATTTTCGGTGAAACCTCGACATCGAATTTTTTGGTGGAATACATTATGAAGGAGATCAAAGAATCGCTACGTTGATGGTTCAACTAGGTGGACCACACTCACATGTTAAACAAAAGAACGAGAGCTGACTATACCAATCAAACACAGATATTCATAAAGGTATATATGAAACACCAGAAGAGAGTCAACGCTCTGACAAGAAGGGTTGGCTATATTTTCCCCCAGCCTCTATGTTTTCCCTCGGAGTTAACACAGCATGCTGCAAATGGGGTAATCGTGTACAAAACCCTAAGAGGATTTGGGCTCTTCTGCCTTCCCTGACGGGGGGGGGGAGGAAAAAATTATTCTCTTTATCCGGTGTGCTTATTGATTAGTGCAGCACGGGCCTGCGGGGCCACAGATAGGCCCGCCCAAACAAAAACGTGCTGCACTTTTATACCGACACAAATCATTTGCTTTTACTGTTTGTTTACCTTTAGCTTTAACAAACGTGTGAGAGCTGAACCAGCTGCTGAAATCATCATCACCTTCTCGGCCTCGGTAAAGCACTTAGATATTATAAAACATAAAACATTTTCTGTACGAATACCAATTTATAGAATCTAAACACACGTGTTTAAAATCTATGTGTTACCTCACGTTAATCGAGATAAACATTTACAGAAATGTTTTCATCACGCATTTCGTACAACAGCTGAAGTGATGGTCAAATGTTTAAAAGCGGGTTGCTATAGGCTGACTTTGAAATTTCATACTCTATGAAATGGCGAGAAAAAATTGAATGGTGACCGCTTTAAAAATTACAGAGTATCTGGAAATGCAATACAACAACACGAATGTCGTCCTCTCTGGTCTAGGGGTATTATGATAGCCTCTGGTTCCCAAGGTCGCTGGTTCAAACCCGGCGGAGGTTGATAGATTATTTTCTGGCGTAAAAATCCTTAGAATGGCTTCCATCGGAAGGGAAGTAAAGCCGGTGGTCCAGTGTCCTAGATTTACGGGACATAAAAGAACCTCAAGCTTGATAAAGACGTCTCTAAACTAAATTACCGGTCTTTCACGCCCAATATAGAATGGGACGCTAAGAACCACAGCAGTTAAAGAGCGTTCATAAATAAAACTAAAAAAAAAAAAAAAACAACATGAACTGTATATTTTAAGAAACTCTACATTCTTGTGTCGCAAGTATTTGTATACAATTAATTCAGAATTAAACGGAAATCAGGTCTGTTCGAAAAAAAATATATATAATGAATACAATATTTTTTTATTTTAGCTTATTTTAACTTCTTGGTCATACGGATACGATTACTATAAATTCGCTGGTTAACCTGAGTCAACGTATGCGAAACAGATAGCCTTAGTTGCGCAGTCATCTTTCTGTACCGTCTATTTTGATGCTACTCATATTTAATTTTGGCGAAATGTAAACTTCGTGATCGTGGAGTAGGGGTACACATACGGAGGGACCTCCAGAACCTGGAACAGAACGCCACAAATAGGCCGTAACGGCCCTTTAGGCTGATAATGTGATGAGGGGAAGACCCGAAGGGCAACCAGATCCGGATGACGATAGGAGATGGTAAGGACGGGGTCCCTAACGATTCCAGATGAAGTGCATTCTGTCGATGACTAGTCACGTGTTAGCCCCGTTGTGCCCGGGGGGTTCCAGAGACCCGAGCCACCTCCAGCAAGGGTTCCCTCAAGACCCGCCAACGCCAGGGAGAAACCTTCCGAAAACGCACAACCGTTCTGGCGCAACTCACCGAAGCCTCTTGTCTGGTCCTTCAACGTAGTCCTCCGTGGTCTAGGGGTACATGCTAGCCTCAAGTTCCCAAAGGTTCAAACCCGGCGGAGAGCGATAGATTTTTTCGTCGTAAAAATCCTTAGCATGGCTTCCTTCGGAAGGGAAGTAAAGCTGGTGGTCCGGTGTCGTAGAGTTACGACGTAAAAGAACCTCAAGCCTAGTAAAGAGGCCTCTGAACAAAATTTTCAGTCTTTTTCGCCCAATATAGAATGGGACGATAAGGACTACCATAGTTAAAGCGCGTCCATAAATAAAACTCAATTAGTTTATTTGGTCCTTTAACCCTGAAATAGATGAAAGGTAATGATGGTGACAGGAAATTCATGGTATAGGAGGAACCACCCCAACATTTGCCTACCGACCCAGGGAAACCGCGAAAAATCCATCGTCAGACTGACCAGCCTGTTGGGAATCGAACCCGGGACCTCCCGAATAATAGCCACACACGTTACCGATGAGCCAACTCGGTCGGAATCGTGGAACTACTGGCTGTTCTTTGAGTGCACATGTAGTAACCGTGTTGCTGGACAGATGACCATTGTTGTGTAGTCGCCTTCCTTTACAGCTGCTTTTGGAGATGAAACTTTGGATCGTAGTATTGATATCGAATTCAGTATATACTTGGAAACTAAGAAGAAACCACAAAAAAAATATTGGTAGGTACAGGGACTTTGAACCAATGGCCGTCCTGAGCCATCTCACTCAGAAAACGAGAAATATTGAAAACCTTTCCATGTAAAGAGTAGTTTGAAGTGAGGGGATATACCAGAAAGTCTTCATTTGGTATCCTTGGAATACGATGGACTTAAGTACCAATTTGGCATTTATTTGACATTTCGTTTTTGAGTTATCCGTTCCCACACTCACAGACATACGAACGTTTTTACCCTTCCTTCTAAAAATGCTTTATGGAGGGAGAGTTCATAGGCTCTCAAAGATCTATTTCTTCATCAATATCGTAGTTATGTAAATGCTTTTAAATAATCTTATTCTTTGTCGAGCTGGTTCATTTTTTCAGCACGATCGAAACAAATATATGGAATACTTAGAGGTACACCACTGGCTTTGAGGAAACGGGTAAGGAGGAAGAAGAGTAGCCTACCTTAAAGTGGAGGTGCCTTCCTCGGCGGCGAGGCTCTGCAGCTGCAGTAACTGGGGCAGATCGCCGATGTCCGAGTGTTCCTGGACAACACACAGAGGTTCCTCCTGACTGCACAGCCCAACTATCCGGGTGAGGTTCGTGTCCCGGAGACTGGCCAGCCAGCTCACCTCGCGCAGGAATTCTTGTCTGTAACACAAGCGTGAACTCAGTGCCTGCCCGAGATACAGACTCAAGAATTGTAGGTCACAGAGGGCAGCTAGGGGATACCTTACCTTGTAGCCTCGCCACAACCTCGCCACAGTGACTTGACGATCACCAGCTGCTTCTTGTGAAATGATGACACACCGTTGTACTCGGCGATACCTTCTGCCTCGCACAGGTGGACCTGCCGACAACAAACACTTTTGAGCAACAAATTAAATTGAGTTTTATTTATGGACGCACTTTAACTGCTGTGGTCCTTAGCGTCCCATTCTATATTGGGTGTGAAAAACCAGTAAGTTTGCTCAGAAGCCTCTTTATCAGGCTTGAGGTTCTTTTACGTGCCGTAAATCTACGACACGGGACCACCGGCTTTATTTCGCTTCCAAGGAAGCCATGCTAAGGATTTTTACGCTCGAAAAAAATCCATTGCCCTCCGCCGGCTTTGAACCCGCGACCTCGGGAACAACCATCGAATTTCATCGCTACAGTGTACTGGTCTTCGAAGACGACATTTATAATTCAGTCGCTATAATCTGCGGTTTGTATAGACAAGAACACCTAGTGGTTTCCAGAGAGTGAAAAGGAGAAAAATTTCAGCTCCGCGTCCAAGGTTAGTACTATTGCGTCTACTAAGACTCGAGGAATACGGAAGGAGGCGAGAGACGGTCTGATAGCGGCAGGCGTACCGCAGCGGCGTCCCTAACGTTTCCCAGTATCCCAGGACTTCCTCTATGCTTACGGTCAGGTTCGGGCAGAAAGTCCCTAGTAAAAGCGTTTCAATTGCACTCCACCGTCCACGGCGCCTAACCTATGCCCTGGAAGATGAAAGGAAATGAAAAGAGAGGAATTCTGGTAGTATAAAGTTTATCCCAAGATTCGCCCACCGACCTGGGAAAACCACGTCCCAGTCACTCTCTTGTCGAGCATCAGACCATACCAACATATCAGGCGGTTACGTCTGTAACTCGCATTCGGGAGGTCGTGGGTTCGATTCCCGTGGCCGACCTTCCTGACCCATGGGTTTTTCCGGAGTTTTCCCAGGTCAGCAGCGAATGCTGGGAAGGATTCTCACATTCACCGAATTTCCAGTCCCGCCATTTCATCTCCATTCTCATTCACGTCATCTTTCATCCGTTGGTCTCTTTCGGGGCTGAAATTGTCGGCGATGGTGTTTTGGTGCAGTGTGCCAGGGGAAAAGGATGCTCTTTGTGACGCTTTCAGCTGCCTGCTGGGGTATCTGAACCCCCTTGGAACCCTCTGTGTGGGTTGAGGTCCCCGAATCTGCCTGTCCGTCTGCCGGGGAGCCTCTATCTGGAAAACTTAGAGCTCCTGCCATCCCGTGCCGTCGCTTCTGGTTCCGGCCGCTCAGTGTCCCCTCTCGCCCCATCCTTCCTCCGTATGTACAATATCCAGTATGTAAATCAGTGTCGAGTTCCCTCCGTGGCCAATCCAACCCATAAGCTATTCGCAGACCATTCAAGATATGCATTCTACTAATCATGTAAATATCATACGGCATTTTAGTCAAAATCGTTGGAGCCGTTTTTGAGAATATACAAAATAACGTACAAGTTTTCTACGCAAAAAGTATTTTTTGGGGGGGTCCGTAAAAGTCTACGTAAGATGCTGAACTTTTCCAAGGGGACCTAGAAGGATTCAGCGGACGCTGTATTTTATAGATATCTATATTTTATAGGACGTTTTCATCTATCGCTTAAAGTTCACCAGTTAAACAAGATTATACATGATTCCTTCTGAATGAAAAGGTCTTCATAGGCTATTCCCAGGAAATTAAAAACATACATTTTATTTGTCATGTAAATGTCTTAATATATTTTAATAAAAATCATTAGTACAAATTTTGTGAAGATAAAAAGTAATCGAAAAACGTTCCGTGTAAAGGGTAGTTTGGAATGAGAGGATTTTCTTGAAAATCTCCGCGTTGCTCTTAAATATCAAGTTTGGTATTTATCCGACTTTAGTGACGCTGTTCATAGACACATACACACACACAAACGGAACCTTTTTCTAAAAATGCTTTGGGGGGGATCCAGGGACCTAAAAAGAAGTACTTCCGGGGAAATGCCGGAGCGAGATGTCTCAGGTAGTAACGTCTGAGGCTGGCATTCCGGAGATCTTGGGTTCGATTCCGGAGATCATGATGATGGGCTTTTTTCGTGGTTTTCCCAGGTCAATGTGTGAACGTTGGAGTGGATCATATACTACCTCCATTTCTTGTCTCATTTTCCTCTTAATCTTTCAGAGTAGTAGGCTCAGGCGGGGTAGACGGTAATGTGCGGTGGATGTTGAATCTGGAAACGTTAGGCACCCCGCTGCCATCAGATCTGGCCGCCCTTTTTACTCTCTAGCCTCATCTTTCCTCCCGGAAGCTTAGTAGGTGCAGCAGGCCAGCCTTGGCCGCAATGCTGAAACCCTTCATTACTAACCATACCCACATCTATATCTTATTATTCAGAAACTAAAATCCTCTTGCTCTCTCTGGAGATATATACATTCCTAAGCCATCAGCCAGGTAATAGATAAGATAATAAAAAGGTTAAGGGTATACATACATGTTTTTGCGAGGATCTCTCCTGTGGATTATGTCTGAATTTGCGAACAGGAACAAAGAACGATGAATAATTTAGAACTCATGCCTGGATCATATCATGGAATATTACATTACACTCGGAGCAGCAATTTTTCCTGTTACACAAAAGGAGAGAGCTAATATAATATTCACACAACAGCAGAACAAACAAGAAACGCTAAACGCTGCTGCTATTCCCAAAGCTCCTGATGTATCAGCGTTGCAAAGGGCGAAACTCGCTTTTGAAGTGAGTGCATAAAAACGAAACTTGTCATACGATATCGAGGGATCGATACTTACCTACCCTGTGTGCCGGTAGCTACATTGTTGCGGAAATATTTGTTACTGCGAGTTATTCTTTTGATGAGGGAACAGGGGCTCCTAGAAGGCTTTGTACACTCAGCTAAAAAGAAACGCAATATATGTACAGTGACTCCACAAAGTATTCGTCTCCACTCCTTTTTCTGGAGTGTTACAAACATTAAAATATGAAGAAAGAGGAGAAATTCAACTGGTTGTTTTGTGTAATTGTTACCTCGTTGATATACTATTGCCTCACGCCGATACCTAAAGGGGAACGAACCCTAGGTATCGGAGATAGAGAACACCCATGAAAGTGTCGAAATTAAGGTACGCGGTAATTCTAGAGTAACAGAACGCTGACGCCTCACAACGTAGAATACTTATGGCCGTCTTACTTCATTCGGATACCTAGGGGGAACAAACACTAGGTATCGGAATAAGAGAACACTCACGTAGGTAAGTGTTGAAATTAAGGTACGTGATGAATCTAGAGTAACAGGACGCTGACGACTCGCAGCGTAGAATACTTAAGGTCACTGAAAGGTCAAGATGCTTCAAAACATTGTTTTCTATGTGATAAGAACAGAAATCTTCAGCTATAAATTATATATGACCACATCTATTGTACGAGTGTTTCTTTCTTTTCAATTTCCCGAAATTAACGATGTGTACACCAAATTTTTGGCTGAAGTGAGTCCGGAGCAATGTCGGAAATCTGTATTGAACTTGACAAGACAAAACATGACACCAAATTTTACTGGATATCCCTGGGAACCATCTCTTTAAGCTAAAAAAGCTTTTTTCAGATTTTTAAATAAGCTTCAAAATAAAAATCAAGGAAAAATGGAACTTTTTATGTTATAAAATACGAATTACTTTTTATTTCGACATGGTAAACATATTGAAAAAGTAGAAATTATCTTTTAGTGGTTTAGGGAAAAAGGAGGAAAGTGCACCTTAAGTATGATTTGCAACATTTTGAGTTATAAGCAAGGTGTCACTTATATAACTTTTTCACAACTCTATGCAAGCGTTATTTTATTATTTTTAAAATCATTATTTCCAGAAACACTTAAAGTATACCAACTCAAATTTGGTTACCAGATTCAGTAATTATTGTGTAACCAGAATTTAAAGTACTGTCATAAGTTAGCTTCCTCGCTTCCTACTGACATTCCAGTGTCCTTAAGCTCATCGAATTGAGGTCACCAGGGGCATGCATTCACGATGCCCGCCACAGTACGTCGCCTCGCCGATCGTGGTTACGAGTAATTTTATAACCTGCGAATAAGAAGCAACTTCACTACCAGTCAGGTATGGAATAGGCGAGGTTCTTACAGACTGGTCGTAGGACATTAGAACGGAATAAAGGGCTTAAGACATGGGCAATAGTTTTACCTGTAGTTTACATTATCACAGGCAGCCCACACTTCTTTCCGGTACATTTCCTCCCCCCCCTGAGGGGATTGCTCTACCTCTTAAGTTACATCGTATCTCTCGTATAGCACCTCCATTTTCAGTACAATACTATAATCTATATATACTATATATAATAGAGGGAAGAAAAAAGAAGAATATTAAGGAGTGGTATATCAAATTCAGACTTAGACAGTTCTTTTCCCATTGTGTCAAGGGTTACCTGTGCAAAAATTGGTCGTAATCGCCGCAACGAGTGAACTTGTATTCCATACAAATAAAAAAATACATAGATCTGAAATTTAAGTTTTATATACAGCGGATCCAAAAAATATTTGTCTCCACTTTAAAAGAATTCTTGAAGCCAAGAAAATATTCTTATTTTTAATAGCGAAATTATAAACTTGTTCTGGCCTTTAACAAGATGTTTAATTTTATTAGTTTTATGATTCTTTAAAAACGTCCTATGTGATACATTCACATGACTTTCGCTACCTTCTATCTTATATTCTTGGGTATACAAACTATTCTTACTAAGCTTATTTCTCCACCTACTACGTATTAATCCAAATAAACCCTTGCAGAAATAGCTACATTACACATTTCTTTATAGATCCAAAGAGTACAGCACAGTTAAATGTTTTACAACTGGACGCTGTATGATGACCTTAAGATTTCATACTGTTTCCACGCAACTGCGAGAAACAGCTGAGTGTTGAAAGGACTTTAAGAGAATGACCATGAAATGAACAATTCAAACCATTAACAACGGATATCTCAGAAATTACTTATGCCACAAAAAGCATATTTGAAATAAATTAAGCCTTTTAAAGAGATCTACATTTTTACTTTCTCTACTACGTATAGTAAGTAGGGGAAGTATTGTATTCCACCCAAAAATTCGATACCGAGATTTCACCGGAATACATGTTTCAGACCCCATGAATCCAAAAATAATCATTTTTGGAAACATTTCCGTGTGTGTGTCTCTGTGTGTCGTGTGTGTGTGTCTGTGAACAGCATAACTCAGAAACGAACAGTCGGTTAAACACCAAACTTGGTATTTAGGTTCAGTATCTTCCAAAGATGCGACACGAAGGTTTTCAAAGAAATTTCCCCACGCCAGATTACCCTTTACGTGGAACATTTTTCGAAAATTTTAATTTTCTCAAAAATGGCTCTAACGATTTTGATTAAAATATCATATATTTAAGATACTTTCATGACAAACAAAATGTATATCTTTAATTTTCTGGGAATGTCTCCAATAGTATTCTTCATTATGAACGACTTTTGCATAACTGGTAAACCATAAGAGATAAACAACATTTTACTACGCAAAAAATGTAGATCGCGTTAAAATACACAATTTATGCCATATATATATATGGCATATTGTTGTTGAGTGAACCATTTTCGAGATATTGCTTGTTATTCCCTTAAATTTTTCAATACTTATACTTTTTCTCAAATGGGAATGCGTTATTCATTCTTTTTTTTGTCGTGGTAATGCAAAGAGTATCTTAAAATGTTTGACTATCGCTTAAAGCCCACCAATTCCTCTTGCATCTACAAGAAAATTAGCAATAAGATTAACATCTCGATATCTCGATTAACATGAAGCATATGGAGAACAAGCGTTTGTAAAAATAGTTTGTACAAGAGTAGAGAAAGTCATGTGAGTATAACACATCAGTTTTTTTGTAGTACTTTTTCGTCTTTCTCTTAACGTTTACCTTTATACAAAGTTTTACAAAATTCTTTGCGAATGAAAAGAACTTTACAGGATATTCCCAGAAAATTTAAGATATACATTTTTTGACTTGTAAGTATCTTTAAGGTATAATATTTTAATCAATAACGCTAGAGCCATTTTTTAGGAAATTAAACATTTCAAAAAATCTTCCATGTATAGGATTAGTTTGGGATGGGATTTTCTTGAAAATCATCGTGTGCATTCTTTGGAGGATAATGAACTTAAATATCAAGCTTGGCGTTGATCTGACTGTGTTTGAGTTATGCTATTCACAGACACACAGAGACCTTTTTCTAAAAATGTTATGTTTTGGATTCAGGGGGTCTCAAAACATATATTTCCGATGAAATCTCGGTATCGAATTTTTGGTTGGAATGTAATACCTTCTCTACCTACTAGGTACGTGGTAGAGAAAGTAAAAATGAATGTCTACCTTGACCTTTCCCCCAATAAAAGCATTTTTGAAAAAGTTCTTGTTCACACACATACATACAAATGTTTGATCTCTACTAATATTATAAGAGAGAATTATAATAAAAGAGAGAAAATATGTGAGCGTGTGTGTGTGTGTGTAAGGCAATCTCAAAAACCACTCAGCTGAATTTGATAATTATTTCACCATTGAAAAGTCAAGTCTTGTTGACAAACATGGGGCTGTAAAACACCATCCAATTTCATTTCATAAATTATTAAAAGATTAAAAAGAATATACAAAGCCTTGTGCTTGAATACGAACTATTTCAATCGGATTTTTCACTTCAAACAATATATTACAATGTAGACGGCCACTAGTTACCAATTAAGACACACAAAAGAGAATCGAATTCTGTTTATAACGCTACGTAACGCATGCGATTCCGATGCCAACATATTTTAATAAGCCTTATGTAAGAAATTATTTCCTTTGGATGTCGAAATAAAAATCGCTGGGGAAGTATGTTAGATAACTGTTTCAAGAGAGAAAATTGTGTCTAGTTAACAGTAGAAGTCAATCTACCAATATTTTATACTTAACAACTGAGATTTCTTTTTTTTTTTTTGCGGTTGCCAGGCTATATGTGTTTCGAAAGAGGTTAACTTGGTGGCCTAAGTGGGAAATCTTCATATTCACCAGCTTCACCTTTATTTCGCTATATATGTTAATGATTTCTGTATTAATGAAAACTATGTACTTTTATGTTATTAAATACCTAACTATGGAAACAAGGAAAAGGTGCAAAAGTTTAAAATGCAGCTACTGTGATACTGTAAGGTATCTAAAAACCTTACCCGTCCATTCGACCGATCATTGTTCCAACGTCAAATGGTGCTCATAGGCTATGCAGCATTTCCAGAACTTAGAAGACAATCGGGGGGAGGTTAAGGAAGTCAGATGTTCCGCCACCGTGCAAGGTAGCGCCGCGTTAACGTCTGCGACTCGCAATCGGAGGTCCGAGGTTCGATCCCTGGCGACCGCCCAAAAACCCTTAGGTTTTCAGGTTGTAGGACAGGCGACGGGTTCGGCGGTTTGCGGCTCGGCGGTGGATGTGCACTTTGTAGTTTTCTTCCCTGGGTCGTTGCGGGACTGCCTCCAAATGGGCCCCAGTAGGGGAGCCGCTAGGGGGCTTGTGGGTGGGTCCAGATGGCGAGGATCCATTCGATCTGGAAACGTTAGGAACCCCGACCAGTCTTGCGCTCGTCGTCATCTGGATCTGGTCTCCCTTCGGGTCTTTCCCTTCCTCCCAGGGGTTACGGTTGTGTCCTACTTGCGCTGTTCTGTCCCGGTTGCAGGGGGCCCACCGTTTGTCCGTGCTTTTACCTTTTAAGGGTAGAATTCACCACAAAAATACTCTAGATCATTGTACAGTGATTACATAAAGAACAAAGAGGTAAATAAAATTAATTAAATGTCATTCGAGTTTAAAAAAGTACCTTTGGCAACATCGGACCGTCAGTTAGTATCATGATAATAGAATAAATAGAACATGGAAATGGTCTATGAATGTAACCTGTAACTAGTGGCAGTTTTAACTATGTTAATGTTGGCAGTAGTTTTGTTCAGTAAGACAATTAGAAAGGAAATGACCAGAGCCCAGTAAACCGAATAGAGGAACTATTGCTTCAATCGATAGAGTCAACTTTGGTGGTGTTTTCGAGAGAGAGAGAAAGAGAGAGAGCGAGAGAAAGCCGTTCGTTCATTTTGAAGCAGAACAAAGGAACAGAAGCATTGTGTCCAGGTTGCCTTGTTGGTTCAAACTACGGACTGATTGCTGTGTGTTGGAATCGATTCTGTTTGTTTAATTGGGAGCCTTTTTTGTGCCTTTGCTGAATGGGGCGTGTATTCGTCTAGAGTTTATACTGACCGTGAATTGGATCATTGTCCACTTGGAACAAAAAGAAAGGTTTTTTTTCCCTGACGGTCAACTTTTGATAGGCAGTTGCATTGTGTTTTGTTTCCTGGGCTGTTTGTCTGCTAATTTCAGCTCGTATCCGGCACGGCAGATAAGGAATATTTGTGAGAAATGGTTTCGAAAACACCTTCGTCAACGATCCTATTCAGTGACTCTAGAATTTTTCCGCCTACACTATAAAAATTCTAGCAGTTAGATTCAGAGTGAGACACTTCTCATTTTTAATATACATAAAGAATTTTTCTCGTTCGTAATTTCCTCTCATTTTGTCTCCTTTCATATTGCAGGCTGGCAGGGTTAGGAGCGGTGGTCGGTGCTGTGTAACATGCGGTGGATGTGCTTTAAGGAACGAATTGTTTCTCACGTGGCATGTAATCTTCAGCACAAACATGTCCGTTAGGATAGGGGGAATCCGCGGTAACCTGGGAGGTTGGCATTCGGGAAGTCCGGTTTCGATTCCCGTCGACCACCCACACTGACCTTGGGTTTTTCGTGGTTTTCCCTGCTCGGTAGGCGAATGCTGGAATGTTTTCTCATCTACTACGATTTTCTTTCCATCATTCTACTTTAATTTCGTTTCCTTCTCATCTTTCAGGCGTGCTTTTAGGTTTCGTGACTTATGGAGGTGCCGGACAGATGGCACAGATGCTTGCCAAAAGGAGGGGAGTGCTTACTCCTCGTGGACATTAGAGGATTGCTTGGTGATGGGTCGTTCATCGTTCTATCTAGCAACTCAAGCAGTGGGGCGGATTTAAGAACCTGGAACTGTTAGGGACTTCCGCAGGTCTCTGAGGCCTGTCTGCCTGCGGCCTTAGCCTCCTATGGTTCCTTCACTTCTCCTTCCGCCTGGAGAGTGGTAGACACGATAGATCTATGTAGGTTGCTGCACGAGGTATCCCCTCCATTGTATCACCTATGCCTAGAGGGGGAAAGACCGATTGGATGGCTGTGATATCCAATCTGGAAACTTCAGGGACTCCGCTGCGCTGTACCTGCCGCCACTTGTTTAGAAGGCGCAATAAGCCTTGCCTTGCCGCAGGACTGAAATCTTCCCGCGGTTCTAATACCTCTCCCTTATCCTTTAATATATATTGTATGTTATGGCCATATCTCCAGCTGTGACCTTGCTGACGGGAAATTGTCTGGGAGCGTAATATTTCTTTAAAACGAGCGAGAAAGTTAATTTTCCTTGAAATTGCACCTAAGTCGATTTTGGTCCTCCAGAACCCATCTTTTTTCAATATGCAACAAATAAATTTCAAGAAAGACAAGATTACCTCGTTAAATATTTCAGTATGTAACCACAATTTTACTCGCATTCGGCTAATTTTATATTTTGAATAAGCAATTGATATTTGCCTGTATAATGGGTGATGCAGCATTTTTAACACTTGAATAATTTCAATTAAATTATATAATATGTACATTCAATAACTGCCCGCCTTCAAGAAATATGTATGTATGAATTTGTAAAAAATATATGTAACAGTCATTGCATATGCTTTAATTATTGTAAACGTGTTTAATAATTATATGTGAATGCATTAGGTAATTTAATAATGTAAGAGCTGTGAGAATAATAAGTTTAAAATGGCTAACAATGAGGTAACCTTAAGGCAATAATGAGTTTGAGAGTTTAAATGCTACTGGCCATGATTAGAGCAATGATAAGGTAAATTTTGTGACAGTTTAAAATTGGCCAATCAACAGCCAGAAAAAGCTTTAATTAAATGCAGGTATTCTATTGGACTAGAATTAGCCAATCAGAGACTTGAAATACAGAAGTTTACGGGTTTGGACGGTTGAAATATGTTCAGTTGCCTGCAGACCTTGGTAGTGATCTGATGGAAGATGTGTTTTCTAAAGAAATATTACGTATTCGTGTGAAACGAAAATTAAGTATACGCGTTAACAAAGTGCAAGTATAAAATTAAAGAATCTCACAGCTCTTAATATCAGTGTAGTGCTATTTAATTTGTGTCAAGGATTAATAAAAAGAAGTGAATTTAAACTTAAAATCTGTGTAAGCCTACATTCTTGTCGCACCACGCCCTGATTAACAGAAACGTGTCTCTAAAGTAATACTGACGCAGCCAAGGCAAACATAAACATAAATACTGTCTATAGAAGCAGTTTAATAACAAAGTTAATAAAAGATTTTTTTAAACTTGGAACGTAACAACAAAAATACATCTTAAAATCGGCTTCTCATACGTAGCAGCATATTACGTAATAAACAATCTACTTCAAATTAACGCCCCAAAGCGTGATGCAAACTTCAAGAACGGAACACTTTCTCAAATTGGTTTTCCAAGTGTGAGAATAAATAAATAAACTCCAAGAACAATACCTTCTCATGGGTATCCTTGAAGCAAAATACATTTTCAGTTTTTATATATATGGCTGGATTACATTGCACTCGAGAATGGCCAAGCATACTCTTATGAAACTATGTGTAAAACACACTGAGGGACTAGGGAACTGGAATTCTTACCCATTAGGCTACAGTTATCGAATTATGGAATTTTCAAACATATACACCTGGGATTAATATGCATTACGTCGGATTAGTTTCTCTTTTTTGCTTTCAGATATTTTTAACTCTGTATCACATGTTTCTTTCTCTCTCTCTCTCTCTAATTGTTTTATATCACTTTAACTACGTGGTCATATCGCGGCGGATCTGTCAGGATATACCTCGTGGATTGGTGTGTGGCGGGCGGTTAGCCTTCTATACCATACCTCCTTGCTTCGTCACATGTCCACAGATACCTAGTGCTAGGAAACTGTGCATCTTCTTCTACATATGACGGACAGATGGCATTAGGTTGTCGTCCAGTCTACCTGCTTTAATTATATGCGGATAGATGGCAGAGCATTCGCAATTACCATATATTTACATTGTTAATATTGTTTTAGACCTAAGGTGAAACTTTGACTCGTGGTATTAATAATCCAATCAACCTTAGCGACTGAGGGAATCCAAGGCAAAAAAAGTTGAAGTGTTACACTCACATGACTTTCTCTGCTTTTGTACAAACTATTTTTATAAACGCTAATTCTCCACCTACTTCTTGTCAAATATATAGTCAAATTTTTTAAGAGCTGGTTGCTATGTGAGCATTCCATTCTCTTTGCATGTCCAGGACATAGAAAAACGAATAACGAATTCCCATTTGAGAAAAAGTATTGGAAAGTTCAAACAAATAACAAGGAATATCTCGGAAATAATTCCCTCGACAAAAAAATGTTTATGACATAAATTGTGTGTGTTAACGAGATCTAAATTTTAGTGTAGAAAAAATGTTGTCTATCTCTTACGGTTTACCAGTTATGGAAAAGTCGTCCAGAAAGAAGAGGACTTTTGGGGACATTCCCAGAAAATACAAGATATCCATTATATTTATCATGAAAATATCTTAAATATATGACATTTTAATCAAAATCATTTTAGCCATTTTTGAGGAAATCAAAATTTTTCGAAAAATATTGCATGTTAGGGGTAGACTGGAGTGGGGGATTTTCTTGAAAATCTTCGTGTCGTATGTTTTAGAGAAACTGACCCTAAATACCAAGTTCGGTATTTATCCGACACAGACACGCAGACTTTTTTCTAAAAATGTTTTTTTATATTCAAGAGGCCTCAAAACATGTATTTCTGGTGAAATGTCGGTATCGAATTTTTGGGTGGAATGCAATACTTCCGCTATTTACTATACGTAGCAGAGAAACTAAAAAGATTGGTCGACTTGAATCCGGGACTTCCGGAATGCGAGCTGCAAATGTTACTGCCTGAAGCATCCCGCTCGGTATTGCAATGTTAAAAGAAGTAGTGAGTGAATATTCAGGCTTTCCTCAACGTGAATTTTCCAAAATATAAATTGTCTCTTGCACACCAGTTTGCCCAAATTTAATGACAATTTTTATGTTTGATCTTTATAAACATAATCACACATTATTTGTTATTGTTTCTGTAATATTAATGGTTTGAAACAAAAAAAATCTGATGTGTTAAACTCACATGACTTTCTATACTCTTGTACAAACTATTTTTACAAAAGCTTATTCTCCATATGCTTCATGTTAATCGAGATGTCAATCTTATTGCTAATTTTCTTGTAGTTGCAAGGGGAATATGGTAGTATTTAAGCGATAGTCAAATATTTTAAGAGCTGGTTGTTGTGTGGCGCATTCCATTCTCTTTGCATATCCAGTACGTAAAAATATGAATAACGAATTCCCATTTGAGAAAAAGTATTGAAATATTTAAGGGAATAACAAGCAAAATCTCGAAAATGGTTCACTCTACAACAAAAAAAAAATGTTTGACATAAATTCTGTGTTTTAACGCAATCTACATTTTTTGTGTAGTAAAATGTCTATCTCTTATGGTTTACCAGTTATGTAAAAGTCGTTCACAATGAAGAATACTTTTGGAGACATTCCCAGAAAATTCAAGATATACATTTCATTTGTCATGAAAATATCTTAAACATATGATATTTTAATCACAATCGTTAGAGCCATTTTTGAGAAAATTAAAATTTTCGAAAAATGTTCCATGTAAAGGGTAATCTGGGGTGGGGAATTTTCTTGAAAACCTTCGTGTCGCATCTCTGGAAGATACTGAACCTAAATACCAAGTTTGGTGTTTAACCGACTGTTCGTTTCTGAGTTACGCTGTTCGCAGACACACACACAGACACACACAGGGACATGTTTCCAAAAATGCTTTTTTGTTGGATTCAGGGGGCCTCAAAACATGTATTTCTGGTGAAATCTCGGTATCGAATTTTTGGGTGGAATACAATACTTCCACTACTTACTATACGTAGTAGAGAAAATGAAAATATTTGAAGAGTACGAACAGTTTATATGTCAGTTAGCGGATATGATTAAAACAGCCTACCTCATTCCTTTAAGCTAAATTAAAAACACGAAAATAATTAATTATTCATTTACTTCAAACTTTTCTTTGCAAGGAGTCATCAAATCTAGCGATATTTTGAATCTTTTGGAAAAGTATTTCATATCATATTAAAATCCTGATCGTCAATTGTAATAGATAACCCCGAGAGGTTACCAGTATGGATTTATCTGACGAAACCTGAAACCGCAGATGGGATTTATTTAGGCTATTCTATGAATAAAATGTAAAATTATTTAATAATAATACTTACTTTCATGCTTGTGTTGCTTAAAATCAAATTACCATTGTGTCAGATGTAAGATCATGGCATACTTAACCAATAAGCAATCAAAATTTATTGCGTAATACTATTCAATGCTACAGTGAGAACTGGAAAATAGTTAAACTCAAAATTAAGATAACCTACTATCAGAACATAATAGACAATTTTTTTTCAAGAAAATAATTTATTTGGAAATTGACACTATCTGAATGTGCATTGATTAAAACTTTTCAAATTTGTACGGAATTGCTGGTTTTCGGTAATGCAAACTGAAATAGATTGGATTGAAGCGGATGTTGAGGTGGTAGGATTTCGTAAATTCTCCAGAACTGATAAATGGCGCTGTTGATTTATGCGACATAGCTTAGTTATCACTGCGTGCTGATACTATTAAGATTCAATAAATGCGTAGATATCTTATCCGACAAAATCGCATACTTGCAGGCATATTATAAGATATACAATCGTCATTGGTTGAATTCAAAGGCATTGCTAAACTATATTTGGTTAACATCAAATACTCTGTAATAGGAAAACTCTTGTTATATTCGCATAACTCTGTCTACCCACTATCATTATATTTATACAGCGTCTACAAAATATTCTTGCAAAGGTTTATGCTACTTCAAACCGATTGAGATAAACGTTTAAATAATTAGTTTCATTACACATTTCATTATAGGTACCAAAGGAATATTGATAGCCAAATTTTTAGAAACATACGCTGGCCAAAAAATTCCACTCTCTTTCCATGATATCGCGAGAAACAATTGAATGTCGACCGCACGTAAAAAATGTCGAAGTATTGAAATATTCAAATCAGTAATAACGGATATTTCCGAAATAGCTGATACCATAAAAAAGTTATTTCAAATAAATTAAGTGTTTCAAATACTAGATTTTTTTGTGTAGTAAATTTCTGTCTATCCTTTATGGTTTACCCGTTTTACAAAATTATAGAAAATTTCTACTGAATGAAGAGAACTTCGCAGGCCATTCCCAGAAAATTGAAAATATTTTGACCGCGCGCGCGAAGCTACCTGCGGGCCACCGGTAAGCAGCTCCTGACACGGTGCCTGGGTGGGGCCTTCGATCGGCAGTCAGAACGATAGCCAGTGCGGAAGAATAGCCATTATATGCCGCTTCCCCGTTCCAGAAGATTCCTTTCGCATAATCTAGTAGCCCCCATTCTAGAACATTCCGCTTTGTATGTGAGGCCTATATGAGGGGCTGCTCTTGGCCGGGAGTTCATTCGTCTGCGCGATGTGATTCGACGGATTAGTTGTGTTGTGTTCCGAGTGAGTGCGATTTATTACAATAGGTATACTTTTTATTTGTCAGTAACTATCTTGATAGTATGGTATTTTAATGAGAATTGTTGGAGCTATTTTCAGAAAATAAAAAAAAAAAAAATAATTCCCAAGTAAATGGTAGTTTGGGGTGTAGCGTCTTTGGAAGGTGCACCTAACTGAAATACCAAATTGAACGTTTTATTTTAGAGTAATGCTATTGAAGATACATAATATACGCTCGGATTTTGTTTTAAAAAAGAGCTTCTTTTTGGATTTAGGGAGCCTCAAAACATGTGTTGGCGGTGAAATTTTGACAACCATTTTTGGGTCGAATACAATACTTCCTCTGCTTACTCTGTCAGTGGTAGAGAAAGTAGAAATGTGTACAAATTGTAAGCTAAATACCTTCAAAATTACTGAAATTAGGATATTCAGTCCCAGGATTCCTTAAATGATATTTGATGTGGATTTTAATTACTTTCCTCAAAGATGAGGTTGTGATGTATTTTACAACAGCCAAACTGGAGCAAAAGAGGTCCAAATTTAAGTGTTGTTGTGTTCGCCGATTCTTATTTGTCTCAGTGTACAGAAAGAGCGAAGGTTAAGAGTAAACATTAGCATTCACTCCAGTTGTTGAATTTTCGCACTCTCGCTAATTGAAAAGAGAGATTTTACTCACGTGTAAAGTGGCAGTTGTCTTTGCCGCTCACGTTCAGCATCTCGAGTTTTCTTTTCTTGGTGTTTGTCTTATTACCTCGCAGGTAGGTGCCTGCCTTTATTGAGGGACGTAATTTCTCTTGCGGTTTGGTGAGTAAACGTTCCACATCTCACCCTCTTGGCGAAAAACTTTACGAGTTTTAATATCGCGCGCGTGCAACCCCCGACTGTGTGTAAGAAACAGGGGTGGAACAAAACCCTTGCAAGCCATTCCCATTGTTCTAACCTCTTAACGTTCAGGGTCAGTGACCCGAGGATAGAAATTTTGGTAAAAAATTATTATTCTGATATATTAAATTCATATAACCTTCAATACCCATTATCGTTTATTTTTATACCTTCTTCAGACGACTCTTACAAAAGCTTATTTCTCTATCTTTTTCAAGTTAACTTTTGTAGAAATAGTTTCATTACACGTTTCGTTGTAGGTACAAGGGAACAGAGCAAGCCGAATCGAGAAGCATATGTTTAACGACCGGGCACTATGGCTTTAAAATTCCATAGTCTCCATGACATCGCGAGAGACAAAGAATAGTGACAGGATTTGAAAAAAAATTACGAAGTATTGAACAATTGAAACCAATATTAACGGATATTTTGTAAATGGCTGACGTCACAAAAAAACTTTATTTGAAATAAATTGTGTGTTTTAAACAGATGCGAATGAAGAGGACCTATAGGCTATTCCCCAAAAATTAATGATAACGATTTGCCATGCAAGTATCTTAAATCCCTATAGGCATTTTGAGAAAATCGAAAATTTCGAAAAATCTTCCAATGTAAAGGGTAGCCTGGGGTGGAAGATTTTCTTGAAAATCTTCGTGTCCCTTCCCTGGCGGTTTTTTCTAAAAATACTCCTTTTTGATACCGGAGATCTCAAAACATATATTTCCGGGTGAATATATAGTTTTTTTTTTTGTGGAATGCAATGCCTTCTCTATCTACTAGGTACATGGTAGAGAAAGTAAACATCTGATGTGTTTTACTCACCTGAGATTCTCTCCCCACCTTTCCACAAACTATTGTTGCAAAAGCCTATTCTACCCACTTCATATTAATCGGTATAAACGTCTGTAGAAAGTTTTATTACACACTTTGTTGTAAGCATAGGGCGAGATCCAGGAAACTGAAGCAATAGTCAAAAGTTTAAAAGTGTCCTTGAAATTACTATTTTTATGAACCTTGACAAACAAACGAACGACGATGCAGCACAAAGAAGCGTAAATTATTTGAACATTCAAACCAACAACAACGAATATCTCGGAAATGGATAATGCTACAAATTTATTTCACTAATGGTGTTATATAACAAGATCTAATTTGTTTTTGTAGTAAGATTTTTATAAGCATATTCACATTAGTTGTTATCTGTTATCTAACGATCTACCAGCTATATACACCAATGCGGATAGTCGAGGTCTTTAAGGTGCAGACTCTTGAACGGGAGCTCTGTGGTTTAAATCCCACATGAACTGTCGTCTCTGACGGTTTTTTCGGGTTTTCCTCAGTCCTCATAACTGGTAAATGCCAGGAAGGTACTCTAAACTTAGACCTGGAATGTTTCCTTCACAGTTATCATATAATTTTATTTCATCTATCATCAGTGGCCACCACCGATGATGTTGATTGATGTAAGAACAAGGGTTAACACTACTATAACAAGTATACAAAATTCGTTTAGAATGAAGAGGGCTTCACAGGCTATTCCAATCACAGTGCCAGAACAGACAATGAATATATCTTTGAAGTTTGCCCCAACAAAACCAAGTAGTTTATAAGATCGTTTGTAGAAAACAAAATTGGTAGCTATGAAATTTTGTGCACATAATTTGATTTTCCATTAATGTACGCGTAATGAGACCTATGTATTTTAAAGTAAATAATTACTTTAGCAAGCATATAATACAAATTACAGAATAATTGGGGTAATCCAGGAAGTAACGACCGCTTTGTATTTCCGCTGAGCAGATCGGTGTCAGGCTTCTATCCAAATTCGAGTGGTTTCCTCGATATCTTTTCTCAGTGTTGTGTGAGAGCTAGTCGAAACAAGTAATTATTGTGCATTCTGTGACTGTTCAAAATGAACTGTATGATACAAAGTCCCGTCGACTATGAAGTGAAAGATACTGGACCTTTTTAATGTTCATATGTTGAAATCTGGAGAAATTTACAGTGATTAAAGGAAGTGTATGATGATACAGTAATGAACGAAACAAATGTGAGAACGCGGTTTTAAATTTTGAACAATGGACGAACAAACGTACATGACGAAACTGGACACGAACGTCCGTCACTCATCACAGATGTTTGTTAGATTCAAGTGACGAATTACAAGTTTATTTATTAAAAATTTCTAGTTCTTTGCTTTGTAAAATTGTGTCCGAACATTTTGATTTAATGGACTGCGGCAGCCGACTATAAAGCTATAAAGATATGACAAATGCCTAAATAGGGTAAGTAATTATGTGGAGAAATAAATTAGTAAGCTTCAGTTTTGTGACTTCTTTTAATAAAATACTTTTTTGAATATATTAAAGACAGACGGTCGTCACTTCCTGGATTACCCTTGCATATGGTAACAAATTATTACAGTTGTAATGTATAGGTTAGAAATTTCAGTAGCGAATACCCTTAATCTGCAAAGTTCCAAAGCCTTCAGTCCTTTAACTCCAGCTCAGTGGGTGACCTCGAGACAGTACATTTTCCCATTGAGAATTAAAATGTTTACCCAGAGGTTGTGGCGGCTCGCAACCTAAACAATGCAACTTACGTATATCTTATACATATATACTAATTTGACTCTCCAATTACTTTGTTGGTGTACGTTTTCTTTATTCCCAGTAATACTCGTAGACAAGGCCAGCAGAAGATTTTTTGAAAACAATTATACCGCACAACCACTCATACTCACTACACCACGAGCTTTTAAAATGTTTGATCGTACCTTTCCTTTCCACTTTATGTGTCGATACACTAAGAATTGCCTTAGGTCTACCCGTAAATACTGCGTCCATTTTACGTCCTCAATCTATCGCGAAAAATATTTTTGTAGCGTACAACACACAACACATTATGCCATTTTGTGGATTTATTGCAAATCGCCAATGGTTTAAATGTTTTTAAGACATTAAATTATTTGTGATTCCTTAATTCACACTAGCAAACTTCCAAGATCACAGAAACAACCACAATAATCATTACGTACAGATTGTTTTCGCACATGTACTGAACTAACACTGAAGGATCATTCCGAAAACTTGACGTTTGAAAAGTGATTTGAAAGGGAAAACATTCCGTTAGGAAAGGATATTTGCAAGTTTACAAAAGATTTCATAAGTGTCATTGATCACCGAATAAGTTGGTTGTAATAGCAACCGGACATAAACAGTGCAGCTGAACATCCCAGAGCCCAGAGTAGCTGCAGTAACCCTCTATACCTGCTCATATACATTGCGGCTTTTCCATTTCGCTCGCTTACAACCCATTCTCCTTACTCCCTGCTACTACCGCGGTAACACTTCGGAATGGGAGATTTTGCTTTTAAAACAATGATTTGTAAAATTACATTCCTCTATGTGAGTAGTGGAATATTTGAATGTAAAATATTAAAAATAGAAATAAAATTATATTCGAATGCACCTAGTTAGAAAACAGATGAAGTAGCGCTTCACTGTTTCAGATACAGCCATTATTTATCAGTTCATTCTCCACTCACTGCCATCCTACACCTAGCGCGACAGACACATTTGGTGTTAAAAGTTCAGCTATTTATAATTGGCATTGAGAGGCTTTTGTTCACCCTTGACTGTGTGGTGCCCCTCCTGTGTTTGTGTTATTAACTTTAAAGACACGTGGCAAGCTTCTTTTGTTTGACAACACGGCCCGACACTGTTTTCCCTTCCTCTTCCTCTAGTCTTTCTGCTTACTCTTTATTCTAATCTACCTATTGTCATTCTCCTCCTGAGCCAATTCTATACCATTCCTCAACCCATATTTCCATTAGTCTTTACATCTATTTATGTATTTATTAATTCTTTATGAACATTCTTTACACCTAGAGTCTTTTTATAATTCTGCTGTTAAATAGTTCATTTATCTCAACGAACGACAGCAGCTAGGTCACTTCCCTCCCATTCTTCATTTGAGCGTATGTTAAATCTCACTGCTGCGAAACCAACTTAAATACAACTGTGCAGAGTTGCTGTCAATGCTGACTTGTTTGTTTACACTTGCGCATTATCTCCCCTTTCTCACCGAGTGAGATGGCCCTGCGGTAACATGTGTGGCTCTCATTCGGGAGGTACCGGGTTTGCTTCCCTTTGAGCCGATCACTCTGACCTTGGGTTCTTTCGCGGTTTTCTCTGGTTGGTAAGATAATACTGTGATTTTTCCTGTCCCTCATTACCTGTCATTTCATTTTTTTATTATGTTTCAGTATCGAAGAATCAGGCGAGTGGACGGCGGTGGAGTTTCCTTTGAGGAACTGTCTGCCCTGGCATTCGGTATGGGACAGGCTCTCAGAGAGACCTCTCCATGGATAGTGGTAGGACTGTTGGGGTCCCACCGGCGTCAGGATGTAAAATGTGGAGACATTAGGGACCCGTCTGTGTCCTTCGCTTCACTCCTTCCTCAGAGAGGTTTCCAGAAGCACAGTAGGCGCCCAGTCTTCTTTCGCTACCTGGTAACCATAACCATCTCTACTTTCCCTCTTCCAGTGTCCCCAGCCTGCAGGGGTGAAGTAGTTTACTGCTCCACTAGGCACTTGTTCTCTGTACAGCTAGCCGAGTGAGCAATGGATTCCAAATAACATATTTTATTTGAAACAAATATTTATTTATTGACAAATATTTAACGCCTTTTCGCTTACTGTGGTTCATATTTTTTATTACTCCGACCATTACCTGCATATAAACCGAGCGGGATGGCTCAGGTGGTTTCATCTTTGGCCCGTATTCCGTAGATCCAAGAACCGATCCCCGGCGATCGCCCGCTCTGTGTTTTTCGTGGTTTCCTCGGGTTGCCAGGCGAATACTGGGGTGCTTTCCCTTGTACCATGACTCTCCTTCCTTTCATTTCCTGTACCCATTATCTTCCTTGACATTTGTTTCAGGTTTTAGGACCAGGCGACGGTGTTTGGCGGGTTGCGGCTGGGCGGTGGCTTGCGCTCTCTTCCATGTCGTTGCTGCGGTACCGCTCAGTTAGAGCGTGGGGCTCCGCTCCAGCGGACCCTGGAGATTGGTGGCTTGTGGGCAGGGACCGGGTGGAGTCGGATGCGTTCTATCTGGAAACTTTTAGGGACCATGTCTACGCTTGCGCCCGTCGTTATCCGGATTTGGTCAACCTTCAGATCTCTCCCCTCATCCTTCCCTTCCAGGGATCACGTTGGAAGCATAAAGGGCCGACTGGCCTGCTTACGGTGTTCTGCCCCGGTTCTGGGGGTCTCTCCGTGATACGTACCTTTACATTTACCTGCATATAATAGGTATCCATATCGTGATTTTACCGGAAGTGTACGATTTTACATCCCCTTAGTAAAATAAAATAGTGGGTATTAGTGGGTATATCCACTATTCATACCAAAGCTTACTTTTCTATTTTCTACATTTTAATCCAAATAAACCTTTGCAGAAATAGCTACAATGCACATTTCGTTACAGATACAAAGAGACAAACGATAGTCAAATGTTTAAGAACTGGACGCTATTCGTTGTCTTTAAATTCCATACCGTTTCCATGCAATTGCGAGAAATAACTGAATGTGCACAGGGCATTAAGAAAATGACCAAGTAATGTACAATTCGAACCAATAATAACGAATATACCAGATGTGCCTTAAGTCACAAAAACATTTTAATTAAATTGTGTGTTTTAAAGAGATCTACATTTCTTGTGTAGTACGTTTTCGTCTATCATTTAACATTTACCAGTTATACAAGATAATACAAACTTTCTCCCGAATAAAGAGGACTCACAGGCTATTCCCAGAAAATTCAAGATATACATCTTATTTGCCCTGTAAATATCTTTATTATATGACATTTTAATCAAAATCATTATAGCAATTTTTAGAAAACCCAACATTTTGAACCATATTCCCAGTAAAGGCGAGTTGGGGGTAGGGAATTTTGTAGAAAACCTTCGAGTCACATCTTTCGAAGATACTGAAATTAAATACCAAGTTTAGTATTTAACCGACATTTCGCTTTTGAGTTCTGCTGTTCACAGATACACACACATGCGGAACTTTGTCTAAAAATGCTTTTTTTGGGGTTCAGGGGTCTATAACACATATTTGCGGTGAAATCTCGATATCGGATTTTTGAGTTGAATGCAATACTTCCACTACTTACTATAGTAGTAACCAGTTCCGACCCGGGTTGGATTCCCGTAGTCGCCCACTCTAATCATGTTTTTTGTGGTTTTCCCTGGTTGGCAAAGAAGAATGCTGGAGTGTGTATTCCACTACGAATTTCCTCCCTACCCCATTTCATTTCCCTTTCATGTTTCAGGTTGACTCCGGAGCTGTGGTTCTGTCGGTGTTAGGCAGATGGCGCCGAATTTTGCGATTTGGAGCTTCTTCTGGGCCCCTGCTAGAGAGACGTCTCCGAGCGACCTTCCTCTGGCCGGGTGTTCAAGCTAGGGGTATACGCACAAAAGTTCCATTAAGGTCAAAAAAATTAAATTGAGTTTTATTTATGGACGCTGTTTAAATGCTGTGGTCCTTAGTATCCCATTCTATATTAGACGTGAAATACCAGTAATTTTGCTCAGAGGCCTCTTTATCAGGCTTGAGGTTTTTTTTACGTGTCGTAAATCTACGACACGGGACCACCGGCTTTACTTCCCTTCCGAAGGAAGCCATGCTAAGGATTTTTACACCCGAAAATCCATCGTCCTCCGCCGGATTTGAACCCGTGACTGCGGGAACTAGAGGCTAGCATGGTAACCACTACACCACGGAGGACGACCCATTGGAGATCGAAGTGCTAGGTGTCCCCTCCGTTAACTAGTCCTATCCTATCGCTGCTATACGTAGTAGGAATGAATGATTTGTCTACGTTGACCTTACATGCATTTTAAACAATGTTTACAATACAATGGAGTTGCTTATTATTTCTCTTCTCCTTATATTTAACATTCTGTTGTATATACGAGTATAATGGGGAAGTATAATTTTCCACTATTTACTTTTTTGCCAGGCGGCGCCGTGGCCGAGTGGTTAGAGCGCTCGCCTCCCACCGAGGCGGCCCGGGTTCAATCCCAGGGACCTGCATGTAGGATTTGTGGTGGACGAGGCGGCGTCTGGGGTGGGTTTTGTCCGGGTTCTCCGGTTTCCCCCGCCATTCATTCCACCAACTGCTCCATCATCACCTTTCCTTTCATCCATTTCACCAACATTTCGTTTCATCTACTTCCTTCATCCCATACCAGGCATCGGGCTGATCACCCATCCTGGATGCTCTGTCTAATCCATGAGTGTCTGCTCCTCGACATGCCTCTGACCGCAGGCACCCGCTTGTAAGTCCTGGGGGGGTGTAAGTCCTACATAAGAGGAGGGTAAACAGATAATGAATGAATACGTTTTTGCTTTGTTACATCTTTTCCGTAACTTCTCAAATTTTTTCACTTTTCTTTTAACCATTTTAACCAAACTTTTCCTTAAATATTTTCCTGCTTTCTCTATATACGCATTTGATCTTGTATAAAAAAATCCTCCTAACTTCTATCTCTATTGGTAAATTTTTCCATTTCTCTAGTATTAAATTCTCTCTTCCGTTATCTTTGTCCTCCAATTACAGAATATAGTGTCAATTGCCACGTGATCCATTACATTTAGTACATCTCTCCCCACTTCTTCTTCCTGTTAGACCACTTAAATTCATTACATCTGTCCTCGCCCATGCATACCTCATTCTGACCGCTCTGTGGCATACTTCGATGCTACTATACGTAGTAGAAAAAGTAAAAGGACAATGGCATTTTAAAGCCAGTACACACTGGCTTCTGTAAAACAATATGCAAAAAATTGTAGACTAGAAAGGCAGAACAACAATTTTGAGGATAGGAACAAGAAATCGCAGAATCGCTTTTACTGCACTCAATGCATCAACATAAAATCAGTCTTGTTAGAGTCTCCGATTGAGAAACCTATTTGTGGGCTGTCAGATGGAAATAAAACATACTCTTGTACAGTATTATTCACGCTCGCTAGGTGTCTTATGTGAGGTCGGCTGGATGGCACGGTAATACAGTTTTATAATGGTTAATTTCTCACTGTGTACCAGTACTCATTAATTGTGACAGTACATACATACTTTCCCGTGAGTTGCATTTCATTTTGATGTTTCGTAAAGTCAGATTTCTATTATATTCATGCAGCGCACCTGTTATACTGCAACAGCGACCCCATGCTCCTAACCTCAAAATGTTTAATTCGGTACTGCCTTTTTACTCTACACATTGTTTTTCCGCACTCTATGTAGTGACCTGCGTTTTAAAGATTTTATTATCGCTTAAGCCTCCTATCCCCCTTGCACCTACAACGAAATGTGTAATGAAACCATTTCTGAAAACGTTTATCTCGATTAAATGAACGAGATAAAAATAGCTGTTTAGGAATAGAGGGGTAGAAAAAATCATGTAAATGTCGCATCAGAAATGTACATAGCAAAAAATTCAATACCGAGATTTCACCGGAAATACATGTTTTGAGGTCCCTAAATCCAAAAAAAGGCTATTTTCAGAAAACAAATTCCGTGTGTGTCTCTGTATGCCATTGTGTGTGTATGTGAACAGTATAACTCAAAAAACGATACCAAACTTGGTATTTAATTCAGTACCATTCAAAGATGTGATACGAAAATTTTTAAGAAAATCCCCCACCTCAAACTACTCTTTACATGAAACACCTTTGAAAAAGTTTGATTTAAAAAAAGGGGCTCTGACGCTTTTGATTAAAATAACATATATTAAAGATATTTGTATTATGAACAAATTGTATATCTTTAATTTTCAGCCATGCTAGCCTCTAGTTCCCGAGGTCACGGGTTCAAACCCGGCGGAGGCGATGTTTTTTCGGGCGTAAAAATCCTTCGCATGGTTCTTTCGCAAGGGAAGTAAAGCCGGTGGTCGCGTGTCGTAGATTTATGGTATGTAAAAGAAGCTCAAGTCTGATAAACAGGCCTCTGAGAAAAATGTCCGATCTTTCACGCCCAATATAGAATGGGGTGCTAAGAACCATAGCAGATAAAGAGCGGCCCTAAATAAAACTGGATTTAATTTAATTTTGAATTTTCTGGGAATAGCCCGTAAAGTCCACTTCTTTAGGAAGGAATTTTCTATAATCTTGTGTAACGGTTAAAGTTAAGCGATAGACGAAAAGGTACTACACAAGAGAAAAATTTAGATCTGTTTAAAACACACAATTTATTTCAAACAACCTTTTTTGTGGCATCAGCCATTTTCGAGATAACCGTTATTGATGAATCCAATTGTTTAATACTTGTCATTCCTTTCAAGTCCTTTGGATACTGAGTTGTTTCTCGCGATTGCACGCAAGGAAAGAGTATGGAATCTTAAGGCCAGCATATAGTGTCCAGTTCTAAAACATATGGCCATTGCTGTTCCCTTTGTATCTATAACAAAATGTGTAATGCAGCTGTTTCTGGAAAGGTTTATCTCGATTAAAATGAAGTAGATATGAAAACTAACTTTTGTAGGAATAATTTGTGTACCTACTAATAAGCGATAGAGAGTAGAGAAAATTATGTGTTTGTAACACATCAGACCTTTATTTACTTGCATTTTAGATGCAACATTTGCAAGCGAATATGAATTATTTTTCAAGTGTCTGAAATTTAATCCTGCTGGTTTCGAACTCCTACTTTCTATACAAAAAGGAAGGAAAAAATCTGATGTGTTACACTCGCATGACTTTCTCTACTCTTGTACAAACTATTTTTACTAACGTTTATTCTCCATCTACTTCATGTTAATCGAAATAAACATTTGCAGACTATACCTTATTGCTAATTTTCTTGTAGATGTAAGGGGAATATATATTTACAAGGGCAGTATAGAAATACAGTAGCCTTTAAGTACATACATATCTCTTAATAGCTGGTTGCTAGGTGCATCACCATTCCCTTTGCCACAGATTAATACTCTTTGCATATCCAAGACAAAAAAATGAATAACGAATTCCCATTTGAGAAAATATTGAAAAATTTAAGGGAATAACAAGCAATATCTCGAAAATGGTTCACTCAACAACAAAAATGTATATGACATAAATTGTGTATTTTAACGCGATCTACATTTTTTGTGTAGTAAAGCTTTGTCTATCTCTTATGGTTTACCAGTTTATCAAAAGTCGTTCACAATGAAGAATACTTTTGGAGACATTCCCAGAAAATTCAAGATATACATTTTATTTTTCATGAAAATATCTTAAACATATGATATTTTAATTAAAATCGTTAGAGCCATTTTTGAGAAAATTAAAATTTTCGAAAAATGTTCCATGTAAAGGGTACTCTGGGGTGGGGGGATTTTCTTGAAAACATTCGTGTCGCATCTCTGGAAGGTACTGAACCTAAATACCAAGTTTGGTGTTTATTCGACTGTTCGTTTCTGAGTTATGCTGTTCACAGACACACACACACGGATATGTTTCCAAAAATGCTTTTTTCGGATTCAGGGGATCTCAAAACATGTATTTCCGGTGAAATCTCGGTATCAGATTTTTGGGTGGAATACAATAGTTCCCCTACTTACTGTACGTAGTAGAGAAAGTAAAAAAGAGCGTATACACTATTTTGCTATTTTCTCCCCCTCCCTAACCTTACACTCGATCCTGTGGCTTATCGATCGCAGAATTAGGGTGCTGGGAAGCACACAGTGATATTCCATTCCCCGCTGAGCAGTGTTATTAAGAGGCCTGTAACTGTAACGGTCGCATTGTCAAACGGTCAGTTCATTGTACGCTGCAGCACAATGCGACCAATTGTGTCTTTTGAAGCAGTGGCGGCTCTTGCAAAACTGGCCCAACAAACACGGTTGCAACTGAATCGGGAAAATAGCCACCAAAAGGCTTTCAAAATTTTTGTATCGCCACTTCAACACGCTATTCTTATAAAAACTTATTCTTCTATCTACTTTGATGTTAATCGAGATAAACGTTTACAGAAATGGTTTCATTACACATTTCGTGGTCGGACAAGAGGGGTGGAGGAAATCGAAGGATGGTCATTCTTTTTAAAATCCGGGTCGCTATATATTTGCTTCGAAAGTCCATATGTTCATGACTGCGAGAAACAAACGAATGGCATCTTAACACTTAAAAATCGCGTGAAGTATTTTAAAACCAAAAACAGTAATGACAAATAGTGAAAAACCTTATTTCATTTTTGTTAAAAGCGTTTAAAAAAATAAGTTTCGTGGTCCTATGCCTCTAGAAAGTATTATAAAGAATGCAAATGGAATGGTATGTGAAAGCCTCCGCGTGATGTAAATTTGAAGTTATTAAACTTTTAAATTTTATGTAATTTAAACCTGGATAACGTAAGACTGAATTTCGTATCAATCAATACGACGTATTACATTTTTAAAATCTGAAACCAAAACTATCTTTGATATCAAGCAAAGCCCTCTTACAACCAAGCTGTATGCAGAAACTTTGAAGAAGTTCAACAAAAATTACATAATCAGGAACATTTTGAAGTGGTAAAAGGTTTAAAAAAATTGCTAAATAACCAGAAAAGCAAAACCACAATTAGATCCCCAATTCTACAATGCTTGAGAAGTTTTTCTTCTTTGAACATTTTAAATACCTTATGCTTTTCCTAAAAGTTTGTCAAAAAGATGTGCAAATCAAAAATTTTCCTGCAGAACGTAAGATTTTGAACCTCTTATCAATGAACACGAGTATGACATCTTTAAAGCCTAAAACCAAAACTTTGTTTGATATCCAGCAAAAACCTCTTAAATCTCTTGAACCCTGTATACAGGAAAGTTTAAAGACCTCCAATAAAATTACATCATGAGGAATATTTTAAAGTAGTAAAAAGTAAAACAAAACGGAAAGTTTAAAGAAGTCCAATAAAAATTACATCATGAGCAGTATTTAAAAGCAGTAAAAATAAAAAAAAACAAATGTTTGAGGATTTTTTCTTTGAAATTTTAGATACTTTATATTTTCCCGAAAATGTGTCAAAAATTCACTAACGCGTACCTTTGACACTATGAACTTATAAGTGCGCCGCCACAGCACTTATTTCAGTCCAAGCCCCAGGCATAAACCAGCCAGTCCACTAGGGAAGGATAGGAAAGTAAAGGCCGAGCTTATTTTCACAGTCCGCTATTAACCGTGTCTACTGTACTTGTGACATGTGACTAGACTTACCATTCCAAAGCCTCCCTCGCCCAGTTTCTCGACAAGTCTGAGACGATGACGTGGGAACTCCAGCAGGGACGCCCCGTCACGTGGTGGTCCCTCAGGTATCTTGATTGGGGTGAACTTGCCCGGCGTGAAGTGTTGTTCCCTTCGCTCCGTCTAGAACACAAAAATGTTACAGTGTGTTATTACAGCAAAGTTTACTTACATTGTTACAGTCATGCAAGCTGCAAGTTTTCTGTTATTTATGCAACTAGTTGGATACGAGCATCATTACCTACCGTTCTAATGTGTTTTACAAGAAAGAGGCGTAAGACGAGTTCTGCGATTACATGAGAGCGGTAATTATGCTCAAACCACTAGTTCATACAATACTTTATCCGAACCATTTAATAATGCCATGCTATCTGCCTTTATAATACGTTAGTTAATTTATAAATAACATGATCATTCAATAAACATTATGATACTCTTTGATTCAATGTAAACCAAAGCTTAGTTAATATTATTCCGTTGATTATAGTAAATTTAGTCTAGAAACAAAATATCAATGTAACTATATTAATTGGTTTACAATAACAAAAAATAGTATTGTCACTGCACGAGCGAAGTTGCGAGCGCATCCCGACGCGCTTACCTGGCCGGCTGGGTGCAGCTAAATGACCGGCCTCTTCAGAATAATAGCCGCGAAACGAGCCCATTAATTGCCGGTTCCCCGCAGGTTTTACTGTTCCAGAACACTTCCCGTGACCAGGGGCAGGGTCGACCCCTTCAGCTGTCGTGGTGCGGGTGCTGCGGACCCTGAGCACTCGTGGTACTTCTGACATTACTAGAAGTACTCTGGGACAAAAGTCCGAGCCCCACCCGTAGGGGTGTCGTTTGGATTGGGTTGGACTCGGCGAGGAGTGGTTCCCGATACGCATTGGGTTGTGAGACATCTAAAGGTCCTCCGGTACTGCCCTGGATAGCCGGTAGACAGTTGCTAGATTGCTATCGGCCCCACAGAGGTTGTTCGGTAGTCTTCCCCTTTTTGGTTTTGACGCGGGAAGCGGCATATTCACTTCCGCCCTGTAATGGGGGGGTGAATTAAAATTTTCAGGTGCCGGCCCAAAGGAAAATACTCAAGGTAAGGAGTGTCATTCGGGTGATGCCCGCCTCCCAGGGCCACGTGTGGGTCTAGTTCCCTGGTGCCTTTCGGCATGTTCTAGTGGCCTCCCATTCCATAACATTCCTCTTTGTATGCGGGGTCTATATAAGGGGTATCCTGCTGAGTAGATTCAGTTAGTTAAGACGTTAGGAAGTTAAGTGCAATTAAAAGTCGAAGAGTTTGGACAGTTAAGGTGGAGTTCAGCTGTGAGTCGACTCTGTAGTTCAGTGGTTAGTTGTGACTCAGCAGTTCAATTGTGATTCGATTCGAGGATGTATTGTGTCAAAAGTATCTGAAATGTACGTTTGTACTACGCTGAGAACCTAAGTGACAAGTGTGTTTAGCAGCAATGGTGTTCTCATTTCTTACAATATAGATTATTTGGAATCAAGAAAACACTGTTTATTCGATAATAAGTGATTCTGAAGAAAGCATCCCTTCAGATACTGAAGTAGTAGCTTCAAGAGTTGTTCATCGCTTTTGCTAAGTAAATCGAGGGTAAAGTGATATATGAGCGCTATGTGAAATGGTGCGAAGTTAAAGAGAGCGAGTAATATCGTACTTGAGAAGGCTTTCCTTGGAGCTTTTATCACTGACTTACTAACCTTAGTATCTGTGGGCATATGAATATACGTAAGTTAATTCACTGGTGTGGTGATATGATGCATAAACAGCCATTATTAAACGGTCGCGGATAAAATATATTTACCGACCATTAAAGGCTGGTTCACAACCACGGTAACGGTAACCAGAACGGAAACGAGAACGGGAAGCAAGAAATTTTGATTACAACAGCCCGGGAACGAGAACGGGAATGCATATCGATCACAAAGTGAAAGTCGATTTTGCGCATTGGGATTTGATTTGTTTTTAACTGACCAGTGTCATTTTTTCACCTACTTCCAATTTATCCAAACCAACATCAAAATTCGATAGAGTAAACATTATCTAAATGCATATTCATTACATTTCCGATCCCTCTACTTATGCCAAACTTTCATTCCTTTATTTAATGGCATACATTAAAATTGTTTATTTTTTCATTTCCACCGGATTTAGCTGTTCTTTGTAGCTTTTGCCATTGTTTTATTAGGTAATAGCCAGTTTTGAGTTGCATATAAACAAACTACAAATGATCCCTTCACCAGAGGAACCAACGTTGATTAGATTTGCGGGTGTCGGGATGAGGTTAGGAAGCACATTTACTACTAATTCCTTCCAGTTTCATATTTCCAGCTTGCGACTATAGAGAGCACTAGTGGCTGTTTCATGTCACGGCCGCTTAGAATAACCTCTAGAGTGAAGAGTCTAATATGCATAATAGGGCTCTAATATGTCGTGCCCGGGAACGAGAACGAGAAAGTTAAAAGTTGGGCAACTCTTCTTCCCGTTCCCGGGGCCCGGGAAGACTTCCCGTCCTTTGTGGACGCTCCCTTTTGAATACAAGTATTTCAACTTTCCCGTTCTCGTTCTGGTTACCGTTCTCGTTGGTTGTGAACCAGCCTTAAGAAAGCACAATTTCTTTACTTAAGGAAAAACAGTTTTCTTCACTAGTTACGTAAATGGTTGTGCTGAAAATTGTACTGGACCACACTTACCTTGACTATGTCTGTAGCCGCGTAGTAATTCTCGACAGGGGTGTTGGTAGGCGGCGTCTTGGTGGGGGTGGGAAAGTTCTGGACCTCATACGGTGGCGGGCGTGACGTTGGGGGCGGTGGCGGCGTCAGGTTGTAGAATGATGGCGAAGAAAATTTCACATCTTCCTGGAAACTGTTCACACTCGTGAAATCTGAAAGCAGAAACAATAAGGGCTCTTCTAGTTAAGAAGTTTATTTAGTATTCCATGGGGAAGCCTTCTTATACTGAATTTAAGAGTAGGTTAGAAGCACTATCCCGCCAATATTAAATCTCCTAAATTCACGACCATTATCTCTGAAACTTTTTAAATTATCAGACTGAATTTTTACAGGACATAAATGCATGCCTTCAGGTTCACTGATTTACTTTTATACAACATGTATGTTTATTAAGAAATATAGTGTACGTGGCAGAGAAAGTAAAACGAAGACACGACAAACCAAAGACATTCAGATTCTGCTTTTAATTTGAGGCGATATTTTTAACATTTGAATGATTTCAGTCAAATTATATAATGTGTAAATTCAATAACAGCCCGCCTTGAAGCAATATGTGTATGTAATAATTTGTAAGATGTACGTAACAGTCATTGCATATACTTATATTGTTGTAAACATGTTCAATAATGTTATGTGAGTGCATTGCGTAGTTTGATAATGTAGGAGCTGTGAGAAATAGGTTAAAATTGCTAACAATGAGGTAACAGTGAGGTAACCTTGAGGCAATAATGAGTTTGAGAGTTTAAATGTTACTTGTGATTCTTGGAAGCATTAATGTAATTTTAGTGACAGTTTACAAAAATAACCAATCAACAACCAGAAAAAGCTTTAGTTAAATGCAGGTATTCTATTGGAGTAAACCTAGCCAATCAGAGACTTGAAATACAGAAATTTACAAGTTTAGATGGTTGAAATCAATTCAGTTGCCTCCAAACAGTGCTCATTACCAGACGTGTTGCCTGCAGACAGTGGTCATAACTGGATGCGTTGCTTGTGCGTCCTCGAGAGATTTAATACGTATTCGTGTGAGACGAAAAATAAGTTTACGTGTTAAAAAGTGTAATTAATTAATAAAAAGAATCTCACAGCTCTCTATATCAGTGAAGTGTTATTTAAAGCGTATCAAGTATTAATAAAAGGAGTGAAGTAAAAATTATAATCCTTGTAAGCCTACATTCTTAGTCGTACCAAAACCCTGCCAAGATAAACGTGTCTCTAACAATAATACTGACGCAGCCGAGGCAAACATAAATATATAACATTTAAAGCAACAGTCAAATTACAAAGTTAATATTTCTTTAAACTTGGGGCAAAGGCCATCTGAAAGTACATTTGGGGCGAAGGCTACTGGAAACTGTTTACTATACGTGCGGTTGCAACTAATACAAGTTCGGCTCCCCAACAGTTGAAATATAATACAACTCCTTCAATACAAACTCGTTCAAATTAACACCCAAAGCGTGGTAAAAAATAACGTAACAATACGACCTACTCCAAATTGGTTTCCCAAACGTGGGGCTAACATCAACAACAAAAACTACTTCAAATTGGCGTCCATACGTGGTACAAATAACGCAAGGATACCATCTTCTTCAAACTGGCTAATAATATCAACAATTCAACTTCAAATTTTATATATATATATATATATATATATATATAATTCGGTCGTTTTAAGATAAAGTTACAGACCAGCTTTATGCGTAGCACACTACTGCAGTCACCTCGGTATTTTTCCGATGCGCAACTGGCGGTGCATGAAGTGTCAATGTTACCTTTATGAGCTGCACTTCATTTGCTGCTTTGTGTTTGTGCTGTAAAGAGAGCTTTGCTCTGTACATCTAGAAGGTGAAAGTTTATTCGTGACATCTGTTTTGTGCTTAAGAGTGATTTATTGACATGTTGTTAGTCCACTGCAATGCCTGCCGACCAATTCACGTTTGAACAGCTAATTTTGATGTATGATATATTCGTAAAAACCGAATTATGTAGACAATTTCAGGAGAAATTTCCTGGTATTCCAGATTTTAGACATCTGGTTAATAAGTTTAAAATAACGGCATCGCTAAAAGCTAATCCTAAGAAGCGAAAACGAGATGTTCTAACGGAGGAAAAAAATTGACGAAGTTAGTGAATCTATTTGTGGAGAACCCTAAAAAATAAAGTTTATATGGACAATCCCCACACAGCATAGACGAGCTTTAGGACAATATAAAAACAGACATTATGAACATTACGCAAGATCAACTTAGGCGTGTGAATAGAAATTTCATCTAATGATACCAGAATGTCTTCACGGGATGGACACCACTTCCAGCACCATTTATAACAAGGTTAGTCTCATTATAGTGGCAGTTACTTGAGGCAGTATTTTTAACACTTAAATGATTTCAGACAAATTATATAATATATAAATTCAATAACAGCCCGCCTTAAAGCAATTGTGTATGTAACAATATATAAGGAGTGTGTATTACAGTCATTGTATATATTTGTATTATTATATACATGTAATAATGTTATCTGAATGTATTACGTAATTTAATAATGTAGGAGCTGTGAGAATAATAAGTTAAACGTTGCTAACAATGAGGTAACTATGAGGTAACTTTGAGGCAATAATGAGGAATAATGTTTAATAATGCTACTTGTCATTATTGGAGCAACAATAATATAATTTTAGTGACAGTTTATAAAACAGCCAATCAATAACCAGAAAAAGCTTTAGTTAAATGAAGGTATTCTATTGGAGCAGGATTAGCCAATCAGAAACAAAAGGAGAAACATTTGCTAATTTAGAAACCAGTTGTCTGCAAACAGTGTTCCTAACCAGTCGCAAAAAGTGTCCTCGAGAGGTTTAATACGTATTCGTGTGAGACGAAAAATAAGTTTACGTGTTAAAAAGTGTAATTAATTAATAAAAAGAATCTCACAGCTCTCTATATCAATGAAATGTTATTTAAATCGTATCAAGCATTAATAAAAGGAGTGAAGTAGAATTATAATCTGTGTAGGCCTACATTCTTGTCACATCACAACCCTGCCAAGAGAAACGTGTCACTAACAATAATACTGACGCAGCCGAGGCAAACATAAATATGTAATACTTAAAGAAACAGTCAAATTACAAAGTAAATATTTTTTTAAACTTGGGGCAAAGGCCACCTGAAAGTACATTTGGGGCGAAGGCTACCGGAAACTGTTTACCATACGTGTGGTTGCAACGAATTTCAAATTCGGCTCCCCAATAGTTGAAATATAATACAACTCCTTCAATACAAACTACTTCAAATTGACGCCCAAAGCGTGGTGCTAATAAAATAGCATAACAAAACATCTTCTCAAATTGGCGTCCATACGTGGAGCTAATAAAATACCTTCTTCATACTGTCAGTTGTAAGTAATGCGGGAGTTACGGAACGAAAAACCTCCAGTGTAATAGACAGTGTGTGGAGCACGGAATTTGCGCGATCCGTGGCCTCGCCATAAAACAACCTCACTGTGCATGTATATACACTGCGATACCTACTTTTAATATGCTAGAAATCTTTGTGTGTTTCTTCCGTATGGTGTAATCAAGTTAATAGCCAGTATATACTAAATAATTATATAAAGGGGGAAACTGTGTGCAGTGCAACTAGAGAAATTACTCCTTTTTTAAATTATTTTTTTAACAAATATACACAATTATTTTATTATTTTTACAATGATTTGCCTTTCAAAATTAACTTATTTTTTACATTTATTTTAATTGCAATATATACATTTTTTATCCTGCTTAGTAAGGTGGGGACAGTCTCTGGAAATGTAGGGATTATAAGACCAGTAAATCAAGTGGCGTTGACGATTGCAGAGAGAGGCGCTTATGTTTTTGTAGATCGTCTCTTGCTGCTCGAAGTTGACTGCGGAGTCCTTTGATGCTGGGAGGCGTTTCAGACAACGTATAATGCAGAAAGCTTAGAACGAGCCAAATTTGGGCAAAGTGGTCTGCAGTGTTTTCTAATCTCGAGCTATAGTAGTGAGCGGGCATAATTGTTTGGGTTTTGGCGAAGGTGCAAGACGGTGGAATAGTGAAACAATCCAGCATCAGACCGATCGTGCTGTTGGGTAGGTAATAAAGCGATGCCGTGGGCTATCTATCTCAGCGCAACTGTTACATGTTGGTGTCATCACAATAAAATGAATTTTTTGTGTTCATCATTGACGACAAAATATGCTCTAGCACTCCATCCGTAGGGATGTTTTCTACAATGGATGTTTCGTCATATTTGGCACCAGGTTCTGTTGGGAATTTGATGCATTACATGTTAGGGTGTTTGTAGCTTCTGTAGGAAAAGAATTGTAGACCGTCGATTTCAGCCCTTTAGGTTGTTGTGGTAGGGCATCTATATAAGTATCATCTAAAGCCTTGATTGCTCTCCTGAAGACCGAAGGAACAACCCACAAGAGTTCAAGAGAATCCTTGAAGTTCTCCCAGGAAGGAATTTCTTCTTCTTCTTCTTCTTCGTCTCCACAGTGCAAGTATAATAGATTTCACAAGGAGCGCTTTACTCTTAGGGCCTACGCCAATTAGACCTAAACCTCCTCCGTTACAGTACGCCACAATTGAGCTTTAGCAACTCGAAATATTTGTCCTCTCCATAACTAAAATTCTATAAGCCTTTTAGCACGTGAGACACGTTTTTCAGGCATGGGTATCACTTGCACTGTACACCACAATTTTTCTAGGACAAAATAAATGATGTGCCACAATTTCTGTAAAACATTCAGATTCCAACCAAGAAGTTCGGTTGTGCTCAGTCGAATCAAATTTATTTTGTAATCCAAGTTGCGATCAATCATCGTTGTAAATGGCTTGGAGAAGGTGATTCCAATAATTCATACACTATCCTGTATCGGAATATCGAGAAGGGCATGATCAGTCGGCCGCGATGTGAAAGTGAGCAGTTGTGATTTGACGGTGTTCATTTTGGGCATTCGATGCTGCTTCACAAAGTCTGGTGGCTTTGTATACCAGGGGTAAAGCCTCGTTTCTGCGTCATAAGCGTAGGATCTAGCACAAAATAACTTTGCTATATTGACGGTTCCAGAAAGCTTAGCCTGAAGACAGCGAAAAAGGGACTCTAAACAATGGGAGAAGAGTAATATCGAAAGCGGACAACCTTGTTGGACGGAATTGTTAATTCTTATAGGCTTACTGAATTATTCATTGACTTGCACATTTGAAGTCACCTCACTGTAGAGGGCCATAATTGTAAATAATATCTGCGATGGAAATCTGAAGTCATGAATCACTTTAAACATATAGGCATAGCTAACGCTATCAAAGGCTTTCTCAAAGTCTAGGCTGACCAGTGCAGCAGCTTCTAATTGTGGCCATACATAATACATATCGCGGAGAACCAGAAAGTTGCCGATTATGCTTCTTCCCGGGATTCCACATGTTTGACCTGATGTTTGACCAATTTTGTAGTCAGTATTCAATAGTGTTATCAGTCTGTAGTCCCAACCGCTCATACGAGAATGTTTCTTTGGAATTAAGACTACGATGCCATCTCCAAACCCAAGGCAATGTGTCGGTTCAAGGATGATTGCATTAACCAGTTCGATATTTTCTTCTTTGATGATGCTCCAAAACGTCCTCTTATATCGTCTTATCCTGGACAGGAATGGATGCTAGCTAAAGTAGTGACGTTATATCCGCTGCGGAATATCTCTTCTCCAAGGAACGCTGTTCCTCCACGGTTATGGTGTTCTCAACATACTGTAAAAGCTCTTCCATGGCAACATTATGGAGTTCATTATTGGCGAAAATGTTACTATATGACTATGAATTGTCATTAATATTTGAAGCATAGCAAGGACCGTGGCTCCATCGGGTGTCAGCAAAGAACTACTTTCACGCTTTTCTTTAACTGTAGGAAACAAGGAAGTTTTCTCCAGTGAAATGACGGAATTATGACACCGTGAACGAGTCACAGTTCCCACCAAAATTTGGTTCTGTAATTTTGATTTACAGCTTGAATGGATTGTGCCCTCTTTGCTGTCTAGCAAGAAGGTCATTAATGCTTCTTGGTAAAAGTCGATCAATTGTCCTCTCACAACCTTTGTTTTTGAAGATCTCTATACCAGGTTTAAATATACATTGCTATTTCCACCGCCATTGGAAAGCGGCGAGCTTTATCCCGAAGACAGTTCCACAACTCGGTGAAGTCAGCTGCAATAATTGAATCGCTTAATAAAAGCGTAGTTTAATTTCAAGTAGCCTCTACTGTAGAGCGGAATGCGACTCTAGGCAACTAATTGTAGTTTGACAGCGTGGTGGTCGGTAAAGGCCACAGGTAGAACACACACATCGTGGATCAGGGACTTAAACTGAGCAATAAGATAGAAACTATTTATTCTTGATGCGCAATTTGCTCTACAGTAAGTAAATCCTACCGAAGTATCGTTCATATGCTCCCAAACATTATAAAGACCTAATTGGATACGAGCTGATCCAATGCTAAATACTTATTATAACCAGGGTGTTGATCCTTAGCGTGCAGCACACATTTGAAGTCTCCACCAACTAAAAGATGGTATAGTGTCATTTCAAATATAAGACATAATATCGATGATGAATTGTTCTCGTTCATGGCGCTTGCCACTACCGCAAACTTCAAACCTGCTCTGTATAAAATAGCAGTGCCACGCATATTTTCTCCATCACAAACAACATACTTGTATTGTGGACCCATAAGCTTAAAGTTAGAAAAATTGACCTTGCAGGAAAACTTTAGGTCATTAGTCCACACGAAATCACATGAGTGTCTGCTTCGCATTGCAGCTTAGTGAGTTGATGTTAATAGTGACAAAAGTACAACTGTGATACAAGCTAGAAGTAAGACTTATAGGACCGTCATCAGTTAGCATGGCCCAGTCCAAGATATAGCTGATCCTTGCCGAAGGCATGGACATGTCTTCTGAAACCCGAGGAACCTTCTTTGGTAGGTTTCAGATTGAGAAGACATGTGCTTACGGAGACGAGGGTCTCTTACGTTCTCCCACGGGATGTCAATGTCCGCCTCATCGGTTCCCTCATCCTCAATAGCTGACACCGGGCGTTCCCTGCTAACCTGTAGTGGTTCAGTGGCGTTCTGTCAGAACTGTGTTTGGTGGATCGCACTTGACATCCATATTCTTGTTAGCGGGCACCATACCATTGTTACACCTTTCCCTGAGACTTCTGTGGAGCTATTCACTGCGTTCGGTGTGGATACGGGTTTCTCCTGCACCGCTGCAGACGCATGTAGCTGGTTTCCGAAGAAACTACCTCAGTAGGTTTAACATGACAACCAAGGTCTATCACTAACGTCAGTAGCGGGGCCTAAGCACTAACCTGTCCTCTTACTACATCACGAGAAAGCATCCTTGCACGAAATAGAAAGCGGGCAGTGTTGAACTTTTTAAATGGATACTGCCAGCAGAAGTGAGTAGCTTCCCACATGCATGGAAAGTTGTCCTAAGCCACACTAACATGAAACCCACGTATAACTAAGAATTTCCTTTCTTAATTCCATTCGTACAGCACGAAAACCAGACTTGACGGTGTACTTATAACTTGTATTCCATTGTTCTACTGGAATATTTAGTACTTTCCATACTGCGACAGCTTTTGTTCCAAAAATGAGAGTGATTTCAGACACTAGATTGAAAATACTGACATTTACAATACGGCAATACGTTGACCCCAAATTTACAGTTAATTTTTCACCTTTCTCAAGAATGAATTCTGCATCGCCTTGGAATTTCTGTAGTATATGAAAACTGATTTTTCTTTAGAATAAGACTGCAGTGATCAAGTGGTATTTTCATGTAGTCGTGGATCCAGCCAAGCACCTCCACTACGCTGGGACGGCATTCAGCTCATCGAAAGGAAATTTGCAGTGTATTTAGCCTTTGTACTATCTTCACATTAGAAATTCTTGTCTTGGACAACTAGAGACTTGAAACTGTACACTAGTTGATATTACTCTTTGAAAAATGACCGTAAATTCACAAATATATCATTAGAAATAAATATCAAGTCCCTAACGCCGTAATGGACAGGACTAGTTACAATCAACACAGAAATTGTTAATTTTTCTGGATAACTACAAACCATATGTCATTTACAAAATGTTTGAGAGAGGGTAATCTTTGCTGGTTTCGTCTCTATAGCGTTGAATATTGATATAAGGATTTCCTGTATTAAATAAAAACGATGGAAAAAAATCAAATTGAGTTTTATTCATGGACACTCTTTAACTGCTGTGGTCCTTAGCGTCCCATTCTGTATTGGGCGTGAAAGACTGGAAATTTTGCTCAGAGGCTTGAGGTTCTTTTACGTACCGTAAATGTACAACACGGGACCACCGGCTTTACTTCCCCTCCGAAGGATTTTTAAGCCCGTAAAAATCCATCGCCCTCCGCGGTTTTGAACCCACGACCTCGGGAACTGGAGGCTAGCATGTAACCACTACACCAGGAGGGTGCCTTTAGGTTAACTAAGGGACTGAGGAGGTTCAAAAGTTTAAAATTTCATCAATTGTTTATCAAAGATATGTTCGACTGCTCCGATAATTCTCTCGCCACTAAAAGGTGGGGAGGGGGGGGCTAAGGAAAACAGAAATACAATGTCTGCCGGTATTTAACTTCCAAATATCACAGGGCTTTTTTCTTCCATTATTAGGAACATCATAGTACTTTAGTAAAATACAGTTCTAAGGGGTGAATGCGGGATTTGGCATTAAAAACCTCAGGATCATACACAATAATTTCATAAAAAAATACGGTGGAGGTAAATTAATATAACTATATCTTCATAGGAGGTTTAGAAAGTCACCAATGCAACTTTGATTGTTTAATAAACAAGCACTTTTTGGAAAATCGTAGTTTTGAGGTTTATTCTTAATGAAAAGGAATTGATTGCAACTTAGTGATTTTTAAAATTAATTATTGTTAAACTAAGCGAATACTTACTTTTTATTAAATGTATATATTATTTACTTAATTAAAGTTTGAAAGTTATACAGCATTAAATGTCCATTTGAGACACAAAAGGAGAAGATTCCACAAAATTTCTGACTGTATCTCGTAAGCAATTATTATGTATTTAAGAAAAATCTTGTTCATAATTACTATCAGAGATGTATGATATAACTTGTCTGTATAAAGATTTTAGAATAATTGTGTTTATTAGTTTATTAGCTTGGGGTTTTTCTATAGAATATAGTATCATTTCCTCCTTCCTCTAACTCATTCAACAACTCTCACAAATTTTTAATTTTACAAAATTTTCATAGCACGAATATTCAAATAACAATATGCTTTGTTTGTTTAAACGAAATATTTCAAATACTATATAAAACAGTTCTATAGTCAGATAAATAATGGAACAGCATTGTAGTTCATGAATAAACTTGCAAAGGTATGTAAAAATAATATTTACGAATGCTATTTTCATGAGAAAAAAAACCTGTACAAGAAATCCAGAGAAAAATAACAAGGAGAAGAAAACAGAAAATTGGAGAAATAGGAAAGAAGAAACCGCCCTTCTTAATGGTCAACAAAAATAACAAGACAAGATAAAGGCAAAAAATATACACCAATAGAGAACGCAAAAAGCGACTTTGTAAAAAGCAACAAAATAGGTCAAGAGTAACAAGACATTCTCTCTCTTCTCTCTCTCTCCGAGTTGCGTGGGGGTTGTGTTCCTTTGATGCTGTGAAGAAAGGAAACACCCAACAAAGACAGACAGCTCTGGTATGTGTATTATGTTAGTAGGACTTTTGCTTAAGTCACCACTGAAAATGTAAAAGACAGCTGTGGAAAGTAAATTTAATGATGATATTTTTCTTACTTTTCTACCACTTACTTAAGGTAAGTGAAGTAATGAATTCGATCCAAAAATTGTACATAAATACATAATCTCATAAATATAAAATAACTTATTAAGTACATCACATAGAAAGGAGTTTGAAATACTGAAACCGTGAATTCCTCTATATACCACTTTGAGGTGAAGAGAGATGTCATGTACGGAGACAGCATGCGGGACTAGTCATTTTGGAGCAATGTGAGAGGAACGCTCAGTTTTGCATTATGAGAGGCGCGAAATCTTTGTCTCAGCACTTTCCTAACAATGGTCAACTCTTCAGCTCCCAGTAGCACTGAATTTACTTCAGAAACTGTAGAGACACCTTCAATTCCATCTAGTGATTACAAATGGCTGCAAAAGATCTTGAAAAAGAATTAAAGCTACGTTAGTTTAATTTCATTGGAAAAATGATGTTACCACGCAAGCCAATCACCGTTTATTTTACGTGGGCTCATCCCTTCCTTTAAGAGGTTATATTGAATGATGAATCTGGCTCGAGGTGGCAATCGGATTGAATGACTTCGTTCTGTGTTTATAGTATTAAATTTTGCTCGAACGGAGTCAAATTAGCAAATTAAACTTGGAGTTAAGATTTTCATTTACACTGAAATTGTTATCACATGCGAACTGTCCGCTTGAATTTATACAGAAATTTCCTAGTGTCACGGTTCCTAACAAATCAACAATCTATGGGTTAAACAAATATAAATATATTTTTCCTATAAACTGAAGCGACATCTTAATCAATCTGAAAACGATACCGCAAAAACAAATGTAATTAATAAAGAACGATGGAACCAAGGTTTATTAAATAGTGAAGTAATAAGATAGTGAAGCTATGTTACCCAGCTATAATAAAACAGTAGACTCGCCAGGTGCTGAGATAATTCCAAAAATTAAAATCTGATGTGTTACACTCGCATGACTTTCTCTACTCTACTATTCTCTACAAACTATTTTTACAAACGCTTAATATCCATATCCTTTACGTTAATCGAGATATCGAGATGTTAATCTTATTGCTAATTTTCTTGTACATGCAAGGGGAACTGGTAGGTTTTAAGCGATAGTCAAATATTTTAAGAGCTGGTTGCTATGTGGAGTATTCCATTCTCTTTGCATTACCAGGACAAAAAAATGAATAAAGAAATGAATTTGAGAAAAAGTATGTGTTAGAAAATTTAAGGGAATAACAAGCAATATCTCGAAAATAGTTCACTCAACAAAAAATGTATATGACATAAATTGTGTATTTTAACGCGATATACATTTTTTGTGTACTAAAACTTTGTCTATCTCTTATGGTTTACCAGTTATGCAAAATTCGTTCACAAAGAAGAATACTTTTGGAGACATTCCCAGAAAATTCGAGATATACATTTCATTTGTCATGAAAATATCTAAAACATATGATATTTTAATCAAAATCGTTACAGCCATTTTTGAGAAAATTAAAATTTTCGAAAAATGTTCCATGTAAAGGGTAATCTGTGGTGCGGGGATTTTCTTGAAAACATTCGTGTCGCATTCTTGGAAGATACTGGACCTAAATACCAAGTTTGGTGTTTATCCGACGTTTCGTTTCTGAGTTATGCTGTTCACAGACACACACACAGACTGACATGTTTCCAAAAATGCTTTTTTTGGATTCAGGGGGCCGCAAAACATATATTTCCGGTGAAATCTCGATATCGAAATTTTGGGTGGAATACAATACTTCCCCTACTTACTATACGTAGTAGAGAAAGTAAAAAGAAATGCATACAATTGAATAAGCATTCATATTTAAACATAACGTTATATGCAGATGATATCGTAGAATGCAGAATAGTGAAGAAAACCTACAGCGCTCTGTTTATAAATTGTACTAACTGGGCAATAAATATAATTTAAAATTTTCCATAAAACAGACAAAAGTAATGGCACACTAAATAAAATATCCAGTGAGAAGAAAAACATGCATTGGAAATAATATACTGGAACAAGTCGTAGATTTTCATTACTAGGATTGTGATGACGTTAGAGATATAGAAAATCAGATAAACTTCAACAAATATGTAGAACCATAATAAGAACTCTGCAAAGTAAAACAAGGGAAGAAACAAAACTGAAGCTCTACAAGACCATGGTGGTCCCTGTGCTCATGTATGGCAGTGAATCGTGGATAATAAAAGAAAAGGACCAAAGTAAAATTCAGACTGCGGAAATGAGATTTTACGAGAACTAAAGGATGCACTAGACTAGACTTAATATGAAACGAAAAAACAGAGAACTGAATATTTACAAGTTATATGATAAAACTGAAGAAAATAAACATAATTGGAAAGAGCACATGAATCGCATGAGGGAAGAAAGGCAGAACAAGTGGAATGCCTAATCCTTAAAGTGAAGAATAAGACAAATGTAAACAGACGCGTTGTTGAATAATTGGCTCGCTCTCTAGATCTAAACCCTTGTGATTATTATCTGTGGGAAATATTTAGGGATACACTTTATGCAAAAAATACCCGTAAGCTCGAAGAATTAGTTTCTTATCGTTAATATCTAGGGGAGAAACGGCGAACGGTCCTCCTCTACTGTAAGAAAGGATTCATATAGGAGTGCCGTGGGAGCGGCGGGGAGTCCGAAGCGAAAAAATTAAATATTTAGTACTCGTTTTGGACGCACAACTAACCTCTTAATAGCTAAATTAGGTTCCACTTGAAGGAACAAACCAAAATCCAGATCATGAGGTTAGTATAGAGAAGTTTGGCCGTACATAACATCATTGGTAAGAAATTTCATATCTGTTTGGAGTAAGATGTGAGATACGTTAAGCGTAAATTATGGAGGGGCTCCCGAAACCGTAGGCCGTATACCCCTTTGAGCTTTGAACGCGACCCCTGAGATGAAATGAGGAGATAGGCCCAAAGGGTGATCAGATCTGGAAGACGAAGTGCGCAATTGCACGGGGTTCCTAATGTTTCCAGATAGAACGCATCTGACTCCGCTCAAACCCACCTACAAACTCCCAACTCCTGGTATTACCCTGAAGGAGAGTCTGCTCCGAGACCACCTGGAGGCGAGTGAGTAATCCGACTACGGGAGAAATCTTCACAAGACGCAAATGACAATGAAGGAAGTGATGGACACAGGAAATAGGGACAAGTAGAAAAGGAAACACCCCAGGATTCGCCTACGGATCCGAGGAAACCGCGAAAAACCCATTGTCAGAGTAGGCGGTCACCGTAATCGAACGGAGTGTCTCCTGAATGCGATCCTCACACGTTAACGCGGAGCCATTCTCCTCAATGTAATAGCCTTACCTTGCTTGATCTCTTAAGAGCTTTACCCTACTTCATTTACAGAATGTGAATGATCCACCCTGATGTGAATGATACCCTCGTTTAACCGAATTTCAAGGGACCGAAAAATAGCCAATTCGGTTTAACGAAGTTTGAATTAACGAGTTTTTGTAAAAATAATCCCGTCTTATCTGAAATGGTAAAATACGAATGTTGAGTTCATTTTTACTTTCTCTACTACGTATAGTAATTAGGGGAAGTATTGTATTCCACCGAAAAATTCGATACCGAAATTTCACCGGAAATACATGTTTTGAGACCCCCTGAATCCAAAAAATGCATTTTTGGAAACATGTCCGTGTGTGTGTGTCTGTGAACAGCATAACTCAGAAACGAACAGTCGGATAAACACCAAACTTGGTATTTAGGTTCAGTATCTTTCAGAGATGCGACATGAAGGTTTTCAAGAAAATCCCCCCACCACAGACTACCTTTTACATGGAACATTTTTCAAAAATTTTAATTTTCTCAAAAATGGCTCTAACGATTTTGATTAAAATGTCATATGTTTAAGATATTTTAATGACGATTGAAATGTATATCTCGAACTTTCTGGGAATGTCTCCAAAAGTATTCTTCATTGTGAACGACTTTTGCATAACTGGTAAGCCATAAGATATAGACAAAATTTTACTACCCAAAAAATTAGATCGCGTTAAAATACACCATATATGTCATATGTATTTTTTTTGTTGGGTGAACCATTTTCGAGATATTGCTTGTTATTCCCTTAAATTTTCCAATACTTATACTTTTTCTCAAATTCGTTATTCATTTGTTTATGTCCTGGACATGCAAAGAGAATGGAATGCGCCACATAGCAAGCAGCGCTTAAAAGATTTGACTATAGCTTAAAACCTACTATATTCCCCTTGCATCTACAAGAAAATTTGCAATAAGATTGACATCTTGATATCTCGATTAACATGAAGCATATGGAGAATAAGCGTTTGTAAAAATAGTCTGTACCTGAGTAGGGAAAGTTATGTGAGTGTAACACATCAGAATTTTTTTAAAGCACTACTATTTGGAACAGTATTGTACTAATTGCATTAGTGAGTCGTATAATACAACAAACAATAAACTTAAGAAACACTTTTTAATATACCTTTCTTTTAACACTAAGTTTGAATCGGAACACATGTTTTAGTTAAAACTCTTATCCATTACACACTTTAGTTCTATAATTTGAAAAAAATCATTAATTGTTTTTGGCGGACAGTTGGTCGTGATATTGTGGCACTCTCTGAAGATACCTCATCTAGGGCAGCCTGAAATGCCATGGAGATATAGAAATGCAGAAAATATCTCGAGAACAGAAATTGCGCCTGTAACTTCAGCGCGGGGTCGCGTTGTCGTATCTTCATGTTCCTCCTCAGAAAATGACAGTAAAGAATTATCATTCTCTTCTGCATCAACAGTAAATGAATGGTTCTTCAGCAGCGTAGATGTTGTCTACCTACACTACGTGATCAAAAGTATGCGGACACCTGGCTGAAAATGACGTAAAGTTCGTGGCGCCCTCCATCGATAATGCTGGAACTCAATATGGTGTTGGCCCACCCTTAGCCTTGATGACAGCATACTTTCAATCAGGTGCTGGAAGGTTTCTTGGGGAATGGCAGCCCATTCTTCACGGAGTGATGAGAGGTATCGATGTAGGTCGGTGAGGCCCGGCACGAGGTCGGCGTTCCAAAACATCCCAAAGGTGTTGTATAGGATTCAAGTCAGGACTCTGTGCAGGCCAGTCCATTACAGGGATGTTATTGTCGTGTAACCACTCCACCACATCCCTTGCGGAATGAACAGGTGTTCGATTGTGTTGAAAGATGCAATCGCCATCCCCGAATTGCTCTTTAACAGTGGGAAGCAAGAAGATGCTTAAAATATCAATCTAGGTCTGCGCTGTGATCATACCACGCAAAACAAGAAGGGGTGCAAACCCCCTCCAGGAAAAACACGACCACTCCATAACACCACCACCTCCGAATTTCACTCTAGGCACTACACACGCTGGAATATGACGTTCACCGGGCATTCGCCATACCCCTCCCTGCCATCGGTTCGCCACATTGTGTACCGTGATTCGTCACTCCACACAACGTTTTGCCACTGTTCAATAGTGTAATGTTGACTCTCCTTACACCAAGCGAGGTGTCGTTTGGTATTTTCCTGCATGATGTGTGGCTTATGAGAAACCGCTCGACCATGGAATCGAGGTTTCTCACCTCACGCCTAACTGTCATAGTACTTGAAGTGGATCCTGATGCAGTTTGGATTTCCTGTGTGATGGTCTGGATAGATGTCTGCCTATTGCTCTTTACGACCCTCTTCATATGGCGGCGGTCTCTGAGTCAACAGACGAGGTCGGCCTGTACGCTTTTGTGTTGTACATGTCTCTTCACGTTTCCACTTAACTATCACATCAGAAACAGTGGACCTAGGGATGTTTAGGAGTGTGCAAATCTCGCGTACAGACTTCTGACACAAGTGACACCCAATCAACTGACCACGTTCGAAGTCCGTGAGTTCCACGGAGCGTCCCATTTTGCTGTTTCACGGTGTCTAATGACTACTGAGGTCGCGGATAATGAGTGCCAGGCAGTAGGTGGCAGCACAAAGCACCTAAGATGAAAAACGCATGTCTGTGGGGGTGTCCGGATACTTTTGATCACATAGTGTATGTCCATTCTTCCATAATGACGGTACAAGAGGGCACCAACAGGGTGTAAGAGTGTGGAAGAGCATTAGCAGAATTCCAATTGTATCCACGTTACCTATAAGTTCAGATGTGGATCATCGGTTTCCTGTTCAGTTTCGGCGGCTTTATCAGTTGCTGTCCACGCCTTCTTAAAACAGTTAGTTACGGTGTTTGAAGTAACTTCATCTCAAGCAGCAGATATGTTGCGGATAGCTTGCAGTACATTCCAATATGGAACTGTTCCTTGTAGTTCTATTGCACTGATGGTAGCCTTAACCAGTCGACGTCTGTAATTACCTTCATTGAGGCGATTATTCCTTGATCCAATGGTTGCAGTTGGCTTGCAGTGTTAGCTAGTAAGAAGACAACTTCTATGTTCGGAAGTTCTAGGTCATCCAACTGATGTGCCGAGCAGTGGTCCAAAGTTACCAAATTTTCCTTTTTCTCGCAGCCATTTGTTGTTGAATCTTCAAGAGATTTGTTCATTCAAGCTTAATTGTTATTTTCTTGGCGGATTGAATAGGTTGACATTTTTAAATCAATGTGGATTTTTGTAATTACCAATCACTAATGGTTTGAGCTTCTCAGAACCTTTGAATTACAACACAGATCCACCGCCATTTTCCGCCCTTGGCACTGGGAGATGATGAAAGAGCTTAGATTGAAACTCCCGCGCTCACTCATTGGCATCTTCCTCGTTTACTCTATGTGCCTCCCCACAGACACTGACAGCACTGATTTAATGCCTCTTCTGACAACGCATAGCCATCCCTCAGAAGACACAAACCCAAAAATTCCTTATTTTTTGGGGATTTCCCGAGCCTTCTTTTGAAGCATGGGGCTGGACAGTGAAAAAGAAAATTGAGAAAAATTATGTGAAATGCGGAAAATGTCGTAGTGCAGCATAAAATACATATTCGGTTTAAACAAAGAATAACATATGGAATATGTAATGAGGGGACCAAATTTTAGTTCGTAGTACGAATTATCTGAAATTCGGTTTAAGGGTAGGTTTTTCCGTGTAATTCGGCAGAGTCCGAGCAGCTACTACGGATTAACCGAGATTTCGGTTTATCCGATTTCGAATTAGCGAGGGTCTACTGTACTTAGGTAAGGATTATGATCCAACGCCCAGGGGCACTTAGCACATCGACTTATATAGATCTTTAGTACCTATGCCCCGGACGGGACGCCCCCAGGAGGGAGGAATGACAAAGGACAGCCGGACTAGGGGCACAACAGGCTTCCCTACCATTTACAGATATAAACTCTCGGATGGGCACTGGTGCAACCGGCTCCTCTCCCCCCTGTGGGCTTTCACATCCCCTGGGGAGCCCGGAACCCGGTGACTGCCCCCATTAAGGGGGACGAAGGTTTTCACAGAGCTTTTCCCCTGCCATACATATGCCGAGGCCGCTCGCCGACACGTACAACCCTGAAAGAGACCAAGCGGATGAAAGGTGAAGTGAAATGAGAATGGAGGTGAAATGGAGGGACAGGAAATTCTGGGAACTTAATGATCCTTCTCAGCATTCGCCTAGCGACTCAGGAAAACCCATCCCGCTTGATATACTTAAGTAACTATGAACTAGCAATTTGGTTGGAACCCATACACTGCAATGTTATTTCTAGAAAGTCTCTCAGTTGTTTTCTTCCTCCAGCCTTATCTTGCTTATAGAGAGTTTTACGATTTAGGAATTGAACTTCTTCTTGTTTTATAAACCCTATATCAGTTGCCAATAGGACTCCAAAGGGTATGTTTCTATAACCACATTAAAATTATGTGACATAAATTCACGATGTTAGTTATTAAAGTCTCACGGCGTGTCTTCAGGCTCGAACAATTGATTTTTCTCACAACTTTAGCAAGCTACTCTTAGGTTTTGAGATAAAATGAAGCAGAACTTTTCGGTCCCTACGATAATCGCAGCCAACATCTGCACGTGAAATTCCAGTACAATATTTTTATGAGGGTTATAACTACACGATATCGTGCAGTAAAATGACGTTTGCTACCAACACAAGATGAAGCCAATAAAATGGCAGGAGAACAAGTGACAATCCAGTTGCTAGGATACAGTCCAGCAGCACGTGTGAACCCTCCCATGCCTCAAGACAACGGGAGGGAGGGATTACTGTTTGCTTCTCCTGAAATTGGATTTCTACTGTGTCCAAACAACGCAGTATATCCTAGTTAACTTGCTATCTCGGAGGGCTTCGGAAAGTTTACATACATCCTTTAGCACTGCCTTGTTAGCCCCTGTCCGGTATGCGAACCAAGGTACGTTAAATGTTTATCTGCATGTATTACAGTCAAACAAACACTCGTGCCTCACGAAAATGACATTTCTAACTCTGTGGTGCAGTGTTAAGCGTCCTGGCATTTGAAACCAGAGGTTCAGGATTCGACTCCCGACTGGAGCGGGAAATTTTTTTTTAACTAGAGTCATTTCCTGCCCTGCACAAATTCTAGAAGCAAGAATTCCGGAGAGAATGTAAACTAGCGTATTTCCCAGTGGCGTAGCTTAAACAAATCTGATGTGTTACACTCACATGACTTTCTCTACACTTGTACAAACTATTTTTACAAACACTTATTCTCCATATACTTCATGTTATTCCAGATAAACATTTGCAGACTCTATCTTATTGCTAATTTTCTTGTAGATGTAAGGGGAATATATATTTACAAGGGCAATATAGAAATGCAGTAGTCTTTAAGCACATACATATCTCTTAATAGCTGGTTGCTATGTGCAGCCACCATTCCCTTTGCCACAAATTAATACTCTTTGCATATCCAAGACAAAAAATGAATAACGAATTCCCATTTGAGAAAATAAGTATTGAAAAATTTAAGGGAATAACAAGCAATATCTCGAAAACGGTTCACTCAACAAAGAAAAAATGTGCATGATATAAATTGTGTATTTTAACGCGGTCTACATTTTTTGTGTAGTAAAACTTTGAGCCATTTTTGAGAAAATTAAAGTTGCTAACAATGAGGTAACAATGAGGCAATAATGAGTTTCAGAGTTTAATAATGTTACTTATGATTCTTGGAAGCAATAATATAAATTTTAGTGACAGTTTATAAAAATAGCCAATTAACAACCATAAAAAGCTTTAGTTAAATGAAGGTATTCTATTGGATTAGGAATAGCCAATCAGAGACTTGAAATACAGAAATTTACAAGTTTAGGCCGTTGAAATCAATTCCGTTGCGAGAGATGTAACCGGATGCGAGAGATTTAATACGTATTCGTGTGAGACGAAAAATAAGTTTACGTTAAAAAGTACAAGTAATTAATAAAATAATCTCACAGCTCTATATCAGGGAAGTGTTATTTAAAATCGTGTTAAGAATTAATAAAAAGGAGTGAATTAAAATTAGAATCTGGGTAAGCCTACATTCTTTAGTCGCACCACAACCCTGCTAAGAGAAACGTATCTCTAACAATAATACTGACGCAGCCGAGGCAAACATAAATATAATATTTAAAGAAACAGTCAAAGTGCAAAGTTAATATTTTTTTTAAATTTGGTCTAAAGGCCACCTGAAAGTACACTTAGGGCGAGGGCTACCGGAAACCGGGTGTCATACGTGCGGTTGCAAACAAACTACTACAAGTTCCGCTCCCCAACAGTTGAAATATAATACAAATCCTTCAATACGACCTACTTCAAATTGACGCCCAAAGCGTGTTGTAAAAAGTTACAACAAACCATCTTCTTCAACTGGTATTTCCTAACGAGAAAGTGCACTCGATCAAACTAGAAGTGGCTGGTCTCTTGAACAGTTAATTTTCGAACCGTCAATTTCTGTGCACCGCTTTGGCTAACTCTATAATACAAGCCACAAGGCACTGATTTGGATACTTCCACACCGTGCTTGCCACAGAGCAATGTTTAAGTTACTTTACTTCTACACAAGCAGCTCGAGGTCAATTCCTCGTAGTGGATTGTGTTCTTAAATTTTGACTTTCTTCACCACGTACATAACAAGTAGAGAAGGTATTGCATTCCACCCAAAAATTCGATATCAAGATTTCACCTGAAATACATGTTTTGAGGTCCCATGAATCCAAGAAAAGCATTTTCACAAAAAGGTCCGTGTATACCTGTGTATGGGTGTGTCTGTGGACAGCATAACTCAAAAACGAAAAGTCGGACAAATAATTTTAGCATACTTGGTATTTAGGTTCAGTACTTTCCTAAGATGCCCCACAAAGATTTTCAAGAAAATCCCCCTTCCAACTACCCTTTACTAGGAACATTTTTAGAAATTTTTGCATTTTTAAAAAATGGATCTAACGAATTTGATTAAAATATAATATAGCAAAGATATTTACATGACAAATAAAATGTACATCTTGAATTTTCTGGGAATAACCTTTGACGTCCTCTTCACTGAAAAGGATTTTTGTATAATCTTGTACAGCTGGTAAAGTTAAGGGACAGACGAAACTGTACCATAAAGAAAAAATCTGATGTGTTACACTCACATGACTTTCTCTACTCTTGTACAAATTATTTTTACAAACGTTTATTCTCCATATGCTTCATGTTAATTGAGACTTCGAGATGTCAATCTTATTGGTAATTTTCTTGTAGATGCAAGGGGAATACGGTATGTTATAAGCTGTAGTCAAATGTTTTAAGCGCTGATTGCTATGTGGCGCATTCCATTCTCTTTGCATGTCCAGGAGATAAAAAAATGAATAACGAAAGTTTTCTTCATTTTTTATGTATGTGGCGTTTATTTAGTATTCCATCATACCTGTAGATGGCAATCATGACAATGTAACGGTCGGGAGGAGGTTTCGAATTTAATTTTATAACCTCAAATTTCACCATCATTCTAATTATATTTGTAAGTAAAGCGTAGCAATATTATTTAACTATATTACAGTAAAAGCAGTTGTAAATAAATCTAATGTAATACATTCGCGTGACTTTCTCTACCCTTTATCTTTATTAGTGGGTATACAAACTATTTTTAGTACAGCTTATTTATCTATCTACTATATTTTAATCCAAATAAACCTTTGCAAAAATAGCTACTATGTTTAAGAGTTGTAGGCTATATGCCGGCCTTAATACATACTGTTTGCATGCAATCGTGAGAAACAACTGTAAATCGATGAGACCAAAAAAATGCCAAGTACAGAAGAATTGGAACTTTTAATAACGGATGTCTCAGAAATGGCTTATGCCACAGAAAAGCTTATTTTAAGTAAATTGTGTGTTTTAAGAGGATCTACTTTTTACTTTCTCTACTACGTCTAGTAAGTAGGGGAAGTATTGTATTCCAACCAAAAATTAATACCGAGATTTCATCGGAAATATATGTTTTGAGACCCCCTGAATCCAAAAAAAGCATTTTTGGAAACATGTCCGTGTGTGTGTCTGTGTGTCTGCGAACAGCATAACTCAAAAACGAACAGTCGGATAAACATCAAACTTGGTATTTAGGTTCAGTATCTTCAGAGATGCGACACGAAGGTTTTAAAGAAAATCCCCCCACCCAAGATTACCGTTTACATGGAACATTTTTCGACAATTTTAATTTTCTCAAAAATGGCTCTAACCATTTTGATTAAAATATCGTATGTTTAAGATATTTTCATGAAAAATAAAATATATATCTTGAATTTTCTGGGAATGTCTCCAAAAGTATTCTTAATTGTGAACGACTTTTGCATAAATGGTAAACCATAATAGATAGACAAAATTTTACTATACAAAAATGTAGATCGCGTTAAAATACACAATTTATGTCATATTCATTTTTTTGTTGAGTGAACCATTTCGAGATATTGCTTGTTATTATCTTAAATTTTTCAATATTTATTTTCTCAAATGGGAATGCGTTATTCATTTTTTTGTCTTGAATATGCAAAGAGTATTAATCTGTGGCAAAGAGAATGGTGCTGCACATAGCAACCAGCTATTAAGAGATATGTATATGCTTAAAGGCTACTGTATTTCTACAAAACAAGGGGAACATAGTAGGCCTTAAGCGATTGTCAAATATTTTTAGAAGTGGTCGATATGTGTAAAATGCACGTCAAAAGATCGTTTCTGCAAATGTTTATCTCGTTTAATATGAAATAGATGGCGAATAAGAGTTTGTAAAAATAGTTTGTACAAGAGTAGATTAAGTCATGCGAGTGTAACACATCAGATTTTTTTATACTCTTGCGAAAGTTTTCAAACAGAACGTAATATTAGGATAGCTCAAGGAAATTAATGTTATGTTTGATTGTTAATATATCGCCGAATATATAAGAAAGAATATTGTTATCAGCATTATTGATGTAAAATAAACTATTGAGGAGCTTAAAGAAGGGAATGAGTAAGTGAATGGGAAACAGAAAGAGTTAATTACTATTCTAGTGAAAATTCACATTTATTTAAAAATAAATGAACAGTTTTATGTTAACTGAATTATTATTGACGTAATGTGTTGCCTTATCTTCTTAAAACACGCATGAAAAGTCTTAGTAGATTAAAGGAATTTTATGATCACCAATGAGCTGATATGTGTTTCAAAAACATATGACTAGCCGGACAAATACTCTACCGTTTGTAAAAATCGCAACACCAAGAAAGAATTTGCCAAATAACTCCAAACTTGGTGGAAGTGTAGAAGAGTGTGCAAGCAGTAAGTGATTAGGTTTGCAGACAGATGGGGTACACGTAGGCTGAGCAGAGCCCTCTCGTGTCGGTCCGACAAGGTCAGTGCTGCGACCAGTGTAGTCAGTGCAGAGCTGTCAAACATGGTGGAAACAATAAAAAGAGCGCCAGTATGCCTCGACGTCAAAGGGAGCCATATCGGTATGTGAGCAAGTTCAAATGGGGCAGAATGATCTGTCTCCGGGAAGCGGGCTTGCCATACCGTGACATTTTGGCTCGTACAGGGCTTGCTGCTACGACAGTGATGCGTGTGTGGAAGCAGTGGATAGATTAAGGTCGTGCGAAGCGAAGAGCGAGTACTGGACCACGGAACATGACCACAGCACGGGATGATCGTCATCTTCTCCTCATGGCCATAAAGGACCGTACAGATTCATCCACAGTGCTGCCTCGACTCTGGAGCACTGCAACAGGTGTGAACTTGTCTGCATCAACGGTTCGTCTCCATCTGCTACACGTCGGTTTCCATTGTCCAGAAACCACAAGCTCCATCGACAGCAATGGGCACGACAACACCGTCACTGGTGTGCTAGGCGGCAAAATGTAGTCTTTTCGAACGATTCCCGCCTCAACGTGCCCTACAGTGATGGCCGCATACGTATCCGATGGTATCGTGGTGCGCGCAATCTGAAGGGCTGCATTGTTGAGCGACATAGCGGACAAACACCAGGTGTGATGGTTTGGAGCGCCATTGGTTACAACAACCGATCTCGCCTCCTACGAATTGAGGGCACTTTGAACAGCAACCGGTACCTACGGTGGTTGTAGAGCCTGAGATACTCCCCCTGCTTCAGGCATCTCCACAGGCCACATTTGAATGCCCGACCACATATTACGAGGAATGTACAAGCCTTCTTTGACAGGTACCATTGCTTCCCTGGCCTGCACGTTCGCCTGACATGTCGCCCATCGAACATGTCTGGTATATGGTTGGTCGGTATCTGGTTCGTCACGGTCCTCCAGTAACCAGTGTCAAGGATTTGTGGGCTCGACTACAAACTGCGTGGAGGGAAATCCCTTAGGAACTTATTCAGAACCTTTTTAATTAAATGCCACGGCGTATAGCAGCTCTAATTGCAGCGCATGGAGGCCACACCAAATACTGAATATTAGGGTTCAAAGATCATGTATAGATTTGAAAAGTTTATCATTTGTTACTTGTCCTGTACCTAACCTGTGGTATTAAATTCATTGAATTCATGCGTTTCCTTCTTGGTGTTGAATTTTCACAAACGGCAGTGCATAAAGAAACAATCACTAACGATGGACAACGCCAAAATATACAAGCTTGCCACAGCTGGAGAATACCTAACTGCCAACGCATTTACGAAGCGGGAAATTTAAATAAGGTAAATATAAGTTGCAGAACACGTGACGACGAGATCCTGAACCGGAGCAGAGATGAACCCAGGACAACGAAGGAGCAGGTAACCCATTTTACATCACCATAATCCCTCCTTCAGTTTAAAAGGCCAGCCGTGTAACTTCGAGCAGCTAGGGTCGTTAAGTTTGGCTAAGTTATACGTAAATGTTGAAGCGAAAATGCACTTTATCTACAACATTTCTATGCTGTGCTCAGATACATAGATAGGAAACAAGTTGCTAAAGAGTTGTTTGTTTCTGGTTTGTCCAATAAGTGTCAGTTTTGCCGGAAGTGAACTATGTTCCTTACACACACACACAACCGGAACTGTCTAAGAAGAGAGGCGACAACTCACACGGGCTAATTAAACCAAGATTTCACGGCTTAATGAGAAATGCTCTAAGGGGAAGCTAGTCTTAATTGCAAGGGAAAACATCCCCGTGAGTTGTCACAGAGTAAAATCACGAGAACTGGAAACGCAAATTCCCTAAGTGCGACTCAGATCTTTATTTCGGTTCAGCTAACACTACAACGTGTTTTATAAATTCGTCGTGTTTAACAATGGGATGTACCATAACAATGTATAATTAAGCGTTAACAAAAGGGTTTACTCTAATACAAGTGCGGCAAGTGCGTCATTGGAGAACGAGAAAGAGTTGAAACGAGATGAAATCGAGTATTCTCTACTACCGAGATTCCCCAATGCAGTTAAGACTTGTGTATTGCAATATACTATTTTTTCAACTCAGTTTAATTTAATTTTAACGATAGTGAATAATCCATGGTCTTAGGTATAAAACCTGACCGCCCGCAGGGGGTTTTACGCCTGGGAAACAGGACATGCCACAGCCGGCCGTGCCAGCACTCTGTCTTCGCTTCTTAAATCTGTATTCCTGTAAACCTATACTAAAATGTAACAAAATTACGAGTAACCCTTACCTCATAGTAAATGCTGCAAATGTCGTCCCTCCCCAACTAAATAAGCATAGTGCCCAGTAAACACATTTAGATCGACACGATATTTATACCTCGCCTTTTGGGATTTAAAATCAGCGTTTGACTCAGTACAAAGACATATATATGTAGTTTTAAACATATTTTATGGTTTCATACGCGCCTTTCTATGACATCGACAGACGGCAACGAGCGCCAAGGACGCGGACAGGAAAAACACTGCGCAGCCGGTTCGTAGTCTTTTGGCTCTCTCTGTATGTATATATGGGGTGCATTGGTAGCCAAGGGAGTACCAATGAGATTAATAAATGCAATCAATTGTTTATATGAACAACAATAGGAGTAGTACGTGTAGACAGGGAAACAGCTTAAGTCCGCTTTTATTATTTAATGTTTGCATGGAAGAAATAACGAAAATATGTAAAAGAAGAACAGAAAGGAAAAAGATGGAAATGTGGACAGTGAGATCTATATACTTTCAGACACTGTTATATGCGGATGATGTTGTATTAATAGAAAATATTGCGAGGAGACTTCAGCAGGTGGTAATGGAATGTGGAACTAGAAAGGAACGGAATATAACTAAACAAAGAGAAAATTAAGGTAATGTGGCTGTCAAAACAAGGCACACACGATAAAAAAATCTAATGTGTTACACTCATATGACTTTCTCTACTCTTATACAAATTATTTTTACAAATGCTTATTCTCCATCTTCTTCATGTTAATCAAGATAAGCATTTGCAGAAACTATCTTATTGCTAATTTTCTTGTAGATGCAAGGGGAATTGCTAGGCTTTAAGTCAAATATTTTAAGAGCTAGTTGCTATGTGGAGTACTCCATTCGCTTTGCATTACCAGGACAAAAAAAAGAGCAATAGATTTTAACTGTGCAGTAAACACACTGTAGTGATAGCACTGGAAAAATGTTTTTAACACACTGCCTAAATCCCTCCGTATGATCCCTTGTAATGCAAAATTATTTGTCACTGCATTGCAGTTTACTTTTACATCATCAATTACAATTTCCTGCAGCCAAACCTAATCAGCGCACAAGTAAGGCGGATATGGCATAACACCATCATAATTTGCAATTAATTTTAAGAGCAAATCATTGCCTAAATGAAGAATTTTATCTATTACTTCAGAACTCCAAGCATCAATATTTATTACAGTTGAAAAACATAATCCATCACCGAGTTGCTTGTGCACTGTGTGTTTTTAATCTCACCAAATATGTCGTTATTTTGGCTCAAGGTGCCAGCAATCACTTTGGCTGCTTTCACGGAAAACAACTTCTTAACATTAAATTAAAACTGATTCGTTTCTTACTAAGCATTATGAAAAGTCTTAAAACGTAAACCAGGAAACAAAGAACAGATACCAAAATAGAAACACCTGAAAATGGTACTATAACAAATAATATATGAATAAATAAAATAAAACAGTCCTTAAACCGTGGAAACATAAAATATAAACTAAAATAGGAACATTTAAAATGCTACTATAACGAACAATAAGATATGAATGAATAAAACGAAACGATCTTACGAAATTGGTTCAAATCAGCATTCATTTGAAGCAAAAGCCGATAGAAGATTCACAAAATCAAAGCAGTTCGTTTATTTCTCAGTATAAAAAATATTTGCCTATTGCTTAAGGTCTACACTGTTCCACTTGTTTTGTATTTGCAAGGGCAATATAGAAATACAGTAGCCTTTAAGCATATATATGTCTTAATAGTTGGTTGCTATGTGCAGTACCATTCACTTTGCCACAGATTAATACTCTTTGCATATCCAAGACAAAAAAAAATGAATAACGAATTCCCATTTGAGAAAAACTAGAAGTATTGGAAAATTTAAGGGAATAACAAGCAATATCTCGAAAATGGTTCACTCAACAACAAAAATCTATATAACATAAATTGTGTATTTTAATGCGATTTACATTTTTGAGTAGTAAAATTTTGTCTACCTCTTATGGTTTATGAGTTATGCAAAAGTCGTTCACAATGAAGAATACTTTTGGAAACATTCCCAGAAAATTCGAGATATACATTTCATTTGTCATGAAAATATCTTAAACATGTGATATTTTAATCAAAATCGTTAGAGCCAGTTTTGAGAAAATTAAAATTTTCGAAAAATGTTCCATGTAAAGGGTAATCCGGGGTGGGGGGATTTTTCTTGAAAATCTTCGTGTCGCATCTATGAAAGATACTGAACCTAAATACCAAGTTTGGTGTTTATCCGACTGTTCGTTTCTGAGTTATGCTGTACACAGACACACACACGGACATGTTTCCTAAAATGCTTTTTTTTTGGATTCAGGGGGCCTCAAAACATATATTTGAGGTGAAATCTCGGTATCGAATTTTTGGATTGAATACAATACTTCCCCTACTTACTATACGTAGTAAAAGTAAAAATGAAACAGGCCTTCGAAATGCGTGTAGAAGAAAGGTTAGATAGAGGGAGACAACGAACGATTTAGGAGGAGAGGTTTGAAAGAACTGGGCAGAAATATCGAAGGACACTGGCAGAATTGCAAAGGCTAAGTGAGGATAGATTAGAATGGAGGGAATGGACTGAACTAGGCTATCCCGAAGCTTGAAAATGCAGCAGGAAATAGAGGAAGAAGAAGATTAACACTGTTATGTTTTGTATTTCAGTTCTATGTTTTCCTTAAGTTCCTCCAATGTGAGAGGATTTTCAAACTCCAATTGTCCTATTATAAAGATCGAATTCCTCCAATGTGAATTTTCAGAGCATCAATTTTGCGTGTTTTGAATATTCGCATGCCCCGCTAAATGGAACAACACCTCGTCTGTAAAGAACACAGGCTGAATCCTTAATTTACTGTGATAACTTCGATAGTGATTTTCGTGAGGTAAGAGTTAATTTCGTTAACATACAGATTTACAGGAATGAAGATTTAAGAAGCGAACATAAGAGTGTTGGCACGGCCGGCTGTGGCATGTGGTGCTACCCAATGCAAAACTCCGTGCAAGCGGTGAGGCAGTATTTTATATCACAACCCTGTAAATGCCAGAATGATTGTAGTGTAAATTAACATTATTGTATGACAATGATTTAAGATGTTTGTTAATTATAAGCATTGTTAGGAAATAAGTTTACACGGCCTCACCGAAATTGACAATAGGAGCGGGTAACAATGAAACGAGGGGGTGAGTTGTTTATTAATTAGAAGAGAAAACAAATGACGTCAGAGTAGCGTGCCTTTCTTTAGAAATGGAGGGAATATCTTCCCTAGAGCATATGTGTTCGTAATTTTGATTGGATAAAAAAATAGACGCTAATGTTGTCGCGCTTTATTAACCAATAGCAGCTCTATTATAATGTTTAGGCATATCGGGGTGAGGGAGTATAAATTCTAAAGCCTGAGACAAGTATCGCACTGTTTAACAGAATCATTCACGAAATACACGTTACGTAATTCTACAGAATCTCTCGCATCGTAAAGTTAGTTATAAAAATGTGAAATACTCGAATTAATAATATGCGGCAAATTAGTGATTATAGTTACATTCGAAAATATAACAGTTTCAGTCGGGCGTGTATCAAAAGAAATATGTGAAATTAATGAAGTGTGACGGCAATAAAAGTGTAAAAACAAATTCTTGTATCAGTGTTATCTTTTAGTAACAACTCTTTTCCATTTACACACCCTGTTCAAGAGATTTGCTCGACCGAGTAATAATAGCTAGCCGGAGGACAAAGAACCCAAAATTGAAAATAGTAAAACAATAACAGGCGCTCAGCATATAAGATAACACGAACGATACCGCGACAGCGGTCAGGTTTTTTATACCGAAGACCCTGTAGAAACACGAAAGCAAAATAAATTACTAACAGCTGTTGAACATTGGTTACAGCAGAAGGTCATTAACATTAACTTTTGTGTTGAGCTGAGGAACGATTATCCACGCCTTGTTGATAACCTTAGAAATATGTGTTAATTTACATACATTTCTCCATCCAGTATTCTACAAACCATTCTTACAAAATATTATTCTTCTACTTGCTTCTTGATAATCAGGATAAACCTTCACTTCACATTTATACATTTCATTTTAGGTATAAGTATACAGAAGGCTAAAGCGATAGTCAGATGTTTATGAAGTGGGTCTCTATGCGATGGTTTTGAAATTCCATGCTCTTTGCATGGTCACTAGAAAAACAAAACGAATAGCGTCTTACCATTCGAAAATTCAAACTAATAACAACAAATAATGTCTCAGAAATGCTTAACGCCACATTTTTGAATGCATTGCCTTTAACCGCAATGGTCTTATCAGTGGCCTCTTCTTTGGAACATATTATTGCCTATAAACATTGGTGTTAACTCATGTTCGGTTATCGTTGGGTTCGATTCTGGTAAACTTTGGGTTTTATTCATACTTCCAGACTCTGGGGAGGATAGGGAATAATCTTGGCTGGAGAATATTTCCCACCCCTAGCCGGGAATCGAATCCGGGGCCCCTCGCACAGCAGCCAGGTGCTCTACCGACTGAGCCATGTTATTTGACATATATTGTATGCTTTAACGAGATCTAAATATTACTTTCTCTACTACGTACAGTAAGTAGGGGAAGTATTGTATTCCACCCAAAAATTCGATACCGAGATTTCACCGAAAATACATGTTTTGAGACCCCCTGAATCCAAAAAAAGCATTTTTGGAAACATGTCCGTGTGTGTGTCTGTGTGTCTGTGAACAGCATAATTCAGTCGGATAAACACCAAACTTGGTATTTAGGTTCAGTATCTTCCAGAGATGCGACACGAAGGTTTTCAAGAAAATCCCCCCACCCCAGACTACCCTTTACATGGAAGATTTTTCGAAAATTTTAATTTTCTCAAAAACGGCTCTAACAATTTTGATTAAAATATCATATATTTAAGATATTGTTATGACAAATAAAATGTATATCTCGAATTTCTTGGGAATGTCTTCAAAAGTATTCTTCATTGTGAACGACTTTTGCATAACTGGTAAACCATAAGAGATAGACAAAATTTTACCACATGAAAAATGTAGATCGCGTTAAAATTTACAATTTATGTCATATACATTTCTTTTGTTGAGTGAATCGTTTGCGAGATATTGCTTGTTATTCCCTTAAATTTTTCAATACATATTTTATCAAATGAGAATTCGTTATTCATTTTTTTTGTCTTGGATATGCAAAGAGTATTAATCTGTGGGAAAGGGAATGGTGCTGCACCTAGCAACCAGCTATTAAGAGATATGTATGTGCTTAAAGGCTACTGTATTTCTATATTGCCCTTGTAAATGTATTATCCCCTTACATCTACAAGAAAATTAGCACTAAGATAGAGTTGTCAAATATTTATCTCGATTAACATGAAGCATATGGAGAATAAGCGTTTGTAAAAATAGTTTGTACAAGAGTAGAGAAAGTCATGTGAGTGTAACACATCAGATTTTTTTAGTAAGATTTTGGCTATCTCTTACGGTATACCAATTATACAAAAGTAATCCAGAATGAAGAGGTGTTCATAGACTATACTCAAGAAATTCAAGACATACATTTTATTTATCGTGCAAATGTCTTAGACGTGTGGTGTTTTAATCAAAGTCATTAGGGCCATTTTTTATAAAATAAAAAATAACAAAACAGTTTCCATGCTGAGCAGATCGCACATTTTTGTGAGCTTTAAGTGATTCCATTAAATCACGGCAGGTGGCATCGTATTTCTTGTTAATTTGATTTTTCCTCGCTCGTACGTCGGTGCTCTTTCTAGCTGGGGGCTGCTTTTGCCTTTAAGTCGGGTTGAGAGTACATTTGCCTATGCCATGGAACACATCTTAAGCTTGGTGGGTTGTGAATGCCTTGTTAAGCTATGCATTTTTGTATTTGCTTAGAGGGTTTCTCACCGGGATTTTCGTAGGTCTCGCCCGTTGTGATTTATTCTGCTACCTGTCGTCTTGTATGCAAGGAAATATTTAATGGAGCTAGAGTCATGTTATATGATTTTTCTAAATTTAATTCCTGTTAAAATTTTATTCTGCTCACGCGGATTATTATACGCCATTTCTGAATACCACTGACCGTTTTGAATAATCCTGTAGTTTTTCTTAATTCTTTTAAATAGCTGTTATGTCCATAAACTTCACATAAGTTTATTGTTAAACGGTTGGCAGTTTATGTGAATATGTTAAATGGAGCTCTTTATTAAAATTGCTAATTTCCTCTCAGAGTTTATTAATTTGTTAGTTTTAGCTTTAATAGTTAATTTTAATGTGTGTAAAGCTTATTTCAGTGGTTGCTGGTGGGTTGGTTTTGTTAATTATAAGAGAATTATAATAAAATTATAATTATCAATTAAATTATTATATTATATTAATTATAACAAAAGCTTGGTTTTTTTAACTATTCGTTTACTGCCTCACGGGAACTTAGGAACACGGGTTTATGGAGTTTATGGGTGAGGTGGACAGTTGTGAATATACACTTAAAAGTTCTGTAATTCCAGCGTTACAGACGTTATTCTGTCTTTTTGTTCATTTTATAGTACAACTTTTTAGTATATGAGAACTGATAATTTGGTAACTCAGGCTGAATCTAACAATATTATTTTGTGAAAGACTTTGCCAAATAAACCCAGAATATTAGGCTTGATATATGTTTTCAACAAATGCTTTGGGGGGCGTTCCTAGCTCTTACTTATGGCCTGGTCGCTACTCCTTAGCCATGGTACGAAAATTCCTTTGTAGCTCTTACACTCTCCCCTAGGTTAAGTCATTGAGTAAGAGGCACTCTACGGTGGTGCAATGTAAATGGTAGTTTGGGGTGGAAATCTTTGTCTCGTATCCTTGGAAAATGCTGAACTCAGATACCAAATTTAATATCTAACGACTTATTGTTTATGAATTATGCTGTTGACGCATACACACACGAACCTTTTCCTATTCTTTTTATTGTTCATAACATATACTTCCAGTGAAATCTCCTCATGGAGTTTTTGGTTGGAATGCAATACTTCCTCTACCACTATAGTTAAGCAGTAGATAAGCACTTAAATGGAAAAATTAGCTTTCAAATATGATTATATTCAATGTCTGCACTATTAAATATAGCAGAAGATACAGAATGTAATATAGTTCATGCACATACTTGCAACAAAATATCACAGAATGCAGGTAATTCAACTTTCAACAATGACAGCTTTAACAGGAAATGGATAAAAGAAAAACACTGGACGAAATGATGTTTAATCCACATAGGTAAGCATACGTAGCATTTTTAATTATTTCAATTCGCCATTGGTGCATCCGATATATCGACAATAATGCTTATAGTTGTGATGTCTGTTAACAGGAGGCGGTGTAGAAAACAACTACTGGCCACGACATTAAAACAACAGCGATGAATATTAATTACAAACTCTGACACAAGGAAATGAAAATCACACAGGAGGAACCTAGTGTGAAAACATGTTAGCATTTTCTCACCAGACACATCAGAAATTGAATACCAAAGTCAGCATCAGCAAGCGAGATGGCTCACATTCGAAATGTCCTGGGTTCGATTCTCGTCGGGCCGTCCACTCTAAGAGTTTTTTTGTGGTTTCCCCGGCTCGGTAGGTGAATGCTGGGGTAATTCCTCTTCTACCACATTATTTTTTGTCCCATCATTAGCACTCGCAGTACTTCTGACGTTACTAGAGGTACGTCGGGCCGAACATCTGAGCCCCTCCCGAAAGGGAGTTGTTCGGATTGGGTTGAACTCGGCGGAGGAATGGTTCCTGATACCCATGGGAGATAACCTGGGCGATGGTTATGAGATGCATAGAATGTGTTCTGACGCCAACCTGAAGAGCTAGTAGACAACGTGGCGTATCCACTTCCACTCCTAGTACCTCCCCCTCCCGGGGGAAGGGTACCTCTGTAGTCTCAAGACATTGGCCTCATGGGAAACCCATGGCGAAGAGAGCCCTCGGTTGGCGCCTTTCCCTGGGATTGAACGGAATCTTCGGTTCTGGGTGGACCTCCCCCTGAACTGCCCCCTTATTATCTTTCATATGTTTCAAGATTGAAGCATCATATAATGCCATTGGTTGTGTTGGGGTAGGACGGCGGATATTGCGCTTTGGAAAGATTTCTACCTGGGGTTTGGTAGACATCTGAGACAACCTTCCAGGCACGTGTCTGGGGCCAACGGGAACCCCTTGGGGTCCGGGGGCGGAGGCGTGACTACCCGGTGTCAGAATGTGGTCCAACTGGAATCGCTAGGGGCTCCGTCATTGCCTGTGCACATCGTTGTCTGCACCTGGTCGCCCTTCGGGTCTTCCCCTTATCCCTCCCACCCAAGAGTCACGTTAGAAGCAAAAAAGGCTATCGCGAATTGCTTCCGCTCTGCTCCAGGTTTGTGGAAGCCCCTTGGTCTTTCTACTCCTACTATAAGTATTTCACAACTAAAAACATAAATGCAGGTTATGCTATTTTCTTACGCTCGCTGCTGCGGAACATTCATCCGTCTGTACGCATAAAACATTTCGCCTACCGCTGCAAGGATGACTTTGAGAATTGCAGACACATTTAAAATTTATTTAAAATTGGTACAAAATTAAGGGTAATACAACCGATCGCTTCCGAACTGAGGTAGAAGCCGAAGTTTTCCAGACCGACAGACCGACAACAGCGTGAAATCTTACACAAGTGCGTCACTGGGCGTTTAAAATACTACACCAACAGCAAGTACCGGTGACGTACCAGTGTCTGATGTATGCAAAATTGTGTGCACGAAGGTGTGCACGAACGAATGTAAGTACCAGTGCCGGTACCAGCGAGAGAGAGAGAGAGACAAAGTAACTCTGTGATCTAAAATTACACCTTTTATTACTTTCAGCTCAGCCTACATATTATTCACCTTCCAACTTTACATCTTGTCCGGGCCAATACTTAACCCCTTTTCATATGCGTCTCTTACTTTGTTGCTAATTGAACCTTTCATTTTTCTCAGAATTTCCTTTGCCTCTCTAATTTACAGAATTGGCCTACGTGCCTGTAAATGTACTGAATTTAACCAAACTGAATTCTCGGAATCATAAAGCTAATGCGTTCGCTATTTCGGCCTGGTTAACTTTGGTTAACACGATTCGCTAATGACCTGTTTCTTTCCGGACAAACATTTAAACTGAAGCTTATTATATTATACATTGATTTAATATTTAGAAATTATTTATAGCAATTATTTCCTTATTTAATTATTTATATCTGCCCGCCAATAATTAAGGTATCACGCTGTTCCCTTTATTTACATGAGAAAATGTATAATACAGCTATTTCTGCAAAGATTTACTTGGATTAAAATATAGTAGACAGAAGAATAGGCTTTAATAAAAATAGTTTGTATATCCACTAATAAAGCATAGGGGATAGAGAAAGTCGTGTGAATGTATTACATCAGACTTTTTTATGGCTTGACCATTTCCGAGATATTTCATTCTTCTTGGTTTGAATTTTCCAATATTTAATACTTTTTGAAGAGCTAAAGTGCCAAAGGTTTGGAAAGGTAGAAACAGAGGATTAAAAATTCAATACCATAGCCGGGATTTGAACCAAGGAAGTCCCGGTCTCCGTCCGGTTGCTCTAATCCCAGAGCTACCATGGGAACATGCTAAATTCTCCAGCTAAATCGCATTTTTCCTGGTAAACCACAGGAAGAAACGGTATGTCATCTCAAAGCATATGAGATCTCCTTGTGGTTTTCTGGAAAAAATGCGAGTCAGCTGGAGAATTTAATGTCCATATTGCCATGGTAGCTCAGCGGTTAGAGAAACACGGCGGTGACCACGAGATTCCTATTTCATATCCCAGCCATAGCATTGAATTTTTCAGTTCTCTGATTCCACCTTTGCAACCTTGGTACACACATGTCACTGTGGAAGAACAATTAATTCACCAAAGATTTGTTTTTCGTGATGTCATTCCAAGAGTAGCGTACCAATTTTTAAACATTTTACTTACGTCTCAGCCTCCTGGATTCCTGTGAACCTACATAAATAATGAAACTATTTCTGTAAACGATTAATTTGAATTAGAAGTGGATAAGAAAATAAGCTTTTGTAAGAATAGTTTTTGGAAGAGTGGGTAGAGAAAGTCATGCGAAAGTAACAGTAAGCTACAAAATCTACTCTGTGGAAAGCATAGACAACGTATTTTGCATCCTATACAAATACATGAAGCCATGAATCGAAATATTTTTATAGCCCATCGAATTTTATATGCAAAATTCCATTGGCGTTTATTGAACACAGTTTTTAATGTATCTATTTTTGTAGCTGTTGTATAAAACAAATTCCTGGGGCAACACGCGCTGGAAGCGAGGCTGACTTCCATAGTTACGAATTAATTAACAAGAGAATGTCGCTGCGAGGTCACGACTGGATTTGTTGCCATTTCAGGATGCTACTGTATCCATCTGGTGACAAATAATAGTTACCATATGCTGCAGGTTGCTACCACTGACAAAACTATGTTTCAACATTATCTATGCACTAAATTTGTTACAAAAGCTGACTATTCTTTTATCTACTGCTTGTTAATCGAAATAATGATTGCAGAAATTATTTTATTTCACATTTCGTTGTAGGTGCATTTGCCTCTGTTTACAAGTTGCGCAGAATTATACAAAGCTCATCACGAGTAGAGAGGCCTTTGGCATAAAATTCAAATATCTATATGCTTTATTTAATAAGCAAATGATTCAAACATATAGTTTAATCAAACTTGTTACAGCCATTTTTGAAAAAAAAAATCTGATGTGTTACACTAACATGACTTTCTCTACTCTTGTATAAACTATTTTCACAAACGCTTATTCTCCATATGCTTCATGTTAATCGAGATATCCAGATGTTAATCTTATTGCTAATTTTCTTGTAGGGGCAAGGGGAATTGGTAGGCTTTAAGCGATATTCAAATATTTTAAGAGCTGGTTGTTATGTGGGGTATTCCATTCTCTTTGCATGTCCAAGACAAAAAAAAATGAATAACCAATTCCCATTTGAGAAAAAGTATAAGTATTGGAAAACTTAAGGGAATAACAAGCAATATCTTGAAAATGGTTCACTCAACAAAAAAATTTATATGACATAAATTGTGTATATTAACGCGAACTACATTTTTTGTGTAGTATAGTAAAATTTTATCTATCTCGTATGGTTTGCCAGTTATGCAAACGTCGTTCACAATAAGAACACTTTTGGAGACATTCCCAGAAAATTCGAAATATACGTTTATTTGTCATGAAAGTATCTTATATATATGATATCTTAATCAAAATCGTTAGAGCCATTTTTGAGAAAATTAATTTTTTTTCCAGAGTAAAGCGTTGATTGAGATGGTTGATAATCTTCGTATCGCATCCTTGGAAGATAATTGAAATAGTTTGACATTTATCGTACTTTTAGTTTTGGGGTTATTCTGTTCACATTCACCTGAACGCACATAAAAACACGCGCGCACGGACATTTTTATAATATCTATATTGCATTTTTTTGGGTGGGTACATCCTCTCCCTACCATAGGTAAGTGGTAGAGAAAGCTTTGCATTGTTCAGCATCACCCTGTATAACGTACCTGAAGCAGTAATGCTGATTTACACACCTCTGCTTTTCCGTGGAGCTGGAATGTTAAATCAGATCTCTTGGGATTGCCACAGATAATTGCAACCTTGTGCAAACTTTAGGAGCTGGGAGGATTAGTTGGCTTGAACGTTTTCTGTATGACAAGGCTCTCCCTTGAACCAGCAAACCTCGTTAGCTGCTGGTGGTCTTTTCGGGTTTATGACGTTTTATCTTAGTTTACTTTTTGTTTCTAATTTTAACGATAGACTAAACCGCCAAAATTGCCCTTAAAATGCCATTGTTAGTTTTTTGTACAGTCTTAGTGATTGGAACTTTCTCTTTAATTTGATATATATTTTATCACTATAGGCAGAATACTTATATTTAAGTACACTGCCAGGTAAAAAATCTGATGTGTTACACTAGCATGACTTTCTCTACTCTTGTACAAACTATTTTTACAAACGCTTATTCTCCATCTACTTCATGTTAATCGAGATAAACATTTGCAGTCTCTAGCTTATTGCTAATTTTCTTGTAGATGTAAGGGGAATATATATTTACAAGGGCAATATAGAAAAACAGTAGCCTTTAAGCACACACATATCTCTTAATAGCTGGTTGCTAGGTGCAGCACCATTCCCTTTGCCACAGATTAATACTCTTTGCATATCCAAGACAAAAAAATGAATAAAGAATTCCCATTTGAGAAAATAAGTATTGAAAAATTTAAGGGAATAACAAGCAATATCTCGAAAATGGTTCACTCAACAAAAAAATATATGACATAAATTGTGTATTTTAACGCGATCTACGTTTTTTGTGTAGTAAAATTTTGTCTATCTCTTATGGTTTACCAGTTATGCAAAAGTCGTTCACAATGAAGAATACTTTTGGAGACATTCCAAGAAAATTCCATATAAACATTTTATTTACCATGCAAATATCTTAGACATATGATATTTTAATCAAAATCGTTAGCCATTTTTGAGAAAATTAAACTTTTCGAAAAATGTTCCATGTAAAGGGTAATCTAGGATGGGTGGATTTTCTTGAAAACCTTCGTGTCGCATCTCTGGAAGATACTGAACCTAAATACCAAGTTTGGTGTTTATCCGACTGTTCGTTTCTGAGTTATACTGTTCACAGACAGACACACACAGACACACACACTGACACACGGACATGTTTCCAAAAGTGCTTTTTTTGGATTCAGGGGGTCTCAAAGCATGTATTTCCGGTGAAATCTTGGTATCGAATTTTTGGGTGGAATACAATACTTCCCCTACTTACTATACGTAGTAGAGAAAGTAAAAATATGATGTGTTGCACTCACTTAACCTTATCTACTCTTGTACAAACTATTTTTACAAACGCTTATTCTCCATCTGCTTCATGTTAATCGAGATAAACGTTTGCAGAAACTTATTACTAATTTTCTTCTAGGTGCAAGGGGAATTTGCTAGGCTTTAAGTAATGGTCAAATCTTTTAAGAGCTGGTTACTATGTAGAGCATGCCTTTTCACGTCCAGGACATAAAAAAACCGAATACCGAATTCCCATTTGAGAAAATTATTATTGTAAAATTCAAACAAATAACAAGAAGTATCTCGGAAGTGGTTCACCCCACAAAAAGTGTATAGGACATAAATTGTGTGCTTTAACGAGATCTACATTTTTTGTATGGTAAAATTTTGTGTATCTCTTACAGTTTACCAGTTTTGCAAAGGTCATTCAGAAAGAGGACTTTTGGGAACATTTTCAGAAAATTCAAGATATACATTTCATTTGACTTGAAAATATTTTAAACATATGATATTATAATCAAAATCGTTAAAGCCATTTTTGAGAAAATCAAAATATTTTTAAAATGTTCCATGCAAAGGTAGTTGGGGTGGGAGATTTTTCTGAAAGTCTTCATATCGCATCTTTGGAAGTTACTGAATCTAAATACCAAGTCAGGTATTTATCGAAATTGGATACTTATGTTATAAAACTTTACGTTTTTGAGTTATGCTATTCACAGACAACAGGCAGACACACAGACACACCTTCGAACATGTTTCCAAAGGTGCTTTATTTGAATTCAGTGCACCTCAAAACATGTATTTCCGTTGAAATCTCGGTATCGAATTTTTGGGTGGAATGCAATACTTCCCCTACTTACTATATGTAGCAGAGAAAGTAAAAAAATCTGATGTGTTACACTCACATGACTTTCTCTACTCTTGTACAAACTATTTTTATAAACGGTTATTCTCCATATGGTTCATGTTAATCGAGATATCGAGATGTTAATCTTATTGCTAATTTTCTTGTAGATGCAAGGGGAATTGGTAGGCTTTAAGCGATATTTTAAGAGCTGGTTGCTATGTGGAGCATTTCATTCTCTTTGCATTACCAGGACAAAAAAATAACGAATTCCCATTTGAGAAAAAGTATAAGTATTGGAAAATTTAAGGGAATAACAAGCAATAACTCGAAAATGGTTCACTCAACAAAAAAACGTATATGACATAAATTGTGTATTTTAACGCGATCTACATTGTTTGTGTAGTAAAATTTTGTCTATCTCTTATGGTTTACCAGTTATGCAAAAGTCGTTCACAATGAAGAATACTTTTGGAGACATTCCCAGAAAATTCGAGATATACATTTCATTTCTCATGACAATATCTTAAACATATGATATTTTAATCAAAATCGTTAGTCATTTTTGAGAAAATTAAAATTTTCGAAAAATGTTCCATGTAAAGGTAATCTGGGGTGGGGGGATTTTCTTGAAAACCTTTGTGTCGCATCTCTTGAAAATACTGAACCTAAATACAAAGTTTGGTGTTTATCCGACTGTTCGTTTCTGAGTTATGCTGTTCACTGATACACAGACACACACAGACATGACAGGACATGTTTCCAAAAATGCTTTTTTTGGATTCAGGGGCTTCAAAACGTATATTTACGGTGAAATTTCGTTATCGAATTTTTGGGTGGAATGCAATACTTCCCCTACTTACTATACGTAGTAGAGAAAGTAAAAAGAAAAGAAAAAGAAAAGTATCATACTCACGAAAAATTTAGATACGGTTGAAATGTGCTGTCATTTAGGCACATTGCTAGAATTTGTTTCCATGTGCACTTTGAAGACAAGAATATGAAAAATCAAAGGGATAGGCGTTTTTTTAACTTTGGCGATTTTAAGAGATCGTCACATGACACCAGTTGAGGCCAGAAATCGTCTGGAAATTGCTCGCAATATTACATGAGCGGATGGACGTGCAGAAGACCCAGAGAAGCAAATCTGAACTGAAGGAGACCATTAGCTCAACACCGAGGAGACCGTCTTCATTTTGCTCGAGAGCACGTGGACTGGACAACTGAGCAATGGAGAAAAGTTCTCTATACAGTTGAGTATAAATTCAACTTTAGGACTCCAGATGGAAGCGGTGAATGCTATGTTACTTGCACATTTTCCCCAAGGGTTCCTTATGGAGGAGGCTTAGTTGTGTGTGGTGATGTAAGCACGGATGCAAATGTTACACTGTTTTTCCCAGAGGTGTACATTTTTTTAAAAACGGCACTGCATCTGCCATTTTTTCCTCTGAATTCCGCACCAATTCACAAAAAAATATCATAATTCCTACACACTTTAGAGCAGGGAGGTAAACTTTTGCTAACCTATCTTTTAGGGGAAATTTTGTTTATAAATTGTTACTACTGTTAAATATGACAGTTTCTGTTACTCAGTTCATATGTTTTCTTACTTTGTAAATGTATGCGAGTTTATTTTCTCTATTTCTGCTTTGAACAGATTTTCCAGTGTTTAACATTTTCTTATATGTGTCCCATTTTCTCAAACTATTGGAGGTAGCTAAATTAAATTTTAGAATGATAAAACAACCTGTCTTAGTAAACAAACTCATCAATTAAAAGTGACTCAGTGAATTTATAAGTCATCTATGTCTTATACATATTTCAGTCTAATACGAGGGCTGTAAAGAAAGTAGTGGCAACATGGTCCCCACATTCACAGGAGAGCCAATAGGATATGGGAGCGATCAGGTCACTAGTGTCGATGTGTGGTGTGCATTGGTCGGGCTGCCAGTTGAGAGTGTGTTGTTGCTGTGTAGTGTTGAAGTGAACAGTGTCAAGTGCACCGCTCTAAAGCATGTTTACCAAAGGCGATCATCGTTCGTGGATTAAAATCCAGGTTGCCCGTGGCAAAAATGCATCAGCATGTTATCGAGGATTACGTGAAGCCTGTGGCGGGAATGCATTGCCGTACAGGACGGTTGCACGATGGGACAAGGCGTTTCGTGCAGGTCGGACTGAGACTGCGGATTTGCACCGCACAAGTCGGCCGTCCATTCCGCAAGATCAGATTGAGTGGTCTCGTTGCCATGGACCATCGATGGACTGTCCGGAAGTTATCCGTAGAGGTTGGTCTCATTCATCAAACTGTGTGGCATATCCTGACGAAATGTCTTCATCTGAGAAAAATTGCGTCCCATTGGGTTCCACATCGACTCACAGAAATGGCACCGGTATGCACTGGCTGGCATCCACCTGGACAGATACCCGCAACGAATAAGACGCATTTATGCAGCGTATTGTTGCCATTGATGAGATGTGGGCACGAGCCTATGAGCCGGAATTGAAGCGTCAGTCCAATGAATGGCATCACCCAGGTTCACCACGTCCACAGAAAGTTCGACAGGAATCCAGTCGGGTGAAGCTGATGCTGATTGTGGCATACGACTACGAGGGGGTTATTCTTACGCATGTTGTGCCTGAGGGACAAACCGTCAACAGTGACTACTATTGCCGATTTCTGGAGCGACATCTTCGTCCGGCTATGCGGCGCAAGCGTCCACGTTTATTGCGAGACGATCACCCAATAGTGTTGCATGACAACGCACGTTGTCATGTCGCAAACAATGTCCAGCTCTTATTGCAACGGTGTCATTGGGAGCTTTTAGAACATCCTCCGTACTCACCAGGCACGAGTCCTTGTGACTTCGACCTGTTTCCGAAGTTGAAGGAACCCTTCCGAGGCCGCCGATTTGCTGACGTGGCATCAGTAGTCCGCGCAGTAGGGCGCTCCGTCGCAGTCATCAACAGAGATCGCCTTGCCAACGGTCCCCAACGGCTGCCCTACATTTGCCAAAAGGTCAGAGACTTTGCGGGTGACTACATTGAAGGAATGTAATGCAATTGTACTTGTGAGTTCAATAATTATTGTGTTCTATCAATGTTGCCACTACTTTATTTACAGCCCTGTATGTTAAATTTTTTGAAGCCGTACCCTTTGCTTCAAGTCTCGAGGTTTCATCCATTTAGATAACGTCTAATGTTACCTGCTTTGTTGTTGAGTTCTAAGATTACATCTTCTAGCTAGTTCTGCGCTGCCTGGTCCGCCAGCCGCTTCAGTGGTATAGCTATGTGTTCTTTGTCGCCGTAAGTCACAGAAATAATACTCGGAAAGATCCCTCGCAGTAGCCGCTAAATCTAACTCAAGTGCCTCACTGGCCACTATACAACTTAAAGTGAAAATAAATACCACCAGCGTCGTCACACGAGTAGGTGTTTTAGATAAGAGCCATTTACATATACATTTATACATTATAATTATTTTCAGTTAGTGTTTAATATAGTTGCAACTTCGTTGACAGTTATTTGTATTGTTTACAATGTGGTGCACACCAGCCGTCCTTTGCGCTTTTATGTTTCCCCGCATACATAGGTGCAAAATAAGTTGCCGCATCACTGATGTCCAAAGGGGCAGTGCAGGTACAAAGCGAAAGGTCACTGAGGTAGTGTTGCTGTCTGTAGGGGTTTACGTGGTAGTTTCGTACTGATAAGCGTCGCGTAGTCGCCTGCAGCAGTTCGAGCCAGGTCATTCAGACAAAAAGGTAACATTCACCAATAACGTACACAAGGGTATGATTTCGATCAGTGCGGAGACGCACCAAAATGCAGCTGAGGATCGAAGGCTGTGTTCTGAACATTTTCAGACGAGGCATCTGTATTCTGCGCACTTTTTTTTACCTATAGAAATAATATTAAGAAATGATGCATCGTTCCAGATAGAACATGTGTCTGAGAGGCTTCTTAATCAATTCGTCTACCAAGGGGCATGTTTTTTGCACATGCCTATTATGAATAATGCATTAATAGAAAATAATTTAATTCTAACGCACCTTTAAGGGTACATAAATATAATAAAAATAGATTTTTGCTTAAACTTGTTAACTTTGCAGCACCAATTGCTGCCATATGGTTGTACTGATTGTAGATTAACTATCATGAAACTAAATGACAACACATGTGCTCAGGGTTGAGTCAAATGCCAATTCTGATTTCCTGTTAATGACCGAATTGCTTATTAAATAATCGATAACACCCCCCCACACACACACACATCTACATCTTCACGCACACATACACATAGACACTCTCGTATTTAAACAGAAACTCTGGGCATACCGTGAATTGTTTTTGTTTAAAGACAACTTTCTGGAGCCCAACTGGTGAATCGAACCCGGAACACGTCATATACCAAAAAGATTTTCTACCGAATGAGCTCTGGGACCATTAATAGCAATTAAAGCGTTCGTTTTCAAGCATTGGTCTTTAATTTAGAGGTCTCCTCTCTATCGGTATGGAGTCCTTTGCAGTTCTGCTTAGGCAAACCTTTTGGCATCCGCGCTATCCGATATAAACTACAGCTAAGGACGGCTTGTGTGGGCCACACACTCACAGTATATTTCAGCATCTTTGCGTGCTACAAAATATGAATTCCATGAATGTCCGACCAACTAATGTGGAATGCATCTCGTAATTGCATGCAGCAGTGTTCTACCATTGGGTTAGAGGACTTCTCGTGTGTTGTAAACAACAAATGGGAAGGTGAGGGGTGGAGGTCACTTTACACGTGCTGGTACGCGGGGTCAAGAATGTCCGTGCCTACTTTAATAAATTTGGAACACATAATAAGCATACTCGCTGCACTACAGAAACGGTATATAAGTTAGTATCTATAAAAACATAGAATTTATGTCGTCTAGTGCAGTGGTTCCCCTGGCAGTTGAAGTTTTGGAAATTTATTTTAATTGGGTTATATTATTATGTGGAATCACAAAATGTTAATTGACAAATCTGCCACACGTCCTGTGTCCTAACGCTTCTATTGAATGCTCATTTAATTCACTCCGTTACGTACTTTCTTAATATGCGTTCTAAGCACATGTGTGAATCAACTGTAAATGCATAGTGTAGTGTAGCATTCATTAATGGTTTGTTCAAAAACAGTTGTCCTACAGAAATTATCCATTATTTTACCATACAAGTCTCCCCATTATTAACAACCATGTTTTCAAATGTTAGTTCAATCAAATCCCTTAAATTACTTTATAGCTTAGTACCATAAACTTTGTACTTCTGTATCACCCACACTGAAAAAAAAAGAAAAAATGCATGAGGTCCGATGATCTCGGCGGCCAGCCGATTGTACCAGGACTTCCTCTTCACCCTTCAAAATGATCATTAAAAAAAATCCATGAACATTTAACCGTAGTGTGGTGGAGCACCATCGTGCTGGCAAATAGTTATTTTTACGGGTTCTAATATCGGGAAGTTGTGTAATTCTAGGTAAAATTAGCTTAACATTTGAAGGTTACTATGCGCAGTCACAATTCCATTAAAAACTACTGATGTCTGAAATTCACATTACTTTATCGACTTTTTTCACAAAATATTCTTACAAATTTTAAAAAGATGAGTCACTGTATACTGGTTTTAAAATTTCACTCCTTGCATGATCACGAGAAACAACTGAATGGTAGAGTGTTTAAAAATGACACAAGTATTGAAAATTTCAAACAAGTAATATCTCAGAAATGTTTAATGCTACGAATGTTTAAAATAAATTGTACACTTTAAAGATATCTACCCAATATGTTTGCTTTTTATCTATCTGCTACAAACTATTCTTATAATGGCTTGATCTTCTATCTTCTTCATGTTAATCGAGATAAACATTTGCAGAAATGGTTTTATTACACCTTTCGTTGTAGATACAAGGAAATTCAGGAGACTGAGGCAAATGTCAAATATTTACAAAGTGGGTCGCTATATACTGGCTTTGAAATTCTGTATTCTTTGCATGACAAGTGAGAAAGAAAAAGGATTAGCACTTCAAAGAAGTATGATAAATGATTGAAGAATTTAAGCCAATAGGAAGAAATATCCGGGAATGGTTAATACATTGAAAAAACCGTACACAGGTTATTCACAGTTAATTTAAGGTATGCCTATCATTAGTCATGAAAATATTTTAAACATAAGGTATTTTAATGAAAAAAGGTTAAGAGCTATTTTTGAGTAAATAAAATATAACAATTTCGCATCTAAAGGATAGTTTTGGGTGGAGAAATGTTCTTGAAAGTTTCGTGTCGCATCCTTGGAAAATATTGAACTTAATTACCAGAAAATTAATTTTTTTCCATTAGAGGACTTCAAAACACGTATTTCCGTTGAAAACTGTGTATGAAGTTTTGGGTGCAACGTTTTCTCATAAACTTTCAGGGGGTAGAGTTTTTCTTCTCTCTTGGTCAGTTTGGCATATCTGCCACGGAAGTGTAATGAGCCCTAGGAATCATTACTAAGGAAACCGCGAACAGAATTAAAATTGTGAGTAAATTAAAGGCAATTATGAAAGGTCCGAAGCCTGGAATCGAATTGCCCGGTGCTTACAAACGGCATGCGGGACGAGAGATAAACTGGTTTACATATTCATGATGGTGCTATTGAAAACGCATTTACTTCCTAATCTGCCAATTTTCCCATTTTAATTAAAGGATGTGTGGAAACATCCACAGTTAAATATTATGAATATTCCTCAGTGAAATGAATACACACAACGGATGTCTCTATTGCAAGTATTTAAATGAAACGAAACATTAATTATGGATGCGTTCGACTGGCAATTAATGATGTCGGGGAACAACCTGGGCTATTTGTTTACATAATGTTTCTATTACACACAACCTCACACCTACTCCAATAACATTTGTTACCTCTATCACGAAGTTGTGCCCTACGTAAATTTATATCTAATGTTTACCGAAACTTCTGCGCAAAGTTGGATTTAAACTCTTGACTATAAAGCAATTATAATGTTGTAAATATCTGATGTTTAACATACAGACGTCTTACTATTTGCATATTGTAATTTTATCCAAATATTATAACTTGTTCTTAGCTGATCAACAATATACGGGGTGGAAGGGATATACCTAAATATCACTGTTAAAGAGTTCTTCAAAGGCAACAACAAATACTTCAAAACCGTTTATCTATGACCAAGTATATCTATAATTAAGTAATTGCGATAAATACTTGAAAAAGCTGCACCATTAAGGCCACGTGCAGAACGCGCGGTAGGCCCTTGCGCTAGGTTATGTAGTAAACAGCTGATAAAATCTGGTTGAAACACTCCAAAACCAACCAAATGTATCCATCAATGTCATATCCACACAGTACTATTCAATAAATCGCGAAGCATTTCGAAAAGCATACATAATAATGGCAATATCCCACTTCCAACCTTCCCATTGTTATGGATGCTTTTACGATCGCTTCACGGTTTGTCGAATATTACACGTTAGAAAAGAGGAAGACTGTGAGTGCGAGTTGTTTATATTTTCACTAACACTGTTGAATGCATTAGAAAAGATACGCCAATACGTACGATAATAAATGACAGGTTTAAGATTATTACAGTGAAAATAAAATAAAAGAATGATTCTATCTCAACAGCTATTCAAGATATCAGAATAAAAATTTTCGAGATATATTTACCTTGAAACTTTCTAAGTTTATTAAGGGAATTTGATATTTTAACCACAGAAGTTTTTTATTAAAATTTATCGACAATTATTTTTTTAATAAATAGCCAACCTTTTTATTAAGGTATACACCAAAGTATATCCATGACAGTTAAGGCGCTGTTAATTAAACCCTAAATTTTCATGTCCTCCCCGTCTCCTGTGGATCTAGAGTCCGCGTGGGACCTGGACCTGTCAACCCAACTGCTGGTCTCATGCCCACGTACGCACGACAGAGCTTGGCGAGCATCTAACTGATATGGGGAGATGATACGGCCAGCATCACGCTTCCCCCAGCCTTCCCCTACCCCTGACCTCGTGAGTTGGCACGAGACCAAGACCGCTGCCTATCGCAGCTCCTCACTTTCCTCACGATGCTGAGTGGGCACCAGTCTTGCGCAAATTTTCATGTAGCTACCTTAAATAGTTTGAGAAAACGGATCGTTAATATCAGGGAATGTCATTTACAGACAAACATCGTTTCTACAGTTATCGTTTATGTTATATCTCTTCTACAAACTATTCTTAATATAGCTTTTTTGTGTACTTCGGTTAATCGAGATAAACGTGTGTAGCAGTGGTATTATTGCACATTTATTTGTAGGAAATATATACACTGAGTTTGAAATTCCATACTTTGCATGACATCAGAAGAAACAAAAGAAGAGAATACTTAAAAATAGTGTTAGAAAATCCAAACCAATAGCAACCAATATCTCGGAAATGGTTATAATGCCACAAAAGATTTATATTTAAAAAGTACATTTTTCGTATGGCAAGTTTGTATCCTCTCAAATCGCTATACAAAGTTATGCAAATCTCATTCAGTATGAAGAGAACTTACATGCTATTCAGAGAAGGTTAGTTATGTACATTTTGTTAGTCATGCGAATATCTTAAATATATGACATTGTAATCAAAATCCATTAAAGCCGTTTTTGAGAAAATGAAAAACAATTAGACATTTTATTATGAAGTGTAGTTTGGGTTGGAAGATTTTCTGGTAAGTCTTCACTTGGTAACCTTAAACAGTGTCTAAGTGCAAAATTTGCTATTCATCCTACATATTGTTTTTGAGCTATGAGACAGACAGGGTGCCGGTTGGTCTCGAAATGTTTCGTAATCAGGTTGTCTGCCTGTCGTGCGACTGCCTGCCCACGTGAGCCGACCATCTGCCCCAGCCAGCTACGGCCAAAAGAAAATACTGGCGGTAGGCGCACGACAGGCAGGCAACCTGATCGCCGAAAACTTCGAGACTAACCGGCGCAACAGACAGAAACACAGACCGGTACATAGACTTTTTTTCTAAAAGTGCTGTTTTAGGGTTCGGTGGACCCCAAAACGTGTATTCGGTGAAATTACCAAATTGAATTTTGGGGTTGAATATAATGCCTTTCCCACTATAATCAGGCGGTAGAGAAAGTAAAAGGTTATCAAGTAACATCAAGTAAAACAACTCAGAAAAATCTTGCGTGCCCCAAAGTATCTACACACAAGACATGAGAAATATATTCGGGTGTCTGTAATAACATAAAACATTACAAATATCGTGCAGAATTAATTTAGCTTTGATATTATAGGCGCATTATCCTCGATAACGAACAGCTATGCTTTGGTTCGCATTAAGAACTAATGTAATGAAGTAAGTAAGGTTTCTCTGCCTTGATCTTGATTAGCATTGGCTCAGCAGTGAACTGACAGAACTCTTAAGTCCATCATTGCAATATTTCAGTATCATCGAAGACAAAAGAACAACAATAATAATTCACAGGACTACGTCCGTTGTTGTGCTATTGGTTAATGAGGATTGTGCGTCTATAATACCAGTGGGTCATATGAATAAAACTGAATATAGTATGCACTTCATTTATTTATGTAAATACTCCGTTAGGTGAGAAAAAAAACCTTTAGAGTGTCTACTTACTTAATTTTGAGTGCATACTCAAGTAATGAAAGAGTGTGCATTCATATTTGATATGAGCATATTCTCAGTTTTATGAGATCATTCTCTTCTCATGTTGAGCATGGTTAGATACACACTCACTTCTGAGAATGTGTTGATTACTTTTCTTTTAAAAGTAAATATTAAGTGAATTGCAATATATATGCGCTGATATAGTGCTCATGAAAAATACAAAGCATAACCTAATGTATTTTTGAAAGTCTGCTTTGTTAATTAAATTTATTACCTAAAATTTTAACTCCAAAATTCAGTTAGTTATAAATTAACTATTTTCGTAGTACAAATTGCATACATTTTCTGCAGCACCTCGTGAATTATTACTTTCCAACCCATGATTACTTTCTTCGGATTTATTGATAACATTTTTGCCTATACTTATTGTTTTTGCTAATTTATTTATAGATATATCTTTGTACATGTTGATTCAAGTCCTCATTGTTGTAAGCTTCACATTTGACTTACGTTACGCTGAGACTTGTTAAGCAATAGAGTACGTCCTGAGAAACTTTACAACGATTAAAACTTGAATTTAAAGACTGAATTAGTTAAAAATGTTTCCTATGAAATCTATTTGCTTTGAAGAAATTAAAATTAAATTGAGTTTTATTTATGGACGCTCTTTACGTTGGTTTTTAGCATTCTATATTTGACGTAAAAGACCGAAAACTTTGCTCAGACGCCTCTTTATCAGGCTTAAGGTTCTTTTATGTGCCGTAAATTCATGACGCGGGACCACTGTCCCTTCTGAAGAAAGCCATGCTAAGGATTTTTATGCCGGGTTTGAACCCTAGACCTCGGAAACTAGACGGTAGCATGATACCCCTAGACCACGGAGGACGACTTGCTTTGCAGAAACTTATCATATGGTATCTTATTTGCTCCCACTCCTATTTGGAATTTTAAGTGACACGCAACTGACTCGCTTTTCGATTTCGATTATGGTTGATTGATGAAATTAAGCTCAAGCGAAAGTTCACATGAATTTTATTTATAAATAGAGACAGGCAAAATACGAAGAAAAATTATCAAAGGAAAAGAAATCCAAAATATAAAAAAGAAAATCTGATGTGTTACACTCACATAACTTTCTCTACTCTTGTACAACCTAATTTTACAAACGCCTATTCTCCATATGCTCCATGTTAATCGAGATATCGAGATGTCAATCTTATTGCTAATTTTCTTGTAGATGCAAGGGGAATATGGTAGCTTTTAAGCGATAGTCAAATATTTTATCGCTGGTTGCTATGTGGCGCATTCCATTCTCTTTGCATGTCCAGGACATAAATAAATGAATAACGAATTTGAGAAAAAGTATAAGTATTGGAAAATTTAAGGAAATAACAAGCAATATCTCGAAAACGGTTCACTCAACAAAAAAAATGTATATGATATAAGTTGTGTATTTTAACGCGATCTACATTTTTTGTGTAGTAAAATTTTGTCTATCTCTTATGGTTTACCAGTTATGCAAAAGTCGTTCATAATGAAGAATACTTTTGGAGACATTCCCAGAAATTTCGAGATATACATTTCATTTCTCATGACATTAACTTAAACATATGATATTTTCATCAAAATCGTTAGAGCCATTTTTGAGAAAATTAAAATTTTCGAAAAATGTTCCATGTAAAGGGTAGTCTGGGGTGGAGGGATTTTCTTGAAAATCTTCGTGTCGCATCTCTGGAAGATACTGAACGCAAATACCAAGTTTGGTGTTTATCCGACTGTTAGTTTTTGAGTTATGCTGTTCACAGACACACACACACAGACACACACACACACAGACACACACACACACAGACACACACACAGACACACACACACAGACACACACACGGACATGTTTCCAAAAATGCTTTTTTTGGATTCAGGAGGTCTCAAAACATGTATTTCCGGTGAAATCTCGGTATCGAATTTTTGGGTGGAATGCAATACTTCCCCTACTTACTATACGTAGTAGAGAAAGTAATATATTTGAAAACCAAAACATTTGACTTACGTTACGCTGAGACTTGTTAAGCAATAGAGTACGTCCTGAGAAACTTTACAACGATTAAAACTTGAATTTAAAGATTGAATTAGTTAAAAATGTTTCCTATGAAATCTATTTGCTTTGAAGAAATCAAAATTAAATTGAGTTTTATTTATGGACGCTCTTTACGTTGGTTCTTAGCATTCTATATTTGACGTAAAAGACCGAAAACTTTGCCTCAGACGCCTCTTTATCAGGCTTAAGGTTCTTTTATGTGCCGTAAATTCATGACGCGGGACCACTGTCCCTTCTGAAGAAAGCCATGCTAAGGATTTTTATGCCGGGTTTGAACCCTAGACCTCGGAAACTAGAGGGTAGCATGATACCCCTAGACCACGGAGGACGACTTGCTTTGCAGAAGCTTATCATATGGTATCTTATTTGCTCCCACTCCTATTTGGAATTTTAAGTGACACGCAACTGACTCGCTTTTCGATTTCGATTATGGTTGATTGATGAAATTAAGCTCAAGCGAAAGTTCACATGCATTTTATTTATAAATAGAGACAGGCAAAATACGAAGAAAAATTATCAAAGGAAAAGAAATCCAAAATATAAAAAAGATATATTTGAAAACCAAAACATTTTGTACTCTAAAAGTCTGAAGCAGATTCACTTCATTAATTTAAAAAATAGGATTTGTAGACTTTTGTTCATATTGAATAATAAAATATCAAATTACATGGAGTTCATAATTTTAACCATTGTCAAACCTTTGAACTAAATCACCAAAGAAAGAGAACTTACTGGATGTTTTGTCCTTACTGATTACAATATACCAGCAAAGGCACCGGTTTACAAAAATAAAAACTCTTTCAAGAATAGAGGACCTATAATTTCGCATGTGACGTCACATACAGGAAACAATATATTACATTTTCTCAACTGCGCCTGACTTGTTGCTAAAGATGGTGCGGGTTTTTTCCAGTGGCGCTTCCTGAAAAGAGGGGCTTGGGTTTTTTAAACGTGTTTCACACAAAACTGCCCAAACAGATTATCTGGAAAGCCCGGTTCATTGCTAATGGGTAGTAGTAGTTTGAAAAAAGGGGTGGATTTTATGCCCAAGCACTGCGACCTTAAAGATCTATTGCGCATCCCCCCTTTCATCAGTTAAGTAGTCTGTTGCTCGTTATGAACTTAACCAGACTGCTAACTGAGGCTTTCGATAGTTCATCTATCTTTGGAAAGTGACTGCCAAAAATACTTGCTCTTTGATTAGCAAGAGCAGGGCAATCACATAGTAGATGAGTAAGAGTCTCATCTCCTTCTAGGCATCTTCTACAGATAGGGTTGTTAAACAATCCCATTCTGTATAGATTAAACTTTAGGGCACAGCGTCCTGTAATGAATCCTGTTGCCCATGCAAGCCTTCTTCTATTAAGACCGCGCAGGTACTTTGCCCGGCTGTTATCCAGGTCTGTAATAAACAACTTGGAATGTCTGCAACCCTCAATGGAGTTCCAGTGGTTCTTGTGTTCTGCTTGAGCCCAGCACTTGATACCCTGTTTCACTGGTCTGTAGGACATCCCCAGTACAGGCTCCAGGCTAACGGGCAGTACTTTAAAGGCGAAAAATCGTAAATATTACAAAATGGAAAGGAGTATAAAGATTTTCATAAAATATGAAGAAATTACCAAAATATTGTGACACAGCAGCTATACCTCAAGGTTATCGGGAGGCCGACCACGGGCAGTCGGAGATAAACAAATATAAGTACCGCTCGCCACTTTCCTCACATAACCGGAATGTGAAATGTGAAACTTTTGTCACATGCATGACAAAACACAAAAATACGTGTTCCCATGATGATGGCAGGTGCGATTTAGAACATGAAATTTTATATCTTGCGTGTCTCTGGTTATAAATATTTTCGCCTTGAAAATTTTAATGCTGTATTTTACGAAACAAATAAGTTACATGTTTCTAATTTGTTCTGTATATTCATATTTGAGAGATCAAGATGTCTGTGGGAATGAGCATATATTCCATTGAGGTTACTTTTGTATTCTGACGAAAACGAGTATGTTCTCATTGAGTTGAGTATACAAACCCAGAAAGTGTTCATGAGTATGAACCTTTTTATTCATATGACCAATAATCTAGTGCTCGTCTTTCGTTTACAGGCGTGTTCTCTTACCCGTATACTCGCCACTCTTGCTGGAGGACAGGGTATCCTTCTTGAGCAGGCAGCCGTACTCCTGTTTGGTTGACGGCAACAGTTTGTATGGCTCGTGATATACAGAGGAGTTCTCGCTGTCCTCCGACTCCTCGCCCACCACCATGTGGCCGTAGATGTTGTTGGCCTTAGCCGTCGTCCCTGATGGCGCTGGGGTTCCAGCAGCAACTTTGTTCTGGAAATTGCACAGTGCATGAAGCATTACACTCGGGATAGTATCATCAGACTGAGAGATGGTGTTCACAGAGATGTTTCTTACCTTGGATGCCGCGACCCTGGACCGCGACAGGCCGTTATTGATGATGGGTGTTGAGAGAGCCATGTTCATCTTGAGATCTTTCATGTTGATGGTGACTCCGGGTTTGGTGGAGCTCGAAACAAGGGCTGTGTGTTTGTGTAATAGTGCCACCTTCTTGCGTCCTCTCCTCACCATCAGCACCACCGTACAGGCCAGCAGGAGAACCACCATTGCCAAAACTCCAGTGATGAGGCCGATGTAGGCCTGGTGGTTACTTGTCGCGCTCGTCGCTGGAAACAGTAACACATACAACTTACTTAAGGGGATATTAAAAGCTCTGCCTCACAAATGTTAAATCTACTAAATTCATGACTAATTATCTCAGAAAATCTTTAAATTATCTGACCGAAACTTCTACAGGATGTAGAGGAACGACTTCTAAGTTCACTCATATGATTTTATCCAATAAGTTTGTTTATTATGGAAGATAGAATCATTTTCTCAGGAAATTAGAGGTTACTTTTACCATCCTAACATTTCATTTAGTTCTCTCCAATAGTTTCTGAGAAAACAGGTCATTTATGCCAGAAAACGTTATTCACAGATAAAGCTGTTTAAAACAAAATCAAGAAAACAAAATTTTCATATATTTATAAAGAAAGAAACCACATTGCTTGAGTAGTGGTCATAGTACCAGAAGTACCAACTTGTAGAATAAAATTTCCCCCTAAAAGATGGGCTAAGGTTTGTCTCTCTATTCCAAAGTGTGTAAGATTTATAATTGTTTTCCTATGTGGTGCAGAAATCAAAGTACAAAGTGAGATATACAGTACCATTTGGAAAAATATATATAATATGATTATTTTGTTTACAATATTATACAACATGTATAAAATTAAAAAGGAAATTCCAATTAAAAGGACTGCACAAAAAATTAAAAATGCTATTTTTTACAATTTTTGTCTCCTCTTAGTATAATCAGCTAAAGAAGAACACATGCTTTTTTTGAAAAAGGTTATTAACATCCTACACTTTCTTAAATTACTATTATAGTGTACCTAACAGGTGAATAGGGTGACTTAAAATAGACAATAGGTAACGAGGTAGGATGAGAGGTAGTATCAAGGATGGCCAGATCTGGTGGTGACAGGCACAATGCAGCAGAGTCTCAAACGTTTCCAGATATGCGCTCCTCCAATACCATACTGTTCTCAGGGACAGGTAGAGGTCGAAGGCAATGCCAGGTTAGAAACCAGAGAAGAAAAGGAAAATGAAATCAGAAATAATGAACGACAGGACAATTCATGGTATGTGGTTCTCGGTATTCAAATGCGACCAGGGAAAATCATGAAAAAATCTTAGAACGGTCAGTCATCTCGGCGAGGCTTCGACGGTATCTCCTGAGGCATAACATTCCGTGAATTAAAATAACAATCTTATAATGAACAGAGATGATTAGTGAATGCTCAAGTAAGTCTGGGGTCCATAGGGTCGAGAGTTAATTAACACACGTGCGTATTCCAGTTATACTAAGAGACCGTAAAATAAATAGAGTCTTTAACTACTATGGTTCTTAGCGTCCCATTCTATATTGGGCGTGAAAGACCATTAATTTTGCTCAGAGGCCTCTTCGTCAGGCTTGAGGTTCTTTTACGTGCCGTAAATCTACGATACGGGACCACTGGCTTTATTTCCCTTCCAAAGGAAGCCATGCAAAGGATTTTCACGCCCGAAAAAATCCATCGCCCTCCGCCGGGTTTGAACCCGCGACTTTGGGAACTAGAGGCCAGCACGGTACCACCGGAGGACGACATAAAAGACAGTATAGGTCCATAACATAATAAACATAACACATTTGTGTACTGTTAAACCTTTTGCCTGTGTTTTAATTTGTATTAACACCCTAGGAAAACCAGTTTTATTGACCGTTTCCAAAACATTACAAGACATTTAAGCTGCACAGAAAGGAGGGAGAGGATTGAGGACAATTTAGGTGGAGAGAGTACGAAAAAGTCTAAAGGGAGAAAGGGTGAAAGAAAAAGGGATATTCAGAAAAGAGAGAGAGAGAGAGACGACTTTTTTGGGAGAGGGAGGAATACTGGGGAAGCTTATTACACGTTTTATTCGTGGTTGAGCAAGGGAAGACAATAAGTGAGGTGTGTTCTCACCTGGAGTGATTTCCTTCCTGGCATGAGTTGTTTCCCCTCCAGGGGGCTTGACGGAGTTCCCAGACGGTTCCTGAACACTGTCCTGTTGGATGAAGTACTGCTCGTCCGTCACATTGTATGGGCTGGTCGCTGAAACAAACAATATCACCTTCAGTGCCACCTCCAAGTTGTGTTGGCGCATGCGCAACATTATAATAATGGCACGCATTTCTCAGAATACTGTTTTGTGGTCCTGCTTCATCTGTCAAAACCAGATGAAATTTCACCGACTTAGAACTACGTAACTGTTAACGAAAATGAGGGATGTGTTCCCTTGCAAGTGAGATGTTTACGAAGTTGGAATTATGATACAAGTTTACAGATCCTATTTAAAAATTATGTCTCACAATCATATAACCTTCTCTGTTCGCTCTTCTACAAACTATTGTTACAAAGCTCACTATTCTAGCTACTTCCAGATAAAGCTTCAATTCACATTTATACATTTCGTTGTTCAATACAATAGGTAAAGCGAGAGTCATATTACTTTCTCTACTACGTATAGTAAGTAGGGGAAGTATTGTATTCCACCCAAAAATTCGATACAGAGATTTCACCGGAAATACATGTTTTGAGGTCCCCTGAATCCAAAAAAAGCATTTTTGGAAACATGTTCGTGTGTGAGAGACTGTGAACAGCATAACTCGGAAACGAACAGTCGGATAAACACCAAACTTGGTATTTAGGTCCAGTATCTTCTAGGGATGCGACACGAAGGTTTTCAAGAAAATACCCCCACCCCAGATGACCCTTTACATGGAACATTTTTCGAAAATTTTAATTTTCTCAAAAATGGCGCTAACGATTCTGATTAAAATATCATATATTTAAGATATTTTTATGACAAATGAAATGTATATCTCGAATTTTCTGGGAATGTCTCCAAAAGTATTCTTCATTGTGAACACTTTTGCATAACTGGTATACCATAAGAGATAGACAAAATTTTACTACACAAAAAATGTAGATCGCGTTAAAATACACAATTTATGTCATATACATTTTTGTTGTTGAGTGAACCATTTTCGAGATATTGCTTGTTATTCCCTTAAATTTTCCAATACTTATACTTTTTCTCAAATGGGAATTCGTTATTCATTTTTTGTCTTGGATACGCAAAGAGTTATAATCTGTGTCAAAGAGAATGGTGCTGCACCTAGCAACCAGCTATTAAGAGATATGTCTGTGCTTACAGGCTACTGCATTTCTATATTTCCGTTGCAAATACAAAACAAGGGGAACATAGTAGGCCTTAAGCGATAGTAAAATATTTCAGAACTGTTCGATATGTGTAAAATGTAATTCTTTTTGCATGTGAAAACTTTTTGCATGTCAAAAGATCGTTTCTGCAAATGTTTATCTCGATTAATATGAAATAGATGGAGAATAAGAGTTTGTAAAAATAATTTGTACAAGAGTAGAGAAAGTCATGTGAGTGTAACACATCATATTTTTAAAGAGGTATCGCTATGATATGGCTTTGAAATTCCGTTTTCCTTGCATAACCACGAGAAACAAATCTTGTGTCGCTGGCCCCGTAGCACGTGCGAGAGGTTCGATTCCCGGCTGGGGATGGGAATTTTTCTCTAGCCAAGATTATTCCCTATCCTTCCCAGAGTATGGAGGTGTGAATGGGGGTGATAACGTGTGTGATTTAATGATAAAAACCCAAACCGTAATAAATCTAACGAATACGAGTTAACACCGTTGCCTTAGGCAATAAGTTCCAAAGGATAAGGCCGCCGGTAAGACCAATGTTCTTAAAGGCGGGGTATAAGTGGAACTTTAAAAAGTTTCTGGTGCTTAATTCATATGATTTTCTCTACCTTGTATCATTTATTAATGGGCATAAAGGCTATTCTTCGAAAGCTTATTTCCCTATCTACGTCTTTCTAATAGAGACAAACCTATGCAGAAATAGCTGCATTACACAGTTCGTTATAAATACAACAGGAATAATGATAGTCGAATGTTTAAGAACTGGATGCTATATTACTGGTCTCAAAATTGGACAATTCAAAGCATTAATAACAAATACCTCGGAAACGGCTAATGCCACCAAAAAGGTTATTTGAAATGAATTGCGTATTTTAAAGAGATCTACGTGAGGCGTTTTCGTCTATCGCTTAACGTTTATCAGTTATACAAGGTTATAAAGTATTCCTTTAGAATGAAAAGTACTTTACAGGATATTCCCAGACAATTCAATATATGGTAGCGCATGTATGTGCATTGTCACGTCGGACACATTATAGCTGTGTATAATGATACTGTTGAACTAATTATTTCGTTTGTGAATTAAATTCTTGTCCGGCGCGGCATATTTTCCACCACTTTCCTAGTCAGCGGGTGGTGAAGGTAAGTGAGGGACGAGCCTCTTTGTCTGATAGCGTGGCGTTACCAGTAGTGTCAGTCCAGTGTATAACTTCAGAGTGTGTGGTTGCATGTAGCATGCGTGATCCGTGTGAGTTTGGGGCATCTCCCCCAATACGTTTGCCAGTAACCTTTTGGAAACCAGGTAACAGCACCAAGGTAACTGTATAATAAACCAGAGTTAAATGTGAATATACGTATTATTTATAAATATCCTACGCCCGCTTTAGCTTTGTGCAGCAAGTTCCTGGTATCGCTTGTTTGCCTCTGCAGCTACGACCCCCCCAATGTTTATGTCGGGGTAACTAAATTTAATATTTTAGCTGCAAACCTTTTGGCCTCACCCCGGTGTGTAACAATATTCATTTCATTTGTCATGTAAATGTCTTTAATATATGGTATTTTAATGGAAGTCCTTACAGCTATTTTTGAGAAAACCAAATATTTCCAAAAAATGTTCCATGTAAAGGGCAGTTATAGATGGAGAATTTTCTTGAAAATCTTCGTGTCGTTTGATATTTATCGGACTTTTCGAATTATTCTGTTTACAGGCACCCACACTCACACAGATAGGCACTGACACACACACACACACACACACACACACACACACACACACACACACACACACGGTCACACGGACATTTTACTAAACATATTTTTTAATTTGTTATTCCCTTAAATTTTCCAATACTTTTTCCCAAATGGGAATTCGTTATTCATTTTTTGATGTCCTGGACATACAAAGAGAATGGAATGCTCCACATAGCAACCAGCTCTTAAAACATTTAACTATAATACTACCATATTCCCCTTGCACCTACAAGAAAATTAGCAATAAGATTAACATCTCGATTAACATGAAGGATATGGAGAATAAGCTTTTGTAAAAATAGCTGGTACAAGAATAGAGAAAGTCATGTGAGGTAACGAGCAATATCTCGCAAATGGTTCAATCAACAACAAAAAATGTGTATGACATAAATTGTGTATTTTAACATGATCTACATTTTTTGTGTAGTAAAATTTTGTCTATCTCTTATGGTTTACCAGTTATTCAAAAGTCGTTCACAATGAAGAATACTTTTGGAGACATTCCCAGAAAATTCGATATATACAATTCATTTGCCATAAAAACGTCTTAAAGTTATGGTTTTTTTATTCAAAATCGTTAAATCCATTTTTGAGAAAATTAAAATTTTCGAAAAATGTTCCATGTAAAGGGTAATCTGGGGTGGGGGGATTTTCATAAAAACCTTTGTGTCGCATTTCTGGAAGATACTGAACCTAAATACCAAGTTTGGTGTTTATCCGACTGTTCGTTTCTGACTTATGCTGTTCACAGACGCAAACGGACATGTTTCAAAAAATACTTTTTTTTGGATTCAGGGGGTCTCAAAACATGTATTTCCGGTGAAATCTCGGTATCGAATTTTTGGGTGGAATACAATACTTCCCCTACATACTATATGTATTAGAGTTAAACAAACAAAGATTAACAGAGTAGTAAATGAGTAAACACCATTGCCAATGAGCAATTGCTCCAAAGATAAACCGCCGATAGACTTTAGAGAGACTTTAGGCGCATATAAATGGTACATAGACACAAAAGACTAAGAGGCAAAGCAAATCTTTACAGTACCGGTACAGCGGCTGTAGCCAAAATGCTGACATAGTTAATGCCACTTGTTGTATGTCGCTAGCTCCTGTGACAGATAACAGTTAACTCCCATATCTACGTAACGATATGAGTTTGTGAATCTTTGTCCCAACTACTTCACTACAAAGGGCTGAGTGCTACTTCTCCATTAAGCAGCAGGATATATTCGACACGGGGGGTTTCCCCCTCACAAAGATGATCTGCCTGTAGGCATTTCCTGAGTGCTGCTTATGTCCAGTAATGAAATACCCACCGCCCTTCTGATGAAGCTCACTGACGTAGAAAACTGAAACACGATTTTTATTCATTAACTAGCGGTCTCTCATGGCTTTTCAACGTGTCAATTCTGAAGCATAATAGTTTATTCAAGAAATATGGGCTAAATACTGTTAACCAGATCTTTTGGTACTATAATTCCAAAAAACTCTCCATATGCACTTTAAGAAATCTAATGAATTACATTCACATGACTTTCTCTACCCTCTATCACTTATTAGTGCGTTTACAAATTCTTACGAAAATTTATTTTTCTATCTACTTCATTTTAATCGAGATAAACCTTTCCAGAGATAGCTACATTACACATTTCGTTATAGATACAAAGGAAATAGCAGTGATGCCCAACCTTAAGCTAAATACAGGAGGGCTAATTTACCTCCACGCATTGTTCGCAGAGCTATGATGCATTCATGTGTTCAGAGTTGTCCAAACTCAAATGTTGGGATATTTTGTAACATGCCATTGCGACCAGCCGTGTGAGTGAAGGGGAAATATTTCATAACACAAAACGTTGGAGGTGGGTGAAGTGATAAGATCCGCCCGAATAATAAATAATAAATAGTAACGAGTAAGAAGAATAATTAATAAGCATATCATAAAAATAATAAGAAGGAATACCAGTATGAAGGAAGAATAAAAGAGAACATTAAGAATTAGAAAAAGGTGGGAGTAAAATCATGAAGAGAGAGAAAACGTACAGGGTAGATATTAATTAATAATAAGAACATGAAATAAAAACGTGTAGTTAAGAACGAAGAAACTAAGCGAAAATCACATAAAGATAGCAGATGTAGGAAAGGACAGGAAAAAGAACATTAGGAATCGCTTTAGTGGCAATAGGAACCGAGTTGTGCACACAGGATGTCAAGACAACGGGCGGGAAACGAAGTTAATCAAGCGCACAGAAAATTCAGTAAAGTGAACATAATTTGTTAATGTTAGACGCGAGCGAGGCTCAGGCGATGAAATTAAGAGCCAATGGTAGATGTAGGAAAAATTCAGAGATGTAACCAATGAGAACGCATAAAAGTCACGTGAATAGCAAAAAGTGAGAGAGAAACTAGAAAAGTAGGCGTGAAATAGAAAATTATCTATGAAGCAGAGCGACGTTCAAACGTGCGTAAGATACTTCACTCTGTGTAGAAACGTGGGGGAGAGAGAAGATGAGTTGGAGGGAAAGAAATAGATTTGTGTAGGAAACGTGAGGGAAAGTAAGATAGATCAAGAAATTCAAAATATTTTATAGTAAAGAGGGAAACAGTGCAGCGGTATTCGAGTAAATGTTTATGTATTGAAAACCAGTTTAAGGCAACCGTGAGGAAGAGGGTAGCTAGGGAATGATAAAAGGAAAAATCATTAGCGTAATATTTTAACATAGTTCAACGTCGCAAAGTAATTAAGAAAGGGTAAGAGCACGGAAACAGTAGCAGGGGTGACAGGAAAAATCGCGTCTTGTGTGGAAAGGAAATTCGTACGAGGACATCAGTGTGGATCATCAATAAACGGGCCATCTGAGAGGAGAAAGTGAACTTCATTTATCTCCCATCCACACGTCCTGAGGTAAGAGACTCTGAACCTAAATTCCTCTACCTGAGTAGCCGGCAGCAACAGTGATCCTCTCGAATTAACAAACCATCCACCCAGAACCGCACCATTACAACATTTTTTCCATTCCCAAACCCCGCTACATGGGACAAAGCAACAATATGACGTCATTAGCTCATAAGAGGCAAAGTTGGATTTTAGTGGTCAAATGTTAGAGAAGTTGACGCTATACGCAGGTCTTCTATATTTTTCCATGCAATTGCAATTGGAATGTCAACAGGTCTTTAAACGAATGGCTAAGTATTGAACAATCTGAACCATTAATAACGAATATATCGGAAATGACTGATGCCACAAAAAGTTATTTGAAATAAACTGTGTGTTTTAAGTAGATCTACATTTTTTGTGCAGTACGTTTTCGTCTATCGCTTAGCGTTTACCAGTTGTGCAAGATTATGCAAAATTCCTTCTGATTGAAGAGGACTTCACAGCTATTCCCAGAAAATACGAGATACTCATTTTATTTGTGATGTAAATATCTTGAATATATGATATTTTAATAAGATCGTTAGACCATTTTTTAGTAAATAAAAAAAATCGAAAAATCTTGCGTGCAACGAGTAGTTGGAAGTTGAGGGATTTTCTTGAAAATGTTCGTATCATATCTTTGGAAGAATAGTGAGCTTAAATACCAGGTTTGGTATTTATCCCACTTTTCGTTTTTGAGTTATGCTGTTCAGACACACACACAGACACATACACATACGCAGGGACATTTTTCTAAAAATGTGTTTTTTTATTCAAGGGGCCTCAAAACATATCTTTCCGGAAATCTCGGTATGGAATTTTTGGGTAGAATCCAATACCTTCCCTCATACGTGGTAGAGAAAGCAAAAATTCCAGGAGCCTAATTATAAGAAACAATACTCTCATTTCTAATGTACAGAAAAATATTTTACACTTAGGTGCTCTGGCGTTTTACAGTATTTTATCCACCACTGCTAATTAAACTATCGTTTGTTTCGTCGTTCCTAGCAACCTAAACTCTGGTTTTAATTACAGCAGTGAATTAAAGTGTTTTGATCCTTTGCCACAATCTTTTAATTCATTTATACAGCTTGTAATCTTTATCATGTAGAAAACCAAACCTTTAGGAACAAATAAATTCACTCCACGGGAGCAGAGCACCAGCTATTTTAATAATGGTTACTCGGATTCTATCAGTACTAACTGTGGAGTCCCACAAGGATCTGTTTTAGGGCCATCGTTATTTTTAATAATGATGATTAACGTTCGACCATTAAATGCTGATAGTCAATCTGTTTTGTTTGCTGATTATTCAACAATTTATTCTACGTATGCTTATTTAAATCAATTAAGTGAATGTAACATTTAACAGGGCCTGTGCCTGGATTGAGACCAGTGGTTTTTACTTAAACTCCAACAAAACGCAACGAATATTCCTTTCTTTAAGAACCAAAAGTCATTGATAATGCCCTTTCATCCTTAAATTTTTAGGAGATGTTACTGATTACAAGTTAACATTGAATGCTCATAGGTATACATACAGATTACACTACGGTGGGAGATAACACGCGCGCTGCGACATACAAGAGATCTATTGCGGCCAGCAACCCCCGAGGAGGAGGGGATGAAGTTAAGAAATCACCGGAGGCTAGAGCAGGCAGACAGGCCGCAGACTCGCGGAAGTCCCTAACAGTTCCGTCCCAATATTGGAGCTGCCCTAGAGAGGGCGATGAACGACCCATCTTACTCTCTTTTTACTTTCTCTAGTACGTATAATAAGTAGGAGAAGTATTGTATTCCACCCAAAAATTCAATACCGAGATTTCACCGAAAATACATGTTTTGAGACCTCCTGAATCCAAAAATTTTTTTTCGAAAGATGTCCGTGTTTATGTGTGTCTGTGTGTGTCTGTCTGTCTGTGTGTGTGTCTGTCTGTGAACAGCATAGTTCAGAAGCGAACGGTCGGATAAACACCAAACTTGGTATTTAGGTTCAGTATCTTCCAGAGATACGACACGAAGGTTTTCAAGAAAATCCCCCACCCCAGATTACCCTTTCCATGGAAGATTTTTCGAAAATTTTAATTTTCTCAAAAATGGCTCCAACGATTTTGATTAAAATATCATATGTGTAAGATATTTTCATGATAAATGAAATGTATATCTCGAATTTTCTGGGTATGTCTCCAAAAGTATTCTTCATTGTGAACGACTTTTGCATAACTGGTAAACCATAAGAGATAGACAAAATTTTACCACACAAAATGTAGATCGCGTTAAAATACACAATTTATGTCATATACATTTTTTTGTTCAGCGAACCACATTCGGGATATTGCTTGTTATTCCCTTAAATTTTTCAATACTTAAAACTTTTTCTCAAATTCGTTATTCATTTTTTTGTCCTGGTAATGCAAAGAGAATGGAATGCGCCACATAGCAACCAACTTTTAAAATATTTGACTATCGCTTAAAGCCAATTCCCCTTACATCTACAAGAAAATTAGCAATAAGATTAAGATCTCGATATCTCGATTAACATGAAGCATATGGAGAATAAGCGTTTGTAAAAATAGTTTTTACAAGAGTAGAGAAAGTCATGTGAGTGTAACACTTCAAATTTTTCAATTCACACTTATATTATCAGCCATCAATTTATTTATGTTTATTATCTCCAAGACAGCCAACATTGGTACCACAATGTCCCATCCAGCAATGATGAGTCGACTTGACCATCTTAGTGATGGAGTCGGATTGTAATTGCCCTTATCACTGAAAGGTACGAATTGTGTATTATCTCCTGTCACTATTGTTTTAGTTAAATAGTCGTGTCCCTTTAATTAGGGACAGTAAAGGTACGTATCACAGAGGGTCCCCCGGATATGGTCCAAAGCACCGCACGCAGGCCAGACGGCCCCTTGTGCTTCCAACGTGATCTCTGGGAGGGAGGGATGAGGGGAGAGACCCGAAGGGTGGCCTCATCCAGATGCCGACGGGCGCAAACATGGACAGGATCCATGACGTTTCCAGATAGAACGCATCCGATGCCCACAAGCCACCAAACTCCAGGGTCCTCCGGAGCGGAGCCCAACACTGAGCGGTACCGCAGTGACGTCAGGGAAGAAACCTTTACAGAGCCCAAGTTACCGCCCAGGCGCAACCCGCCGAACATCGTCACCTGGTACTACAACCCTGAAACAGATGACAAGGAAGATGATGGGTACAGGAAATGAGAGGGAGGAGAGTCATGGTAGAGGATGAACCACCCCAGATTTAAGCTAGTGATCCGGGGAAACCACGAAAAACTCATGGGCCAGAGCGGGCGATCACCGGGGATCGATCCCGAGATCTCCCGAATGCGGGCCACAGATGTAAGCCATCCTGAGCCATCCCTTCGGTAATTAGTGACAGCAGTTTATTAACTAAGTTTTCTTTAGCATAATCATTTGGGTTTATCAGACCTAACAGTTCGTGCTTCACATTTGAAGTTTATATGAGAGGCAGTTCCAGCAATGATGTCTACATATTAAATTAAAAAAATCTGATGTGTTACAGTCACATGACTTTCTCTAGTCTTTAACAAACTATTCTTACAAACGCTTATTCCCCATATGCTTCATGTTAATCGAGATATCAAGATGTTAATCTTATTGCTAATTTTTTTGTACATGCAAGGGGAATTGGTAGGCTTTAAGCGATAGTCAAATATTTTAAGAGCTGGTTGCTATGTGGAGTATACCATTCTCTTTGTATTACGTGGACAAAAAAAAAACGAATAACGAAATTGAGAAAAAGTATAAGTATTGCACAATTTAAGGGAATAACAAGCAACATCTCGAAAATGGTTCACTCAACAACAAAAATGTATATGACATAAATTGTGTATTTTAACGCGATCTACATTTTGTGTGCAGTACAATTTTGTCTATCTCTTATGGTTTACCAGTTATGAAAAAGTCGTTCACAATGAAGAATACTTTTGGGGACAGTCCCAGAAAATTCGAGATATACATTTCATTTGTCATGAAAATATCTTAAACATATGATATTTTAATCGAAATCGTTAGAGCCATTTTTGAGAAAATTAAAATTTTCGAAAAATGTTCCATGTAAAGGGTAATCTGGGGTGGGGGATTTTCGTAGAAACCTTCGTGTCGCATTTCTAGAAGATACTGAACCTAAATACCAAGTTTGGTGTATATCCGACTGTTCGTTTTTTAGTTATGCTGTTTTCACAGACACACACACGGACATGTTTCCAAAAATGGATTTTTTGTATTCAGGGGGTCTCAAAACATATATTTCCGGTGAAATCTCGGTATTGAATTTTTGGGTGGAATACAGTACTTCCCCTACTTACTATACGTAGTAGTGAAAGTAAAAATTGCTCTGATTTACGCTTTGTAGCGGATAAAATATGGAATGCCGCACGAGATTAAAATATATTTAGAATATCGTGCAAATTATTAGCCATGGCAAGCCTCGAGCGTTAAATTTTTCACTCAGCATTAAAATATTATTTTAATCTAATATACTATATATTACTACGTCGTTTTAATAGTTTATTCATAAAACGTTGAAAACTGCACATCTTTTCAATTGTTTCATACCTAACAATGTCACTCACGTGGATTAAACCAATGGAGAAACAAATATGTGGAACCGCAAGAATAGGCATACATTAGGAAGTTCAGTAGAACTTTGATAATACTGGACATTAAAATTTTACATGAGATCAAACCCACTTATCAGCAACTATTTGAGGTTTTATTTCAAAACATTTGCTCTATTAAATGAATGGGAAGGAACCTCCTACCTATTTCATGATAAGAACTTACATGCATTCCAGATGCATTAACTCTGTTATGTAATATATTTGATTCACACTGTTATGAAAATGTGAATTACAACGATTATCTTCGAATGTATTAGTATAAATGATCATGTTAAATAAGGAACTAATTTATACTATTCCACGGGGGAGCCAATGAGAGAAGACTAGTGGACTTTGCTGTTAAGAGATACCGGACAAAGTTATATAGAACAGACCTTAGAAGAAGACTGAAACACTGCGTCTCTTTTGGAAATGTAGTCTGTCGATTTCTTTGGTTATATATCTAGTGATTCAAGTTATAAGTTTACCACCGAGATACAGCACCTGTCATCTTTATTTTTAGTAACCTTAGTTAGGCTGTGTCCCCTATAATAAAACCATTTCTGCAATTGTTTATCTAGATTAACATGAAGTAAACAGAAGAATAAGCTTTTGTAAGTAGCAGGACAACAATAGTGGAGCCAAGGATGATTTTTATTGCAAAACCATTCATACCATTGCTAATATATCCTCGAGAGATAATACAAACGTTGATTTAAAGAGCTTTCTATTATGAGCCTTTCACCAGTGTATGTTTTTAGCTGAATTATGTATGTTCATGAACATTTTAATGAATACAATTTACATAACGATGTAAATAATCATAATACAAGAGAATGCAGTAACTTATTAATGCCGTTGTGTACACTGAATAAATCATTTAACAATCATCCCTGTATTAGTATGAAACTTTACAACAAATTAACAACTTGTCGGAAAAGTAATTTAATTTAAAAAAATTGAAAACTGTTTTATCAATTAAATTAATAGATTAATTTGTAATTCTTATAGATCTGTTATACTCACTGTGTTTGTTCTGCATGACAAAGCCTACTACAAATTGTATTTCTTCAGTGGCTAATAAAAACCTATATGAAAGAATAGTTTAAAAGGGTGAGAAAGTCTGTGAATGTAACAAAAACGAATGTAACGTTTTACTCAAAACTTTACAGCCTTTATGAGAAAATAAAGACGAACGAACATGTTTTCCATATAGAGTAGTTTGGGGTGAGGGATTTTCTTTAAATCCTCATGTTGCACCCTTGGAACCAAGCTTGGCATTTATCTGACTTTTTAATATTTTTGTTATGTTCTTCAAACACACACATATGCACACAAATGAACATATATTCTAAAAGAACTATGTTACGTAACGGTAAAGTTAAGTATCACGGAGGTTCACCCGGAACGGTGCATTGTGCTTCAAACGTGACCCTTGGGAGGGAAGGATGAGTGGAGAGACAGACCCGAAGGGCGATCAGATGCGACGGGCGCAGGCAAGGACGGGGTCCCTAACGTTTCCAGATAGAATGCATCCTCCGCCGCACGGTCCCTTCCCACAAGTCACCAACCTCCAGGGTCCCCGGAGCGAAAACCCACGCTGAGACCTAAGTGGTACCGCAGTGATGCCAGGGAATAAACCTTCACAGAGCGCAAGACACCGCCCAGCCGCAACCTGCCAAACCTTGTCGCCTGGTTCTACAAGCTTAAAACACATGACTAGGAAGATGATGGGCATAGGAAATGGGAGGAAGGAGAGTCATGGTAGAAGAACCACCCCAGCATTCCCTTGCGACCCGGGGAAACCACGAAAAACCCATGGACCAGAGTGGGCCGTCGCCGGGGATCGATCCCGGGACTTCCCGAATGCTGACCAAAGACGTAACTGCCTGAGCCATCCCATTCGGTAAACAACTGTGTTACTTGTTTTTATTCAGTATTAACCTGCTAATTTAACTCTTAGTCAGCGCTAAGTGACCAAAATGTGACTAATTTTAACATTCAGGATTCACTTGAAGTTAATTATGCAACGCGTTATCCCATATTTAGAGATATATAATTAAAATGTAACCGCATTATAAAGGTGGAAATGCACTCTACAAAACCCTGAATAATATTAACATAAATTCCTAAAGTGTTTTTTCCGTTGCATGCCGTTTTCAATGAAAACTATCCGGACATAATCTCCAGCGTTACAACATTTCATTAGTACTTGCGCGGATTACACATTTCATTAGCATTTTCGAGGATTAAGGGCCCATATAACTAATGAATCAGTATGATACGTCCACAGCACGGTTTAATCTACGTTTAGCACAACAAAAATATACCGTGAGTGGGGATCCAATCAGAGGCAGGCAATTGGTTCACGGCCCGTCATGAATAGTGATGCCCACCTGCACCTAATTCCGTCTAAACACGTAATGGAAATTATTATCCTCTCTCTACCACACAGGTTAATTGTGGTTGTCTGCTTTCTTAGGTAAAACAAACAGGCAGCATCAACAAGTAGTTGCAACTCTGTCAGGTGAAGGATCCAACACTTCTGTCCTATTTTAGTTCTCAGTTTTATAATCTAAACTTTCCTGGACGCTGTCGACATCTTTGACTTTCGAGAATAAACAATGCTTTGAATATAAATATCAGAGCAAAAGCCAGAGATAAATATCAATATCAAAATCATAGCACAAGTCATAAAGAAAGATAAATATACAAAACTAAACCGAGAAGTATGAAACATCTGCTATTAAAATGACTAAGTCCTCATTTGGAAATTTACCTTTGACAAAAAATTAAAAATCCTATCAACCACTTGCTTATCATCCGCTAAGACCTCTGTATCATCCGCTAAGACCTCTGCAAGACTACACTCCAGCAACACGTGACGGACAGACAGACCTTCGCTACAAAGCGGACAAGTAGGAGCAGGGTCACCCCTAAAAAGATAACCGTGCGTAAAATTACAGTGGCCAATTGACAAACCGAGCCAAAAACACGTCCTCACGACGAGATACGCGAGAGGAAGTTACCTAGTTTAACGGGATATGCTTCACTACTCTAAGCTTATTTCCGCGGAGAGCTAACCACTCCTCGCGCCAGCACAATAGCACCGCTCTCCGCTCAACAAGCCTAAAGTCTTCCGACGTTATCCGAGGTATTGTAACACTGGGTTCTGTAGTTGCTGCCTTAACTGCCAAATCGGCAAGTTCATTCCCCGGCAAGCCAACGTGACCAGGTATTCAAGCACACTCCACATTAACGCCAGAAGCGTGCATCCTGAATTCGCTGAACAATGGAGTGGTGCACTAAGGGAATCACTCGAAATGAGACAGTCTCCCAATTTTCGACGGTGCACACACCATTGTCAATGTCTCCGATGTCATGCTCACATCATGGGCGCCACTCCGGCTTAGGTGAGAGTCCTGGCCTGGACCTTGCTCACCTTAGCGTCTCACCTCCCAATTCATAGACAGAGGGACTCGCCTTCAGGAGTGTAACAGCTCATGCAATGGCCCCTCCCCGGGACTGAGCTTTTATCAGCGGATACGAACACAGTCCTACATGCTACTCAGGGGATGGGAATAACGCGTTAGCCAGTCACCCTTTGCGACACCCCTCCTCCGTCAGACTATGTTCAGGGAGGTAACTGATAGTGGACCAAAGTTGATTGGGAATTTGGAATAAGCCCTCTCACCTCTTAGAGGTACCCAATCGTGAGTGTGGCTCGGGACCCCGGGAGCGCCAATCCCGTACCTACTGTAATAGGTCCCTGGGCGCGAATTTACCCTTAAATGGTATAATATTCTACATAAATACCTAAGAGTTTAATAAACGCTGATTTATACAGTTTAAGAGAGGTGCAAGTCCCAACATGCCCTGGCACCTGGGCATACACAGAATATTGTCTACAGTCAGAAATCAGCACTTTCTATTTATCATCATGGTGGGCGACAAATTTGCTCTTGCATCTCCGTAGACTTAAGGAAAGCATAAGCCGGGCAAACCATTGACTAGTGGTGAAAAAACAACAGTGACTCTCCCTGTGAAGAAGTGGGGAAAATAACTCCTGAGTTCACCGGTGTTTCAGTACCTGTATAAATAGTGCTCGTAAAGAAATATCTGAAACGGGAAAAGTGGTTACACCCAGGAAAAAAAAAGAAAGCGTGTGAAATATACGATGCAAGAATGTGACAATTTTGTGAATAATGCAATTCGCGTAACAGTGCACAATTTTTGTTTCAAATGAGCTGTCAACAGTGTCGCTTCCTGAAAGCGAACAAATATAGGCTATCGCATATCTATTACTTTCCTTCTCGCTCGTTTCTTTTAGAATTAAAATTAACTATTACATGTGGAGCCGTTTATTTTGTTCTTACCTTGTTTAACCCCTAACAGAATATGCGAGTTATCATTTAAGTTGTCGGAATAAGGGATCTGTTCTTTTTGCACTATGTAGCGCGTGTATTCGCCACATGTTCATGAAAGTATGTCTATTTCTGATGCGAACGGTGCACTGGTCACTTGGGCTTTGTTTTGGCGTGGATCAACCTAAGAGTGAATACAGAGTTAACCCTCTATTTATGAAATTATTTTGCTACATATACCGCTCTTCCTCTAATTCCCAAACCGGTTTTTATATCCATTTCATCGGCACGACAACCGAAGCGATTGGAATAGTCATGATCGTTAGTGCGATACGAAATGAACTGGCCCTCCATTCAAACGCCGCGAGTTCGAGTCCCAGCGACTATAGTCAAATATGCCTATGGTAATAGAAGCGGAGGGGCGGCGCCGTGGCCGAGTGTTAGACCGATCGCCCTCTCACCGAGGCGGCCCGGGTTAATCCCAGGGACCCGCATGTGGGATTTGTGGTGGACGAAGCGGCGTCTGGGTGAGTTTTCTCCAGGTTCTCCGGTTTCCCCCGCCATTCATTCAACCAACTGCTCAAGCATCACCTTTCCTTTCATCCATTTCACCATCATTTCGTTTCATCTACTTCCTTCCTCCGATACCAGGCATCGGGCTGATCACCCATCCTGGATATTCTGTCTGATCCATGAGTGTCTGCTCCTCTGACCCCAGGCACCCGCCTGTAAGTCCTGGGAGGTGTAAGTCCTACATAAGAGGAGGTTAATCAGATAATGAATGAATGAAAAATAGAAGGGGAGGGCCCAAGTAAAATAACCGGTGTAATGGAAGTTGTATGCTTACGGGCTTACATTTGACCGCAGTCGCACAGTTTACTGTGCTGCCACATCCTCCATATTCGCCGGATTTGGTTCCTAGCGACTATGCCCTATGAGAGAGGTCATACGGGGTAAAAAGTTCACCACCAATGACGAACGTCACGCAGTTGTCCACCAATGGCGCTAGGATACACCCAAAGAATGGTTTACTAAGCAAATACGGAAGCTGCCAGAACGATGGCAAAAGTGCATAGACACTGGCGGGGAATACCTGTAATACAATCTATATTCTTTTGTTCAGTAAATGGTTCCTGTGAATTTAAAAAAAAATGTAGTGCCAATCACTTTTTGAATGTCCCTATTACTATGGAGTAAGAAAAGCCAAGCGCGAAGAGTGAATAGGTTTTTTTTCGCCGTTTATTTTATTTCATTTTGCTTAGCTCTTTTAATCGATTAGGTCATATCAGACGATTAATGAAAATGAAATGATGCTCAGATGAACTCAGGGTCCATAGAGCTTAGGCACCCAACATTCGTCTTTCCAGAATAAGGAAAAAAAAACCTTCCGGGTACCTTACCCTAACCGACATTCGAATTCTGGATATCTTGTATGTGAGGCAGACACACTACTCCTTCATCGCAGCGGCGGGCAAATTATAATATTGTGAAACTATTTTGACAGCTCTACAAACTGTAGACTTTGAGACGCCGGAAACATCTCCAGCTGCAATTAACACGCCTCCACTTGTGTACAACCTCACTTGTTTCTGACGAGAGGGCTTTGTTACTTAATTACAGAGTTATTCAAAAAGAAGGAACAGGCTTTAAGTATTTATTTCTAATGAACAACAATAGATAGCGACACATGTGATACATCACTGAATAGAGAAAATTTCAAATTTTTAACTTATATGTTCAAAATGAGCACCATTTGTTATGTGAGGACGACCAGTGCTTTTCCGTTTGCATACGCAACCATCTTTTACGAATTTATTGTATCAATAGTAAATTTTTTATAACTTACAACGAAATGGACGCTGCAATAAAACAATGGATTCACTCTATGCATGATGCAGCACACAAAACGACTTTTCCTGTGGCGTCGCCATTTTCTCGTAAACAAACACAGCGCCGCTGTAGGCACCAAATGAACTTGGAACTAATAGGTGGGGCTTACAACTTTGAACTCCTCTATTCAATGGGATGTCGTATATGTAACTATCTATTGTCGTTCATTAGAAATAAATATGTAAAGCCTGTTTCTTCTTTTGAATAACCCTGTATAAAGCAATACTTTGTAAATGCGACCCAATGAGGAAATAGTTTCTTTAAAAATTTAAATATTTTATGTATATTTTATATTTCTTTTCTGGTGCACCAGGTATTAAATGAATTAATCAATTGCCAAATCCGCCAATTATAATGGGTATAGGAAAATTTGATACTATAAAACAAGATGAAGTAAAAGGTATAAAATTGATAAGTTTCCTCATTTTTTTGAACTTTTTATCATAGAAGACTAACTCCTACTATTGAACAAGGGTATTTGCAGCAAAGTAACGATAAAGGTGTGAAACATACATTTAAAATTAAGTTTTGCTTACCAGTCGGTTTTATGTTTAATTGTATCATTAATAATTTCTGGTAGCATCATTTTCGACTGTTTACTTAACTGAAATCTCTCATATGATTCTGGGTAATTCCATAGGTGAAAACATGGATGCATTCTAAACATTCTAGATGTCTTCTATGATGCATATGGGTTAAAGTAATTTGCACATCTTCTTCACTAATATCATCTTCTTCAGTTAACACGTGACTCTTAACTCCGAGACTTAAGGTTACCCATAGGTGAAATTTCAAAATCTTGCAGTTTTTATCCAAATATTTTTAAAATATTGTCACATACTGCCCTACCTCAATTATAAGCTTTTTTTAAATTTCATGCAGATATATTTAATATTTGTTTTAAAAATTATATTTTACTTTGCTTATGCTAAATAATCAGATGTTTCACGTGGTGCAGAAACAAAAATCAAAAACAAAATAAAGCTACCACCATATTATTTAAACATTAATGTACAAAACTGGTAATTTTATTCACTACCCTGGGTGTCTCAGAAAAAGGGCTAAACCTTAAAATATAATTTGTTTTATAATGCATCCTCAGTGGTCGGATTAATTATGTCATATCTTGAGCAATTTGAAAGTGTAGCAAAAAGCATATGCCAAGTTTTTAAGTTTACTCTCTCTCTCTCTCTCTCTCTCTCTCTCTCTCTTTCTCTCTGAGTTTGAACTGAAAATTTGAACAATTTTGGTTACAAACTACACCACGTGGAACATTTTTAATGCATAAAAGTGAAGAAAAATCAGAGTCGAATACAAGACTTTGGAAGTAAAAAAAGGACATTAGGTCGTATGTTTTTGGGTAATTAAATGGTCACGTGTTGACATTTTAATGGGCTTTAAGAGCAAAACTCATGATATGTAATTGAAACTAAAGGTTCAAAATATTTTTTGGACATAGAAACTAATTGTTTATTTTTGAACAGCAGCCTTGTTTAAACCGCGAAATCGGGCCTTAGAGAGTAGAATTGTCATAATAGCTTTGCTTTTTCTTAATAACCATTTCCGAGACATTCGTTGTATTTTGTTTGAAATTGCTAATACTATCTTCATATACTTTTTTAAGTGCTAAGTGTGCCGTTATAGGCAAGTATATCGATATATACTATTTAATTCGTACGCCATAATTCCCGCTAGAATAATTCGCGATACTAGTTTCCGCGTCATCAGTATTCAGTGCCTTCTTGCATGTCTCTCGATTTTCGCACTAGACCGTGCGTAAATAGCTCTTCACCTTTTGTTCGCCTTAGCCATCGGTTGTGAAAGAGACGGTGGTCGGTCTGTGATGGAAGCTAGGGCTTGCGAGACTTCCGCATCCGGGGTTCTGTGAAATTTTCTTGTGGTGTGCAGAAGCAGTAATTTACCGTAGACATGAATGTTTGAAGACGTGCCTTGGCCATTTTCTATGCTGTTGGCCGTATTTGCAAAAAGGTAATGACATTTATGCATTCTTTGTTTTGTTATTTTGTGAATTTGTAGTACCAGTGCTCCAAGTTTCTGATTGATAGTTTCACTGAGTGCAAACCTGGCTTTTCATTCTCAAGCGTAAGCAGTTGAATATTCCTGTGTTAGATAAATTGTAATACGACTTGTTATTTAACCTTTTTAGATCAGCTGCTGCTTGGAGTTAAAGTACATTTAGAGTAGACTTAACTGGTGAATGCGGTAATTTTCATCTCTTACGCTTAATTTAATTTCTACCATTACCTACATTTTCTTTTTTAACAAAAGGTGAAGTAGCCGGCAGACAATAGAATATATATATATACATTTTATTGAGATCCTACATTTTTCAATTTCCGTGCAAATAAATGTATTTATATGTGTGAGTCTGGATTGTCATAGTCTGCCAGATTATACTTTGTCTCGTATGTGTGCTAGGCGAGTCCAAGTTTACTGGGTGTTCCATTTTACCTTTATCTTGTTTTTAACAGTTACGTAATGAAAGTTTGTTGCAAGGGAAGGTGAAGTCATATTGGGCAGCATGAGATATACCTGCTGTGTCTATTTAATGTGTAAATCTGTTATCTAATATTGTGGTCTTACGCAGCACTGAGTTTAGTTTTGTGCTTATTTAAGTGAACACCATGGTATAAACTTAGTAGTCCAAAATTTGTGCCTACGAACTATTTAAAATGATATCGTAACGCATTCACGTTGACTCTCGAGTCGTGGCCTATTCAGGATATTTTCTTAAATATAGTTAATATATAGATAATGCCTGGATACGACCCATGGTTTCTTATTCAAGCTTTACATTATTTCATGGGGGTGATTTTGATTTTCCTATAATATCACTTCCAAAATTTATTCTTTGAAGTTTATGTGAATGCTCTGTTGATTCCACTTTATTGAAATTTCACTCAGGGGTAAATTAAATGCATGGTTTTCATTATTTTATATTTCTGCACTTTATTAGAACGATACTTGTATTAATTATGCAGTATTAATAACTTTAGGTTTCTTGACATGAAAAGGTGATATCATGGTGTGTGGAGCTTTCACTTTCTTTGCTTAAACGTTTTTCTCTGCATTAACACAGTACTCCATTTGTATAGTGATATCAGTCTTTAAACATAGAGAAGGTGACTGCATAATTTCTTGTGCCTTTGATCACCTTTTCAAAAATATATTAGCCTCATTTAAGAATTAACTCTTATCTTGGCTTCTATAACTTTTGCTATACGTGTAATATACACTTATGTTTCTAATGTTTTGTGACAGAGTTAAGGCATTGAAGTTCTGCTATGCTTTACAGTTTCATATGAATGTGTTGAAAGCCTTAGGTTTCAGTCATTTCATTAAATTTCTAAAATTGATTTATTCCGTTTAAGAAGTTTTGTTTGTACAGCTATCCTTGTTTTATTATTTATTTGCACTCGACATTAACAATTATATTTTTGGTCTTTATTTCTACATAGCAGTTCTTCAAAGGCTTGATTATCATTCATTATCTCAGTTATGAAGTTTCTTAACAGCTCCAAATTATTTCAGTGTCAGTGTAAATTAAATTATAACCAGTTAATCATGCCAGCTCGTGTAACTATTATTACTAGCTCAGGCACATTTACCCATTCTTTGGTTTCAAATGAGGTGCAATGTGTTTGTGTTATGCAGTGGTGAGAGACAGTACGGAACTGGCTTCTTAACGCTTGTGTTATACTTTTGTACCACGTTATTTAGGCAAGGTATTAGTACCTCTCTGTTTTACTTTGCCGCTCTCAAACCACACACTTATCAGTTTTAAGGATAGCGAAAGGAGTAGAATTCTTCCCTAGTGTAACTTGTTCAGTTTGGGCTATTTTATTCTCCTTTTGTTATTTTTCTTATTTGAGATTTGTTTTATAATTATTTGTGTATAAAAGGAGTGACTAAAGTTTGGAGCTGGAGTGATTTCCGTCCCCAGTATCGGCGATTCCCACGTCCTCTAGGGTTAGTTTATTCTTCTTTTAATTAAATTATTAAAAATTAACAGGAACGCTTCTCATAAGTCGTTATTTTGTTTATCGTCTGTATCCCTTATGTATCTTCAAGGAAACGTATAACGATAAAAGTTCTGCAAACGTTTATCTCCATTAACATGAAGTGGAATAGTGTGTAGAAGAGATAAAAATTCTGATCTGTTACATTCACATAACTTTCTATACCCTTTATTAGTGCGTATACCAATTATTCTTATGAAAGCTTATTTTCCTATTTCGTTTTAATCGAGATAAACCTTTGCAGGAATAGCTGCATTACACATATCGTTACAGATAGCGATAGTATAATACAGGGTTATTCAAAAAGAAGGAACAGAGTTTAAATATTGACTTCTAGTGAACGATAATAGATGGCGACACATGCGATAATCGCTGAATAGAGGAAAGTTCCAAATGAGCACTATTTGTTATGCAAGGACGACCTGTGCTTTTTCGTTTGTATACGTAACCATCTTCTACAAATTTATTGTATCAATTGTAAACTCTTTATGACGAGGTGGCTCTTTGTGGAACTTACAACGAAATGCACGCTGCAATGAAACAATGGATTCACTTTTTACATACTACAGCACACAAAATGGCTTTTCCTGTGTCGTCGCCATTTTCTTGTAAACAAACTCAGCGCCGCTGTAGGCACTGAATGGAACTAATAGGTGAGGCTTAAAACTTTGAACTTTCCTCTATTCAACGATGTCGTATGTATTGCTATCTGTTGTCCTTCATTAGAAATAAATATTTAAAGTCTGTTCCTTCTTTTTGAATAAACCTGTATTTTGGAATTGGGCGCTATATTCTGAATTAAAATTCCATACTCTCTCATTGCGAGAAACAATTAAAAATCGACAGGAACTTAATAGATGGATAAGTAGGGGCGAGGGGGCGGCAGGTTGGCACATGGAATGGCTTTTACTTCAACCCATAGTCAACAGATTGCAGCATAATGCAGACATACACTTCAAATACAGGTCACATGGAAACGACAGTTTTTAATGAGCTATTTTTTTTTATTTTTTATTTATGGACGCTCTTGAACTACTATGGTTCTTAGCGTCCCATTCTATATCGGGCGTGAAAGACCAGTAATTTTGCTTAGATGCCTCTTTATGAGGCTTGATGTTTTCTTACGTACTGTAAATCTACGACACGGGACCCAGGCTTTACTTCCCTTCCGAAGAAAGCCATGCTAAGGATTTTTACGCCCGAAAAAAACCCATCGCCCTCCGCCGGGTTTGAACCCGCGGCCTTGGGAACTAGAGGCTAGCACGGTACCACTAGTCCACGGAGGACGACAGTCTTATGAGAAGTTATAGTGGAGGGATGCCGTGTAGTTTTTCCTGCGAGATTAGTAAATTTCCACTTAATAGGCAACGTTTTTTTTCAGACTACATATCCAATATTAAACAGCTAATACATATTTTTAAAGTGCTTTTAAATTGCTTTATTCATTGGCATTTTAACCTTCAAGCTGCTATGCTTTTGTACTTCCTTAAACCACTGAGACCCCAGGCAGAAAACTGGAATTAACACGATATAATTATCTTATGTTCTACTTAGAACAAATAAAATCATTTTAAAAGAAAAATTCTGATATCTCAACATTTGTTACCAACAATGTACCTCAAGATTAACACTGTCAAACAAAATTGCGAATTGCAATATTATTACTTTATCTACTACGTATAGTAAGTAGGGGAAGTATTGTATTACACCCAAAAATTCGATACCGAGATTTCACCGAAAATACATGTTTTGAGACCCCTTTATCCAAAAAAGCATTTCTGGAAACGTGTGTGTGTGTGTGAACAGCTAAAATCGGAAACGAACCGTCGGATAAACACCAATCTTGGTATTTATGTTCAGTATCTTCCAGAGTTGCGACACGAATGTTTTCAGGAAAATCCCCCACCCCAGATTACCCTTTATATGGAACATTTTTTGAAAATTTAAATTTTCTCAGAATATGAATAACGATTATGATTAAAATATCATATTTAAGATACTTTCATGACAAATAAAATGTAAGTATCTTGAATTTTCTGGGAATGTCTCCAAAAGTATTCTTCATTGTGAACGACTTGTGCATGACTGGTAAACCATAAGAGATAAGACAACATTTTACTGCACAAAAATGTAGATCGCGTTAAGATACATAATTTAAAACCTACAGTTTATATCATATACATTTTTTTTTGTGGAGTGAAGCATTTCCGAGATATTCCTTGTTATTTGTTTGAGTTTTGTAATACTTGGACTTTTTCTCAAGTGGAAATTTTTTTATCTCCTGGACATACAAAGAGAATGCAATGCGCCACATAGCAACCAGCGGTTAAAATATTTGACTATCGCTTAAAGCCTACCATATTCCCCTTGCATCTACAAGAAAATTAGCAATAAGATTAACATCTCGATATCTCGATTAACATGAAGCATATGGGGAATAAGCGTTTGTAAAAATAGTTTGTACTAGAGTGGAAAAAGTCATGAGAGTGTAACACATCAGATTTTTCTATTTTGCAGCACTATCGCAATAGATGAAACAGTTTGTTTTAGTTTTTATTTTTCACTGGGATTCACAACTGCATTTTAAGTTTTTTTACCTGGAGGTTTACAATCCATGTTAACTACGTGTAACATCCGGACACACTACTCTCTGCCTCTTCTTACACTGGGTATCGCAAATGAATTTCTTGCAGCTCACAGTTTGTTCTAGTTTTCTATTATTTTTTCTTGGACATCTAACATCGGCCTTTTAAAATTTCACCTTTCGTTTCGAGATGACTACACACCACAAAATGCACACGCTAGGAGAATACTGAACTTTTCCGTACAATTTCAAACCAACAATGAATGCTAGAATAACTGAAACATACAAGGCAGCCGATATAAAACACTCAAGATGCAGAAAATTTTATGAGACGTGAACTGCTTTCAGTGGTCCAAGTTGTATTTTATTTTTTTACAGTTATATTTATTAAACGTTTTACGGAACTATTTTATAATAATAAAGCTGATTAAAATTTCAAAATTTTAAATTGGATATTTCACTCAAAAACTAAAAAGCTTAACACTGGAGTCCAGCTGGACCCCGCGTAGTAATGTGAAGTTAAGTATGATAATTCCTTGATCTTAATCGGTATATCGAGCTTTAAAACAAGAAGACCAGGGGCAAGTTGGCACAATAAAGTTGGCTGCAGTTGGAGAGCCGAACTTGAAGTAGTTGCAACCACGTATGGTACAAAGTTTCCGTTGCCCTTGGCCCCAACGTTCACTTTCCAGTGGTCTTCGCCCCAAGTTTACTTTCCGGTGGCCTTCGCCCCAATGTTTAAGAATCAACCTTGTAGTTTTATGTTTTCTTTAATTATTATATATATTTAGGTTTGCCTCGCCTGCGTCAGTATTAATTTGTAGAAACATGTATTTCTTAACATGGCATGATGTGGCTAAAGAATGTAGGCTTGCACAGATTATAATTTTTACTTCACTACATTTATTAATCCTTCACACGATTAAATAACACTTCACTATATAGAGATCTCTGAGATTATTTATTAATTGGACTTTTAAGCATGTAAACTTTATAATATTCTCGCCGTAATGAATTTTTGTCTCACACTGAATAAGTATTAAACTTCTCGAGGACGCGTCTCGCGTCCAGTTAGGAACGCTGTCTACTAGTAACTGGCGCCTGAATTTGTGCAATTTGCTCTGTTTCAGTTTCTGATTGGCTAATTATACTCCAATAGAATACTTTTATTTAACTTGAGCTTTTTCTGGTTGCTGACTGGCTATTTATAAACTGTTTTAAATTACATTATTGTTGCTCCAAGAATTACTAGCAGCATTATTAAACTTTCCAATTCATCATTGGCCTAAGGTTACCTCATTGTTAGCAAATTTTGATCTATATACTCACAGCTTCTTCATTATTAAATTACGTTAAACATTCACATAACATTATTAAACGTGTACTCAATAATATAAACATTAATACAATGACTGTTGCATATATATATATATTATGTTATTTTATACACATATTGCCTTAAGGTGGGCTGTTACTGAAATCATTTAAGTGTTAAAAATACTGCTTCAAATAATATGAATTACATTACTCAGGTGTGAATATAATATACATATAATTAACCTAGCTCAGT